>OZ010604.1:38318202-38538202 GCA_963932145.1 Acanthosepion lycidas
AACAATCAGTTATCGTTGATTATATTCAAGTAATCTGATCACTCTTCATTCTCATCTGTCGATCTCAAGAGGCAATGGATCTGTGCCCAAAAGTTATGCCTCAACTGCTGATGGCAACGCAGTATCTCTCATGGCTGTACACGCCAACACGAGAGTGACAGTCTCAGTTGTAACGAATGCATGTAAAGACGATCTACCCCGGTGTCACTGTGTTGTCTTCTTTCCTTCGGGCACGCTTCGTCTCGGCGACAAGCCTTCTCTCCTCGCTCCAGCCCTCGAGGTAAACCGCGTACCCAGCGTAAGCGGCCGTTGGCAATGTCTGCCCACCACTCAATGTTCATGTCCATCGCTCTCATGTCACTTTTGAAGACGTCTTTGAAAATGAGGTTTCCGTCGTGCCCTCTTGCCCTTGAACAATTCCCCGTTCAGAAGGACATTCGGAATTCTTCCATCAGTAGACCGTTGCTTCCCTGGTCTTTTCCATCGCAGTGAGACGACGCTGGGATGTCCTCTGTGAAGCTACTTATCAAAGATTGAACTTGAACACTGTCACGCATACACAATAAGTTATAACGTTCACTTCTATTGTTTATATTAGGTTGCTTATATTAGGTTGGTGCAAAAATAATGTCGTTTTCTCACATAGAAAAATATGTGAGAAACCGACATTATTTTAGCACCAATCTAACACGTTCCACCAGTGACCATGGATTGTACATCATGTTTTGGACAAGCACAATATTCCTTATGTCCGACAACACCATCCACCCCAGATCTCGCCTCTTGAAACTTTTTTCCTCTTCAACGATTAAATCCCACTTGAAAGGAACAATATTTCAAGATGTTGAGCAAATCCAAAAGAATGTGAAGGGCCTGTTGCTTGCTATCTCCAACAAGATGTTCTAGGGATGCTTCCATCAATGGAAACGACAATGTATAGTTTGTGTCTACAGAAGGAGACTACTTCGAAGGAGATTTTTTTTTAAGCATTTCACCCCAAGCAAGGCGGGATGCCACAAGCACGCAAGGGGTTACAAAGAGTGGGAGCGAGAGTAAAGAGGCGTAATAGAGGAAAGGATGAAGAGAAGGATAGAGAATAGATCAATAGATAATGTCGATTGATATTACATTTGAATAGTTGGAGATAATATCTATCAGGGAAACAAGTAGAAGGAAGGGAATTCCACAGACGGTGGGTACAAGACATGAATCTAATGGAATAAAAGAGACGGCTACATTTAACTGTTTCGACAGTGAAAGGGTGGGACCGAGATGCCAACCTATTTGCACGTTTAAATTTATGCAGTCTGGGAACTAGCGAAAGTAGTTCGTCGGGGCATTTACCGTGAAAGTATTTGTGGAAAAGACAGAGGGAGGCGGAAACGTGTCTGTGAGAGAGCGACTGTTGAGGAGATGCCAGATCAGGGCCAATCGCATTGCATATGCGGCTCTGGACTTGTCGAGGACATTAAGACAAACAGCGGGGCACATGTATTGTAGCTTTCTTTTGTAGCACCAGGCCCGATCATTTCTGAGAATATATAATATATACAAAGTGTATAAGTATTAAAGACATTTTCTTAAAAAAAAAAAAATCCTTTTCTATCATCTATTCAACTGTTGAAAATATTCCTACGCGATTTTTTAAAGGAACTGTCTATAAATTATGCGTAGATCATTATTGGTTGTACATATATATTAGTACTACCTGCCTTATGATAGTGTCATTGGTAACTAAACAGGACCCTCCACCAGGCTTTTCTTTTGAGGAAGATCGCATACCTCGATGGCAGGATTAAAAGCAGGACGTGTCAAAGGACAGATAAATCTTCTTGTAGATTCAACAGCCATCTAGCACAATGAGGGAAAATTCCTTATTTAATGAAGCCGATGTTGTGATGATAGCTGGGTGGAGGACTTCCGAACGACTAGTGGATGGGTTCGCTTGATAGATTATACGGTCACCTGTCAATGATCAAGACGCGCTATCATTTGGAGGACATCGATTGTAGTTTAACCTGTAGAAAGATAGACTCCGCCAGGTTTAAATACCCCCAAAGCTAGGGATAGATGTATAACACTTTTTGTTTCTCAACCAGATATATAGAGCAAACTATTCAGTCTGACTCTAAACCCACTATTAATCTGCCATAATATGAATATAATTTTGAAATGTTGTAAGTTTGGCTTCAAGTTAATTAAAAGTGCTCTGTAAGATGTTTCTATTTGAAAGAGAAAAAGAAAGAGGGTACATACTGTTAAGAAAAAAGTGTCTTCTTAAGGTAGATAGGTTTAGTCAATTAACGGGTGTTGTCTTCGAGTCTTCAACTGGTGGCGTCTTGGCCGCGTTTCTTTGAAGTTGCGGTAGTACCAAGTCATTTCTTTTGACGCGAGTGAATTTTATTCTCCTGACCTTTTAGCTTGCCGCCTCGCTACCAACTGCCAATCCTCGGAGTCTTGAAAAGTAAATAGAATCAATCGATCAGTTTATTGGCTCGCTGTACAAACAGGAGGCGTGTTCTCTACTAAGACTGTAAAAATTAATTTCCTCTTTGTTCTAGAAAGCAGGCACTAATGTTGTGTTCACTTTTGCAGCCCCCTCGATGGTTGCTAACTTTGTGATCTCTCCTCCTATTGATCAACTCTTATAGGGTGATATATGTGTATAGATCACATCACGCAGCATGTGTCTTTATAGCTGGGTTATGCAAAATGCCTGGAGTGAAAATAAAAGTTAGAAAATAAATAACTACCGAACAAGAAAAGGATTTCTTTTGAAAGTTTTGTAATAGCCAAGTTCACCGACCGAAAGGCTACGATCGTAAAAGCAAAAAGATTACATACTTGAGTGAATCCTTCTGGAAATCAATATATATCAATGTGTTTCATAACACACTCGTTTTTATTTCATAGTTTTTCTAGTTTGCTATACGACTGAGTTACTTCTGTATTTCCAGCCAGGGCCAGTAGTCAGTATTTCAACCTCTGGCACAAAGTAAAATGGTCGATCATCGCCAGTTAGAACAACGTTGCAGCACTGACTTCCTGAGCCGTTACTCCCTCGGGAAAACTTTACTAATCTTTATCACATGTTATGAAGACATTATTCTTCTTCACTTAGGAACTGTATCCCTTTCCAATATGATTGATCACGGATCTCCACACCTTCCTAAACTTTGTAGCTCTAAGCATTTTTTACTTACTATTCCTTACAGCTTCTGTTCTAACATCCATTTACACAAGCGCCTTTGTTATGTTATTCTTTTTTTTTCTACCAGCCTCTCTTTTCTTCTCTATATCCTGTGAATTTCAAATTCTCCACGCCCTCTTTCCTCATTAAGTCTTGGCAAAAATTCAGCTGTCTCTCTTTGATTCTAAGTACTATAGCTAATTTATACTACACGCAGATCTATGGCAGAGGAAATTAACTACACCTTCGTTTCGACACAGCATTGAATTAAGTAACAATAAGTTGAATTAGATTAGAATTAGATGTGGAAGAAGAGAAATAAATCACTGATGAAGAGGAGATGAAAAAAAGAACGAAATATATTCATGAAACGAAATTAAAACAAGCGTGAAACTTAATCATTTAACGAAAAGAAAAGTAGAGAAGTATTTCAGCAGGTTTTCACACTGGAAGGTGAAAGGTAAAAAGTGAGGACGAAAGAACGGAACTCAAAAATATATTTATTTTATGATATTATATCGAAAACATGTCAACATCACTACACAGTTGCAGTTGTGTTTCGATGCATATCAAATTCATCTCATCAGGAGATTGTAAGTTACTATTGTTCTTTATTTTATTTAATTTCTTCTTATAGCTATTTTAGAAATTTAAAATTTACACTTGAAGAAGATTTTATAAATAGTCGAAAGTACTTGGTTTAACAAGAAACAAAGGCACCTTCCTTGATGAATTTTATATTATCACCAAGAACTGAAAACGATCAGTTTAAAATAGATACAATATGATTATATTATTCAATGAAACATATATATATATATATATATATATATATATATATGTGTGTGTGTGTGTGTGTGTGTGTAAATTAAACTATACTTAAAAAACTCCTGCTTATAAAATGCAATAACACATAGTTCTTTATTTTCCGTGCCGTGTCCTTTCAGGACGTGGTTGCAAATGGCGATAACGTGAACAACTAGTAGCATCGTCACTTTAAGCTCATAAAATATCTCTTATTTTTCGTTTTCTCAAAACATCTGAATAGGGAAGGGAAAATTTGCAAAGAGGATGAACTGTTATTGCGTTTTTCTTTATGAAGTTAGAGAAAAAAAAACCTTTTGTTATTTTGTACAATGACAAGAAAAAAATTTCTGTTTTGTCTGGAGCGGAAGTCCAATGGAATACAAAATGTATAAGAAAAACAGTAATGCACATTGGTTGGAGGTGAGAACGATGAACTTCTTTGTCCTTTCTTGCTTTTAATATTATTTTCTTGAATTTTATTTACTTTTTCATAATATTACTGGTACTCTCCACATGCTCACACCCACACATATACACCTAGTCACCTACAAACACTTATATATATATATATATATATATATATATATATATATATATATATATATATATATATGTATGTATGTATATTTAAATATATATATGGGTGTGTGTGTGTGCGTGTATATGTGAGTGTCTGTGTGTGCGTGTATATATATGAGTGTCTGTGTGTGTGTGTGTGTAAACATATTATGAAGTAATAGTGATATAAGCAAATAAATCTTTGCTGATTTTTAATATATGAAATGATTTCGTCTATTCCTAAATTATAGCGTTTATTATTTCCGTTAAGTATCTGTGTATGAGATAAATGTCACCCCCTGACGAGTGGACGAAGTGATTGCCGGAAGGTCCGTTTACGAAAGTGACAAGCTTTATATTAATTCTCTCTCTCTTCCTCTTTCTCTCTCTCTCTCTCTCTATATATATATATATATGTGTTTGTGTGTGTGTATGTGTGATTAAGAAAGAAATAATATTTGTCGCTAATATATGGGCTTTATCCATGCCCGGACATACTTGAAATATTTTATTATAATTGCTAATGAGAACAAGGCAAAGAGATACGGTCTATATATATATATATATATATATATATATATATATATATATATATATATATATAATTTTGTATAATATATGCCTTAATAAAAAATATTTAGAAAAATATTATGACAAATTGGAAAAAAGTTTTTGCGACGCGTTTCATTCGTTTGGATTTCATCAGACTCGGCTTTGTTGATGTTGGCACGTCTGCATATGAACACGACACAAGAGACACAGATAGTTTCAACATTTTTGAAAAAACATTTTTGAAAAAACATTTTTGAAAAAACATTTTTTCAACCTAACCAAATTCATCTGTATTCTTTTTCTTTTTTATCTCCATTACCTTTACAATTAACTATCTCCCCTTGTGACAACGGAAAATCTAACAAGAACAGCGATATATTGTAAAAGCCATATTTACCGTATTTAAACTAGCGATCAAGGAACTTACCAGAAATTTTCATCTTAGTGGATTTCTTTTAATCAAAGTAGCATCCACTTGCTAAATTGCGGTCAATTTCGTTACGGTGAGCACTCATTTTTTTTTTTCCAATAGCTATTTTTTGTAGGTACTGTCCAATATTTTCCTTAAATAAGAATTAATTTTGGAAAAAAAATAAAAAGGAAGTGAGATGAAACATACATATTTGTACTTGATCATTAATTAATATTTTTTTTAAAATACGAAATAAAATTCTAATATATTTATTTGTAAAAATACTGTATAGTTTATTAGTTATTAGAAGGATGAATGGCACTTTAAATTTGTAAGAATAAAATTTAAATATTAAAAATATGACTTACTCATATTTAGATGACCATTTAAGAATAATCTTTGAGTATAAAAATATGAAATAAGCGGATAAATAAAAAATTCCCAATTTTTTGTCGTTGAAAACCCAGATGACACGCTGAATAGCAGGTGTCTATGTTTGTGAGCAGGCACCCCATCCCACATAAACTTAACCCGGCTTTGTAAGTAACATATATTTGATACATAAGTTGTCTATGGAAATTAAAACCCAACCACCCCTAACCAAAATAGATTGATTTTTCCTTAACCTTAATAAATCAAAATATTAAGATTGCGCTTATAAATTAAGTTTCTTAGATTATTCCTAGCATCCCTTAACAATGGAACAAAATTCTGGATTTAATTTTTTTTTTTTTATTACGTTTTTAAATAAATTTTATATTACATGAAAAGTAATTCAATCCAAATATTTATATAATCATATCAACAAAATTTTCAGCCTTTAGAAACAAAGGAATTTCTTAGTTAACGACATAAGTTTTTTGCAAGAATCTGTCTACGTCTTTCTTGAAATCCGTAAGCAACATGAGAAGCTTTAATATTTATTTCGCTGCTCTTTTAAAACACTGAGGATGTGAAGGAAAATCAGGCAGTTCTAATTCTGTGTTATTTATAAGAGATGCTTGAATTTAATTTTCTGAAAGTTTCAGTATTTGTAGGTTCATATATTCGATTTTGGGATAGATTGATTAATTCTCGCCAATGTATGGCTTCAGGGTTGATGGTTGGTATTTTATTCAACCTTTTCCTTGCGTGGCTTCCCACTTTTGAAAAGATTTTTAAAAAATCAATTTCTATTTTAATTAAACAACCAATGCCTATTCTATTCTAGTTTTTAGTGAATAGAACTTCAAAACTATCATTCAAATCTAGATAAATTAGTCTATTTCAGTATATTTACTTAACTAATGGACAGAAATTTTGCAAGTTATACTTTTGTCACTTTCAATTACTCTGACTTCATCATCGAATGCAACACATTCTCAGGTAACAGACCAAAAACATTATATTGGATGTTCTCCAATACAATGTACTGAATTTCTTCACACTATTTCTTAATCCTTTGGATCATATTGAATATATATACAGCTGCTGGTTATGGAATTTGTTATCCCACTTAAACCATCTAACTGTATGCACTTCCATATTGAATTTAGTAAGCTGGTGAAGCTTGTCATGATGTTCTGAAGGGTACCTCTGGTCCACAAACACATTAACCTGGTTGCTAAATTTAACCATCTTCCATTACTTAATGGCCCAATTTTCCAGGTCGCAAATAGAGAGTTAACTTTACCTTTGTAAATCCCTAGGATATAATCCAAAAGGAGCCTTTAGTTTTTACTTATTTTTCTCTATAGGTGCCATAATATCAAGAGGGTCACGGAGTTTTATAAATTCTACTTGTGGAAAATCATGTTAGCCCCTCTCACACAATTTGCCTAGTATGCCTGAAAAGCTGTCGGGTTTCTTGTTTATAAACATATTTAAAAACAGCTCTGAATAATATCTCATTCTGTTATAATGAACATCCAATTCTATGTAATTCTTCATGGAGCTTCTTCTCCAGAACAGTTACAAGGCCTGCCTTACATCCAGTATTTGTATTAGTGTTGTCCAAAAGAAAAGGCGTCTAAACTATCAAATTTTTCCAAAACACTAAAAGCGTCTGCTAGAACGACAATTGGGGCACTTGGAGTTGAAACTACTCTATAAATTCAGGTATTTTTCAGTCTCAGTTCCTGTATCTTGAGTAAATCTTAAAAGGTATTTTAAAGTCCCTTCTTTTAATTTAGTGTCACCATTAGTTAGTTTCTTTATTTAACTTTCCACCAATTCCTAAAAAGACAAGCTTTTTAATACATTCAGTGTGTCTTTCATGTGCCCTAACTTTTATTTTAGCCTTATCTCTATCTATTTTTGACTTATCAATTATAATGTTTTAGAATCAAATCCTTGGTTAAAAAGACCCATAACCAGTAAATTCAAAAGAAAGGCATTAGCAAGAGATGCTCCAAGATTACAGGAAACATATTGCCTATCTTGTGTTTTTCTTCAGACATTATAATAAAAAGTTTGAACAATTTACAATTAATATCTTTTTTACCTTATAATTCTTAAATGCTTTCTATGTAAATAAAATCAAAACGCACGCTGACGTAACGGCAAATAATCACCCACAAGATTTAAATTCAGTACACTAAAAACAAAGCGTGAAACTGATGTCGTTTGTCTTTTTGTTTTTCTCCGAAATAATACTATCGCTTAAAATAAATTAGGACATGTTTATGATTTATGAATGGTTTTGCTGAATTCATTGGGAAAAAATTATTTCGGAAAAGATATAAACTAAAAAAAATATTTTTTATTTAAATGATCGTGACCTGCGATATGAATACATCGATATTGCCTTCTTAACTACACGGAAATAATATATTTTAAAGTAAAATCTATAATGTATGTCATTTCTTATACGGATGTGTATATATGTACTATTTTATGTTTATTTTTTCCAGTATTTTAAAGAAATATTAAACCTCAGTTTTAAATTGGTATATGTTCACTTTATTTTTTAGCATGGAATAAACTGACCCAGTTATTTATTTCAGCTGACACTGCACCAATCGCCGAGATACTAATTATTTTGATTTTAATTGTATTTCCTTAAATTAAGTCGAAATTTTGACTTAAACATTTTGTGTGTGTTCTTAGAATATTATGCCACTGCTATCAAGACTTCTCCGGATGTCTGGTTTAAAAATCGACCTACCATGATATATATATATATATATATATATATATATATATATATATATATATATATATATGTATATATTTTATTCTTTCGTTATTTTAATAGAGACAATTTGTTTAAGTAAATGGTATATTTTTTTAATGAACTGTATTAATTACGTTTACCGGTCTGAATGTTTGAGAAATACGTAGAAAATATGTGCTTCTCCGACAGGATTTTAGCTTGTATGAAATTGTATCTTTTAAAATAACGTATACACATAAAATATATTAAATAGTTGTCTAACTTATCCATTTCATTATTTATATATATATATATATATATATATATATATATATATATATATATATATATATATGTTTGTATAGTTTATACAAAGCTAGGTAATCCGTATGGGTAGATCCAAGGAGGATGATATCCGGAGAGCTCAATGTAAATTCAGAGCAAATATGTTTGAATAAAAACAGAACATTTTAAGGTTCCATGTAATAAATTATTTCACCACAGCCCTTTTAAAGGCCTCTGGATCATCAGACTTTACTTCCAAAGGTTGAAATGAAAAATGAAAAGAAATGTATATATATATATATATATATATATATATATATATATATATATATATGTGTATGTATGTATGTGTGTGTGTGTGCATGTGCGTGCCTGTGTGTGTATATGTATGTGTGTGTGCATGTGTGTGTGTGTAAAGAAAATAGAAAACCAAAATGGTTAAACCGTCGATAAATCACAAATTATATCAACTTAATATCAATTAAGTTTCTAGAGGTAATGCTAGTTTCAAAGTTATAATATGTTTTTTTTTAATTAACAAATAAGGTTAAAAGCTAACCGAAAGTGAGAAGCAAAGAAATAAAATTATGGATACTGGTCAACACGATGAAGATCGTTAGATTCAAACAGCAGATTTGTGATCTGAAATGTTTACTGTATAATATACAATTCACGTAATTGACTGAACGTTGCTCCTACGTGACATAGCGTGAGTTCTACGAAATGCACAAATCATTGAATGTGTATATAATGCTAAAGTCGCATTCCACGTTCGTCTATGTCGTGTTTGTAGTCTGTCGGTGTGACTGCCGGGAATTTTATGAGGCTTCCGTGATCTCCCATAGATTGTCAATGGAGTTTTAATCTAGCGAACGCATGGGTCAATAAATAAAAGTAACCCAGTATTCCTGAAGCAAGCTTCGTGTCATTCATACCTGATGAGGTGGGTGGGGGGCATTATCACGCTAGAATAGATTATCAACACCAGGAAAAATGACATGCATAAAGAGGCGCAAATGGTCTTTCAACAAAAGAGCTGTCTTTCAACTCCGTCAAGAATGGCTCTAGTCTTACTAACGAGAACTTCAACAGAACACAAGCAGACATTATGGCAGTTCTATGAAGAACCAGTCTCTTGAAATTTGACTGACGAGGTAAAGTGGAGGAACGCTTTCGAAAGACAATGGAGATCTTCTTTTATCCAGTTTCGTCGACGACGACTTCGAACGCCCTTTTTGTGTTGAACGTTAAATTTCGACACATTGTCGTAAATCAGATTCGGCTTTCTTAGTAAAGCTGTATTTTTGACCCTCGTGAAATACTTCGCGTAGACGTGATAAAGAAACGATTTTATAAATGGTAAAATTATGACTCTCTCAAGCCATATAAAAAGTACTAACTTCCTGATAATGGAAACATTATTAGATTGATAGAGAGAAATGTACCAACAGAAAACATTCAAGAAATATTATGAAATTTTAATAAAGCAATTATTTTTCATTTTTCTTAAATCAAGAAATTGTCGTTTTTAATATTGACTAGTTATACGAAAAACAAAACAAAGATGAAAAGATAATCTAGTCTATACTTAATAACAAAAAATTATTACAGTTGAAGACGACACTCCTCTGAATTAATTGTTTCGTTTCTGTTAGAATGTGGTATATGATGTACTCGATATCACACACTCCAACAAGATCTAACTTGGGGGTTTGATTTCGGAATTAATTCTCCTTTTCCAGCGGCTTTACACTGTGGCATAGGTTACATATGTTTATAGAGAACTCATTTTCTTCGTTACTGGTCATGATTCTATCCAGGAATGTTTACATTGTAGCATACGTTACATATGTTTATTGAGAACTCATTTTCTTCGTTACTGTTGATGATTCTATCCAGGAATGTTTACATTGTAGCATACGTTACATATGTTTATAGATACTCATTTTTTTCGTTACTGGTGATGATTCTATCCAGGAATGTTTACATTGTAGCATACGTTACATATGTTTATAGAGAACTCATTGTCTTCGTTACTGGTGATGATGCTATCCAGGAATGTTTACATTGTAGCATACGTTACATATGTTTATAGAGAACTCATTTCCTTCGTTACTGGTGATGATTCTATCCAGGAATGTTTTCATTGTAGCATACGTTACATATGTTTATAGAGAACTCATTTTCTTCGTTACTGGTGATGATTCTATCCAGGAATGTTAACATTGTAGCATACGTTACATATGTTTATAGAGAACTCATTTTCTTCGTTACTAGTGATGATTCTATCCAGGAATGTTCACATTGTAGCATACGTTACATATGTTTATAGAGAACTCAATTTCATCGTTACTGGTGATGATTCTATCCAGGAAATGCAAGTGATGAGTGTCTGTTCTTCAAAGACAAGCAAAGAACACATCTTTTATTAAGTTGAGAGGCAGTCAGATGAAGAGGGGCCCACATGTTCACGTATGCTTCGAAGAAGCTCCATACTGACTGAATTTGGGCATTCAGTTAGCGGAGAATCTTCATGTCAAAACTATCGTTGATATCATTGGTATTTCTGGCTTCATTCCCATAGAAAAATATTTCTTACCACTTCCGTTGTATTGGAACTATTTTTAGGTTCCTACAGAACGCAATGGATCTAATCTAAACTCCTTTTAATAAAATCGATACATTTACCCTCTCTGAACATTCTCGTTCACGCTAAGTAGAAACAAAACGACATATGATTCAAACATAACATTTATATAATCTAAGATTACACAAGAGAGACCACAAAATATTTAAAAGTGAGTAGTTTTTCGCGATTTAGGCTGATACTGTAAATGAATTTCATAAATCAGTCCCCAAATATAGTCTGCCATTATGTTTTCTTTGGTAGCCAGAACGTTCCAGAAATACTTGAAATACATTGGTAGCCTAAACGTTCCAGAAATACCTGAAAGTTTTAGAAACTTCTTGAAAGTTCTTAAAACTTCTACAAAGTTCTAGAAAATTCTCTTTCAGCAACTTAGCGCCGAATCTCTCTGGAATGTACTGGAAAATAAGTTAGTTTCAAAACATCAATGTCAAAAAAATAGGTTTGAAGGAAATACTAGCCATTTTCTTAGCTGTCTAGACAGAACCAATTAAGAAATAATACTTACTGACCAAAGACAAAAATGTCAAACTTTTGTTACACAAAATTTGTTATTTTTGTAACTTAGCTGAATTAAATCGATAATTTAGAAAATTGAGAATTTTGTCAAACTATACAATCTAGGCAAATGTCTTAGGCCTATAGTTTCAAGCGACGAAAAATGATGACGTGTAACTGTGTGAAACTAAATGTAATCCTAGAGTTAAAGAGATAAACAAACCAAAGATGATTTCTATGTATTTTGAATATCTAATAAGCAAAAGAGAGTGAACATTTTAGGCACCTGAATACAATGTCGTCAAATGAGGATTTAAACATGTTATGAGTTTACCAAGATGCCGTCCTCTTTATGCTACTATAGGGTACCGATACGTGGCCTCTTAGCAAGAGCCTCACCTCCCACGTTCATGCCTTCGAGTTGTCTACAGGTCCGATCTCGTTTCCAACGAAGAGCACCGCCGGATTTACCGGCCAGCTAAGTATCCTGCGCACCATCGCTAAGCGCCGTGCTTGCTTGCTTGGTCACGTCCTGCGGTGACCTGATGATTACCCCACCAGTCATCAACCAGTTTGACCTGGCATCTGCAGACAAGAGGACTTCAGCAGATCAGTCTGGAACCTGGAGATGTCCCAACGCTCTTCCAAGACCGTGAGAGATAGAGGAACAGGGTGACTCTCGTGGGCTCAACATCTTCATGGCATGGATGTAGCAGTAGTAGCAAATGAAAAACAGCCGAGGAAAACGGCTATTCCAATTAGAAATGATTATAATAAATATTTTGGATGCAATTACTATCGATCATTTTCTACGGCTAAATAATTTATTTGATTGCATTTCACCTAGGTTTCAGCGAAACAAATGAAGTGCAGGAAGTATGGAATCCTGGCAAAAGTGAATGTGTAGTCTCAGACTGGAAAAATATCTTTGTCTTAGATGAGTGTCGATTTGAACATTTTCCAAGTACGTGACAATATAAGAGAAGGCTTCCTAATGCATAATTTAGTGAAAAGTATATTGCGAAAATATTATAACACACTCTGCTGTAATTACAGCATGAGGAATAATTCGAGGAGACAGAAAAAAGCAAATCATTTTATACAATGGAAATGTTAATAAAAAATATTAACTGGATATCTCCAACGAAAATCTTATGTCTTATCGAAAAATAATAATTAAAAATATTTTTAAAAAAAATGTGTTCCTACGATTTTTCATGAGAGCACAAATTTGTGTATTGCATAGAAATAACAATTTTAATTAACTAAGTTTGAATTAAACGGCTTCGAAATGAACATTTTCTCTTCAGTCGTCAAAAATCACAACGGCCGTAATTTGATTGACAGAAAACTCGATATTGTAAAGAAATAAAAATCTATTAAAAATAAAATTAATGTAACATCAAGACAATTTTATTTGAAATAATGACTTAAACGAGTAATTGATTTAGCTACGTTATAGAATTCCTAACTTTTATTTAAAAATATTCAAGATTTTTTATAAGTCGGAAGGCTCGCAAGAGTCAATACGAGTAATAGGTCAGTTTGTGTGATTGAGGTGATGTTTGTATTACCGGATGACTGACGTTAACACAATTTCCTGTTGTCAATTTTAGCGTGAAAGGCTTTCGTTTATAAATAAGGTAGTCCGTAATAAAAATCACTCTCTTATTTTTTGTAAACTTATTATTTTTTGTAAATTTTTCGTTGTCGATCATGAAAATGATTTAAATAAAACAAGCATTAATTTTAAAAGTTAATTCTACAGCACATTCTGCCACATTAATAATGGTTCTAAAGGATGTAAGAAAAATGTTAATATATTTACTATTTTGGGTCCAAGTAAGAAAATATTTTTAAGGAAAAGGATTGTTAAGTATTCTCCTGTGAAAATTTTAAGAAGCACAATATTTTATTTTCGGGATAGAAAAATTGCTTATACACATGTGAAGTATTCGAACAATCAAAAAAGCGGTTTTGCATGGAAGAGAAGTGAAAAATATTGCAATGGTCTGACGTGAGAAATAAGACATTATCTACTATATGAGTTTAATCTGAAGAAGTAAATCTTCATTTCAATAAACTACTCCTATTATGTCTATATTTATGAGATGATTCGATCGTTGTACGGTTCGGCCTTCTTCCGTTAATATAGGTTGGAGTTTCGAGCCGAAATTGATGTTGATTGTTCTAGTTCTACGTGCCATGCCTTTTCTAGATATCTCTGTTTCAGTTATTCCCCTTTAATAATTCAATTATTATAATATTTTTCCCACTTGGCCAGGTATTGAACTCACTTTCGATCAAATCCCTGAATTACTTCAACTAACGCTTTTATTCACTGGGTCATGTGAACATCAGTGAATAAATTATTAATCAGAAATAGCAGTTCGAACAATGTAATAGGAGAAATACTCCTGGATCATATTCTGAAATTGTGTAATCCTCAAAATCATCTTCTGTGAAATAAAATATTTTATAATTATTATTATTAACAACATTTAATATTTGTTCCTTAAGCTGCACATTGCAATTACCTAAATTGCATTTATGGTATATCTACCGAACTATAATATTAATTGTAATAAATTGGTCAGCTCTTCTAAATATCCTTTAGACAATTCTGTTAAAAGTAGGAGGTACACATTTACTTTGTCATTCAAAAAGTGCGTCTTATGTACGACATACTTATTGCAAATATGACGCCCAATCAAACGCAGAAATGATAACGAATATGTGCACACGTATGTTAATGATAATGTCCAATCAACAGCCGTGTAGTATTTTTAAAATAATTTGAAGGATAGCCGGAAAAATATTTCACAAGATCTGTGGATTTATTTATGAAAAGACATCATTTTTTTTTAAATTAACATCCTGAAGTGTTACACCATTTGAAAGAAATAAAGGAAATTGCAAAAGAAGCATCGAAGGAATTCTTTGATTATTTTTCCATACAAACAATAACCTGATAAAATAAAAGTAAAAAAAAAAAAAAAACTCAAAAGGACGGTCATATTTTGTTTCCCGTTTATTTTTAATCGTTTACCATTAAGGGGTCCATATCAACATCTTTTTTGGATTCCGATTTTTCAGGTTTTTTCTCTATTTATTTTTCAAGCCTATCTTTTAAGTGTGTAAGCATAAATGTGATCCACCTCGATACACTATTGTAAACCATCCAATTAAAAAAGTGGGGGTTGCAATCTCACAAAGATTTTTTTTTTAATTTCAAAAAGATCTTGCTTCCAAGAATACATATTCCCTTTTACTTAAATGTGCAAAGTTTTATTAACATCCAATAATTAGATTAATTTTTGGAGAATTTGTTTTTAAACCGACCTAAAATAAGCAATGGTACTGTTATGAATAATCAAGTGTAGTCTCCCTTGTTTTGTTACTCTCCCCTTTGAGAGAGTTATTACTGTTTACTGGGACTATAAAAGGGCACTATATATGAACCTTCTATTCTCAGTTGAATAAAGATTTCTTAAAGCCTACACCTGCGTACATATGTCATTACGTGTACTACTATTATGGTGACAGTTTTTACACAAAGTTTACTAGTTTTAAACGCAAATATTTCGGACACTACTTAAAATCTGGAATTAATATTTAATTTTTCCATTTTTATTTTCTATTAAGTTATTAAAAATAAATGGTCATAAGTTTCATAGCTATTTTTTTTAAATATCTGGTGTCTAATTTCATCCTATGAAATTTAGAGAATACCTAAGAATAACGTAAACCCGACGAAGACATGCTACAAATATATTATAATTCATTAATTTTCAACAGGATTTTGTGAACATTCATACTTTGAGGTCGACAGTAAAATATTTGAAAGAAAAGGCCACCGTCCATTTCGAAAATTGGCCAAGAAATTCTTCTTACTTGAATATTATAGAAAATTGATGGAGTGTTCTAAAAAAAGGAAAATGAAAGATAAATGACCAGGGACTATTAATCAGCTTTGGGCGAGTGGGAAAATATTGATTATTCCTTTATTTTGAATTTACATTCTTTACTCCCAAAAATAACTTGGCAGTTTTAAGCAATAAAGGAACTAGTTCAACGTGCATTGTAATAATAATAATAATAATAATAACAACAACACAAATAACAATAATAATAATAATAATTATAATAATAATAAAAATTATTATTATTATTATTTTTATTATTATTATTATTATTATTATTTACGCGTATTTTTAAAACTAATTAGATATTTGTTATTATAACTTGTCTCAAATATTTGACTGTAAGTGCTTAAAATATATCTACGCTAAAATGTTTGTTATTTGTTATCAGCTCTAGTAATACTAATACGTTTCAAATATATCCAAAACTTAACTGAGATTAAAAATGTGCTTTGTTTATTCTTTTATTATTTACCCTCATGTGAATTTAGGATTAAATCTAGAATCATAATTATATTTTATATACTTTTAATGCACTTGAATTTATCTGCCTAAAGCATTTGTTCGAAATCCCAGAATCCATATTTATTTATTTATTTTATTTGATTTGATTTTTTGATTTTCTATTAATTCTTATGTCTTCCTAGAAAAGAGTAGTGGAGTGATGCTTTTTTATTTATTTATTTTTTTTCTTTTTAAGCGCCATTTCTTCTTTATACGCCGTAGACATTTCAACTGTTCGCTTTCTTTAGAAGTTTCCTATTTGGTTCGATTTTTCTTAAAACTTCTTGAAAACTTACACGCAACCTCCACAGTATTCTCAGCAAGCTTCTTTATAACCACATTTGTCACCTCAATTCTTTCCTTCTCCTGTGAGGAAATTACCCAGCATTCACTACCATATTGTTGGATTGAGTTTCTAGTCTCATTCGATACATAAGAAAAGGTATCTCTATCTCTCTCTGTCTACACACACACACACACACACACACACATACATACATATATATATATATATATATATATATATATATATATATATATATATATATATATATTATTATTATTATTATTATTATTATTTCTTCAAACGTTATCCGTAGTGCTTGAATAGAGGACGTGTTTTTTTTTTTTTTAATTTTGAACAGTGTATATTACGTGTACCTGCCTGAGCACAAAAAAAAAAAATAAATAAATAAAATGTACTCTACTGCAAGGTTCGATCCCGCACTTTGTGGAAGAAACCGCTGTTTTCTCAGTCGTGCCTAAGAAGCTAGTCACAACCAACGCGTAGATTCTATTTTCTATTTACCATTTTAAGGATAGGTACGAGAACAAAACAAATCATAAACGAAAACATCAGTTTCTAGTACAAAATGACGTTTGAAATGATAAAAATGTCGGAATTAAAATAATATTCGAATAAGAAATTGACAAGGTATGGACTTTTGATAAAATCCGAACAAGGGAATGTGCATTTCTGTGAGTAGACTGTGATGCTGTCTATCGCTTAGCCAATTAAAGCATGTCGAATCAAACAGTGGTTTCTTCTATAAAGGCATGATTATCCACTAAAAATAAAGTTTGAAGAAATAAATTTGCAGATTAAAAATAAATCAAATAATTCTTGTATATATATATATATATATATATATATATATATATATATATATATATATATATATATATATATATTATTATTATTATTATTATCATTATTATTATTATTATTATTATTATTAAGTTTTATTAAGTTTTATGTCCAAAATTGCTTGTTCATTTTCCGTCGTTTACTGGTGGGAAAGCATTTTAGGCCGGCAGTTTATCATAACGTGCTCAATATCAAAAGGTAAGGATAGAGCGATAGTAGAATTAATGTTGAGAGACATATCAGTTAACTGACTGGTGTTGCTTCAGTCATGCCGACTTCGAAGTTTCGTGAGTGCATTGCAGTCATGCTTTCACTCTTCAGGGATGTTGGCCTCTCTTCTGCTACTTCTCATTTTTGTCGTATTGTGGTGTAAATTGATATCTTTGTATGGATGTGCGATTTTTTCTTAATGGGTGTTGTGTTAGTGTATAAAGTTTCTTGGTGTTTGTTTGCCTTGTATTGTGCTGATCTCTTTTTGACCTAATTTGTCTAATGGCTTTATATATGGTTGGTTCTTTTTATTTTATTGAGTTGAACTCGTTTATTGTGTTAGTGTATATGTTCGTTTGTTTTCTGCATCCTGGTTAGTCTTGTCTGTATATCTATGTTTCGATGTCTGTGTGTGTATGTGCGTGTGATTAGATGTTTGAGTTTGTGTGTGCGTATATACTGTTTTTGTTTGTATGTATGTACATTCTTTTGTGCTGTTTTTATCTAGCATTTATTTGGTCGAGTTTAAGTATATGTTGTAGGTCCCTGTTCGTATAGCGATTTAAGTAACACAGTAGGTATTTATTTCGATGTCTACATTTCCCCATTATTTCGTTTTTCTTGTTTAATGGTTTGCTTTGGTTTTTAAAGGTAATTATTGTTAATTTAACTTCTAGGCATAGTTTGAAGTTTCTGTTATTGTGCTGGGTGCTATTTTTATAATTTATATTTCCATTTAATTTTGGTTATTTTCTTTTCTTTTTGACTCCATATATATTTTGAGAGTGCTGTGTTGTTTTTAGATTTTTCTGTTTTGAATGATGTTTTGTGATTTTTAACTCTTTCTTTGAAAGTTGTTTCTGTGGTTGTTATGTAGGTTTTCGTCTGTGTTGATGTGTTTGTTACGAAGGCTTTATATATTATATTATTGGTAAGACATTTATTGTTAAATGGACAGTTATCTTTGTTTCGACAGTTACATTTATTGATATTTTGTTGATTTATGTTTTTGTTGTTCTCATTTGCTTTGTTGAGTATTTTTTCATTGTGTCTGGTAATTATTTTCTCAATGAAGCTGTAACTATTGTTGGCTGTTTTCTTTATGATGTTTCATGGCCTGTTGTGTTTGGGGAGGTGTTTTTCAATTATATTAAAGCATATTTTTTACTATTTCTGTTTTTATGGTATTATTTTAGGGTGGGTTAGACCAGAATTTATTTCTTTTTCTTTTATTTTTGTTCTCTTTGTTTTCTGTTGTGGATTCCGGGATGAAATCCGGTTTCAAATGAATGACAAACGCACGATTGAAATATAGCAAATAAATGTATTGACGTAATAATACAATTGGTAATATGGTTAGTAGTTCCAGAAATGCGGTTAGTAGCAGTAATAATATATATATACTGTCTGGGAAATTCAGTATCGAAGTAGGACTTCCTTCTGAATCTACGTACTCGCAACTGCGACTCCTACAAAGCGGTTACCTCATACACTCACTGTATCACTCTCTCAGTGTATCTCTCTCTAACTCTTATTCCCGGGTATTCACCGGCAGCAGTACAAGTACACACTGGGCGAGTTCACTTGTATAAAAATAGGGGTGGACTCCATAACATTTTCGTTTGTGCACTCGATTTTGTTTGAATAGCAACTATTTCTAAGTGCTGATTCGTATATTTTTTTTTTGTTTTTTTTCGTTGTAGTTCGTTGTCATTTTTTTCTTAATGGATACCGGTATATGTTGAATGTGTTAGGTGGTTGCTCGGAGTTTTTTGTTGACATATATGGAGTTTTTGTTTGCTTTTCTGTATGATTTATATGTATTGTTATTTATGTTGAATGTTACATCTAAGGAATACTTTTAGATATTATTTTATGCCTTTTGTGAATCCTAGAGTGTTGAAGGTTTCTATGTTTCGCTTTCTTATTTTTCCATGGTTCTACCATTACCGTTTCTTAGAATTATTAGTCTGTCGTCTCTGTATAGGCTTATATTTTCTTTATTGATAATTTTTACTAGGTTGTTGGTGATATATATGCCTATTAATTCGCATATCTCTGCGCGTCTTAGCTGTCCAGCATTACGTCAAAGTTGTAATCGTTATTGCTGTTGTTATAAGTGTTGCCTTTTTTCAATTATATTTTGTTTTTGTGGTATATTATAGACTTTCTACAGTCTTTGATATTATCTAGGTCATCATCCGAGATTCTTATGTGTTGTTTTACTAGGACCTAGTGCATTATTAAGTGGTAGGTTCTTTGATGTTTGTGTAGAAGTCTCTTATGTCCAGTTGTTCTTTGGTGTTTTGATGTTAAACCAAATTCATTTTTTCTTTTCTGTTTTTTCATTGATTTATTTTTGGTGTGTTTCTCAGTTTCAAAATATTTCCTCTACTATTTTTTTATTTATTTTTCCAATGTTGGTTTTGTAGGGTTTATTAATCTGCATGTTGGTTTGTGCAAGAAGTTGTACTTATAGTATTTTAATTTGATAAATGATTCAATTTTTCGTTGTTGTTTGATCCTGTTGTCCCAGTTTTGGCTTGGTACCTATATTTTCGCTTCCTTGTTTATGTCCCTTTCCATATTGCTGTTGGTGCTTTTATAGAACATAGTAAGTTCTTTTTTCAACTAATCTATTATTGTCGTTCGTCTCCATTTCCAGGTTTTTAATTTATCGGTATGTATCTATAGCTATTTTTTATTTGTTTATCATTTGTTGAAATTTTTGCAATTGTTTTTTTTTTTTTTTTTAATTTGTTGTTTAATTTTCTTGTTTTTAGTTTGTTTAATCTGTTTTATCATGCCGGTTTCAAATGCAATTAGATCGCTATGCTATGGTGGGCATGTTGTTGACGCAAATCTGAATTTATTGTCGTTGTTTGTTATGCTTTCACTCTTCAGGGGTGTTGGCCTCCCTTCTGCTACTTCTCATTTTAGTTGTTATTTGTCTGTGTTAAGAAATTACGATACTTTCCATCTAATACGTTTTATGAAATGTTCGATTTTTTCGATGGTTTGATTTTATAGTCGTGTATGTTTGATAAAGGCCTGTTTTTAAGTAAATAATTGAAATAAATTTGTCCCATGTTGTTGCGATATTGGCATTGTAGTCGCAGGGTTAGATGTTGTCCGAAAGTGGTTTTGTGAAGACACGTATCTGCAAAGTGCTCGTCTGGGAATTTTTTTTTCTCCTGGTGCTTGTGTAATATTAAATCGTACGTTTTTAGGTACCAAAATTACTGGTTCTTTTTGCCGTAGTTTACTGGCAAGAAAGCATTTTAGGCAGGCACCTAACACATTCAAACATCTCGATATCAACGAACTCCAGCAGCATTAAAATATTCAATGAAAACAAAGAAATATAGGGTTCAACACTAATAAATAGTGGCTATTTAAACAAACAAGAATACACAAACGAAAACAAACCGAACAAAAACAATAGAAAAAGAAACATAATCTGGTTTAACCCAACCTACAATAATACATACCCACAAGCCTAACTACGATGTAAAAAATACCAAGCGATAACATCAACAGGATAAACAAGGTTAACTCAGTATAATAAAAAATAACGAACCCTATATAAAGCAATTAGGCAAACACGCTCAGCACACTATAAAGTAAACGATCATGCAAAAAATCTACACTACATAACGTCAAAGTCGGCATGAATTAACCAACACCACTCAGTTAATTGATAAGTTTCTCCATATTATAGCGAAACAGTCTGTCTGTGGATGACATTATATTAGCTCCTGAATTAGGTTTAATTCCAGTTGAGCACTCTAGGGCTGAGGTATGGGTTTGTAAACAGTGACTATTATAGCTACATAGCGAGACTCTTCGCAAGCCGAATTGAGTCACTGTCGGTCACTGGGCTAAATACGCTAAAAATCCACCGACATCCAGACCGTGTGTCGACAGCTTAGTGGTAGACTATCCGCCTGATACCACTTCAGTCGGGTTTCGATCCTAGATAAAGGCAAAAGGATGTCTAGCCGCACTGATGAGCTGCGAAACAGTCTGTCTGTGGATGACATTATATATATATGTATGTATATAAATATATATTTTCTTCATATATATATATATTTTTTAAGCGTTTCACCCCAAGCAAGGCGGGAAGCCACTAGGACGCAAGGGTTACAGAAAATTGGGAGCAAGATCAGATAGGAGTGATAGAAGAAAGTATAAGGAGAAGGGTAGTGGATAGATCAAGGCAACTGGAGATGTCGATTGACACTACATTTGAATAGCTGGGGATTTATATATATATATATATATATATATATATATATATATATATATATATATATATATATATATATATATATATATATATATATATATATATATATATATATATAATTACGAGTATGTGAATTTCAGTTTTTCTTAATTATTTTTGTAATCTTTTCGGGTTTTTTTTTTGTTTTTCTTTTGTAATCTTTTCATGTTTTTTAAAGAAATTATTTTTTGACCAATTTATTTATTTATTCAATTTTCGTAATAGGTTTCGATAACAGCATCCCGTTGTTTGATTGCTAATCTTTTCATGGTTGAAACTGCCAATGATTTTAGTTGTTAAGTTGTTAAATCTGAAAGAAAAAGAAAAAAAAATCATTAGACACTTAAACTTAATTCACATTTAAAATCTGTCCAAGTTATTGGAACAGCCTATACTTTCATGGTAATTGTTTCCTTTTGTTTTAAATAATGACGTAATAATATCGTTTTTTGACGTATTTTTTAACGTCAAAAAACATTATTACGTCATTATTTTTGCACCAACCTAATAACAAGAAAATAAAATACGGAATCTATTGTATGAATTTAAGCGTAGTACTAGATTGGCGGCAAGGTCTCGTCATTTTACAGTTAAAATGACTAGATATAGTAGAAAATATAAAAAAGATAACAAGTTTTAAAGTTGCAACTTCCAATCTTTTGTAAGTCTTAGAAATGTTTGTCTTTTTATCATCTCTATCGTTCTCCGTTCTGTAATCTATTTACAGAATCTCATTTGATACGTTTCTCATTGCTTCCTTTTGTCCCTTTTGACGTTATATGCCCTGTGAGGCAGATTTAACAAGTTGTCTTGTTTCTTTTTTTATTCTACTGACCTCGGAATAATAATTAATTCAGCCCAAAGTTTAGAGAAAAAAAAGATCTGTCTTGAGGTATATTTTTGTCATAGAAATTAGAAACAAAATAGAACGGCCAATCTAAAACGGAAAGAAACGGTAAAAGAAATTATGTTTATATTTCTGAAATAAGGTATTGCAGCTATTTACGCTATTTACATTGTTCACACTGTTCTCCTCAGTTTTATTATCCTAATCACAAAGTTTTGGCACTTTTACGCCCGACCATCTTCAGGTGATACAAGAACATGTGGCTCAGTGGATAAAAGCGTTAGTCGAAGTAATCCAGTGATTTGGACCAAAGAGTTGTGAGTTCAATACCTGGCCACGGCTAGAGATGAACAAAAAGTTGAGTTACTAAAAGGTAAATAACTGAAACTGAGATATCCGGAAAAGGCATGGCACGTGGAACTAGAACAATCTACCTCAGCGGACGGAATAAGAGGTTCAGTTTGAAATTCCAGCGTCGAATGGTCGAAATGAATATGACAATAAAGACGAGGACAGCAATCCGAACAATGTATACAGGGTAAAAGGATTTTTTATTTTTTTTATTTTTTGATATCAGGCCCCAGTTCATTTAGGATTTTTTTTTGAATTCACCAAATAACTAGATGTTTCTCTGACAGTATGTTCCTACTCACGTGACTAAACTCTAAAATCACTTTTCATTTGTTTATAAATCATATACACTGCTTTGTAAGGTTAACGTAACACGATGATACTTCGGTGGGAAAAGACAGTGTAAGGGGATCTTTAGCAAAGATGTTTACCCGGAGCGATTTACAAACTTAGTGTGTTATTGATAAATGCGTCAATGATAAATGCGTGCCAGGCAATTCTGTCATCTTTCCGATTTCATTAATTAGAACTGATGCCTTTAATTAGTTCGTCCATAATTAAAGGCCCGAGTTTCAATTTCGAAATTCGATTTTTACATTGATCGATAATAGGTAAATCCTTCGGGCGTTTTGAACAGAAGATAGTTTCCTGTGGAAATGAAGTACAGCCTATCTATTTTTGCTCTCATCTGAACAGCCCAGTTGTTCACTCTTCACGGTAAGGCTCTAAAATCAATGACAATACGCTTTGTTGTCAGTCGAATGTAGCGGCATTTTCTTTATTCCATGTGACAGTAATTCGGTCTATAGTTATTCCAATTCCAATTATAATGTTAGGCAGTGCCTTTCTCGTTGTAAGATATGAACACAATCTTCCAGCCCACGTGACCGTTTATTCGAGAACTAGCACAGCAACACGTATTTGTATATCATTCTCTACGTTCATTGTGTCTTATTGATTTTGTCTCAAATCGACAAGTCTACTCAAATATTGGCTTCAAATAGCATCCTTATGTCTATAGGTGTATCAAGAGTCGATAGAATATATTCTCAGCCCATTATCTTACTATCACGTGCATAACAGTGCAACGAAAACATTAAAAGCAATACGCGAAATTATTTATAATGTACAAGCGGTATTCTTTAATATATATATATATATATATATATTAAAGTAAAACAGATAGAGCAACAAAATAGAATCCGGAATAATCAGCGAGTTTTATTTAAGAACACACAAAATGTGTAGCCTTCATTATTTACACGAGGAAATGAAATGCGTTGAAAATACTTATAAGTGCCACTAACTTGCTAGTTATTTCATATTCAACGTGAAACAAAAAGGGACATAAAATCGAAAGGCTGACCTTCCTGGCAAAGCTAATGAATCAAAATATATTATTTTACCCACGAATTTTATTACAACTATATTTGAAAATATTTTATCTAAACTCAACATAAAATTTGTCACAGCTAGGTCTAAAACAATAAAAGACTTAATTAATAGAATACAAATTAAAACGCTAAAACTTGAAGGGGTAATTTACTCTATGACATGTAATAATTGTCACAAGGAATACATAGGAGAAACCTCAAGTGATTTAAATAAAATAGTATATGAATGCAAAAGGGATCTTTTACAAAACAATACATTAAATGCATTAGTTGCTCATCGCATTGAGGCGGAACATAATTTTGAATTTAAAAATGCTACTCTAATTAAAATAGAAAGCAATTTGATAAAACGAAAATTCTTAGAAAATGCTTTAATCGCTAGATCATCCACAGTAAATTTTAAATTCTCAGTGTTCCTTTTCAATGGTACCCATGTGTATTCGCATCAAAATAAATATCACTTCGGTTTGATGAATTTCTAAACAATGAAACGCGTCAAATTCATTTTTTTCAGTTCTTAGAGTTTTTCCTAAATATTTTTATATACAGAATATGTTCTATGTCAAATAAATACTCGTAATCAGTTTAAGTACGTTTTTCTTCAATACCGAAATAATATGAGCAAAAATAGATAAGAATTATATTGTTTGTACGTTTCAGTTAACAGTCAGCTGCATAATAAATTTAAAGTAAATATTTTCTGTAGTTGTTTTTGTTTGTAAGCAAATTTCTTTCGGTATATATATATATATATATATATATATATATTAATTCTTTGAAAGCAAACTGCTCTACTTTTACTAAATTTGACTTTTGTTTTGAAAGAGTCTTAAAGTTCTGGTTACAGATTTTTAGACACGGACACATTGTAGGCCAAGTTAAAATATTGATTTTGTATCGTATAACCAATCTTTCAACGATGCATTTGAGTACAGAAATCCATCGATTAATGCTTATTCGATTAGTTCGCTAAATTTTGTAAATCAAAATTCTATTTGTGCATACTTAATACTCGATTAAGGTGGTAAAACATTCTTCAGTTTAACTAAAGAAATTGCGGGATTTCTGTATTTAAGATGATTGTTATGTTGGAAAGTGTAAAATTTGTCTTCCAAAAGGTTAATTTCCAGAATATTTCATATTCTCTTTTAAAATATCACCGTACACATATTTCCCATTGTTCCAAATGCCACCAACGTGTAAAATTGCTTCTACTATGTTTTACAGTAAGGATGGTACGTCTACGGTTCATGGCTTTTCCTCTTTTCCTCCACCCTCAATGTGTTTGATTGCGGCAACAGTTTTAGTCCCTCAATCCACAAAACTGATAAAAAGTATCTCCGTCGTTTTACAAATAAGTACATGCAAATTCTACTTGATGAGATAAAGATTTTTAACCAAAGTGGGTTTCTTCGACAGCAAATACTGTGAACATATCTACCGTGCACACCGTTTTCTGTGCGATGTGATACACTTACTCCATTGCTGACAAAATAGAAATATTTTTCAGCAACTCTTTCGGCTCCTTTCTTCATCTTTCTTTGCAATTTTCACAGGATTACGGCTCCTCAAAAAAAGATCTGCAACTGTTTTTGTCGCACGATATGTTTTCATGATAGTCTTTTCAATGGAATTAGATGGGATATTATTCAGATTCTCTAAATCTCATTCCAAAATTGCAAGCATTCAGATTTCAAAGGTGCTTTAAATCCAAAGTATGGTGTTCATAACTAAAGACCACTACAGTGGGCCTATCTATAATTTCATTGTTCCATCAATAGCAAAGAAGTTTTGTGTTACTTTGGTTTACGGTTGTTAACTACTCTAGTTTGCTAGATTTCACATTTGAAATAACTTTAGCTTATGTAATTGAAGTAAGTACAAGATTGATTTATTTTATTTCCTTCCGAATTGCTATATTATTTTATGTTTCCATTGCAAAACACATTTTTGTGCAAAGTTGGCTAAAAATCTAATTTAGAAAAGTTGGTCTTGTTACCTGGAAGTTATTTAAGATTTAATTTAATATTCTTTTGTGTGAAATTTCTATTCGTAAAAAGCAAATCCACTGATGATCAACTTTATTTTTGTATAATCTGTATTTCTGTTTCTAACTAATGAAAAAAATATGTTGAATTTTTACAAAGCTTCTTATACGAAAATGAGACATTTTAATTTTCTTTGATTTGAAATAAATAATTTATTAATGCTTTTTTTTTCAAGTCTTTCTTATTACAAATATTACGAAACCTTTTCCAGGAAAGTTAATTTTAATAATGTTATGTTTAATTTTAACAATTTTATTCTTCCGAAGACTTTTCTCTTTGATTTATTTTTAAACTGAGAAATTTATTTAAAAATGTCATTATTTGTCACATAAAAATAACTTAATATTTTTCTCTATGATAATGTTATTCATAGCAAGAAATATGCTGATGTTAAAATTTAATTTCGAGTAATTTGTCTTTTTCTTTAACCTTCCCTACCAATCTTCAAGAATGAGTACCGAAGACTCTCTCTGATGTTGTATTGTTCATTCACTTAACCTAGTATATGATATTTATCACTGCATAAGTCATTATATTTGCCCTTTTCCCCCGGAAAAATATCGTAAATATATTTTATTTCATTTGTACGTGAAATAGATTTTTTTGTTGTTGTTGTGTGAGTTTATAAATCTTTGTTAATACACCCGACAAATGGGGAAAACTATAATATGTGAGAACTGATACCTGAAATTGATCCACATCGAGATCTAATATCATCTCTATACTTGAATTCCACCTCATTTTTCTAATCTCATATAGTCATACATACAAAGCTTGCACAATATAATGGAAACACCTTGCTAAGTGAACATCTTATTACTGTATATTTCCCCGTATAAACGACCTTGAGATAAGATAAGGTCAAAATATATCAAATTTTCATGAATTTATCCTATACCTGTAGTATAAGACGACTGATTATCGATTATATAAAGATGATGTTATTGGAAATATTGTTACTTACTGTATCCTTAGATATTCAAAGCAAGCGAAATAACAAAACAGATTCTATATCATGTTTTTCCTACACGCGTTACTTAAAAAGGAAACCATTTTTATGTTTACGTTTCATCAGCTTATCTCTTGATTATTATTCTTCCTTTTCTTTTCCTCTATCTAAACAGTTACAAACAGCCTGGTGTACTAAAGGCCATTTACTTATACTTCATCAACAATTACAAAATACCGCTAATAACAGCGCAATAATGTACGATTCCACTTTTATTGAAAGTTTAGCGAAAGATAAAAGTTTCGTGAATGCAGGCATAACTCGATGTTTACATTTTCTCAGCTGATCTTTTATGGATACAAGTTGATTTCATTGATATTGAATTATTTTTCTAATTGGGAATTTATGTTGAAGTTATGCCAGTAATATATAAGGTAGAAATGGTTTTATAACTTTCATTATCAGTTTATTTGATAATGTGAATCTTTTCATGTACGCTATTGTTTATCACACTTTAGTCAAGGTTAGCCAACCGACGAACAACTCTCAGAATTTACGGTTTCTTTTTTGAGAATTCTAGTATAAGACGATCCCCAATTTTTAACGGTGATTTTGGGGATTTAAAGATCGTCTTATACGTGGAAATATACGGTATATAATATGAAGATGACCCAATCTTGGCATCAGTCACTGCTTCAATATGTTGAGGAATTTGCTCGAAGGAATTCTGAACGATTATTGGGTTATTTCGAGCCATTATTTAATTAAAAAATGCAGCATAGATGTCCGATTATATTGATTGCGGGGCCTAATTCATATGGTCTACTACACTTTTGCGCACCTTGTGCCAACTTTACATAGCATTAGATTCTGTACATTGTCGTCCTGGAAGATTGCTGAATAATCAGAAAACGATTTTTGTACTATAGAAAAGACATTGGTCAACCAGAATACTTTGTTAACCTTGGCATTAATTCTGCCATGTAGAACAACAAAAGATATAAACAATTCCGTCATATGACTGCCTATGTCATTTCCTTGCTTAATACGAGGGAGAAAAGAGTTTGGTTGTAGTCATAAACTATCCCAGAAGTGATGAAAATGAGTGAATAATGAATCAGTAAAGAATAGGTAATTTATTCAGTGAAGTATTGCAAATGAGATCGGTTACGCATTTTAACTTATTTAAATATAAATAGAAAAAATATAAACTAATGTGCAAAGCATACATAATGTTTAAGAACACATATTGAAACTAGGGTATTTTTTAATGTTTTAATCATTTTGCACTAAGCAAGCAATAAAGTCACTAAAGCGAAAAAGGTTACTGAATGTGTCAGAAGAAGAGAAAAATAAAAGTTTAAGGTGGGAGGGACCATAAAGAAAAGGAATGAATAAAACCAATCATGACGATTGACATTGCATTTAAAGTTTTGAAAATCAAAATTGATTGATAAGCAAGAAGCTGGAAGAGAATTCCACAAGTGAGAAGTGCGAGAGACAAAAGTTTTAAAATAAAACTTAGGTTTACATCTAGCCATTTGAACTGTAAAATGATGAGACCTTGTCACCAAACTAGTACTACTATAAAGTATAGTCACCAAAGAGGAAAATTCATCAGAACAATTACCATGAAAATGTTTATAGAAAAGACAAGGAGAAGCTACTCTACGGCGGTGGGAAAGTGAGTGAAGCCGAGATGCATGGTCAGGACCAATAACATTGCAGATTCGTCTCTGTATTTTATCAAATTTTTCTAAATGCATAGCAGAAGTACTACACCAGATGCATGGACGAATGGTAGACTTATAAATGTGTAAGACAGATTCAGTCC
This sequence comes from Acanthosepion lycidas, assembly GCA_963932145.1. Lineage (NCBI taxonomy): Eukaryota > Metazoa > Mollusca > Cephalopoda > Sepiida > Sepiidae > Acanthosepion > Acanthosepion lycidas. The sequence continues at coordinate 38,347,783 of OZ010604.1, forward strand.
CAAAAAAAATTCCCTAGCAAGATACATTGAACAAACTTTCCTAGTAAGCAGGCCTAGCAATTTAAAATAATATTTCCAGTTTATGTTAGTGAAAATCCTTAGCGCCAAAAAGGCACAATGAGTTACTCTCCTAGAAGTTAGCATCAACCATGCTGATAGAAATCACAATGATTCTCTCAAACGTTTAAAAGAGAGAGCAGTTCCGTTTTGCAGACGATAAAATTAACATGCTATTTCTTGTCCCAGTTAAATAAAGATTGTAGGTCATTTTTGAGATAATCTGCTACTTATCGAACCGATCAGACTAACAATTAAAGTAGGACTAAATAGTTCTCATCAGCATATATGCCGAGTTAAGAACTGAAAATATCGTTGATGAAAATTAGCAAGAGCGTAGATCCAACCGTAGAGCCCCGGTGTACACATTTGCTAATTGAAAAAGATCTAGAAAAGAGAAGAATAAACAACATTGCTAATAAAAATAGTTAAACAGAGAATAATGTTTATTTCTATTATTTTGTCCAACCCCTGTATATAAAACTCTTCTCTTGATACAGAACCAATGGCCTGAGCATTCACTCGAATACCTCAAAAATGTTAATATTAGGTTGGTGCAAAAATAACGTCACATAGTAACATATGTGAGAAAACGACATTATTTTTGCACCAACCTAATGCATTTATATGTAATTTTATATGTAGATAGAACAGAGTAATAAAGCCATTTGACAATTATTCGTCTTAATAACTTTGAGGTAAAAAAAAATGTCCGATTGCCATATTCCTTTCTTATTCTTTCTAAAATCTGACGGATAATAAAGATTTTAGTTAAGTGGTTTAAACTAAAGAAGATTCGCTAAGTCGTTCGTTCATTTTTCAGTGCAGCTCTGATTGCTCTTTACTTGTTTTGAAGGAAACTCACTTCTAAACTGTTTATTGTGTTAGCTCAATATAACGTTAAATTACTCTGAAATTCAAAACAGATTTTGTTCATTATTTAGGCTTTAAATTTTGAAAAATGATAAAAAGAAATAGGCAATTTGGTTTGCGCCTGCATTTGATTCATGGAACGCTAAAGGAGTCATTCAATCAGAGGGACATGTGGGGCAGGCAGATTTTCAAATGGTAATTACTGATAAAGGTGTTAATCTGCAGATACTATCGCGCCGTGACTGTCTCATGTGTGAAGTGCAGACGAACATCTTAATATATCTTCGACTGATGCCAAGCTACAGGACAAGAAAAGGCATGTACAATATTTTACTTCCTTCTCGTTTATTTTGATCATTTTTTTCAACCTTACTTTATTACTGGTAATTATCACCGGCGCCCTCAGCTTAGTGGGGTTTTGTACCGTTTTTCCTAAGTAACTAATGACAAGATATCGTGTTTTTCTTAAGTAAACAGGAGGAAAAGCATGATCTTTCTCTTGGGAAAGCAACAGAACAAATTCAATTATATGAAGTCGACTTAAAACAGAGACAAGCAAAATGATAATGACAAGAACGAAAATAGCAATGGAGTTGTTTATACTATTCAAGTGCGATAAAAGTTAAGAGAGTACTAAAACGTAGCGTTGTTTCATCAATATCGGGAATTTATAGGAAATTCATCTAGGAAAAGAAGAAATAATAATAATAATAATAATAATAATAATAATAATAATAATAATAATAATAATAATAATCATAATAATAATAATAATAATAATAGTTAAGTGAAGAGCGCGATTTAAAAATAAGAAAAGAAAGAATACAGTGTTTGAGAATGTTAAACAATATTTCGACAAAATGTTTGTCGGCAAGTTATATTTAAAAATTTCTTCAGGTATGAAAGAATATAAATCTTCAAAAAATGATAAATCTTTGTGCAAACGTTGCCTGTCTTGAAAAAAGCGGCTGCACTGATAATCAATGCTTCAAAACGAAGGAAACGCCGCCAGCGTGGAGGCATGAAACTGAAACGTGTTTAATATGATGGCGAACTTGGCTTAGAGGAAACGTCTTCGCACGCTTTCTACCATTGTCATTGGATGCGCTCTCTCTGTGCCTATGACCGCGAGTTGACGGCTTGTATCACTCCGGAAAAGCTCGTGTTCATTGATCACGCATACGCGTGTGACAATGCGTCGCCTTCGTATTCTGGAGTGAATCTGATGGTGTTTCTGACGCCAATGGCCAGAGATAGAATGGTGATTTGGACGACGCGAATGGAAGAAATCTTGCAATATGATCGCTATTCGCATCAGGGTCTGATCAGATTCTTTGAGGATTGAAGATTAGAACTGATATAAAGCAGTTGGTATTGACAAATTTCGGTTAAATGTGAGTAACTATGGCGAGCCTGGTTCTCTAGCCTTGATTTTCTTTCTTAAGTCTACCTAAGTCACGACGGGGCGGTTTCATGTGGAGCCCTCCCTTTGTTAAGATAGACTTTTCTTGTGTATCTTGTTAATGTAAGTGTCGTTCCCGGCCTGTTCCTGGCTTATTCTTATATTTCCAACCTCTCCTGTTTTGGCCTGCCATTTTCATTTCAACTGAGGCAGTTTTTTAAAAAATATTTTTAATGCCCATAATTTCTTATCCTTCCTCTTCCTTAGAGAGACACAGAGAGAGAGTCTCTTGATTTTGTCGGAAGACAGAATACAGGGGTAACTCTTATTTTTCATGGGTGGGCGGATCTTATTAACATCTTTTTCCCTTTGTTTTCTGGATCATCATCCCCCTATCCACATCATTTCATAATATTGATAGAAGACATAATTGTACATATTTAAATTTTAAGTCATGGGTTACTTTTCAGTAGAGTTACTTTGGCGTATGTAGAAGCGAATGGTGACCGATAGATTCTTATGGTGAATGAGCCAATTGTAACGAATGAATGGGCCGTGAATCGGATTAGCTAGTTATAAGATAGTTGGTGTCGTTCAGCCTTGACACATCTACCTTTTTTTCGGCCTTGTGCCACAATTTCTGTATTGAATCAGTAATAAATTGTAGATAAGCAACGTTTGTACAAAGACATATTTTGTAGATTTCTATATTTTTATACTTGAAAAAAATTCATAAAATATAACTTGAACTGGACAGACATTCTGTTGAAATATTGTTTAACACTGCCAAGCACTACATATTTTTTCTTTTCTATATCTTTTCTTTAATCGCGTTCTTCTCTTAACTGTTGAACAATATTGTTTCGGCAATCATTTAGTTTAATAATAATAATAATAATAATAATTATCGATATATGTTTATTTATATTTTCCGGTGTATTTAATTCTATATTTTCTGTCCCACCTGTTATAGGAAGGGGCGTAAATCAACTTACATTAGTAAATTTATGAGTTACTACATCCCTTAGCCGCTTTTATAATATATAGAAATAAAATATTGTCTGCATTAAGACAAAATTAATACGCGAGCCAAATTAAACATTTACTTTACTCTTACGTTTCTTAGATTCTAGTCTTATTTGTTCAAGCATTTTATGTGAAGTTTGCAGATACTTTTATCTATTAACTGATCGTCTTACTTCAAATTGGTCTTGAAATAGGCTTTTTCGTTGCCTTCTTTGTCCTGTTACTAATATTGCTGGAGATATTTCTATTTCATTTTTATATTAAACACATAAAATCTTTGACATGAAAAGATATTGAGTAAAAACTAGTTAGGAGTAATCAATGACCCATAGATACCACTGAACTTCAAAACCATATAAAGGAAACAGATTAATTAAACCGATCATTGACCTTTGTTTTAGTTATGAATTATTCTTTGAGACAGTATATGTATACTAGTAATATTATTATTATTATAATCCGTATGAACACCACCCAGGCTCAGTTACAGAGATAGGACCTGTAACAATATTATGGGACTTTACAATTAACACAAACTGAATAATTAAAGCTAATCGCCCTGATATCGTGATTAGAGACCACAAAGACAAAATGCGCCTCTTATTGAGATGGCAGTCCCTGCAGATTGAAATTTATCTTTGAACTTCTTCAAAAAACTATCAAAATACAAAGACTAGGAAATCGAAATCTCAAAAATGTGGCGCATGAGGACATCAATAATTTCAGTTGTAGTTGGAGCCCTCGGATTGATTGGAAAAAATTCCGATAAACTCATTTAAGGAATTCTTTCGGGGTTTGAGGTTCCTTGATAATTCTAAATCCACAATCCACTTTTTTGTTTTCGGTCAGGAAATTTTTTTTTATTTTCCATTTTTGGAAGTCCTTCCAGATTCTTCCTTTTTCATATGGGTATCTCACCCAATCCCTTCATGGGGCGTCAACAGGTTTCCCCTCTCTCTCACAGTGGCATCTCATACCGATCCCTTCAGGGGGTGTTAACAGTCCTCCCCTCCTTCTTCACATGATTACCTTCGCCTAACGCTCACACCAGCATTCAGCCAATGGACGCCCAGCAGTGTGGGTGTGGCCAGACTAGCCTCGGTTTTAAAAAAATCTTGCTCGAAGAAAAAAAATGATCTTCCCTCTTTTTTTTTTCCTTTTCCTTTCCTTCTTTTCTTTCGTAGTGTGGTCCCTTAATCGCAGTTCTTATCCTGATGTCACCTGGACTCTATCATCCGGGACCTTCGCCAAACAAGTGGGTGGTCAATTGGACGTATAGCACCTTGGTGCCACTTATTCTTTCTGATAAAATAAGTTTACTATCATAGCCAGCTCCTGACAATAAACAGGTGCCTTTTCCAAACGACCTTTCAGTAGATAACTAATGGTTTAGTCTTTTGTTTTTGTAACTCTGTGTGGTCCAGCGACATTTATTTTTTCGGTCAGCGTATGACCTAATTAATTTTTTATCTCCCAGCACCCTGCGAGAGGTCCAGCGGGCATTTTGTTTTTCGGTCAGTGCGTGCTTAATTAATTTTTATTTCCCAGTTTCTGTTTCGTAGGGGTCTCAACCAACCTGAAATTTTCATTATCGTTGTCATAAATTAATTTAAATCCGACACATTCGCGACCCTACTTTCCTCGCTAATGAGAATAAAAACTTTTAGCACTTTTCTCTGTTAGAAAAAAAATAACATCGCTTAGTGTCCTTTTCGTGATGGCTTCTTATCACCTAAATTTAATTCTCGCCTTTTTTTTCTTTTTTTCTTCTTCTTTCTTTCTAGCAATCTAAATAGTGTTACACCCAGGGCTGTTTTGTTTGTTAAAACAAATATTCTGTGAAAGGTGCTATCTGCCTGAAGTAGTACAACTTGATGGAGAACACCAACAATTCAAGATCTCATGCTGGAAATGAAAAACTGAGCGAACAAAATATAACAATAATGAACAATCGTAAATTATTAGAACAAATAATAAACAGGAGATTATTAGATAGGGAGGGAGATTCACTGAAAATTGCCCAAGTGGCGTCGATTGTATTCTATAAACTAAATGTTATATGCGAATGTTGTAGCGAATAGACAAATTAAATGATTTGAGATTTCGACGTTCAAACGGCTGAGATAATCCAGGCTAGAATTCATTATAAATGATTGGTTAGAAAATCTCGCAGATATTGAATTTTGTTGCTCCACCAAATCTCAAAATCAACTTTAAGGAGAGTGAAAAACTGGGCAGACATCGAGGATGATAAAAAAAAACAAATATTTTGGAACATGACAACAACATTTGAGCCAGTTGATTTCAAGCCGCCTTCAAGTATATCTGATTCTATCAAAAAGTCTGGAAGAAATGGAAGTTCTAGGAAGAATCTTGAGCATCCGACGACAGCCTCATTGAAAACATTCCAAATTCTAAAGAGGGTACCAACCAATTGCAGCCAATTGCCACTGTTAATCTAAACACATATCGAGTTCAAAATAATAACAATAATACCGGTTATTGAATAAAATAACATCAATGATGATAACTTTATCTATAAAGTTATTACAATTAATTTTTTTAAGCATTTCTTCTCAAGCAAGGCGGGAGTGCCACCAGTACGCAAGGGGTACCACCAGTACGCAAGGGGTTACAGAGAGTACGATAAAAGGTGGGGTGTTTGAGGAAAGGATAAAGAGAAGGACGGGGATCAAAATTAAGACATCAGAATATGTCTATTGACATTACATTTAAATTTTTGAAGATTTTAGTTATCAGGGAAACAAGTAAGACGAAGAGAGTTCCACCGTTAAGAAGTGAAAGAGAAGCTGTTGTAGTAGAAAAGACGGTTAGTTTTAACTGTTTCGACATTAAAAGGGTGGGACCTAGATGCCAAACTAGTAGCACGCTTAAATTCATTCAGCAGGGAAAATAGATCGTCAGAGAAGTTGCCATGAAAATATTTGTAGAAAAGCCAGAGGGATGCCACCTCATGTCTGTGACGAAGTGACTGGAGTCGAGATGCCATGTCAGGATGTATCACGTTGGTTTATCTAAATATCAGGTAGTGTAACGGTTATTGGCGCCTAAATTAAAATCAGTCAGCCGATTTCAAATCTTGGTCCATTCTGTTGCTTTCATTTCGTATTAATAGCATTAATCGACTTTCCTCCTACTATCTTTAAACGGCAGGGCAGAATTAGCTCTATTGCCATTTATAGAGAAGGAATCTTTGAATCCAAATTAAGTTAATTAAGGGACTCAGGAAGTATTCAATATCACCGTGTCATACATCTTCGAACTGTGTATATTTCTTCTTTTTTCAAAAGTGTCTAGCGCAAATATCCTCAATGAGAAGCAAGAATATATTTAAACTTGTGTTGGCATCTACATCTCTGAATAGTTATCACTCGATAGATGTGCATTTAAAAACGGGAATGCTATTGTATGTGCGTGTATAGATTGGAATGTCATTGCGGATGGACTTTTATGCATAATGGTAATCAAGTAGCTACATACCATCCGCACCCCCTTATTAGATCATTTTTCTATTTTTTTATTTTTATTTTCAGGACTTAAGTGCAAAGATAAAAAAAAAATGTTTCTTCTAATTAAATTCTAGCTTGATTAGGCGACTCTCTAAAACGTCAAACCGAATTACTCATCTCCGACACGCTCTTCTGTCCAAAATGTTCTAATTTACAAAAAAAGTCGATTAAAAACACCGATCATAAAAACTTTCTATTGCAGTCTCAGTTAAAATAGAATTGATCGAATTTACTTTGCCGTAATAGAAATAAAAGACCAAAACAAAACACTTCGTCTTCATATAAAACAAGCACTGAATATGCTTTTATATTTCGAGTCAAGGGAAATCCGGACAAGGAAAAAGAGGTGAATCGGACATTTTTTTATTATCACATTATCATTCTGCTTTTTCCTACGGTAGTTTGTCAGTTAGTGAGTAGGTTATCACGTGCCTTACCTTTTGCCATTACCTCAGATAAATAATGAACCATTCCGTTTTGAATGCGAAGAAAAACAGAAGAAAAGTTAGTACCAGTGACGCTATTTGGTTTTAGTGAGAAAACGATAGCATAGATAGTAAGAAAGAAAGAAAGAAAGAAAGAAAGAAAGAAAGAAAGAAAGAAAAAGAAAGAACGAAAAGGGAAGACAGTGGAAACGGCAGCGTTCTGATGCGTTTAATACATACTATACTGTAAACTATAATTAGTCAGAAGTATTCACTACTAGTTCTCAGGTAATTTCATCATCCAAATCAGTATTGGTGGTATCTACCAGATCGGCCATGTCGCAACCGGATGTGACATAAGATCGAAGTTTAAAGTGGGTCTAAAAACTTTACCGTGCAGAAATTCTCAAGTCCCTCGGAACATCCCCTTTTGGGGATGCCTCAGGCAGTGGGAAATAAACTCAGCCTATGCACGAGAGACGGGTACTGCTTCAGAGGAAACCCTTCTGGAGTTTGGGTTAATTTTTCAAGAATACCAATAGTCAGGATTAGTTTAGCCTCTAACTACTATCTCTATGGCGGAGATTTGCATATGACTGCAACAGAGACGGTAGAGTCTAATACTTACTTCAGTCAAAGCGAAAACTTTGTCAATTTTTAATCTTCTCATTTGTCATGATCACGAATCCCGTAACCCGGTACAGTTGTAGTCGCTCCTCATCTACTGCAGCCATAACACCACTCCAACCCTCTCCAGGCTGGTTTGAATTCAGAGTTTTTCTTCTACAAACTAGTTACAAAAAAAGGCTAAACGGCCAAATCTTTCCTGTTTTTACTTATAGCTAGAGGGAAAGAGATGGGTTACTACCTTTCCTAATGATTTCAGTGAACGTGACTGGAATTCTGATTTGAAGCCTCTTACTATTATGCATACACTCACAGTTAATTTATTTTACGATTCTAGTTTCATATCAATCTCAGTAAAATGATCTCCGATTTAAAAAAAAATAATTTATACATTTATATGACCATTTGGACTTTTTATACTATTTAGAAATGCAGGCAAGATAACGAAATAAATAAATATTTTTTAATCATTTGGAAGTTTTCTTAATAGAAATGCTATTTTCCTGTAAGGAAGAAATTTGGGATACGCCATATATATTGCTACTTAAGATGTCTTAAATTAATATTATGTGCACTTCATTAAATAAAAATAATTAGAACATTTTCAGAGAGGATTTTTGAGGAGTCTGGGTTACTTAAACCTCAGACATATAGTTTGATTGTTGAAATGAGTGTGTGTGATATGGTAAGGTCCAAAGTGCGGCCTGAGGCCTTCAGAAAGGAAGTAGTAGATGAAGTAGTCTGAAAAGGGATTTAAAATATCTCCAATCGAGTAGATGTCAGCTATACACCTCTCCGGAAAATTATGTACAAGCGGAAGACATTTAAAACTATTGTCCGCATACCGAAGACAGGCCGTTCTAACAAATTGAGGGGAAGAACATATCGGAAACGTCTCCGAAAATTCTGAAATGTCACGTAGCTCTTTCCACGTTTAATGTCAAAGTACGTCCTTTACTATTAGATGGGTATTGCACAAGTTTGATTTGTATGGGATTTGTGCAAGTTAGAAACACTTGCTCGCAAAATAAAGCAAGACTTAATTTTACCAGAGAAAACTTTAAGAAAGTCTAGGATTTTATAACAATGTGCTTTGGGAAGACAAATTCCAAAATATGATTTTCTTGGCAAAGTAGGTGAAGGCAAGTTTAGCGCAAACGAAAACAGCAATTTTTTTACAAGAATCTCATACCATCTATGAATTGTGGGGGTGGAAATGTCATGGTTTGGCATTGTTTTGCTGCAGCAGGTGATGGTCAGTTCACCATCATAAAATCCACAATGAATGTTTTATTGTAGCAGAAAGCGCATCATGGAAATGTGATATCGCTTTTCAGTCTAAACTGAATGTGGACCATGCAACGATATAATGACATAAATTATTACAGCAAATCTAACAAAGAAATAATTAGAGTGTTCTGGAACGACCAAGTAAAGACCTGGTTTATAATCCTATTGAGGTTGTGCACGGTGATATGATACGATCAGTGCCCGCATGGCACACTTAGAAAATCACACAGCTATAAGATTTCCCATGGGATTTGCCATAAGCTTCCTCCCAAATGAAGTTGGGGAATGATGCACAGTTACAGGAAAAGTCGAATTGAGCTTCTGGGTTTCATAATCTTTGCTATATAAGGATTATATTCATTTTGTAATTAATAAATACAGGGTAAATTGTCGTCATTTTATATTTTTAATTTCGCGCATGAGCCTTGCGACTGCACAATATAGTAGTCAGTTGGGTACTGTCTGTTCGAAAAAGAGCAACGTAACGAAATTCACTCAGCCAGAAATTTTGAAACGTCATGCTGTACTGTTTGGCAATGGCACCGATAGCTCTAGCACAAACATTTCAGAGTGTCTGAGGATTCGGAAAGAGTTGATATGTCCAGTCAACGTCATCCTATTTGGGGTGATCACTAGTGATGACGACGTTGTTGTTCTCGCTCTTTAATAATGTTTCTGTTTTCTAATCCTTTCACACCCGGTAATCCATTGTGTCTTATTGTCTTTAGTGCTTTGTCTGCGGCAAATTCGATTAATATATATATATATATATATATATATATATATATATATATATAAAGAAAGAACAGTAAGATATTCGGGCCTTCTATTTTTGAAACATGGTTAGAACTGTGTAGCGGAAAAATCATATTTTAAATCAATTAATTTATTATATATATATATATATATATATATATATATATATAAATATATATATATATATATATATATATATATATATATTAGGTAGGTGCAAAAATAATTACGTAATAATGTGTTTTTTTGACGTTAAAAAATACGTCAAAAAACGACACTATTACGTCATTATTTTTGCACCAACCTAATATATATATATATATATATACTTTTCATATTTCTTTAAAAATATCTACTTATTTCTTTTTGGGCTCTAATGTATTTACACGTCTGTAGCAGCAATTATATATAACATTAGGTAAAACACATTTGGGATGCAAATACTGTAGGGGGAAATAAGTATTTTATTTGGAAAATTGTAAGATATATATACTTAACAAATATCCAATGCTTGCATTTAATTTAAAGTTATACAGTTGATATGATATAAAATTAACAATGGCTTTTGAAAAAATACATAATGCCAGTCGCACAATAGAGAATATACCAGGCTTTGAATATACACTCTTTTAGCGCTAGAGGGCGTCGTCAGTGATGTTCTGGAGATGGATCATTGGGCAGTTTCGGGTCTTTACCTCAACTTCACCTTCTTATAATGAGGCTGTGATGGATAACTTAAATGGGTTCTAACCTAAAAAAAAACAAAGAAGAAAGAATGGCAGATTTAATCATCAATATAAAGATCCATTGGGAAGATGTTAAATATCCCTGCCATTTTCCCTGTACCCACACGTCTTCGAACTAAAATCTGGCGTTACGCACACTTTAATTCTCAAACGATTATTATATATGTTTAATAATAAATTCTGCGATGATTTGGTATTATACTATACGCAAGTCAACATTGATAGATAAATGTGTTTTAAAAGAATGCACCGATTCACCTTTTCGCCATAGGTCGAACTTTTTTCCCGACTTTCGTTTATAGTCAAATGTTTACAGCTTCTACTTTGATTTTATTTTAACACATTTTATTCCCCCAAAACATTTTTAGTCTTTGATTTCATCATATTTTCCCGCCATCAAACTTTCTCCCATCATCACAAACATTTACACACACACACACACGTTGGCTTTCTTCGCTGGAACGCACCAACAGACATCTGTAGGCAGAAAGATCCAAGTATAAGCATACACAAAATATTCTTAGAAACAAAGTCTATTTAAAAGAAAGTTTATCGAACAAATACACACATAAAATAGACAATGTAAGATCTAACAAACATATGTCTACTCCCCAAAAACGAATAGACAGTTTCTCAACTCGTTGAATCTCTAAAGATAAAATACACAGAGAAATACATGAACGCTTGTATTTAACTTCAAATTCATTACCTCATCTATAGTCGTCGAAAATCGAAATATGAAAAGATGCAAACCCATTTATACATAAAAATCAATGCTTAAAAACTTTTACCATATTATTTTATAAGTTCGGAGAGCTGTCTCTAAATATGTTATAGAAAATTAATACTATAAAAAGGCTGCCAACTATATGTTTAAAACAAATGTTGCGTTATGTACAAGATAGATAAAAAACAATAGAGAGTTGAAAGTATAAGAATATATATATATATATATATATATATATATATATATATATATATATAAGTATGTGGTGCAATTCAGTTTACATTACACGAATCATTCATACAAAAAACAGATATAGAAGTTAACGATATAAATGGCGAGAATAAATCTTCGCAAACAAATTTAATAAAGTACATGAACCCCGAACCTGTAGATGAATGTTATGATGTCTGTTTATAAATTCCAGTTAGAATAGATGTGATCCGAAATATGTTTTTAGAAATGCGTTATTGTTAATTGTAAGAAATTATTTTGAAGCGTGCGGTCGCAATCCTGAGGCTGAATTTTTAAATTTTAAGATTGTGATTTTTTGTACTAATATGGTAATAGGAGAATTCTTTTGTACTGGTAGGTTTTTCAGTCAATGTGGCATGAATGAAATTGTTCAATAAATAGAGGAATGTCACAGTTATTATCCGAAATTTGCACGTCGGATCAGTTACATTAATATCAAGTATGAGGTGCAGTTTAATTTACATTACATGAATCATTCATACAAAAAACAGATATAGAAGTTAATGATTTAAATGACGAGAATACATCTTCGCAAAAAAAAAAAAAAAATGGAAACGCACAATCTTAAAATTTAAAAATTCAACCTCAGCGCTGCGAACGCACGCTCTGAAAAACTTTCTTACAATTAATAATAACACATTTCTAAAAACATATTTCGGATTACATTCATTCTTTCGTTGTCCTGTTATTACCGCGAAGAAAAAACAAATCTATTTTTATACCTGATGATGTCTGTATGCACAGATGAAAGCTTGTAAAAAAATTAAAAAAAGACCCTATGCAAATGGAATTTATAAACACTACTTTATTAAATATGTAATTAAACATGTATTCTCGCCATTTATATCATGAACTTGTATATCTGTTTTATGTATGAATGATTCATTTAATATATATATATATATATATATATGAATGAAAACTTATCTTTCCGTATGTGTTTCATCTTCTGAGGGAGTATCAGGGCAAAATCTGCAGCCTTGATAAATTCTTGTTCTTTTTCTTGTTTTTTTTTTTTTTATTGTCCCCTCTCATTAATAGTATTTTTCTCATATTCTCTAACATTCAGTAACACCATTATGCCTTAGTGGCTATATTGCCTTGCTTGGGGTAAATTGATTAATACACGCACACATACACAGAGAAACAGACACAGAGAAACACACACACATATATACAAGAATATATGTATCTGTCTGTGTATAAAGTGAAAATTTAAAATAACTCTCGGGAACTAACCAGCATCTGGAATTTTTTCTACGCAGATCATTGTATGTTGTACAGTTTTTCTTTGCATGTTGAACAATTTCTGGAATGTCCACCAATTCGCCTGGGGCCCAAAATTAGGATTCGCGGCGAAAAAATATCATCGGAACCAAGAGATGTATATTGTATTTTTATTGTATCCGGAGAAATCAACCAGGGACAAACATGCGGAAATATCAAAGCACATAATTGTTGCAAATATACCTGACTTTAGACCAGAGTATACTAGTAGCATTCAAAACGGATTGCATAATAATAATGTTTGTAGTAATATACGGAAACATTTGGCATTTACTGACCGAGCAGCCACTACTGCTGTCGGTTGAAATTTATAAAATCTTCAGTATGTTTTTCGGGTCCAGTAGCTGTTATTGTTCTTTTGTTTGTTGTTGATTGTTATTGCTTATTATTCTTTATTGATTACAGATGAGGGTGGGTGATGTTCTTTCCTAATCTTTTATTTGAAGTAGTGTTGAACGTCAACGTCATAATTATGCCTTATTTTCTCATTTTAGTTGTTGCTACCATTGATATGCCTCAAGTGATGCGTTTTTTTTTATTTGGTACAGTTCTTTCTTTGTGATTCTGTGGCGCCAATCCACAAAATTTGAAGAAGTTACGCCAGTCCTTAAGGTATGCATACAAATAATCACGCAGCATTGGAACGTTACACTCACTGGTCAATGACGTGGTTAAGCGGAACGATATATCTAAGACACTTCAAATAATTATGGAACCAGCACCACGGAGCCAATGTTCAAAGAAGGGTGATCTCCTTCAAGGCCCAAAATCTTCATTGGCTCAAAGCAATTTTTAACCATTGATCTGAGATTGTGTGACAATCTAAAAAGGTGACATGTACATGTAGTTTGTTTTCTCTCTCGGAAGACGTTCTAAGAGGTTTTAATAGAGACGTTTTCGGTATAAAGTTAAAAAAAAAAGACCCGTTTTTCTTGAAGCTGAATACAAAAATCGATAAAGACATAATGAACACTTTTTTTTTCTCCCAAAAGGTAAGTAGAGACTTTCATGTAAAGACTACTAAAAAAGAACATTTTCGCTCTTTTCCTTAAGTGATATTCTATTGTTATGTGTATATATGTATATATGCACATATTATTATATATTATCACACAGATAAATCTTAGTACGATTAATTACACGATACATTTGTTTAGTCTTTGAATTCGCTGTTGATAAATATTTTATTCCCAGACATACACATCCGCAAATTCAGAATATCACATTTGTCGACAATTGTCATCGATTTACTTTTTCATGGTTTGGCCACATGAAAGATGTGTACATCGATAATCTTGAGACGAAAGATAATGTTATTCTGATAAAAATTCGAAACTAATTTTCCCTACGTAAAATGTCTCATATATACCCGCGTGGATGCGAAGGACTCTTTATCTTACCCCCTCTACAGTTGTCTTGCATATGCATATCCTAAATTTCTACAGTTCATACAGTTCTCTTGCATATGCATATCCTAAATTCAGATGGGCTCATTTCCGGTTGCTATCGGGGTACCAACTGGCATCATTTGAGGACCGATTCAGCACCTGATGGTAATAAGATTTCTCTCTTAGGCCACACGCGTATACCGACTTCTTTTAGCTTTTTAAGTTGATAACAAGTACAAACGTTATTATGGTATCTCTTACACATAAAGCCAGTATATAATGGGATCAGCACAGATCAAATCCACTGATATGAAAGGTTCCTAAAAATTAAATTTAAGTTTAATAACAGAATTTCTCATTGGCTCTTTTCTTCGAACACTTTTTTTTAGAAAATCAACATTGCACTTGATGGGAAAGCTGGGGTTTTATACAATAAATACTAACTCCAGAAATGATATTTCTAATTGTTACCAATTTAGTTCTAAAGATCGTCTGAAAAATGTACTGAATACCGAATTACTGACTTCAAAATTTTACTGTTTCAAGAATAAATCCAAAAAAGGTTGGTATGTTTTGTATTAGATACATTGAATGGAAAATATATTTAAAATGGAATTGTAATTATGCATCACTACAAGCAAAATATGCTATTTTTTTTTTTACTTTATTCGATAAGTAAAAACGGTAAAAATATAAAAGATTACAAAAAGCCTTCTCAATGAAGAAGATTAATAATATCGTTTGTTAGATTTTTGTGCACTGTAAAATACATTACATCATAATATAGCTAACTTGAAGCAAGTTATTTGATGTCATAATGATTTCGTAATAATAGGTGGGTGCAAAAATAATGTCGTTTTCTCACATACTTAACATATGTGAGAAAACGACATTATTTTTGCACTGGCATAATAATATGCTTACACCATATATCGTGTCCAGATAAATTTTGTAAAGCTTTAGTAAATTATGAATTTTATAAGGCTGTGCTATAAGGCTATCACTGATCAGCAGAATGAAATTCCAAATATACGATTTTGAATCTAAACTTAACTTTTAAACGTTTCCTCAAAAAGCGGTAACGATTTGGGAAAAAAATATTTTGTGCCCTTATTTATCCTATCCACCTCAACTTACAAATAAGAGTATAATACCAAGGTTCCAGCATCGATCTACCCTACTGTAGGAGTAGTTAACTTGAAATAAGTGAAGTTCACCAAGTGGTTTGTGAATAAATTATATGAATGTCTAAATGACATGGACGACTTTAGCGAATTTAGCTAACGTTGTTGATTGTACAATGTCGTCTTTAAGAAAGAAAAATAACTGTGAACAAAAGATTGTTTGGAAGTCAGGTATCATCTCTGGACAAGACGAAAATATGAAATTCACAATTACATATAAGATCCTTTCTAAATTAAATTTAATGAAGTCAGCTCGTATTTAATGCCTAAATGTTGTCGTCACGCTTCCTCGATCAGTCACGAAACCTTGCATATTTTGTTTTACAATTAGGCGTAGTTATTTATATAAAAATTGAAACAATACAGACAACAAATCAAACGTGTTTTAAAGGAAAGCAAATTAACGATTGTTGAGTTGATTATGTCTTCAAAGATGATGTTCAGCTGACGCCTTGATGCAAAAAACAACAGCAGGAAAACAACTTTAAACACGTGATTAATCCATGGTAAAAATATCAACCGATAATCATCAGATATGGAATGCATGTGGGACTAATATCTAAAGTTGTCCCTTAAGAATTACTGTGTTTCTGGCGTGCAAGTTTACCCTATACCTATAAGATTACTTTTTTATTTTACCGAAATTTATAAATAAAGTAAAAAAATAGCATATTTTGCTTGTAGTGATGCATAATTAAAATTCCATTTTAAATATATTTTCCATTCAATGTATCTAATACAAAACATACCAACTTTTTTTGGATTTATTCTTGAATCAGTAAAATTTTGAAGTCAGGAAAAGGCTTCGGTAATTCGGTATTCAGTACATTTTTCAGACGATCTGCTAGGATAGGGTTAGCAAATCTCCATTACACATACGGCTGCTCAGTCAGAAAGTCCACCCGTGGTTTATACTACAATTATCGTGAGTGAACCCCAGCTACAGTTTCTGAAAAATCTCGCATTTATCTAGAAATATACTTTTTTTGAACTGGGCCAGCACGCTCAACATCTCGGTCGCAATGACTTGTGACTTAGTGCAAGCACAACTATAGACGGATTCCGAATATTCCCGTCTATTTTTATTGACAAGTTACAGGCACATTCCAAAGGTGCAACACCTTGGTATCAGCTTCCCATGTCGATAAAATAAGAGTTACCTCCCTGAATAATCAACCGCAGCGAGATTCGAATCCAGATCTCATTTCTAACCATTTGACCCCCCCACACACACATATATATATATATATATACATATATATATATATATATATATATATATATATATATATATATATATATACGTTGACCCAAGCCTTGTTAGTGATATCAGATAAATGCAACTATTTGTGAGCCGTCGAAGAGATTGTTACCAACATGTTTTTGAGGGTACTGACCATGTATAAGACTGTTTATCACAACAGATAATGAGGTCTCTTCCAAAAACTGTTACTAATGTCCACTCAACATGGAGTATAATTCACAGGTCGGTTCCGTTGGTGTTGAACAAAACAAAATTTGCCTGAGCGTCTGCAACGCGGATTAACTGCCTTAGTAGACAAGGCACAGATACAGAGAAGGTGATTGCATATTAAAATAATTATAATTTATTTATTAACTATGATTTTTACAAGAAATGGATATGAGAGGCAAGCGTTTAGCATGAGGTCTTATTGAAATTTTCGTTTTGAACACCAGATTTCGTTACAAGCTCTTGACCAGGCCAGGAATTGCGTCAATTAATTTCACCAGCAACTCTTGTGCTATGGAAGACATAACTACTCAAGTACTGAAGTACTTCCAAAGTTTTGGATTGGTTTAGCAGATTTGCTCCTTTAACCAACCCCACAAAAGTCACTATGGTTAAGGGATTGGCCACATACATAAAATAGGGAGTTACTTTTCAATCCTCTTGTATACACACACACCCACACGCACACACACACATAGATAGATAGATAGATAGATAGATAGATAGATAGATAGATATGAAGAGACAAGGACGGGTTGATAGATAGATAGATAGATAGATAGATAGATATGAACAGAATAAGATAGATAGATAGATAGATAGATATGAACAGAATAAGATAGATAGATAGATAGATAGATAGATAGATAGATAGAATTTCATGATGCAGTCGTGCCCTTTGAAATCGATTTACATATCCATCGGTTAAACTGCATTTGAATTAAATTAGATTCGTATCCTTCCTAAAAAGCCAGGATGACTACAACAATTTTTTGGGTCAAAAATAGAAAAATACAACAAATATTGAAATAACTTTTGTTCGAATGTAAATATATCTGTTTATATATATATACAGTTTTCCGTTTGGTGGGAAATTGAGCGTATTGTCCATCGCCCCAAGTGTTTTCAAGGGGGTTCGTTTGAGATGTTGCTGATTTCTCTTCATGTTTAATTGTTTAAGATGTTTGTTTTTTTGTTTTTTTTTTGGTATCGTGCAGGATCGTTTATACCGAGCTTCGCAAGTTGAGCGCTGCTGGAATTCGAAATGACGTCTTTCTATTTTTGCAATAATTTCAACACACATTTCCCACTGTCGAATAAGGTGAGACTGATAATAGGAGCGAAAAGATTTATTAGGTTGGTGCAAAAATAATGTCGTTTTCTCACATATGTTACTATGTGAGAAAACGACATTATTTTTGCACCAACCTAATGTATATACAGTGCCGCTCTCACAGTGGGATGTTTCCGGTAATTGGATTTATATTGAACTTTATTTTTTTAGATAACAATTTCTCCTTAAGGGTTTTTGTAAATTGTCGGTAGCTATATATATATATATATGTATATGCTATATTCAAGGATAGAGTAACTAGAGATATGAATATGAACATCCCTGTCATAATGAACTGTTGATTTCTTTATATATCTCTCTGTTTTTCTCTTCATATATATATATATATATATATATATATATATATATAGTTTATGAAAAACTAGGTAATGCGTATGGGTAAACCTAAGGAGGATAAAATCCAGAGAGCTCAATCTAAATCCAGAGCAAATAATTTAAATAAAAACAGACCACTTTAAGGTTCCATGTAATAAATTATTTCACCACAGCCCTTTTAAAAGGACTGCAGATCATCAGACTTTACTTCCAAACAAAAATTGAAAAGAAAAAAGAAACGAAGTGAGGGGGGCGGAGAGAGAAGACATGAGTGAGTTAGCAGATATTGACACATTTAAACGGTTAACTTAACGGAAGTTATATATTAATATCGAAGGGGTAGAGAAGAAAAAACCCATAGAGAGAAAAAGAGAGAAGAGGAGAGAAAAAAGTTTTATAGTAAATGGAAACAAAAATTATACATACTTAACATCAGTTATTTTGCTTTACTTTGAAAGTGTTATTTTGGGGGTTCATAAAGATTATAATGTTTGATATAAATTTGAATGTCTCTAGACTGTCTACAAATAATTTAATTTGATGTTTGTTAGTGATTTAAATTTTTTTAAATTTTGGGGGTTTTCTATGAAAGAGTCGATTAGAAAAATATTCATAGAAAGTACAAATTTTATTTTAAAATATAAGTTTACTTCTAGTAATCTTTTTTTTAAATCACTTAAAAAAATTTTACTATTGATTATTAAGTTGACATCTCTATCCGTTTGAATTTTTTAAAATGATTTTACTAGAGGAAAGTAAAAATGGTTTTACTAGAGGATATATATTGTTACGCGCTCAATAGGGAACCTTTTCAGCGGCACTGGTTGTAAAGGTTTATAGCTTAATTTTCGAGGATCTGCTAGCAGAATTTAACCCCGCAACACTTGAATGGAAAAATCTATTTATTTAAGTTTGTAAAATTCATTTTAAGCTTACTTCTCTAATTTTAAACAAAAATTCGGATTTTTTACAAAAAAACGGCATACAAATGTGGTTGTAGATAGAAAAATACTTCGATGATGAGATTGGCTCAGCCCGCAACGCTTGGAACAGATAAACAGTTATAATTGACAGAGATAAACATTTCGCTATTAATGTTATTTGAAGAAACTCTTTACTGAAAAGAAATGGGAAAATGTTCAAGTGGTGTTGTTACTTATTTTCAAGGAATCGTTCTGTGGTTAAGATTGAGTAGATAGAAAATTACATGCAGCAATATTAATTTGAATAATAATTTATATTTTCAAAATTTTCTAATTGAGAAATACTTTCCTGGCTTTTTTAAATGAAGTACATTATTTTAATTGTATCAATTGCCGAGGTCCGAGTTAGCATTAACTGTACTTTATTCAACTTCACAAATCATTGACAGCAATCATATTGCTGAATTGGATTTGACATGAGAGTAAACATTCCGCTTCACATCCTCCAATATTAGGAATGAAGTGAGAAGTTCGGCAAACGCGGACACTGATGGATGAAATAGTTTCTATTATATCAAAATATGTTTGTAGACAGATAGGGTTTCCTTTTGTGTTCAGAATAGGCTCTGTATGCATAGACGCAAGGTAAATCAAAGAAAAACTGAAACCGACTGATCGGAGAGAGCAGACTGATCGATTGTATTGATTATGCAGTGTCAATCAGTGGGTGTTCTTCCGAACGCTAGTTGATAACACGGAAAATAGATACAAAATCGATAATTCTAGAAAGAAAATAAACGCATACAACAAGTAAATAGATGAAATCACAGATATAGAGACACAGAAAATGTTTTCAGAGAATTGGGTGACCATTGATGTCTATGTTTACAAAACGATACATAGACAAAATTGTGTCCCTACTGATGGAATCATTTCACCAATATACACAAAAACATACACACGAGCAAACACATACATATATCAACATTTACTCAATAATTCACATTTCATAATCACAATAAACGGTATTATTAGTCGGTCTAGAGATTGAAAGACAAAAAGAAAAAGTCCAAGAAACAAATTTCAAAGTTTAACTATTTAACGGAAAGACAAAATCAGGATAGGCTCATGTGGGGTCACTATTTCCATTTTAATATTTTAAAAAAAGATATCAATGAAAGATTTTAATGCTAATATTTCTTGAGAAATTATCGACCAAAGTTTTATTCCTAATTTCAGAAGTCATATCACCATCTATTGCTGACGGCTACTTTCTTGGGTGTATAATATTATTTTATAAATAAAATATATAATATTCGTTATTTTCTAACGATTAGATTCTTCATGGAAAATATTTGTTTTTTCGGTCGAAATAACTCGGGCATTCATAATATTTATATCATGCCAACCATCACGGTCCTACACCAAGCTTTGGAAGGTAATAATCGTAGCCTTCTGAGTCATAGCTTAGTAGGTCCCTGTAGGTGGTTGCTAGGAGACCAACCCGTCTTGTTCGATGGCTAGGTGCCTAGAGTAGATCATTCTCGAGTTCCTGTTTTGCTCACCAGCAATGTCTTGCAAAACGCATTCAACTTTCACGTAAGGTTGCAGAAATATCAGGGGTGAGTCCATAGAGCTGTGATTTAGTTGGATATTTTTTCTACAAGAGATGACAAGTAGAGTTTTCTGCATCCGAGTTTACGTTCCATTAAGCTTAGATTGTATGATTTTAGTTAACACTCAAAGAGTGGTGCCATACATTAACACGACGTCTGCAGTGGCATGAAAGCATCTCCGCTTAAGGTTGTCTGGTAAATCAGATTTACAGATTACATCCATTTAGTTCAGGAGCTCCAGACTTTACATATGCGAATTTTTACATCTTTTTCAATAGAATTCATTTTGCTTCCTAGGTAAGTAAAAGATTTGACAGATTTTATTGATTCACATAAGACGTTATTAAGCGTTACTGGTTGAAATCTATGATTTAAAGGCATTCACATAGAATCCAAAGTTATTGACAGCATTTACTAGATGATGCAGGAGAACTGTGGGTTTGGTAATATGTCCGCAGTGATAGATCATTGGCAATCAACTGTTTTGCAGGATATCGACTTGAAACTAAAATGGGGATCTTTGTCGAGAAAAGTTTTTGATATATTGGCTTGAGTTCGTTTCAACAATCCTCGCCACCACTGTTATATTCCATGCTAAGGGAATAAACACATAACACCAGGTGTATACTAGAAGAAAGGTTTATTGTACACAAGTACAATATGAAATACAGTACAGTTATACACACAGGTCAATCTAGTAGTGAGTGCCACTATTGGGAGGTCGAACGTGCTTGCTTCGTCTCTATCACTCTCCCTTCCAGTCTCTCGTAGACGATTGACCTTATAGGTACTTACTATCTATAGTGTAATCATTCATGGGGTGACTGCTTATTCCATTACATCAGTTTTCAATACGTAGTCAAGGGAATACGTAAAAAAGAGAAAAGATGCGTGTGTGTGACCCTGAAGGACCCTTATTTTGATGCCGAAGAATCTAGTGTCTTTGTCTGGGCATGTATCCAAATTTTTGGTATTTTCGTGTAGTAACATTATGGCAGTTACTATCCCAGGAGTGATGCCATATATCAGAAAGATTTTCTCTATTTTTAACCCTTTTTCATGGCAAATAAAGAAGCGTGTTATAAATGCGATTCTCTTTTATTTTATAATTATGGTCAGATCGGTATATATTGATTATGCAATTATTACTCCTACTCTAGTTGAATCAATAAAGTTTCCTTAATCTGTGTATTATATACCTACTATACATTTACAAAGATTTCAAGCAACAGTTACGAGAAACAGAGTGTCAGGCATTACTTTACTATGTGTGTGTGTGTTTTGGCAGACGAAGCCACCGACAGCGGGATGCAACAAGGGTAGCCAGATCTCGTCTGTCTCAATCCCCTTTGAGCCGCGTGGTGGGGCGCTCCTGGCCAAGTGTGTGGCCTTCTCTGTTGCACTGAGATGTCCACCAAAACCAATTTCACGCGAATGGCCTCGTTAAACTCTCTTTGATTCATCTCCACCACCGACACCAGAGGAGAGACAGGGAATAGGGAGAGAGGATGACTACACACACACACACACACACACACACACACACACACACACACACACATATATATATATATATATATATATATATATAGAGAGAGAGAGAGAGAGAGACAGACAGACAGACAGACAGACAAAGAAGGAGAGAGACAGAGTGAAAGAAAGAGAGAAGCCATTCACTTTTCCTTATACTCTATTTCTACTTGCATCGAGTATAGAAATTAAATGTTTTAGTGTGTGGAATAAAATATCATATGATATTTAATCAAAATTCTACCATAACACATAATGCAACAGGCGACTACCATTGTCGGATCAGCATGAGGGAGTGTAAGTCCCTAGCAGCTATCTTCACTCAGCTTAGTTAAAGTACAAAGCAGATGTTTTGAAGAAACACAAAATGTAACAGACCAGAGGTCTGCAACAAGGATTAGCTAACCTCCTAGCTGATTGGCATACTCATAATCGAGCAGACGGATTGTATTTTACTTACTGAAAAATTAATGGAAAACAGTATTGACTTGTATATATCAGTCCTACAGTGAATGCTGTAAATCTCCTTACAGAGGATGTAGAGACTTGAAGCAACATAAATGTGGTTCTACAGAAGGATGTTAAGAATACTATGGATGAAACATTTGAGCACCGACAAAGTTTTATAGTAAATGGAAACAAAAATTATACATACTTAACATCAGTTGCAATTTCTAGGTGACATAATGATGAAATATTGCTTGGAAAATTTGATACTCACAAGGCAGAGAAACAGGGTAAAACAACGCATAACCTACTTGGCGAGCTTAAGTAAATGGTCGATAGAACATGGTTGCGGAAAGATAACAAAAATTCAAAATTAATTAAGAGCTACAAATTACTGGAAATTGTGGAGAGCCATGATCGTCTACGTCCTGAAGGGACAAAGGAAAAGAAGTAAAAGAAGTTGGCCGATGCAGATTTTAAACCTAGTACTGTTTGTTCTTATTATAAAGCGCTAGATATTATTTTAGGTTTTGTTGTGCAGGAAATCGTAAGTAAACGCACCATATGTGTCTGCACGTTACACAATGCTGCAATAGGGAACGTCTCCGGTGCAAGATGTCATGCTACAGAGATTTAGATGTGTCCCTTTGGTTTGATCAGTCCTGTTTGAGTGTTGTCAGTTTGTGGGCCTGCAATAAGTGTTGTTCAGTGTACTGCTGCGTACGTTGAGTGTGAGGAATTAGTGGTACTTCGATGTAAGCAGCAGTTGTCAATTGAACATTCTTATATCTATGTAACAGTTTTGGAAGAGCATATAGCAATTTGATACAGCACTATGTCCATTGTACAGATCAGAATAAATACGGACCCCATTAAAATGCCAGCTTGTATTATTCAACATATTTTGCGAACTGTTTTAATAAAAATTCGCGGTCAGTATGAATGCTAAACGTTTTTTTTTTTTTTAAATTGGATATGTATTAATCGAGGATGTCTGATACATTCCATTAGTACTCATATGTTTTATAGCCAAAGGAAATATTATATATAAATTACATTCTAGGTGTGTGCGTTTGTCCGTGTGTGTCTCCAAGCAACTCCTCCGCTCCTACTGGTCCGATTTCAATGATTCATAGCTCATTCAAAAGCCCTAGAAAAGTTAGGTGCAGGGGACTATTTTCGTTGAGCTCAGATTCGGCGTTGTCAGATTATGCGAGGTTAAAAATATATATTAATATATTATACTAGCCATTATCGTTGCTTTCATCATTCAATGGGAGTAATTTAAGCTAGCCCCTGTGAAGGACTCTTATTTTGGCCATCATCACAATAACTAGGGAGGAGTAGATGCAATAGGCATCAATAGACTACGGAAGAACTCAAAATTGATCGCTGCATTTAAGTATTGAATTAATGTTTTAGCTTAACTTTTAAAAGTTCAACCATAATTCTTCTGCTACCACTTAATTTAAAGACGATTTCAAGTACGTCGTTCTTTATTTTGTGTGCAAACAATTATTTTTATTTTATGACAGAACAAGGGGAAAATGTATAAGATAGAATTAATATAGTGTAAAGATGGGAAAACAGAAATTAGAATTACTTATACGTTTGAAGAGTTAGAGAAACATAAATAAATAAATAAAAACTATATTATGGAATTTCTATGGATAAATGCGAAATTGGGGCTCAGTTCTCAGATCAAAAAGCCCCAGTGCTACTTTATAGTAATTTACACGGGGTTTATTCATTACCCCACGAGAATGAGATGTGACACACGGTTGGAATAATGTGGGGACCTGAGCGCGTACACTCGGTTAGGGATAAAAATTCACCTCAGCCCACGCAACCGTCGGTTGCGCTGGCCTCGGTGCGAGCACCGATCCCTCCCTCTTGTGCAATGGGAGGGCGCAGCCTCGGGCAGCTGTTCCCCAGGGTTGGGCACCTCTTCAGTATAATTTTAATCAGTTGCCCCTCTGCCCTCAGACAGAGAAGCCCCTGAGCGCACTCTGTCCAAGGACAGAGACGCAACTGAGAGATGATAAATAATACATACAAATTACTTGATAGTAATTTATACACTAATGTCTCAATATCTGTACTATATTTTATCTACTTCTAGGCAATATCACTTTTCAGGTTTAACTAATTTTCATATTGATTTGAAAATATTTATTTGATTAATTAATTTCCTTCATTACTGTTCTTTTATTCGAGGATTGTTTTGCATTTAATATCAAAGTAGTTCTGTTTAGGAATATCGTTTTATATAATGTAGAAAATTAATTGAAATTTGCATTTTACTTGGCATTCAACAAGTTGGCATCTATTTGTAAAACTTTGCTTATATATAACAAGCCAATTTTTTAATGAAATGTTCATTTAAAATTTTGGTTTCAAAAGTTCAAGTAATGAATATATCTTCCTTTGTGAAGCGATAGCGAGCGGGCGAAGCCTGCTGGTATACAATATATACATTATGACGTCTGAGTCCTACTTATATACAGATCCTCGAAACGACATTAGAATAATCCAGAATATATACTTGGAACAAACCACCTGCATAAGAATAGAAAATAAATTCAGTAAATACACAAAAATAAGACGGAGCGAAAACATGAATGTGTTTCTCATCGGATTTATTCAACTTTTACAGTGGGACTTGATTTTAACAGGATTTATCACTGATGAGCGTAATGCTAGAATTATAAGATATGCAGTTTACAGTGTTGATGGGAAACACAAAAAGTAAAACTGCATGAGGTTTAGTAAAGGCAAGACTGAAGAAGGAATTTTACTCTGTAAGTCAGTATGTATAATTTTAGCAACAAGAACAGAGTAAGATTCAAGTAACGAATATGAGATGTAGAAATTGTACAAGAAAAAAATTAAAAATCTCCGAAATGTTTTAACAGATCCTGGAAAGTGTGACACTAAATTCCGAAGGCAATTTCTAAAACCAATTGATGTCTTCCAAGTGCTATTTTATTAGAAATAAAGAACTTGTGTTTAACTGCTATGTGATTTTTAGGATACATGATGAGAAACGAAGGTTTGGAGAATTTGACACACAAAGGATATACTGAAGCCAAGAGTGAAAGAGGGGGAAACAATGACCAATCTATTTAACAAGCTTGTATAAATGAATGGCAGAACAGATATTCTCTCATGTTCTGAAGGGGAGCGGTACGTAAAATAAGATCCCACCTATCAATATATATATATATATATATATATATATATATATATATATATATATATATATATATATATATATATATTACTTTTATATATATTTCTGCATTTATTTCCCGTGTCATTTCATAATATCTGTGATCACAGCTCTGCACATCTGCCTTTTCTTTGTAGCTCGAAGTAAAGTTTATCCGTTAGAATCCCGCCAATACCAGCTCTACCATTTATTTACATAAGGATATTAGGCCAGTTATTCTCTTTTTCCCTCTGTTCTTCTTCACCTTGTTTTTTTATCATTTCACCACAGTCAAGGCTATAGTGCCACTAAGACGCAAAGGGTTTACTGGGAATAAAAGAAAACTTTAGCGAGAAGAAATTACAATAAAGGTAGAGGTATTGAGAAAGACAGAAGATTGCTATTGACGTTGTATTTATATTTTTGAAGATTTTATGTAATCGGGAAACAAGAAAACAGAAGAGAGATTTACAGCCGGGAATGGCGAGAGAAAAAACTATTAGAATAGAACTAATGGTTACATCTAGTTCAACAGTAAAACATTGAAACCTATTTGCCAATTGAAGCATACGTCATGCGGTCCAGTTACTAAGGTGAATCGCTCACTAATGCCAGTGAATTATTTATATAAAACAGAGAGAAGCCTCATTATATTTTTCGGAAATTTCATCCCTTTCTGATTCTAAGTATCTTTTTCGTTTTCATTTCCTGCCCACGGTATTCTTAGGATGCTTTGGAGCACCAGATTTCTCTCGTTTCAAGTTTTCTTCTTCATCAATGAAGGAATTGCTCGAGATTCATTGCCATATATATGCAGTTGTGGACAGAGATTTTCACCCTATTTCCATAATTACAAATAAAGCTTGAATTTTCATGGAAACTTCATGTGTATTTTTCACAAATGATGAAATAATGAACTTGAAAGAATGTTCCGTGATGGCCACAACAAAATCTGTATATAAATTTTAAACAATAATAAAAAAAACTACCAATAAATATTTAACATAGGGCAAAAGTTTTGTCCCTCTTACCTCAATAATCAATCGTGTAACATTAATTATGGTTATTACCTTTAACCGTTTTGAGAGTTCACTACACAAGATCACTACACCCATTGATAGATACTTTGCTCCGTTCTTCCTTGGCAGTAGCCTCTAGTTCATCCAAATTCGAAGGACTTTTATCTCTTAACCTCAAATATATACTCATACATTTTCAAGGGGGTTTAGGTCAGTACTTTGTATCTGGTACGCCAATACCTTAATTTTGCTGACGTCTAAGTATTTTGAGGGAGTTTGTGCCGTCTGTTTCTGGTCATTGTCATATTGCAACGATCAGCGATGCCTCAAAATCAACATTCGCGCACTTTGATATCATTTTTAAGAATTTCCAAATACTGCTCTTTATCAATGATACTCTGTAATCTCACTAGTTCTCTTGGTCCAGAAGCAGCAAAACATCACCAGATTAGAATGCTCATAACACCGGGCTTCATTGTAGGCAGTTTTTTTTTGTTTTTGTTTTTTTTTTGTTTGTGAGTTTCATTCATTTTCTTCCATACATAACGCGTGTTCATGTGACCAAATAATTCTAATTTGTTTTCATGTCCATAAAACAGAGTTTCAATATTTACTCTCATGTTCTAGATGGCTTCTAGCATAAGGTAATCTGCATTTTAGGGAGTTTTCCTTGGGCGATAACCCGGAAGTCCTGTTCGATGAAATCATCTAGCGACTGTCTTCGTGAGATACATTCAATCCTGATGTCTTTATATCATTGACAATATATTTTGTTGTTAAGTGAGAATTCTTTGAATTATCTTTAACAATTTCCCTTTTTATTCTCTCAGAAATTAATCCTTTTCTGCCAGTCCTTAATTTATTCACAACACAATGAGTCTCGTTGCATTTCTTGATAATGCTACGAATAGTCGATCGAGGAACATTTAAACGCTAGTATATATCCATCACCTTCTTTGTACGCATCAACTATCTTCATACGGAACTTCTTGTCAAGTTCAGCCGCCTTCGCCATTGTTGCAGAACGAATGAGTTATTGCGTTACGTGGCAGTCATATATTTTCTTGTTCATTATCTTTTAAAATGTTATAGAATCAGGTCATCTTCAAAAGATGTTTCTATTAAATGTCGAATGAAGAAAAACATTACAACTGCCACAGAGCAATATTATTTCGTAATTTCCATAAGGGGATGGGGCGAACAATTTGGGACTGCACCAATTTTTAAAAAAATCCATAACTATAAATATAATAGACAGAATGTTCTAAAACTTCCACGAATTATTCTAAACTAAAACCGGAATCAACTATAAATTCAGTAAGTACTTGCAAATAATCGCATTTCGTTAGAAAATGTGAGAATATTCAGCGGGGGCGAATAAATCTGTATAGTTTGTGATGGGTAAATTGTCGTCATTTTATATTTTCGCGCATGCGCATTGTTTGCTTTTGATTTTGTCGACTGTACAGTAGAGTCAGTTGGTTACCGCGTGTGAGAAAGAGAGCACCATGATGCAATTAACTCCGCCATTTGGAAACGGCATGTTGTACTGCTTGGCATTCGCGCCGAAACTCCAATAGCAACATTTCAGATTGTTTGGCTGTCAATCTGACGATATTGCAGAGGATTCTGAATGAGTATTATGGTGATTGCGAAGGTACTGTTGCTCGGAAAAAATCACTCTGATCGTTCTGATAACTAAACACCCGAATTTGTCGGTGAGGGACTTAGACTCAATACGAAGACTTATATCAAGTGCCTTGAGGAAGTTTTGCTGCCCTGGGTCAAGAGAGTGGCTGCCCTATATCTAGCAACAGCATTCTGAACCATTTCACACAAACAGCAGAACCCAATTATGGCTGTCAAACAATTTCTGCGACCATATCACACTTTACATGTGGCCACCAAACTCTCCAAACTGCAACCCTCTTGATTATTGTGTGGTGTGAAGTTGAACGAGAGATCAACAAAACTCCTTGTAATACCAAAGATGAACTGAAGGGAAAGATTATGGCAGCATTCAACAGTTTAATCAAGGAGACCGTCCAGAAATGCTACCCCTAAGACTGGCTGGACAATGTCAAACAATGTACAGGTTATGACTATACTAATATTATACTGTAATGCTACAGATTCTGAATTCGTCTGGAGGCTGTGGTTGAAGCCCATGACGATTTTATTGAATAAACATACTCTCTAGTATTTCAAGATATTTTTGTGTAATTTTGGTAAATATATCTGTTGAAGAGAGACGTCAGTGTTATTTTCGTTTTTGTGTAATTTACACGACACCAGTCGCACCCGTATATGATTAATGCCGAGAAAAATAAAATAACATATATTTTCAGGATATTTCAATTTTATTTTCCACTGGTATAATCCATTTCTTTGAAAAGAAGTTCCAACTCTTTATTCTATTGTTTCCGACATTTGTATACTCTGGCAATTCTCTGGTGTCTATTGTTTTGCAATGCATATGTTGTGTTCTCTGGCGATATTCACTTACACTACATGTCACATCCGGTGATTGTGTTCACCGTTTCCCTAAATCGTCCTGCCTCGAACTAAGTAATGAATGAAACAATACCTTCCAGTATAAACGGACCGTTTAGAAATGAGCAAACCTTGCAAATAAAATTTCCGGATCATAGTATATTAGTTATCTGGGAGAGATTTTAAGGTCAGAAATAACACAAGACAATAAGCTGGAATGAATGAAGTCTAAATAATAGAATCGAAGAATAATGTCGTTAATGGATATAATATACGCTGCTCAAATAACTCGATAAACTGACCAAGCAGAGATGTCAAATGCATGTGGAAATCAACAATTGAAACAGAAGAATAAAAACTCTGAATTTATGATATAAATTTCCTAACAGTTAGAAAATTTTTGAGAATATATATATATATATATATATATATATATATATATATATATGTGGTATAAACCAATGGCTGCTGTTACCAATTATAGACATTTAAGAATATTTGTAGAGATGCCATGATTAATTCTGTTTAGGTTGGGTTTCAACTGTTTGATGTATAATGCTTCAAGGATTTTTAGTTTTTGTCGATTGTTTTCATGTCGAACTATAATTGTGTTTTCGACAAGTATTTTGCTGAATTGTGTGTGCGGGTAGGCATGTTGTTTTAAATGACTAAAAATGTTAGAGTTTTTACCAATGGATTCCCATACTTCATACTTCTCCAATTCACTCTCGTGTGTTCATGTGTGACGTCATGAGATGCGGTGCGATTTTCGCTTCTAGCGTCTTATATGCACGTGTTTATCGTTGCTTAGAAATCATCTATGTAAACAATGACAGACTATCATCACTGTCGTATCCGTATATTGCTTAATATGTTGTAATTGACATCTTTGATAATGGCTTATGTAAGCCGAAAGCTTAGATTGTATTAAAAAAAAATATGGATCAATATTGTGAATTTCTTTCTTCCTTCAACGATAATGTTATTAAACTTATCAGACGTTATGAAAATTTTTTTACATAAAATAAATAGACAACACTTGTCCATATTATTTAATGAAACATATATATATATATATATATATATATATATATATATATGGACCACAAAACTTTTAACCCTTTTCCACACAAACTCATTGGTTTTAGATTCACAGTAGAAGAGGTCAGAGAGTTTTCACATGCATTTGTTCTGACACTCTTGGATCCTTTTCTCTGTTTCTGCCAACAGTGTACAAGTTTCACATACATATGGAATGGAGACTACCAGCGATTTGCAGAGTCTTTTCTTCGTTTGAAAAGTGATTTTACTCTACCATATTCTAGCCAATGAGGTCATCGCTGCCATGGCTGCGGCAATCCGTGTGAGGATTTCCAAGTTGCAGGTACCATCTTGAGACAAGATTGCTCCTAAGTATTTAAAACTGAACACTTGCTCCAGTGAATTCCCGTTCATGGTAATTTTGACACAAGTGTTACTGTTTGTGCTATTCCCCATTACTTTTGATTTCTCGGAGCTGCCGTCTACAAAACGTAGATTACAGACGGGTCTACCACCGAAAGGGATTGAAGGATCATGGTCGTCCAGGGTTTCTTGCATGATTCTCTCTAGAAATAAGTTGAACAATGAGGGCGAAAGGACACATCTCTGTCTCACGCAGGTCGTTATTTGTCCAGGACAACTTTTATCTCCTCCAAATATAAGCATAAATGCGTAGGTATGCAGAAAATAGAAAAGAACACGTTGGGTGCATAATCTGGAGTTCCTTAGAAAGACAGTTTATGACTGGTTTATGAGGTTTACGGATTTAAAAGCAAGAAAGTAGCACCATACAACAAAAACCTACAGGAATTCGAAAAAGACCTACTAAATATAATCAATAATATTTCCTTTCAAAAAAAGAAAAGCAACTTCCAGAAGCGTCTGGACCAAATAGTCAAAAGCATAAACGACAGCGATAAAATACTAGTTAAATCCGATAAGACGGGAAACTTTTACAAACTGACGACTACGACAAATTAATTAGGAAAAACTTAACTAAGACTTATAAAAAAGGACAGAAAAACAATATAAATATGGTTGACAGTATCAATAGAACTAGTAAAATGATTACTGAAAAATTAAAAATAAGTGATAGAGTAGGCAAACTGGCCGAAAAGGAGTGCTACATCACTCTTAAGGACCACAAACACGATTTTGAGGAAGACCCCACTACCAGAATGATAAACCCTACTAGACCCGACATAGGAAAGATAAGCAAAAAAATCCTGGAAAGGATCACTAGCCAAATTAAAAAAAAAACACCGTGGATTAACACTCTGGATTAACAACAAAGAAGTCATAAACTGGTTTACCAACATCGACAATAAGCCCGACTGCACCCTAATTCAGTTCGATATTGTCGATTACTACCAGTCAATATCAAAAGACCTCTTCACGACTGCCCTGGAGTTGGCTACAGTATATTCTGACTTAACTAAGGAAGAAACAAACATAATTCTCAGTGCAAAGAAATCTGTTCTCATCCATAATGGGGACTAGTGGATTAAAAACACTAATGACAACTTTGACATCACCATGGGATCTCTAGACTCTGCAGAATCTTCGGACTTTGTCGGTCTATTTATACAGTACAATCTAACCGCCCACCGTGAACTAGACATTAGGGACATCGGGCTATACAGAGATGACGGGCTCATGGTAGTGAGGAGCTCCGCAAATTTTAAAACAGGGAAAATTAGAAAGTTAATTTATAATGAATTCGGCAAACTAAATTTAAAAACAATAGTCAACACTAAATTAAAAAGAGTAAACTTCCTAGACGTAACCCTAGACTTAACAAACAACGTTCACCTACCTTACAGAAAACCTAATACTAATCCCCTGTATGTACATCCTAAATCAAACCACCCTCTATCTATAATTAAGCATATACCTACATCAATAGAGAAAAGAATCAGTATGAACTCAGCAAATAAGGAAATATTCCGACAACACAGTAGTTTTCATAACACAGCCCTGAAAATTAGCGGATCCAAAAACGCTGACATAACCTATAGAAACGATAGTACCAATAATAAGAAAAACAGGAAAAGAAAGATCATCTGGTATACCCCTCCGTACAACCAAATGGTCAGTACCAAACTAGGCCATAAGTTCCTAGCTTTAATTGAAAAGCACTTTTCCACTAATAGCAAACTTAGCGAGATCTTTAAAAAACACCTTAAAATTGAGTTACAACTGCACTGTAAATCTAGAAAGAATAACAAAAAGACATAATAAGAAAATCCTAGAAAAACACGCATGCCAAAACAGTAATAAAACTCATAAACTAAAATTAGATAAAAATAAGGAAAAATTATGTGATTGTAAAAACCCTAAAAACTGCCCGTTGGAAAATAAATGCCTCACAAAATCTGTGGTATACCAATGCACTATCTCATCCATTGAGAGTCCTAACACTGATAGGATATACATAGGCTCAACGAAGAATAATTTTAAAATTAGATGGAGGCAGCACAAGAGCTCCTTCAACAATATTCAAAATAGAAATCAGACATCTCTATCCCAATATTTCAGGCATCTAAAAGAAACGAATAAAACACCAAAAGTAAAATGGAAAATAGTAAATAAAACAAGAACTTGTAAAATCTAGGATGACCCATGCACTCTATGCCTACACCAAAAACTACACATCATTAAATTTCTAAATAATGAAAAATTATTAAACCATAGGCAGGAGTTAACGGTTTTTTGCCGACATCAATAAACTTTCGCATTAAATAATTAGCATAAAAAAATCCCATAGCTTAATAAAAGTCTTAAAAGCTTAGCCAAATCATTAAATAAGAAAAAACCTTTCTGTAGTCGTCAAAAAAACAAATTGAAATTCAGTGCAATACGGTTTGTATATAAAACACCCACTTGAATAAACAAATAAATAAATAGATAATCATATAGACAATAATAAAACACAATCCTGTAGGAGCGCCATAAAAATATCCCTCACTGGGAACTAACTAGAGGATGCCCGCCAAATTAGCCTT
Organism: Acanthosepion lycidas; assembly: GCA_963932145.1. NCBI lineage: Eukaryota > Metazoa > Mollusca > Cephalopoda > Sepiida > Sepiidae > Acanthosepion > Acanthosepion lycidas. The sequence continues at coordinate 38,381,559 of OZ010604.1, forward strand.
GAAATAGATACCCTACCCAACCTTAGCAAAACCTCTCAGAAGATGATGAATCTATAGATAATAATTAACTCTCTGACCACTTAACGAAGAATACTAGTCTAGCCACTCCCACAATAACGAATGTTATAACGAACCATACGTAAAAACACACGTAAACCAAGAGATAGCTTATTCCTAAAATTTCGCTTGAAGATGAAACGGGACTATACACCTCAATTCAACTTAATTTTAATAATTATTTGAATGGTTTCGGCTCTCGTTTTTGAAATATGAGAACTCTTATGTAGCGAAGTAATCATATTTTTAAACAAAAAAAATATTATATATATATATATATATATATATATATATATATATATATATATATGCGCACACACACACATCTTTTGTAATATATACACTCAAATTATTCTTTAAATTTCCCTCACATTAAAAACTAGATATGCAAATTCATGAATACTGGCTTTTTTTCGCAGGAACTTACCGAAAATATTATATAGACAAAAATCTCTTATGCATTTCGAAAACAATATCTATCAGTCATATACATCTTAGAAAATGTATTTAAATAGTTCTATATGTTATATGGCTACTCGAACAACACTTCATATATATTTTAGAAGAACACTAATAGAATTTGGCTTAATATTTCATTAGTAATTTGGCTTTCCAATTTGAACACAAACAAATTCATTTTCAAACACAAACTTGCTACTATAAATTCATCTCTTCCTTTTCAAAAACGGGAAGCCAGCATTTTGTTTGGTTATGTAGAATTCAATAATTAGATTTCGAATTATATTATGACCTGGTAAAGTAACATCCAATCGAAAATTAGTTAAAGTTCACGACCTTTTCCATGACTTTCTTCAGTGAATGCTAAGAAAAAACAAAGCAATATTAATATGTAATGTCTTTTTATTTACTTGGGAAAAACATTCTCTTTTGAAGCCTAAATGTTGCACCCTTTATTCGCCTCTCGCCTCGCTCATCATATGAATTTTAATTCCCAACAATTCACAAAAGTTTCCTTCTCTTGTTCGTTTCACTCATTGATTACAACTTACAAGAGAATACTTTATTGAATATAATTACTATAAAATTGGAATATCGCATATGTTTTACTCGGTATGACGTTTGTTGAACTTAGCTATTACTCAGTACGCGTAACCTTCTTTGATGAAAAGGTCACGTGGTTATTTAGAGGTTTCACGCCATGCGTCTGTATAATATCGGTAGCATCAACTCACTGACAGTCAGGAAAAATGGCATTGTACGGTAGATACATACCATATATAATCATGAAAATAATAATTATCATTCTATTTTTTTTTTTTCGTATTCATCTGTTTTTTTTTTTTCTTATTTTTCCTTTTTTTCTTTTTCTACTTTTTCTTTTAATCTCTTTCTTTTCTTTTTCTCTTCTTTTCTCCATTTTCTTCTTTTTTCTGTTTCATCTTTTCTTTTCATTTTTCTTTTCTTCTTTTTTCTTTTTCTTCTCTTCTTTTTCTTCTCTTCTTTTTCTTTTTCTTTTTTCTTTCTTTATTTTTTCATCTTCTTCTTTCTATATTTTCTTCTTTCACATGTTTCACTTAGTAAGGTTGCTCTTTGCACCATCCTTCCTATTCGCTATTCTGCTATACATGTCAACAAGGTAGGCTTACTAGCTATTACACTCTGTCTCGTTTACCTCCACTATACCCTGTGCTTATCAAACTCTTAAAGCCCTCCCCTCTCAATGTGTCCTAGAAATTTCATTGTGTTTTTCTCGATAGAAGCGTCCTCTAAAACTGTCCCTTACATGTTCAGTTCATGTTATTCTCAGCATCTTCTATACAAAAAAATTTCTACTACCTCAAGTCACTTCTTGATATGTGAGGAGATTGCCCAGTATTCACTACGTTATAGAAGGACTGATATTGCATAACAGTTCAGAATTTTTTCTTTTTTTTTTGGCTCTTAATACTTTCCATAGCTTTTTTGAAAGGCTCATTTCCCTATTTCAATGCATTTTCGGATTTTGGTTGAACAAATCATGTTCTCTCTTACAGTACTTCCGAGATATTTAAATATTCGCATTTGTTTCATTTCGGCCTCACCAAATCGTATTTGCTATGTTGGGCTCCTCTTTTTGCTGACGACCATACATTCTGCCTTCTTACAACTGATACTTTTTTCTTTTCTTCTTCTTTTCCATTATTACCTTACTTGGAGATCGTGCAGTTTGCTTTCTAGGTCTGCTACCATCACTATGTCATCTTATGCTGTTGTTTCAATGACATCTAGTTCTTTCAAGATCGCTTTCTTTAAAAAAATAAGTAAGGTTTATGAGAAGATAAAGATGTATTGCATTACGTTTCTTTCTGTTTTGTGCTTTTAATGGATTCATTTTCGATCTGTATGCAGTACATGCTCATATTCTATATTATTCTAATATCTTTTCCAAATATGCCAAGCTCTCCTAGAAATTTAAACAATTCTCTGTTGAACCTGATCAAACGCTTCTGCATAATTTATAACATCTATCTTTACGTCTTATTGCATTTACATTGCACGTTCTGATATCATTCTGATCATAAATATGGCATTCTTTGTTCCAATGTCTTTAACGGTGCCGTACCCTTCGTCCAGTTTCCGGTTTAATTCTGTTTCAGGCTTTCTTCATTAGAATTCAGATGTGTTTCATTTGTGACTCAATAGGCTGATTGTGCAAATGAGCTCTCATTCCTTTCTATCTCGCTTCTTAGGAAGCTCTGTGAAAATGTATCTACTTTTATATTTTATTTATTATTTCTGTAATTTTCTTAGGCTGCTAGAATCGCCATTACAATCCCATTTGATCCCGCTGTTCTCTTTCTCTTCATCCTGGCCAGTACTGATATCAATTCAAACCTTAATATTTTTGATCCTTCTTTATTTTTGTGGGTATCGAAGGCTTGTTATGTTCTCCGGCCTGCTACATCTTTGAAGAATTTTTCTTTCTCTATTATTTCTCTATTGCTTCTTTTGCTTTTATGCGTCCTCTCAATGAGTATATCTTTTGTACGAAACTAAAGAAAATAAAAAGAGTTATTTCCAAATACATTATAATAGGATAATACTGACATTGGCATTCTACCAATAAAACCTATCGTGGCATAGATTATGCTTTCATTGAGTAAAACAGAATATCTAATATGAATGTTAATAGAGATTCCAATTTGAAAGTTCAAAGCAACGGTGTACTTAATAAATGTGATTGTTACAATATCTAGTGAGATTCTATGATAATGTTGATAGAATGTTTGATACAATGACAAATCAGGAAGTCATTTGCTGACGTTATACTCAATAACGGTCTAATCATATTCTGCTGATTAATCCTTTACTTGATAGCGAACTAGAAGATGTTTGTAACGCTGTATGATAATATGTTCTAGTCAATTATATCATCAAGCCAATCTCGGAATAGTGTAACTGAAAATGACATTTTCTAACCTAACGCTGCATTAGGCTTAATTCCAGACGAAGCGAAAGCTTCGCCTGTCAAGCCAGCCATTTCAGGCTATCAACGGAGCCAAGAAAAGGCGATTAGCAGCAGGGCATATATTGGTAACTTCTGCGCCTACTCCAGTGAAATATAAAATCTTCACGATGCTGTTAGTAAGGCTACAATACAATGACAAATGGCCTGTGAGAATAAAAGTATTTTTGTACAACAATAGTCGTATTTTGTCTATTTGCAGGTACCAAATTTTTGCTGTCAATATCATTAAATCCCTAAACACCAAAGGATAGTGAGTTTATTTAAATTCCACTTTTACTGATTTGTTTAAATATTTCTGATACAATAACTGATGTGAAATATCCGAACAAAATAAGATAGAATAAGATGAAAACCAATTGCAACTCTCGACGAGGACAATCCATATTCGGACATCGCATACTGGAGATATAGAATACCAAAGAACTATACTAAATAGAAGAAATTATATTGAGTGACTTCAATGGCAGCAATAACTAAAATGGATATCACACGTTAATCAAATAGTAACTATTGGCATAATCAATACACATTACTTCAAAGAAAAACGGTTTTGAAGACCCCCCACCGCCGCCTATGAACTTGGGGAACCTATCTTTCAGAAAAATAAATTTAATAGTAAAATGTTATAGATGTCAACCAAAAGTAGCACTAACAATGCTGTCAATAAATACTGAATGTTTCCTTATAAGGAAACGGTTAAATAATACCATTAAATATAGATAAAAAATCAAAAAGATACTATACTTGAATACATCCAGCCTGATACCCAAAGTGTTAAGAAAGGCGTAATTAGAGAAACACAGACCCCACGAATTCAATAAATGCCGAATGTTTGCTTATAAAGAAACGGATAATATTACCATTTTTATGTTGAAATTATATTGAGACACATTACGACGAACGATCAATGCACTGAGTGTATTATTTTGTAGAATATTAATTTTCATAGTTTTCTGTGGGATACAGAGTTTTATTATAGCAATAAAAATGTTAGACTTATTTTACTTTTCATGATTAAAAAGAAAATCGAAAAATAAAACAAACACAGCCTAGCGGTTAGCCCTCACTCAACAGAGCTGGATCGAGGAATTATATATTACAAGAAATAAAACATAAAAAAGATATGTAATATTAAAGAAGCTGGAATACATTTTAAATTGAAATCGCGTTTAGTTCTAACAGACACTCCCTCTGTTTACAGAGGGTTGGTTGTCTGGACGGAACGTAAATTGTTCCCAATATCTTTATCTGCAATATATAGCGAGCACGACTCTACATGGTAAACGAGTCAATGCTTAAGTTAGCGGCACAATTTGGGTTTTTAATAAGATTCTCAGTGATGGAGGAAACATATGAACGTCCTTTATTTGGAATGTTCGATTCCTGATTTTTCCCAGGTATATGCTACTGTATTCTAGCAGTTAAACGTATGGTTGGTCTACCTATGTAGTTGGCACTGCAACTACTTTTAAAACGCAAAATAACATTATTAATATGGCGGTGGTGGGCAAACATCCTTTCGAGTAGACATCAAAATACAATTTAGTAGAAAACACAACACCCATCCTAGAAGAGAAATAGCAATGCTTTACTGCAGAGGTAATTTCTTTGGTGAATTTCTCACTTACCGTGCCTAGCTAAGGCAAGCGAAAATAAATTGGGCATTTATTAACCATACTAGAGTTTGGTTTCAGAAAAGTCAGATATTTTCTTACTGATGACTGAGTTAATAACATCGACAGGATACCCATTATTAGATAAAGTTTTACTGATCTTTTTTTTTATCTCTTCATCTAAATTTGATTTTGAACAAATTTTCCGCTTGTTAGGGTAAAATGCATCGACCCGAATATACAAACCTGTAAACGTTGATTTACGGTAAATAGTAAGGTAACATGAAAGAGTTTTGGTTACCTATACATCTAATACCGACAAACTGGAATTAGTTTCTGTTTCCAGTATGTATTTTAATGTTGAATGCATATCGTTAAGTAAGGAAAAAAACATTCATCGGTCTCAATTGGGTTATCAAAGAGGGGAAAATGTGCCATTTAGATAACGGTGGTAAACTAACGGTTCCATGGGACCGGATAAAAATGGTTTTCATAGAAACCTACAAAAATATTCGCCATGGACGGTCCCAAAACTGGGTCCATCGATACTACGTCTATTTGCCAATAAATTCCACCGTTAAAAGTAAATTCAACCGACCTGACGGCAAATCTAATTAGGTCTTCAAATATATTCTCAGAAGATACCTTAGGAGGAAATACCTGGCCACGATACAGAAAATATGTGCAGATATCAATAGTATCAAAGATTGGAACACAAGTAAAAAGGTTACTCATATCGTAGGAACACATACATTTATTAGTAATATTAGATTATTGCATACATTTTGCAAAAGAAAAAGAATATTTTATCTGTAGTGTTCTAATACAGATAGTAATAGTGTATCAATCCATTTAGGAACCTTATCTTGAAAGAAATGGGTCCTAATTGAATATCTACCTTATGTGTGTTGTGTAGCCTATATAGGCATGAGTGGATAGAGCCAAACGGCCTCATCTGACTGGCTATACCGGAGGGGAGGACACCACTAATTACCCACTTCCCTAATTGTTTTGGAATTTAGTTTCTAAAGTAGCTCTTGAATCATGGTTATCAACATGACCTAACTTGACAAGTTTTGATGTGTCATTCAAAATGTTCAAAATGACCACCATTTTATCAACATAATCGCGGTGATTTCATACAGCCCCCGCTGAAAATTTGTCAGGTGTAGTAATTACTAAAGACTGGTCTCTCTGCCATTTAAATGGGTGTACTTGCATAACAGTGAGCAAGATCATTCAAACTAGTTTTAAGGTCCCTAACTTTGGTATCAGAAACAGGTTGAAGTCTCGCTATTTGAGCACTGAGAGTTCCAAATTCTGAGAAAATTTTTCACGCTTAATACAAGATGGGGGAATAGAGAATTCCAATTCATGAGCAAGTATTGTACATTCAATTGAAGACAACTGACAAGAAGACAAATTTTCATTTTGTATTCTTATACTTTTTATTTCAATTTCAAGAAGTTTCGCATATGCATTTCCTGTGAGAGTTTTTATAGTCTCTAGTGGATATCACCGCTTTTTGTAATAGGCTGCTATTATTTTGTTTCCTATTAATTAAATTATCAATTAAATCTATTATTATTTTAGAGGGTTACTCTTAAAATGATAATGATTAATGGGATGCCTAACATAAATGTAAGAGAAAAGAGTAGAAATGAAGATAAGGCAGCTAGATAACGATTGAACCCTGTCTTGATAATTGTAGCGTTGAAGAAAATAACCATGCAGGAGTCTGTTCCAGAAAGTGCCACTTCTCAGGGAAAAACTGAGTTAACTTTCTTCTTACATTTGGAATACGGTATGGCATAATCTAGCTGAAACGAGTAGAGATAATCGAAATGGCGATACAGCTTATAGGGCTGAGCTTAGAGAAAAGCCACAACGAAGAATAAGAATAAACGATTTCCAACTTTAGTACGACTGGAAAGTGAGGAATCAAATCTAGATATATCAGCAAACCTCCCTTTTTACATAACCTGACGCTTGCAAAGATAAAGAATAGCAGACTGGAATTTCAAACTGAACCTTATATTTTCTGGTTATATTATTCTAGTTCCACGTGCCAGGCATCTTCCGGATGTCTCAGTTATCTCCCTTCAATTCATATCTCCAAGTTTTTGTTCACCATTGCAGTAGCTAGGTATTAAACTCACAACTCTTTGGGTCAAGTCATTGGATCAAACCAACACTTATATCCACATGAAGACATCAGTGTATAAATTTTTGGGATTTATAAACTTTTACGTTTTTTGTTGTTGTTATTGTTCCTTTTCTCTATTAATCTGTATTACTGGTTCCCATATTGTATTCATGTCTATGCTTGGCCGGCTTAGGAGATTTTTGTGACCTAGCAAATGTGCTGATCTCTGAGGTTTTTTTTCCAGGGATGTTCTCTGTCTATTATAATGCAATGCTATTGTACATTTAGTATATTATTACTTATATTATCTTATCTGCTAATTCTCCTATCTATGTACAAATATGTAGGTATACGTATATTAGTTGTTTGTGTGTGCACATGTGTGTGTATTTTTATTGATTGATGTATATGTGTATGTGAATTATATATATATATATATATATATATATAGATAGATAGATAGATAGATAGATAGATATGTGGGTATGTGTATATATACAATTACTTGCACATGTACATATATATGTATGTGTATATATATATATATATATATATATATATATATATATATATATGCGTGTGTACGTATATATATATGTGTGTCTGTGTGAATATGTGGGTATTAGCACTTATTCATCTATATATGAAGGTACTTGTAGTTATGTGTTTGTATATATATATATATATATATATATATATGTATGTATATATATATATATATATATATATATATATATTTCTATTTATGGTTGTTATGTATGTGCTTGTTTATATATTTATGTGCTTGTATATGTATAGCTGTGTATGCGTATGTACGTATGTGTGCGTGCGTATATATATGTGTGTGTGTTTGTGTGTGTTTAGATCTATGTATATATATATATATATATATATATATATATATATATATATATATATATTGTTCTATATCTTAGTGTTTTTGAATGAAGTATCTATAATCTACTTTTGAGTTGATAGTGATTTTAAAATTGCTTGTAAACTTAATAAGCAACGTTTGTGTTTGGTTACATTTTATTCTTGAATGGACTCTTAGTCCATTATATATATATATATATATATATATATATATATATATATTATGTTACTGTGTAAGTTGATATATATATTTCTGTGTGTGTGTATATATATATGTGCATACGGATTTATTTATACGGTGTATGTATGTATATATATATATATGTATGTGTGTGTGTATGTATATATATGTATGTATGTATATATGTATCTATTTGTAGTGATGAATGTGTTTACACATACGCATATTTGTATTTTAATTTATATTGTTTTATATGTGTACTCGTGTATGCGTATATAAGTATATATGAGATATTTATATATATTATTGTGTTTTCTTTTTTATATATTAGCTGGTTTTATTTTATTTTAATTGATGCATTTTGCCTGGACATTTGAATTTGGTGTTTTTTATGTGTGTATATGCGTATATATTTATTTTTCGTGTCTATTTCTATATATTCTATTATCTTTTTTTTTTGCGTTGTTCATCGTCAAAAAATACACAAACTCCACGCGTCCCCACAGCAGTGTTGAACGTGAAATTAAGCTGGTATTAATACATTAGCGATTTAAAAGCTAAATACCCAGCGTCTACATATATTCCAATACCAAACGCCATTGACAAACTAGTGATTCGACATCTACGGGATATCAAAGTCCGTCCACTACAAGAACGATTTCTACACACCGACACACACACAAAAAACAGTTGTTCGTAAAAAAAAAACTGACAACACAAGATCAAGTACTACCATGGTACTCAAGTTTTCGGAAAAAAACTATCGAAAAATTTTTTATGTAACTGAGTTGAACTCGGGCATAAAATTATTCTCCCCTCAAATTCACTGAGGTGAGCTTTCTTTTTTTTTTTTGTACCTTTCTATAAAAAAAAATACATGTGTGGTGAAAAATTATTCAATTACGTTAAAATTAACGGAACCACGGAAAAAAAGCTAAACACACATAATTAGTTTAGTTTAGTTCAGAATGCTGAACTACAACAGAAACAACTTAAAAAATTACTCGTAAATGCATTAAATGGCTCAAACTCTGAAAAAGATACAATATTCTCCCAGAGTACAATCTACAATTCAATGGAAACTTTTGAATATGTACCAGTGAACGACAAAACGTTCGAGACTTTTTACAGGCGTTACGAAGATATTTTCAATGTAGACTGTGAACAATATCCCAGTAAAAAAGGTACGTCTACTATTGAGAAAACTGGGAACTACAGAACATAGTAGGTTCGTAGACTTCATACTACCCAAGAAAACCACTGACTTGGATTTTTCAGAGACTATTAAGCTCCTATCGGAACTATTCGAGCCTAACACAACCTTGTTCCACAAACGTTGGAAATGCCTGAACACAAAGGCAACCAGCAAGATATTCTGACGTTTGCAGCATCGGTAAACAAGCTCTGTAATGATTTTAAACTAGCCGAACTAACTGCCGATGATTTCAAGTGCTTAATTTTCGCACAAGGCCTAGTATCAGCAGAAGACGCCGAAGTCAGACGACGGGTACTGACCAAGCTTGAGAACGAACAAGGATTGACTCTCCAAAACCTGGCAGAGGACTGTCAAAGAGTAATATCTGTAAAGCGTGACTCAAACACTATCGAGGAATCAGGTGTGACTCAGATTAATAAAATCAGAAGTAAGTCTACCTCCTATTCCCCTCAAAAAGAGAAAAGTCAAATCTCATGTCCTAAATTCCGCAGTAACCAAAACCCAAATAGGTTAAAGAAACCGCTCGGACCATGTTACCATTGTGGTAAATGGCATTGGATGAAATTCTCTCCAGTTAAGAACAAAAAAAAAATTGCAAAAATTGCAATAAAAGTGGGCATCCTTCAACTTCGTGCTGGTACGCCAACAGAACGAGAAAACCCAAAAATAAAATCAGGCAAGCTCCATTTATATATATATATATATATATATATATATATATATATATATATATATATATATATATGTGTGCGTGTGTGTGTGTGTGTGTGTGTGTATAGAAGACGATGTAAATTAGCGATGAGAAGTTAATTTGCAACTTAGGAATACCTAAAAAAAAATTATTTCTAAATACATACGAAAACATACACACAAATAAACATGGTTATTTTTCTTGTGCATAAATAAAATAATATAGCTTTTATTTTCTCTTTCTTTTCTCCTTCAGTTTGTTTTTTTTATTTTGAATGAGAAAGCATCAAAAGAATCTGAAATATCCCCAAAGAAAAATCGATATTGTCTGAATGACGAAACATGAAAGAAATCCTTGCTGCGTATCGACACATATTTCATATTTATAAAGGCACGCAGAATAACATTATATATTTATATGCAAAAACACACACACACACACACACATATATATATATATATATATATATATATATATATATATATATATATATATATATATCATTAATACAAGTCACCTTCAACATCCCGACTCCAGAGTTTCGAAGAGGGACCACTCTTCAGGGGATATCAGCAATTTACTTGGGAACTTCCCAATAGTGTAATGGTGAGCAAGTTTCTCTCTCTAGATCAATCATGACTGAATAGTGAGCTCACTGGGTGCTCCATATATTCGGCCTTGTGCCACATCTATGCTACCCTTAGAAAATCATTATACGGTATTTCCTCATATTCTTCGAAGGCAAAACAACAGGGGACTATCTCTTAGGATTTACTGTACCCCTCGGGAGGAGGAGGAGTTTTTTGTCCGACACCGGAGGCGATCCTAAATTTTTCATTGGTACCTCCGATAAAATCAATTTAAAGTAATATTGTGTCACATCTGATTGCGTGGTGGGCATACTGATAAATACCTATACACAAACACACACACGCACAGATACACACACACACACACACACACACACACATATATATATATATATATATATATATATGAATATAGACAAAAGGAAAAAATATCGGAGCCGATGCGTTTCGTTTTGTGTCAACTCGTATTCGAGGATATCTATCTACTAGGGTGGCTAAAGAATCTCTATTGCAGACAATTGCTCAGGGGCATTTGTGTTTATTTAACACTCACATGGCCCGCCTCTGGTTTATACTGGAACAATGCTGAGCAGACCTTAGTTACAGTCTCTGGAAAAGAGCATGTTATCTAGCGTGATCAATAAGGTTGAGCTGCTACTGAATATTTTCCATGTTGCATAGACCGCAGATGTTTTGAATCCTGTTCGACATGATCTTTACATAAGGGAAACTGTAGCAGTTTTCTAATCTTCCTCTTCAATCCTTCTATTTCTTCCTGCAGGTGAGTTAATAATCTGAAGTGGAAGCTTGATGCTGATCACATGATATGGGTGTGTTTCTTGGTAACCACTTATGTTTTTTTGCATGATGTTGTAGACATATAATGGCTCCTATCTATATATAGATTGTGGAATTAAAGTGAATCTATTGCACGGCATAGATTTCTTTGGTGTCTTCTTTCATATCATTTGAACCGAAGATCTTATTGAGTTCACATTGCCCAGAAATATTTGCGGATCTTTCTACTGGGCTCCAATTATGAAGTTATTGCATTTCAGTCATATGATTGGTTTTAAAGCAAAGCTTTTTCTTCTAAGTATTCTAAATAAGAGTTCACCAACACGTATGATAATACTTAAGCCTTTTTGGTGGTATATATGTGAACATTGTTTTCAAGATTGATGGCTGCTGGGTGGATATCAAGATTTCCATCAGGCATTCTATTCACATGCTATGTTACATTCCTTACGAAAGGCCTCTGATAAAAAATATCTTTAGAATTTTAGACTACATATTTCTAAGATGAAACATTTTTATCAACATTAATTTTTTACACCCTATTTTGCAGTTTATTACATTTACCATGTCTTATGATCTTCAGTACTAAATTCGAAATATGGATCGGAAATAAATAGACTTAGAATAACGATCAACGACTTATGATATAAATCAACAACAAAAAAAAAACTACAGAAGGACTAGTCAAAATTGATTTTTACGGATTAATAAACATACATTATCTATTGATCTTAACTTGTTTGCGTCTTCGCAAACTAAAATTAGATGCGCGCTGTCGTGCCAGTGGCTTCAGTTCTTCGAAGCCCAACGCCACAACGAAAGACGGATTCTTTTTCTCATTTGCTTTTATTATCAGAGTGTGACAGGCGTGGTATCACTGGTTTTAGGAGGTAGGAGAAGGAAGATCCACAGAGAAATGCAAACCCATTCGTTGGCATTACATTCAGCCAATGCGGGCTAAGAATCTAGGTGCGGAAAGCATGTGGACTCTTCAACGTCTTTGAGACCTTCTGTCGACTTAGCGCCATTTTGGAGTTATATCCCAAACTTAGACAAAGACCCCCACGAACTATTCTGATCAATCGATTCTCATTCTTGCCCAGCCTCTGTAACATATGAATTTTTTCATTACAAAATAAAAGATGCGATGTATCTGTTGCTTTCATAGATGTGCAATAAACCCATGAATTTTATTGCCGCCATGAATATACGTAAGTTTGAATACTCATTTGTTTTTATTTGTTGATTGATTCGTTTTCCACAGATTATCCATCGTTTGCAGGTTATTTAAAGCCTGAAATGTCTAAAAATATACTGTAAGCAATATTTTGGAGATGATAATGATTTAGTGATACAAGCCTTACTAATTAACCGAAATCTCGTGGGGAGGGAAAAGAAGTGGACTCATACTTTCCTTCTTCTACTTTATGTGGCGTGTCCTCTCATGACGTAGGCGATAATGCTTCTCCAAATTTTCTGTCCTTTGTAACTACGAATAAATTCTATATTTTTTGTTATTTCTCCTGAACCATGTTCCCAGATCTGTTTACTCGAGTTCATTAAGTATGGTATGTATTGCTTTCTTCTATCACTATTGCTCTCATTATGCCCTGTGAGTATCCGATTTTCCAAGCCGTTCTCCCTCATTATGTTCCCCAGAAATTTCAACTGCCTCTTCCTGATATTAATTATAAGTTTCATTTTGTTTCCATTTTCTCTAAAACCTTGTCGTTGCTCATATGTGCGGTCCTTTGTATTCTCAGCATGCCTCTGTGGAACCACATTTCCCTTATTTCAAGTCTCTTCGTCTTTGAGAAGATTGTCCTGTATTCATTGCTATATAGAGGGACAGATATTACGTAACAATTCAGTATTCTGTTTTTTTTTGTTTTTTGTTTTTTTTTTGTTTCTAACAAATTTTATCTGTCTCTTAATACTGTGCTTAGTTTTGGAATGCATCTTTAGCTATCCCAATGTGTCTTCGGATTCCAGTGTCGTTCTTTCCGTTCTCTGTTAGAAGCTGTTTGATTTTGGTGCCTCCAGTTGGTAATTTGGATATTGAGTTGTTCTTTTTGCGCACAACCATACATTCTTTCTTCTAAAAATTGATATTTAAATAATTTCTTCTCGCTTTTCTTCATTACCTTCTGTAGGATCGCCTGTAGTTTCCTTTCTGTGTCTACTATCAACACTGTGTCATCTGCATATCTTGTGTTATTAAGAGTATGGTAACCAATAATGAATCCTAGTAGGAATTCTACTTCTCACACAACCGCTTCACTGTAAACTTTGAATAAGTCTAGTGAGACGACCCATCCTTGTCTTATACACCTTTCTATTTTCCTATCTGCTAAGCAAATTTACTATCCATATGCAGGTGGTTTGCGGTCGGTATTGGTTCTTGATTATTCTATCATTCCCAAACATGTCAAGGTTGCTCAGCAGTTCTAACAGATCTTTAGGGTGTAACAGAGAGAGGTTGACGCACATGAATGCACACACGCAAATATAACATTTATTGATTGAAGATGGAAAACACGATCTTCCGTGAAAGTTACAAACTGTGTCAGCACTATTAATAGGAAAGAATCTAGAACATTGATATATGAAATCTGAGACGGCTGATGGATAAAGAATAAATTTCAAATCGGGTTGGTGAGGACTTGTTTATAAATAAATACAAAAGGGCAGGAGGCGATGTTTAATTTGGGTCATTAAAAAAAAAAAATAGACGAAAATAATATTTTTGATAAAAACATATTGAAGTAAATTGGACCGGGGAGGTAAGATCAGTGTATGTTTACCGCTAGCGAAATCTGATCTAAACATAGGTTGTATCCGCTGAATTTGGTCATCGAAAAGACAATTGAAATGAACATTGAACTAATTAATTTTATCCAGTAAGAGATTTGAAATAGATCTGAATTTAAACTTTGCTTATGGCGACACTCGTGTTAAGTGCGTGAACAACCTGGCTTATAACCTTCGGTTTGCTATATAAACGCGAGTTTTGCTGAGTTGGGGAGACTTGGGCGTTAGACGAGAGTGACGTTGAGAGAGAGACTGTCGTTGCAGTGAGTCGATCCAGTGGCGAGTCAGAGATAAGGACTTCAAGAAATATCATCGTCGTTGTAGCAGTCACATTGAAAAGTCGCTGAAACTTAACGTTTGTAACTTACGACAACCAACTGAAAAGCTACACTTCCACGTTGGGCTGGAATTACGAGTCACATATCCTCCCAAGTTGATTTGGAACGAGTTAATCACACACACACACCTCTCTCTGTTGGTATAATTGGTAGAGGAGTGGTCCTCTGTTCTTATGTTAATTGCTTTTCTATCCTTTCTGTAAACTCTTTCTACTGTTGTTGTTTTCTAATATAAAAGACATCAATATTTTACCCATTGTTGTTCGGCTTCTGCAGATATTATTTCCTTGTTTGCCACATTCTAATTTTCCTGCCGCCTACACTCACAGCTGTGCCTACATCCACAATCGACCGTGAACGTATTGACAACACCCCGCTTACTGGATCTAAAAACTAACACAACGTGGGCAGCAGGCGGAACTTGGCCAGTGACCGGTCGAACAATCTACGGGTACTCAGGGAGCGTGCGGCCAGTTACCCCTGAGTTCGATTCAGACCGAGTGGGCGCCTCAACCTACGGAGGAAGACGCCGGAGGTTCAAGGGCTGAAGGGATGAGTGGTAGAAGGGTGTACTTTACCAAATGCCATTTTTGTAATCATAAAACTCAGGTACGCGTACTCTTGTATTTGTATTGATATTTTTGATAAAATTCTGAGCATAATTATCGCATTCTTTTTTTTTCCACTGTTTTTGACAAACTCACATTGTTCTTGTACGATTTTCCATTGGATTCTGCTGCGTATGATGAGTTTTCTTATATGACACGTAAGGCTGATCGTTTGATGGAGATCACATTCGTTTACACCTGGTTTCTTAGGCAATCCTATGAAAATAGATCTACTTAGGTATTCTGCTGCCATGGGATTTAATTTATTATTTCTGTAATCTTGTCTAGCTGAAATTACCTAAGCTTGCTGTATTTCTGCTGACAGCATTTCTATGACAATTCTGTTTGGTCGCTTTTTACGTTCAATTTTGCCAGTTCAGTTTCCCTTTTTTAATATTTATGGTCCATCGGTATTTCTTCGTAGAAAATTACTCCGACATATTTGTTCTATTTCTGAAGTATTTTTCTTTTCTCTAACATCATCGTTCCGTCCTTGGCAGCCTGTTGATGGGCATATCTTTTTTCTTGTTAGTTCTCTTATTTTTTTATGCATATCTCTGATAATCATTCTTTCTATTTCTGCATATTTTTCATTCAGCCTCGCTTCTTTAGACTGCCTACACTAGTTCCTTATTTCTTTGTGTAGAGTCTCACATTTTGTTCCCTGTATTAGCCTTGTTTTTGTCTCCTTTTCATCATGTTGAGGATTTCATCTCTCATCCATTCATTTTATTTCTTCGTCTAACTACCTTTGAGATGATCGCGATTGAGGATGTTACTAAAAATTCTCTTAATGTGTCCCAATTTGAGTTTCCATCTTGTCCCTGGTATCTGCTTTTCACGATGTCCATCTATTTCTTCGCCAGCTTAGAGACTTTCAAGTGTCTGTCGTATTGCACTTTGGGTACTACTTCAGCCCTCTTCAATTTCCGTAATTTGAGTTTACATATCACTAGAAGGTGATCGCTTGCACAATCGGCACTTGAATAAGTTTTGCAATGTACAATGTCATTCCTGAATCTCGTGTTGATAGTTATGTAGTCGATTTGTTTTTATTTTTGCTTCTCCTCCTGGGCGTTTCCATGTCCATATTCATTTTGGTAATCTTGAAAATAGGTGTTTGCTACTAACTCGTTATTCACCGTCTCCCATTTCGCGTAAGGATATTTGCTCGTAAGTGAATATAACGAACACAAATGAAATTGGAATTCGGTTTTCCGATTAATAATTCTCGGTCATTATCTATTACATCACCTTCACATTCCAGTTAAAAGATCTGGTATTCTCAAACGGTGACCATCGAAGTATTGAGCAACCTCGCCGATGTAACCAATGGTAACCGGTGTTTCAACGTGGTGGGGCTGTAAATTTAATTATTCAATTGTTACTTGCATTATGCTCAAAATGCATTGAAGAAATACATAATGGAATTTGTCGCTAAAATTGTTTTAGTAAATAAATTTAGGTAGAAAGTAAACATATTAAAGCAAATATAATATTACTGTGTTTTTTGTTATCATCTTATCTCGACATATACCAAGAGGATTTGTAAAAGGATGTGTTTTACTCCCGAAGACTAAGGCTAGACAAACGAAGAAATAAAGTAAATTTTATATAGCTTAAACTATTTACAATAGGGATGAGTGATTAAATTATGATTCTCAAATGTTCGAAGATGAATGTCGTTATACTGCGATTTATACTAGAACTAAACTGAGCAGACTTTAGTTACAGTTTCTGGGAGAGAGCGTGTTATCTCGCGTGATCAACAATCTGAACAAGGCCAGCACACTGAAAGATGCTGCCCCCGATAACACAAATCAACTGTGATGAAATTCAAAGCCGGCTCTCATGGTCAGAAAGCAAACGTTCTAACCACGGCCACGCGACCATATATATATATATATATATATATATATATATATATATATATATATATATATATATATATATATATATATATTAAATTTAAAGAAAAACAGACCACTTTAAGGTTTCATTTGTAATAACTTATTTCGCCAGAGAATTTTATTTATCTTTGGATCTTCAGTCTTCACTTTCAAAAGGTGAAACGAAAAATGAATTTTAAATTTACACTTTTGGCAGGCAGTATTAAGCTTATATATGTTGACATAGAAGGTCGTGAGGAATGGTGTGAGAGACATGGTCGACTTTAAACGGGGAAGGGAGAGGTTTAAAATGAATTTATAGTTTTTTTTTTTTTGTTTTTTTGACTGGAAAAAACATGACTGCCCCCGGCAAGCTTATATTGTGAATGGTCACGTATACTCACGCGGGTGATCGCGTAAAACCATGTAAAGTGCATTCACGCATGCAAATGAAGGAGGGCAGAAAAGGACATAAAAACGCCGAACACTCGTCAGTCCAGGGAAAAAAAGTATCTTTTGCAACGTTGAAGAAGAATCGTGTAAAGGAGAAGGCAGAGACACAGGAAGAGATTATTGAGTAAATTGAGGGAGTTTATCAGTCGTTGCGGTTTTATACCCGGCGCACCAAGCGAATGGTGTGTTTGTTCAGGAAGTTTGTTAGTCGTCGCCGATTTACACCCGGTACAGAAATTTTATATTTCTTTTTATTATAATACTTAATATTGAGGAAAGAGGGCGTAAGAATCAGACATTGACCTATTTAATCGGTCAACTCAACGGAAATGATATGGGAAAAGAAAAAAGAGAAAAAAAGAAAATAGTGGGGAAGTAAAGAGATAACAGATGTACGTAGGGTTTTGGGAGGAAGAAGAGGGATGGTATAGCTTTAGCAATTTAGATAAAAACAGATTTGAACGTTTGATAGTAATTTAAATGTTTAAAAACTCCACAAAGAAATTAAATTTAATGCTTGTCAGCAATTTAGATATTCAAATTCTCCACAAATAAATTAGAGATTTAATATAAGCCGAATACTATATTAATAAACACCAATAAAAAAAAATTAAAAATTAAATCTTACTAATAGTAATATTTACTATAGTAATATTTTAATAATGTGAATGACTGTTAAGCTAAAATCTTTATCAGTGAGAGTCTAATTCATGAATTTAATTTGTAGCTTTTTTTTAGATGGGTAATATTTCTTAATTAAAGTTTAGGTTTCAAATGAAGGTGGAATAAGATTTCTAGGTAATAGTAAAAGAATTTACTGTTTTCTCATACATGCACCACATACATATTTACGTAAAAACACATACATTCATGTACATGTTACAATTACACATATAACCACCTACACATATATCGATATGCATTGGTATATATTCATATACATATACAAATATTACATATACATTTACATATCTCCACAGGCATCCATATTTTATAAGTTTTTTTCTTAAATTTTACAGTTACAGATGGTGAATTAAAATTTAAATTTCATAAAATATTTTTAATTTTAATATTAGGTTGGTGCAAAAATAATGACGTAATAATGTCGTTTTTGACGTATTACGTCAAAAAACGACATTATTACGTCATTATTTTTGCACCAACCTAATATTTTTAAAATCATGAATGACATACTTCTGCCATATATGGTCTGGTGTCCCCGCTATTTATTTCGAGGTCCTCAAGAAATCCAAAGACAGATATGCAACGTAGTTGGTCCTGATCTAGCGGACCGTCTGCAGTCACTATCTCACGGACGTGCTGTGGCACTGTCTGTTTCACTGGTTCACAAACTGCATGAATTTAAACGTGCTACTAGGTTTGTACCTCGATCTCAACCTTTTATTATCGAAACGGTTAAGTATAGCAATCTTTTTCTACCCCAGCAGCTTCTTATCTCGCACCTCCCGTCAGTGGAACTGCCTTCCTATCACTTGCTTCCCTGATAGTTACAATTTTCAAATATGCAAATGTAACATTAAAGAGTAACATTTTTTAATTTAAATCTAAGTGATCAATTTAAATTGAGATTATCTTCAGATGAGTAAAATTTCCAATCTTTCAAGTCTAATTAGAAATTATTTAAAAAGAAAGTAAGATTAAAATGTAATAAAAATTTTTCTGTCCTTCCATTAGAACTCTCTATATATAAACATACACCCATGTATACATATATATGCGTACAAATATATCCTACACATATATTCATACATATCACATATATAAATCCGGAAATACATACATACATACATATATATATATATATATATATATATATATATATATATATATATATATATATATATATATATATGGTTGGATAGATGTGAGCTTGTGACCCTGGGTTTCACGCTTTAGCGATCGTCAGACAAACTGATTCATTTTTTAAAAAATTTTGTTTTTTTGTATATACATGTATATACATATACACATAAAACCACATATCCATTATACATACATACAATTATGTACCCGCACACATGTGTGCATACAACCATAGTCATATCTAAAAATAAGTCAATACTTACCATCGTATATTTCTTCTTTTTTTTTTATATGCAGTGAGTTTAATTGAGATGATTTCTATGTCTGCATTTAAAGATCATCTCGTTATGTTGGTTTAGTAATTTGTGAGGATCTTCATGCTTTATCATTAGGATCTTCTCTTTAATACACAGTTCACATCGGTCTCTGAAATTTATTTTAGTTCGAGCCCTAAAGATGATTCTCCATTTTACATGAGGGTGAAGCCGTTTTCCATAATACTGTTTGGTGTCTTTTGGATTCATTTGTGATATATAATATGTATGTGGAATTGCGTAGTGAAAAAATGTTACAGGGAGATGAAATGCATTTCGAATTTTTGCCCTGCGCATAGGCGTGAACAATGTACTTTGTAGCGATTTACAATGTCAGCCAAAGAATTGATAAAAACAGTGTACCTAGCTGAAAACGGACTATCAACCTCTTTATATCTTGCCCCCAAAATTGTTTCAAAATTTACGTTTTACCTTCAAATTGTTTCGCGAGAATCTGACACCTTACCATTGTTGGAAGTTTGTTTCATATTGACTTGTGGAAATATGTCTTCGTAGACCAGCAATTTTCTCACTTCAGCAAATTCTGAATTTTTTTTTATTTTTAGCTACGATGAAATCTTTGTTATCTGCTTTTAGAGATCAGTACACTATTCTATTTTGGGGTTCTTATTTGATTTTCTCTTCCCATTGTTCTTCATGCGACTCAATTTTTGAGGACGCCCAGGTGTATATAGAATACTCAATGTGATAATATATTCACATTTTGCATAATTTTACGTCAGCATTGAGCAGTCTCTAACAGCCACTTCTCTCTCCGTTGAAAAGGGGACCACATTTTGTGTGAAATGTATGAAAAAAGTATGACAAAAGATTATATAAGTATAGGCATGGAAAATCCAGTGTCATTCTTACAGAATCATCGATTAACAAAAATCGTATATTAATCGTTTTTACTTCATATGCTTATCACGATATTAACATAAAGGTTGGAAGGTACGTCGCAACTAACCAAGCATTTTACGGATAGAGACATATATCATTTTTCTTGGTGGTGATCATAGAATAAATGAATACATTTGATATGAGATTAAGTTGCAACATTTCCTGAAAGAAAAGCAACGTTTGTCAATCCGTCTAACAAAAGCTTCATCTTGAGGCAAAAGAGGGAAAGAAAAGATTTTTTGAATGAAAAAAAAGCAAAAAATAGATGCAAATAAAATAAAAGATATTTCACTTGACATTTGACAAGACACCGGTATTTTATGCGCATGTGTGCGCGCATGCGTGTGCATATGCGCTTGTCAGATTTCCTTTGGGAAGTAGACACACGACTGCCACAAACGTGTCAATTATGGAATGAGATTTCCACCTTTATCTGAGAATTTTACGATGGAGAAAAAATATCGCATAGCATCAGGTAGAAACATTGTTGCTAAGCATTTTTGTCCCAGAAGAGGAAACTTTATCTTGGATTTCGGCCAAAAATCATTGGTATGTGTTTTGAAAATATCTCTAGTGGTTAGCGCGGACGACACTGTCTGTCCCGCACATATATTTACGTACTAAAATATTTCTTCTGGGTAAATACAGAATTATCTGAAGCCGAATATACACTCAAAAATGCACATACCAATATATGTATCGGAATACTCATATGTGATTTTATAAATATTTAAACTCATTTCTCGGGCTATCTGGACATGGAAATGGATTTACTTTATCAGTACAGATAAATGCGTACGTATATTTTAATGTGCGCATGCGTTCGGTTCGAAGGCTGGCAATTTATAACAGCATATAATATATATATAGACGTTTTCTGTTAAGCATTAACGTGCCATCATTTTGAAATGGATATAATCAAAATGTTTGTAATGTAAATCCCAATAGTTTAAAAGTTTTCTGTCCATAAAGAAATACATAAATAAAAAAATAAAATAGTCCTGCCACCCTGACGTGTTTTTAAAAAATAAATAAATAAAAATTAATTTGTGTGTCATGCAAGATTTATAATAAAATAATTATAACAATTATAATTAGCATTAATCAACTTTTTCTAAACCAATGAGATTTTGCCACACTTTTCTCCTCTGCATGCATAAACACGTACCATGCTCACTATTATCCAAGTAGTTAACACACACAGGTCGTCAACACGTAACTCAACGAAAATTTAGTTCGCTTTCACTTATCTCTTAGCACTCGAAAATTCGAGGTAAGAATACCCCAAACAATTCTTGTATTTTCCAACTAAATTATCTCGACACTCGTTACACACATCTACAAAAAACATACGGAAAAGACAGCATGCGCATTACTTATTATATATATTAACATTCTGTTGTTAAGTAATATAATCTTGATATCTAATTAGGATGCAAAATTAAAAAGAATCAAATTTAGCAATACACTGTAATTTAAAAAAAGCAAAAATGAACACCAAATTTCAAGAGGCCATATCTCCTGAAATAAGTATCTAAGAAAGCTAAAATGTCTGTTTTTTTTTTTTATTTATCATAGGCGGGTACATACCAAAAATTTCATCAAAATCTAAAATGGCACGTATAGGATTTACCGAAAATATGTTTGAGTTGATATAAAATTATTATGGTGTTTGTTCAAAACCTGCCGGAGAACATATCCTCTTTATTAAGTTTCGCGAATTCGTAATTTATATTGTTTGATAAATATGCATGCATGCACACACACACACACACACACATCTATATATATATATATATATATATATATATATGCACACACACACACACACATATATATATATATATATATATATCTCGCTAATGAATATATATATGTATGTATGTATATATATATTATATATAAAGTACAGTATATGTGTGTGTGTTGGTGCGTTTGTATGTCCAAGCAACTCCTCCGCTCCTACTGACCTAATTTCAATAATTCATAGATAATTCAAAATCCCTAAAAAAGTTAGGCACAGGGAATGATTTTTGTTGAGCTCAGATTCAGGGTGGACACATTATGCGAGGTTAAAAATATATATTAATACGTTATACTAGCCATTATCTTTGCTTTCATAGTTCAAGGTGAGTAACCGTTATTTTCCTTTTGTATCCAAAATTGAAGTGCACGTTCTATTATAAACTAGATTAAAAGCGCCCCTATCTATCTATTTAAGCTATTTGCTGTGGAAGACTCTTGGTTTAACTATCATCACAATAGCTAGCGTAGAGTAGATGCGATAGGCATCAATAATCTATAGAACTCGAAATTGATCGCTGCATTTAAGTATCGAACTGATGTTTAAGCTTACCTTTTAAAAAGTTAAGGATAATTCTTCTACTGCCACTAAATTTAAAGACGATTTGATGTACGTAGAACTTTATTTTCCATAAAACAATTATTTTTATTTCATGGGTGACAGAACGGGGAGAACAATTTATAAGATAAAATTAATATAGTGTAAAGATGGGAAAATAGAATTAGTTATTCATTGAACATTTGAAAAGATAGAGAAAAATATCAGCTAATTAAGTAAAATCGATATGATGGAATTTCTATGAATAAATACGAAATTGGAGCTCACTTCTACTACGAATTCTGAAATTTAAAAACAAAGCCCAACCCTAACATACAGTAATTTTCAGGGTAAGAGCTCACTATCTGCGTAATATATATAATCTATTTCTAGGCACTATCAATCTTCAGGTTTAACTAATTTGCATACTGCTTTCTAAAAGTTCATTTTATTAATTAACTGTCCTTCATTACTGTTCTTTTATTCGAGGATTGTGTTGATGCTCATATCATAAAAAATTTTGTTTAAGAGTATCGTCTCATATAATGCAGAAAATGTTTGATATTTGCATTTTACTTGGAGTTCAATAAGTTGGACTCTATTTGTAAAACATTCCTTAACTATAACAATCTAATTTATGAATGAAATGTTCATTTTGTTTCAAACCTGTTAGTATATATATATATATATATATATATATATATATATATATATATATAGCATCATCATCATCATCATCATCATCATCATCATCATCATCCACAATTCAAAATTTGCATTTATTTAACTTAAGCAAAGCTTAACCTGCAGGTTTAAGCCTTTAATGTTGGCACAAATACCGTAATGTCTGCTATGTCCACATGCTTGTCGTCAACTGCTGCTTCATCTTCATTATATATATATATATATATATATATATATATATATATATATATATATATATATATATATATATATATACCGAGTGGCAAGAACGGTCGCTTCGGCATGAGTGGTGAGAATGGTCCCATTGTTTATCTTTTAGATAAACTTTTTGATATTATTGGTTTTGGGAGGGTGTTCTTTTGGAAAGTGAACGAAAATCAAACCTCAGTTTCACGCAAGACTTGTGAGTGAAATTGGGTAGCGGATATTGTTTAGGAACTGTTTGTGTTAGCACTACGTCAAAAGTCATCGTGACTCGTGGACATGTATCTCTGTGTGTAAAGTTACAGACATCTTAATTACGAACAAACTTCAAATCAACACAATACTTATAAGTATTTAAGCACCTAAACATACGCACACACATACACAGTACATATATATATATATATATATATATATATATATATATATATATATATATATATATATATATATATATAGATATAGATAAACAGATAGATATGACCATACTAATGTAGATATCTCTAACTTTATACACATATATAAGCAGACGAGCACACACGCGCACGCGCACACATACAGCACGCGCGCACTCACACACACGCACACACACAGCATGCACACACACACACAAACGTATATATATATATATATATATATATATATATATATATATATATATATATATGAGGAGATAAGTGTAGGTATTGATTCTAGTCGCAAGTGTGACAGGCATTCCACCGGCGCCGGCTATGGCGTAGGGAACTGAAAAGGCGGGAAGATGTAATTTGTCAGCCAAGACGAACCATCCAAGATTGAGTCCTATGTTTAAATGCTCTTAACTTTGACATTGATGCTAAATGGTTGTGAGTCTTGACAGACAAGTGTTGATAGCACTTGGACAACGGCTACACCAACAAAATCAGTTATAATATCATTGAAACTGGCAAACGTGCGTTGGCTCTGTCAGCAATTTAGCAGCAATAACATAGAAATGAATGTGTATGCTCATAGATACATTTAGAAAAGATCAGCCTTAAATAGTTAGATACACTCTCAGGCATTATCATGCAGGTTGATGTTTTCACAAATAAAAAACAGTTTTCAAATGTATGTATACAGGTTGGGTGATAGCGATTGGCGTTGAAATTGATGTGCTGAGTTCAAATTACTGCATTCACTTAAGTAAAATCACCCAAATTAATGTTTCTTTTTAATTACAATTGAACGCCTGATTTTGTCTTATTAAATATTGTGTCCTAGGTATGATATTAAACTACATCTGGCAGCAACACCAGAATGAGAGACTGGAGCTTTTCAGAAGCGTTGAAACATCTCAATAACTGCTGTTGCTTGAAAGTCCACCCTGACCTGGGGTTGTAGTAACTTTTACGGTCCTAACCCTCGGCAAATAGTGAAGTCCCGAAAAAAAATCAACAGTACATTTTTATAATAAAATGGCCAATACATTTTTATAGCAAATTGACAGTCTATGCAAAACTAAAACAGCATAAAAATACATTTTTAAAGTAAAATTACGAATAATATATTTTATGATCGACAAAGTATATATCTATAAAACAAATATCTTTACCATGAGAGTATAAAATTAGATACAAGATATCTAGTTGAAAACAAACTTGATTTCGGCATTAAATAAATCATAGAGGTTTTACATGCTGCTAAACAATTTCAAACAATCAACATTAAATCTTATTATATTTGATCAAATGTTTTTTTGATTTCTTTTTGGTCACGCTACATAACGTGAGGGTAGGTAGTTATGGGCAGTAAAATATTTGTACCTACAGATAGGATCTCAAATGTCTTTATGAAGGCTTCAATTCCTTGGATATTTCCTAGATATAGGTTAAATCAGTGGTTTCATAACGGTGCGGTGAAGATCATAGGTCCGGCGGAAGAGAGTAGCAGGTGAGGCGGAATGATTGAAAGACAATCAGTTTCTATTTCTGATACGAGTTATTGTAATTCTTTACACTATTTGCATTGTTCGGCCTGGAGTCCTCATCTTCGTTGGCATATTCACGAAGTTTAGGCCGTTATATCCGTTCTTCGGGCGTTTGGAATTTCCAACTGAACCCTTTATTTATTCCGTCCACCTGGGTAGATTGTTCTAGTTCCACGCGCCATGCTTATTCTGGATTTATCAGTATCAGTAATCTCCCTTTAACTCAACTCTCTAACATTTTGTTCTTCTCTGTTATAGACAGATATTGAACTATTTGGGTCAAGTCTCTGGATTCAACCAACCTTTTTATTTGGATAAAAGCGTTGGTTGAATCCAGTGACTTGACCCAAAGTGTTTTGAGTTCAATAAATGTCTACAGTCGAGGTGAACAAAGACTTGAAAAGTTGAGTTAAAGATTCGTAGTAATTTTTTTCAGCTTTTCACCCCAAGCAAGTCGAGAGTGCCCCTAGCACGCAAGGGGATAAAAGAGTAGAAGGAAGAGTAAAGAGGCGTGATAGAGGAAAAGATGAAAAGAAGGACGGTGAATTAGATCAAGGCATCTGAAAATGTCGATTGACATTACATTTGAATAAATGAAGATTATATCTATCAGGGAAGCAAGAAAGAGGAAAGGAGTTCTACACACGGGGAGTGAGAGACATAAAGCTTTCGAGTAGAAGAGACGGCTACATTTAACTATTTCGACGGCGAAAGAGTGGGAACCAGTGAAAGTAACTCGTCGGATCAGTTACCGTAAAAGTATTTGTAGAAAAGTCAGAGGGAAGCGACGGCATGTCTATGAGAGAGCGACTGTAAACGAGATGCCAGATCAGACCTGTGGCACCATTTAACGAGGCAGAAAGGGAAAAGAAAGAAAAGAAGAAAAGGAGAGGCTATGAACCGAATCGTGAGTGATAAGCAAGAACACACACACAGCTAAGAGACAATGGATAAAAGAATATTTTGATAAGTAACAAATGGCGAAAGAGTGTCATTACAATGACAGGGAAATTCTGAGTAAAAAGAAAGGGAAAGAAGGAAAGAATCAGATATGTTTTGGCATCGGCTGTGTTATCTAAGGATATGAAAACAAACTATTGGTACGGGAAGACATCTTATTATCAACTACAGACCGGCTGGCCAAAGAAAAAAAAATTCAAATGAAAATGTTATTTCGTTAAGTGACGAAAAACAGGCAACTAAAAGGACTTGGACAGATATGAAAAATTAAAAACCACCCACGAGCGTCCGACGGAACATCCTTGACCTGCGATAATAAAATTTTGTTATCAGGAATTTGTACCGAAGGAAAATGAATGTGTTTTTTTTTCTTTCTTCGAGGCGACAGACTGACTGGAACTTTGGAGATGTTTCTTTTTGAGACCGTGTTAAGAAGACCACACATTCTGAAAATTAGCGATAAAATACCTGACGTAAACCACGTGTAGAACAAGAGTTATGACCGCCATTGTCATATTGTCCCGTTCGCGGCTGGAGAAATGATAAACCATTAAGGGGAAGAAAAGGGAAAGAGAAGAGATAATTTTTTTTTTTTTTAAGAAAGATATTTTTTTTTCTTCCTGAAACAAAGCCGCAGATTCGTCCACGCCCGATTAAGACATCATTGGTCGAGTGATGATCACGTGATGCACGAGGGAGGCTGTTTCCGCCCATCTGGAGGATGAGTAAGAGAGTTTGCCACGAAGATGTGGGGAGGGCAGTTCACGCCCCTCTGAAGTATGATGAGAAGGTGGGAGTGAGGAAAGGTTCCCAAAAATGGAAAAAGGTGGAAATTCCTAACCAGAGAGGTGGATATGTATTAAGCATTATCGAATAATCCCCCGGCGCCGACAAACTCACCCCGGTTTTGGTCGGCGCCCATATAAACGAAGCCACAACGAGCAGAAATGAGTCGAGACCCAGCAGTTCCCAGAGTCAGTCTCCGGTTGAGGCAAGTCTCGCAGATAGCTGACCAGGATTCACGCACATTCCGGACCCATCTTCAAACCAAGAACAATTATTTTGAAGAGCGACTTAGATCCAGATCACCGAAATAAGTTTTTTCTTTTGACTTTCGTCCAAAGACCCACCGAAACACCAATTTCTTAGAGAGCAGACAACTTGAAGTGTTAAAACTTGCCTAGCGGGAAACGACGTGTCACAATCCATAGAACGGGTCGGGAGATAGATGCAGTCCTATGTTTCGAACAACTAGACATAAAGTTTGTTACCTTCTTCTTTGATACTTTGAACTTTTGAGTTTTCATTTTATTGCCTTTTATGCATATTTGTGTGGTATCACCCCCGTTGAACTCGGTTTGCAGTACGGCCCCGACGACTGATTGATTTCCTCTGCCTAGATCAATTCACAACGTGGGTAGGCAGACTGGGAATCAAAGTAGGACGTCACAGTTGGTGCCGTGGTAGACTAGGATAGAACGACACGGTTGGCGCTGCGACCAGGGGACGACGTCACAGACCCAATCACATTGCATATCCGTCCTTTCATTTTGTCGAGGACCTTAAGACGAACAGCGGCGGATCCAGTCAGCAGTATTCTATGCAAAGGCGAATGGTTAATTTATATATTTCAACGATGGTCTCGGGCGAGAAAAAACTTTCTAGTGCGAAACAATAAACCAACTTTCCTTGCGGTAGATGAAGCTATTGATTCAATGTATTTGTTCCATCTCAGGTCAGTGGACAGTGTGGAACCAAGCTGTCGCAGAGGAGTACTCTCGTGGAGTTGAGCATCAAACATTCTAATGGGAGACAGGGAGGGTTCTCTGGAGTGGGTAAAAAAGAGCAGTTTTTTTAGAGGCAGTAAAGTTAACTAGAAACTTCTTGCTCCAGTCAGCAACAGTTTGGAGCTCCTAGTCGAGACCAACGGCCAGGTTAGTTTTGTCAGCGATGCCGGCTTTGCTATTGAGGTAAATTGTAATGTCGCCTGTATAGATACCAACTTAGGAAATGACGACATCGGGAAGATCGTTAGTGAAGATCAGAAATAGTATAGGACCCAGGATAGAGACTTGCGGAACTCTGCGTTCGTGAGAAAGGAACTGATGGAGAATCTGTTAAAGACGACCTTAGTTACACGGCTTGTCAGGAATAATTGTATTAAGTCAAATAATCTGAAATTCCGTATCACTGAAGCTTACGAAGAAGGCGGTCATACCAAACCTTTAGAGATATCTAAAGTACAGCAAAGAAAACTGATCTTGTGTCCTGTACGGCAATGAGTGCTGGGCGATTTCTTCCTATCTGAAGAACATAAGCGAAGTGTGATTCTACAGACGGACGCATGGAATAACATAGACAAATCAAGGATAAAAACAAACAAAATGGGATGTCAAATGTCACGCATACATAAAATCAAAAACAAGCACATAATATTCTGGGACACATTACGAGGAATGAAAAACTTAAATACTTAAAGAGTGTCTTGATAGAAAATATATTAGAGGAAAACAGCGACGATCTTAATTAGTTTATGTGACTGGGTGGCACAGTGGAGTAATGAATAGCGGCTCGGACTGAGGAATCGGAGAACTGAGTTCGAATCCATTACATTCACTGACGTGCTAATACCCTTGGGAAAGGTGGGAATAATCTTCTTCTGCCCCCCGCTTTACCCAGCTATGGGTAAATAGCAGGAGAGACCGGGTTCTATAGCCTTGGATGGTCACTGGTCTACCGCAAAAAGAAATGGCAACCTATTACGGGAAAAAATCTGCCTCATCAATCATGTATCGAAAGATACATGACCGTCTAAGCGTGTATCAGCATGGAACTTAACTGACTGATGAAATGTGTAAAAGTTTGTTTCTTTACAAATTTCACCCTAAGAAGGCAATAAAGCCACTAAGACACAAGGGATTACTGAATGTGAAGGAAAAATAAAACATTATTAATCATCGAAAACAATAAAAGAAAAGAAATCAAGACGACAGCAGATAACGATTGACATTGCATTTAAATTTTTGAAAATCAAATTTGCTTGGACATTAAATTGAACTGGTTGGTTTTTTGTTTTTTTTTAGTTTTGTCTTGTTTTTTTTTAATTTTTTGCATATCAATCTCCATGAAATATTTAATATCGAAATCGAAATCTTTTGTACTTAATTTTTTTTTTTTGGGAGATAATGCTTTAGTGATCCAATTCTTGCTAATTAACCTATAACTGGGGGAGAAGAGATGGATTCACATCTTTCCTAAAGGTATTTGCAAGTAAGGGAATATAATAAACCCAACTGGAAATGGAACTCAACTATCCGATTAACAATTCCGAGCCATTATCCACTGCAATACCAGAAAATCGAAATTTAAAGCACCTGGTTTTCGCAAGTAGTCACCAATCAAGGCACAGATCAGGCACGATGTTGCTTAACTTCGATGACCATATAGTAGCCAGTGTTTCAACGAGATGCGACCATAACCCTGAAAAGCAAGAAGACGAAAGAGAGTTCCACAGTCGAGAAGTGCGAGAAAAGAGACTATTACCAAAAAGGATATTGTTATATCTAGCCATTTTAAGTGTAAAAAGATGAGACGTTGTTGCCAGTTGTCATAAAGTCTAGTTATCACAGGGCAAAGTTCATCAGAATAATTACTATGAAAACATTTATAGGAAAAGCACAGGGAAGCTTCCATGTCCATTTTTTTCTGAATACTTACATGGGCATTTGAAGGTGGTAAAGTGTCTGAAACAGATATACCAGCTCAGGACCAATAACATTGTTTTTCTTTGGATTTTATCAAGAAGTGACAGGAAGTTGTGGAGAAACATGGTCGCCCTAGTCCTGAAGAGCCATAGAAATTATGATGATCTATTGTTATTTAAAAAGTACATGCTAGCGGCATAAATTATAGAAAGTGAAATTTAATGTGATGTTGGAATGACACCAAAACACATAAGTCACAAAAAATATTTGATTAAGACAATATCCTTTTTACAAATTATTACTTTATATGTTAATAATGTAGCACAAGGCAGAAAATATCGGTCATCCAGTGAGGATCGAACTCATTTCAGAGTGGTAATTGAGACAAGCTCGCTAACTATTACACTACGTCAGGATGCCCATTTTTATGTTAATATGGGACCATTGGCATACAACAAATTGATTAGTACTTCGATTTTGTTAAATATTCTGTACTTTGCCCTTAAGCATTACTTGTACCAATTTATATTACTTCCAGTAATTTGAATATTTACAACTTTTCTCATCGTTTCTTTTTATTGTTTCACCCCAATCAAACAGATAATCACCTAAAAGGCGAGAACGATTACCGAGAGCGAGTAGAAACTGAGGAAACGTTAGAAAAATAAAAGAATAAGCTTCAAGGAGACAGAAGATGACGACGACTAACTTTGCATTTAAATGTTTGAATATTGTAGTTATCAAGAAACCTAGAAGCTGTAAAAGAGTTGAAAAACAAGAAATTACGACAATATATATATATATACCTATTAATAATGGATCACGATTTTCTATGGAATTGGGAAAGTTTAAGACGCATTCCAATACTTTCTTGACTTATAACCCCTTCCACGGCGATGTTCTCAAAATTACCGAATGTTCCGTTACCGAATGTTCCATTAACGAATTTAGGAAATTCGTTAGTCACCGCTCGGGTACTTCAAGGTTCCTCAGTTTCTTATTTACTATATTAAAAATTAAATAAAAAAAATTGTCCGAAAATTAAACGTTTTTCACAAAATAATTGGCAGAGAAGGGGTTAACCATTTTTAGATAGATGTACAATAGCTTGTTTTGCAGAATATAAAGGAAAACTGTCTTTAGTTAAAATACTATGTTTATCTTAAAACTTCATGAGTGCGACATGTACAACTAGAAAAAGTCCTTCTACTTTGATAAATCTTTGCAATCACCTTAGCACTATCATTAATATTTGAAGGTGTATGTATATTGTTTCCTAAGATATAAGGATTTAAACTCTGACCAAATATGATATCTTGATAGATTATTTTATTGTATTACATATTAATATGGGGGTTCTTCAACAATGCATAATACCATTTCATTTTTAATCTTTTTAATTTAACATCGTTTGTATCAGGTTTTATTGGTTTCCAGATTTCTTCTTTACTGTTGTGTATCAGCGTCTACCAGAGTACAAAACGTGTGGGCTTAGATAAGTTTTCATTTCGTTTACATAGATTTTTAGTCATATGCGAACTTTTACACACACACACACACACACACACACACACATACACACACACATATATATATATATATATATATATATATATATATATATATATATATATAGTCATCCACAGACAGACTGTTGCGCTGTATCACAGCTCATCAGTGTGGCCTGACCGCTTCAGGACCGAAATCCGACCGATTTGTTATTCTAATCCCGACGCCCAGCAGAGAAAGAGAGAGAGAGAGGAAGGCGAATTTTTTTACTTATGTATTTTTTCATAAAAGCACGAGTTACTCAAAGAACTCAAATATCAGATGTAATGGTAGCTGATTACAAATTCGTTCCTTGCTCCCCCACAGTGCTCAATCGATTAAATTATTTTATCGAGAGCTAATATTGTAATCCACAGATAGACTGTTTCGCTGTATGACAGCTCATCAGTGTAGTTAGACATCCGATCGCTTTAGGCCGGGATCGAAACCCGACCGATTTGGTATAGGAGATTCTAACCCCTAGCCCATCGACGCCCGGCAGACAGAAAGGTGAATGTTTGCGTATTTATTTTTTCATAAATACAACAGTCACTCAGAGAACTCAATCAGCTAAGATAGATAGATAGATAGATAGATAGATAGATATGATCAGAATGAGATAGATAGATAGATATGAACAGAATGAGATAGATAGATAGATAGATAGATAGTAGAACAGAGTGACTACTAATGGTACTTAAACAGTGCCCGACGCAGAAAAAGAGATCTGATATTTATACCAGTAATAAATATACATTTTAACTCTTACGATCAGGAACAAAATGTATATTTATTATCTACATATACTATTATTGTTCTACTGTGGTTAAAACTTGAAGATTTACTGGCTATTCCATTATTTTTTTTCCATCTTTTAAATCTTTCCCTGGTAACGTCGCTAATAATCAGAGAAGAGAAGTGACATTGTTTTGAACTTAAAGCCCCGTATATGTGCATCCTACCACTCAAATTACAGTAATTTACATTTAATTTACATGTAGAAAATTATTCTAAAACTATCTGCATATATATATATATATATATATATATATATATATATATATAGATAGATAGATAGATAGATAGATAGATAGAGAGAGAGGGAGAGAGAGAAATTTTCGTCTAAATTACGGAAAAATCTAAATGACACTGACATCTCATTTTAACAGGTATATTTGCTAAAATTACATAAACATTTCTTGAAATATTGAAGAGTAAATTTATTCAATCAAATCGCCATAGCATCAACCACGGCTTTCAGAGGACTTCGGAATCTCCTGTATCTCTTTTGGACGGGTACTTGTTTAAGTTGATGAATGCTGACATAATCAACCATCTTTGGTGTTATAGTCCATCTTTGATGTTACATGGTACTTTCTTGGTCTCTCGCTCAACTGCGCCTCATACATAATAATCAATGACTAGTTAAATGGTCAGATATCAGGCGTGGTTGCAGGATTTAACTGACAACCATGACTGGTTTCTCCAGCTTGTGTGACATTGCGTAGAGTCCTGTTGTCAGACATCGGGTCTTCCAGCATCCATCCTCTTGACCCAGCGAAGCACTACCTTCTCAAGGCAGTTAATCCTCTGCACTGTCCTCAAATTGACACGCAAACATTCTGAAATGTTCGTATTTGAGCTTCCGGTGCGAATGTCAAGCAGTACAGCATGCCGTTTCCAAATTTCTGTAGGAGTGAATTGCGTCATGGCGCTCTTTTTCTCTCAGATAGTGCTTACCTTACTATAGTGTACAGTCGACAAAATCAAAAAGATCCAACGCGCATGCGCGAAATTAAAAATATAAAATGGCGACTATTTACTCATCGCTCCCTGTATAGGTCAGTGTTGCATTATTGGAAATAAGGTCTGTTGTAATATCCTTACAGATATTACGTTGCCGATAACGATTATGTTTCAATTTATCCTAGATTCTGGATTCGAATGCGTTTATTTTTTAACGTTTTACCATTATTTATTATTATTTTTGTTGATTATTATTTATTTGTGTTTGTTAATTAGTTTATAATTTACTTAATTTATTTATTTCGTTTTTTTCTTTATTTTGTCGTATTATTTCAGGGTTCGATATCTTATCTGTTTAGTACAATCAACATTATCACAAAACCCATTTGATAATCTGTGTAACAACACAGAGAGCTTTTCGTGCTTATTTCATGTTACGTCAGACTGATTCTGTTCTGGGCAGATATTGCTATAGTTTGAACATTTCAGAAACACGAGTTCAGTAGTTAAATGGCAACCACCTGCAAGACTTCGAAGAGCTGGAACTTCCGGTGGAGATAAAAACTTTAAAAATCCTCTACAACAGCAGTGTATGTCGAATAGAAGCCACCATTTGGAGGATGTTATTTTAAAAACGAAATGAATAAAAACTGTACCCCTATTTTAAATAACTTTGAAATACATATTTAAAATGTAGGAAATATTTCTGCTAGATCCTGTATTTTCAAAATAATCTGTCAAAATGACGGCATTGCTTACATCTTTCATCTATTTCTACTTTCTATTACTTATTACTAGTCTGTTTATTTGTTTAATCATTTTAACTGTAATACCCTTCACTAAACAATTGTTTTTTTATTATAATAATCCTAGGAAAATAGTTTGGAAATGAATAAAAAAAAACAAACAGTAGTTTTACTTTCTAATGTTTAATGTGTAAATTAGCGATTTCAGCTAAGTTAGAACCGCTTAGCCTGCGAGGATATAATGCATATGTTCGCTTATATAAATGATGAAATATAATTTAATTCATATTACAGATTTGCGGCAAAAGAATGCTAAAAATACCATGACCGAAACATGTGACCAATGAGGTGGTTTTAAGGAACACATGAACGAAAAGATAATTGTTCTAAGAATGTGTTATATAGGAATAAAGTGTCCCTGCCGACACTTGAGTTTGAACATAGATCGCCAGTGAGCAAACACAGGCGATCCCATTATTGAATTAAGCAGGCCACGTAACAATAGAGGAAATATATGTAGGAAATAGCTGACGACTAACGAATGCTATTTCTAGTCTACCCTCTATACTACACGGATCACCATTTCTACTCTATCTTCTATTATTATACAGACCGCTATTCTCTTCGTTACACTATTCTTTATTCAGATCGCTATACGGTGATTACTATTTGGTCCAGGTTAGGACCAAGGAAGAAGAACACGAACACAAGAGTAGAAATGACGAAGGTATATTACACGAAATAATAATACAAGATGTAGAAGGTGTTAGTATGAATGTCAATCTGGTTTGAGTGAACTACTATCAGCTCGACTCGATTCGCTATCTGGCCACCCCCACGAGGGTGTCATATGGCACAAGGCCGAGTTTAACGTGGGTTTCCCGAGCCCGTAGGCTCGACCAAAAAATGCCCTTAGAACCCGTATAAACAAGATCGGGTTGGTCAACCTCCCTGAACGAGACCCTGTCCTTCGGCGGAACCTCGTCCGGGTTCCTCTCTTCTCAGAGGCAGAGAGTTCGACCGTCAAGCCGATAAGCTCGGCTTGATTCGTCCCTCTCTCTTGAGAGGCGTATTATACATAGTGTTATGAAGAGTTAATTCTGTAGTTATAGGTAAGGACCTATGACACTATTCGGGAGAGTATTATCGAGCAAGGGCTTATAGTGCGAGTGATATTCGAAGGCGCCTGGCACCAGCATTATTCAACAGTATATTATAGTTTTATATGTGATTACAAATTCTCTATTACAATGAGCATTATGAACGTGACAACGAGTATTCGTTGGCATTACAAAAAGGGAAACGAGTGTTCGTTGACATAAAAAAAGAATGGGAAAGAAAAAGTTTAAATATCTGCAGCACCTAATGAGGAAAAAGACTTTGATAAGAATTTGATACTCACTGGAGATATCGAAAGCAAGATGTGCAGAGGGACAAAACCGCGTACCTTAACTTTGTTTTTGTTTTACAATGATGTCCACAATCTACAAAGCCTATTAACCACTCGATGGAGAGACACACAAATTAAGAGGCATAGTTTATGCGGATATGTTGATAAGGTAACGGTTAACCCATGATTTGAACAGAATAAGATTGTAGTGATCGCGGAATCATTCTCTTGGAAGTTAGAGCCACAAGGCAGCGGTTTGTGGGGAAAAAAGCAGCTCGAGTGGAACTTAGATCTCACAAATACAATATGAAAAAATGACGGTGTTCAGTGTTCATGTTCTGGTGACTTCTAGCTGTGAATGTTATGGAAGTTTGTGGAACTAAAGAATTATAGTTCTTCAAAGTGTTTTCTATTAAAATAGCGAGAGGCTTGCAACGTTTCGTCTACCAGAAAAGTTGTTGTAGGGTAGAAAATAATTCGTCACCCACAAAGACACTTTTAGACACTATTGAGACTGGAAAACATAGACTGAGCAGCTCCATCTTTGTTAATGTGGAGGAGTCGGGTACTTATGGGAGCGGTACAGGGAACAGACTTTTTTTCCCAGAATCTTTAGCAATAGATCGTATGTACGAGATCCACTTGAGTTCTGAGTTGAGTTTAACACCAATAGACACTCAAGGCAAGGGGCATCCCCGAGGGAAAATCCTTTCATCGAAATTGTTGAAGGTTCTAGCTACGATCGGCGATGTTTGAACGCCACTAAGTTTCTGTAAATACATTTCAGTATAGGGGGTGCGAGTCATATTTTAAGTTGCTACAAAGAGCTAGAAAGGATAGGTAGATGTGGAGGGCCATGTTCACCCTAGTTCTGAAGGGACATGTTATATAAAAGAATTTCCCTATTGTGCGATGATGCATCATTTAATTGTGGTGGGAGCTACTGTTTTTAGTTTGTAAAATAAGAATGATATTTAATAAAATCGTAATTGGAAATAAAACAGATTTTAAGGAAAGGCGCCGAGACGAATCGAATTCAAATTTGAAAGACGTTACCTTGACAGATGTTTCTACGCCTATCGTCGTCGTCGTAAGGTTGATAAAACAAACAAATAAAAGAAGACAAAAATGAATAAATGTCTCTGAATTAATCAGCAAATCATCCAAAGAAAAATTCGCAATTGAAAGCAAAATATAAAATATAAAATTATGTATAAATAAGCATAATATTAAGGATACAAAAAAAAATGGTGGAAAAAGAATAAAAATGAAATTTTCATAAAAGCTTTTATTTGGCGTTCGTCTTATTTGCAAAGAAGTAACGTTTTGAAGAAATTTTGTTTTGATTGATTGACATTTAAAAGTCTTATGCGGTCCATTCTACTCGTAAAAATCTACATATATATATATATATATATATATATATATATATATATATATATATATATATATATATATAAACAGATTTCTAGTACTGCCAAATCTAATCAAACATTTGAGGAATAAAAAATATGGGATCATATTGAACATAAGATACAATAATATCCACGTTTAAAATGTAAGGTACCTTTCGAACGACACATTTTCAAACACAATCGTCGGTAATCTAAAACGGAGTACTAACAAGAAAATTGTTTATTAATACCGTAATAAAACAGGATGGTAAAGGGGGGTGGAAAATTGTTTTACCTCAAATCATGTAACCGTTTCCCCGAATAAGGCCAACTTAAACTTCATCTCCCGTTGTACGCAAAGGGCCGGCCTACGTATGTTGATGATAACAGACTCCAAGATATCGAGATGGAGTCTGTTCCTAGCCCTGTGCAATACCGAAAAGAAATGGGGAGAATACTCAGTCCTACAAACAACAGAATTTAATAGATGTTCACCGATAGCAGAGGCGTGGGTCTGCGAACACCCGGATGTCACAAGCTCATTTTTCCCCCCTTACCATCCTGTTTTATATCGGTATTAATAAAAAATTTTCTTGTAAGTACTCCGTTTTAGATTACCGACGATTGTGTTTGAAAATGTGTCGCTCGAAAGGTACCTTACATTTTAAACGTGGCTATTATTGTATCTTATGTTTAATATGACCCCATATATTTTATTCCTCATATATATATATATATATATATATATATATATATCTGTGTACAAGAGGCGGCATAAATACTTCCTATATTTTAAACCGTCACTTCTATGGTACTAGTGAACTTAGGCAAGTGGCAATAGTTTCTTTATTTAGCAAATGTCTTACCATTATCATCAGCTACCATTATCGCTTAGACCGGTGCATAAAGTGCGTTTGCTAGTGAAATATTTTAAATCTGTAACTGCAAAACAGAGAGTTTTCGTTCTATTCTCACGTTACATCAGAATGATTCAGTTCCGGAGACAAAATCGATACTGCTCTGAGTTGAAAATTTCAGGGTCACAGGTTCAGCGCATAAAAGAAAGCCGCCTGGAAAACCTCGAAGCACTTGAACTTCCGGGTGATGGAGAACTTTAGAACTCCACAAAAGTGTATGGCAAATAAAAGCCACCATTTAGTGGATATCACAATTAAAGCAAAATGAATAAAAACTGTAGCACTTCATTGAAACAACATTGTAATAAATATTTGAATAGCTGTTACCTTGGACTTGTCATCTTTAAAATGTAGGCGACATTTCTGCCGCACCCTGCAAATATTTGCTCAAGCACAGTCTTCGATGGAGCGGCCATATAAGTTCGGATAGATGATTCTCCCCTACCCCGTCCCTACGGTTCAAGAATTGCATCGATGTATCAAAGGTGAGTCATGGGAACGTGTCAGTAGTGAGTAGCCTAGGACGGTCAAGAAGATTAAAACTACAGTTTGAAGCTTCTCGTATTGCCAAAAAAATGTTGATACGGGGTGGGGGTTGTAGGGAAACGGATGGCCACAGAGCTTCCAGCAGTGAAAGGGGATCCTCTTGAATAAAGCTGTGATATCTGCTCACATCCTTATCTCAGTATAGCTGGACTGAACAGTCGCCTTGAGTATCTTGACAACAGACCTGTTGTTGACTATCAGACTGCTGTTCCAGCCCATATCAATCAGAGATATCCTAGATGTTACAAAGAATGCAGGTTTAATGGTCTTTGTAGAGATATATGAAGATTCATGCAATCAAATACCAGAAAATGTGCCTAAATTTATTATTGGTTATGGTTGCCGAGTTTGTGGAGAAACAATGCAAATCAATGACCGAGCTTAAAAGCCACGAAACATTTCACGTTGTTAGATGTTATGTCATGCTGATGCTTGATAAAGAGCAGGCAGCCATCATTTATGTATGTCTGTATGTATGTATGTATGTATGTGTGCATGGCCTAGTGCTTCGAATATTCGCTTTTCCAACCATGAAATTTGGGTCTGTATCTTACGATTTGTCAGAAAGGTGACTTCTTCGTGTTATAGACCTCGAGAGGCAAAACTCGCAATGAAAGGACCTGAAATAATCCCCGAGTTCACCCAAGCCTTGTCAGTTAAAGACGGCGATGTTTGCTGATGGGTGCGCTAGCATGAAGTCATCGTGATCGCGGGATTAAGCGTACTGATCTATTGATTACGCAAGATGATGGAACTCTTTCCTAGAAACTCTTACTAAGGTCATTATATTAAGTTGGTGCAAAAATAATGACGTAATAATGTCGTTTGTTGACGTTAAAAAATACGTCAAAAAACGACATTATTACGTCATTATTTTTGCACCAACTTAATAGAATAATTGTAGAATACGTCAGACCGACCTACTTGGATACGAGCGGCCAGCCATGATTATAGTGTATGTATGGATAGATTGAAGAATCCAACACTTAAATCGGTGACTTAACGAAACCGCCATTAAATTTAGTCTGTGTAAGATTTGAACGATATTGTTACATGTAAAATTAAACCAATTTTATGACCATTTAAATGTCATGTTTCCCTCGGAGATGCTTCCTTCAGGCAGCTATCACTCAGCCATTACCTCATCTTCGGGAGACGATCATTGGCGTCGAAGGGGGTCTCTAAAGTAGAAAGTCCTGAGTGGCGTTAGGCAATGTTTAAACATCTACAAAGTTCCACCTTAAACTTGACCTTTTATTTTATTTTGTACGAACGGACGTATAAATAAATCCTGTCAGTAATTATAGAAATGTGGCAATATGGTTCCTCTTTAAATAATATTTTGACCTAAAATACATTGTCACAATTTAACAGCACTTCTCAAAAATAACATATTTGCTGACAATAAGGTTTGATACTGTATTTAAGGTATTCCCTCTTAGAAATGAAGAAATCATTTAGACTACTTATATTGTTTAGACTGTTGTTCTAAAATCTGTTGCTAATATTCACGACATTTCGGCCGTTATACGCTCCAGCCTTCTTCTGCTGATTGGAATTTCGAACAGAACCCTTTATTTCGTCCACGTGGGTAGAAATGGCCCAGTGGATGAAAGCTTTGGTTGATTTCAGTGATTTGACTCGTGCCATGTCTCTTCCAGAGATTTCAGTATCAGTTATCTCCCTTTTAACTCAACTCTTCAAATTTGTGTTTACCTCTGCTGTAGCCAGGTATTGAACCGACAATTCTTTGAGTCAAATAACTGGAATCAACCAAGGTTATTATCCACTCGGCCATTTCTACCCAGGTGGACGAAATAGAGGGTTCAGTTAAAAATTCCAATCATCTGAAGAAGGCCGGAGAGTACAACGGCTGAAATGTTGTGAATATGGCATAAAAGATGAGGGCAACATATAAATAGTGTAAATAATTACTTCAATTCTAAGAGGGAATACCTTAAATACATTATCAAACCTTTTTGTCAACAAATATTTTATTTTTGAGTAGCTCTGTGACAATGTATTTTAGTTCAAAATTATGAGGACAACAGTCTGAACTATGTAAATAGTGTAAATAATACCTCATCTCAGAAATATAGGCATAATTGTAGTACTTACGATTTACCAAAAGACACAGTTTATCATGAGAGGTCCGAAAACTGATTCTATACGTTTAAACTGTGGGAATAGCTTCTCTACTTTGAGGCTGAAATGTATCGATTATAATATATAATTAATACTTGCAATAAAAGTGCTATCCATTTGGATAGATGCATAGCTGCCCAACCAAAAAAGACACCATACGAATGAATAGCTGTATTAGAATTGATTTGAAGATCAATTAAGCCATATGTGAAAATTCAAGAAGCAGTTACAAAATAAAAGAAATTCGTTTTTATTTATTAGACATTATAATTGTTAGCAATGTTCACGGGTTAATAAATGTTGCAGAACAAATAAATTGAAATGTAATGCACGAAAAATATCTAGTATTCTGTATGTCAGAGTAAACATTTTAAAAGAAACAAGACATCATTGTGGATTCTACAATCAGAAGAGATGCTAAGAATGGTGGCCTTTAGCTTCGAGACATTATTAGTACAGCTATATACTGCTTGGGAAACGTTGGTCACAGTGTCCAGTGGGGGATTGATGCATATGCATGTTCAATTTCTTTTCTAAGGTCGACCAATTTAGTGAGTTTTCTGTGTGGTACACAACATCCTTTAGTAAACAAAGTTATCGCAATTTATTCAAACATTACCAGATTAATACAAGTAACCTTTGGTCTCTACAATCATGCGAGATGCTCAAAATGGAGGACTTTAGCTTCCAATCATTTATCAGTACGAAGATCTTCTTCTTGGGCAACATTGGCTGAAGTACGCCAGTGGGACTGATTCACAGGCAGTTTTCAATGTAATCAGTTTTCTGCTATACATACCGTCTTTTAAGTTCCGCCCTAGATAAAAATATGTAGATGTTAAATCAGGTGGAGTGCAGGGTTCGACTGCACCTCTTTGTCCTAGCCAGTGTCCTTAGAAATTCTCATTCAAATAAGTTGGTAGTGTGGCGTGTGTTCATCCTTTCTTGAAAGGTGCGTACATTTTTGGCGGAATCTGTATATATATATATATATATTAGGTTGGTGCAAAAATAATGACGTAATAACGTCGTTTTTTGACGTATTTTTAACGCCAAAAAACGACATTATTACGTCATTATTTTTGCACCAACCATATATATATATATATATATATATATATATATATATATATATATATATATATATATATTCAAGACCAAGGTCTTTTACATCTGATCAAATTTTGGGAAGCTGTCCGAACTGAGATCTTTTTAGTGTCCACTTCCCTCTATGCATATTTGAAATAACGTTAATTTAAATCCA
This sequence comes from Acanthosepion lycidas, assembly GCA_963932145.1. Classification (NCBI taxonomy): domain Eukaryota; kingdom Metazoa; phylum Mollusca; class Cephalopoda; order Sepiida; family Sepiidae; genus Acanthosepion; species Acanthosepion lycidas. The sequence continues at coordinate 38,423,894 of OZ010604.1, forward strand.
TTTAAATATTCATCAAGAAAGGGCAAATGCTAACATTGACTGATAAAATCCAATAGTAGCCTTCGCCTGTGTATTGCAGAATAATTCAAGAGCAGTTGAAGTTGGTCGTTTGAAATTCAATGAAAACTAAAATCCATATTTTCAATGTAAAATATTTCGCATAAAGTGATTGATATTTTCTATTTTGAAAAAAGTGATAACATCATTTTTAAACTCCCAAACAGCAATAACTTTAGGGGATTATTCCTTTGTTTTTCTTTCCTGTATTTTGTATCTTATTTGCATAAATTTGAGAATGATTTATGAATGGAGCGAGATTATTATTCCGATGGGCTTTCGTATCGTTCCAGAACAATCGTATCATTAACAATTTATGAGACGACTCTGAATAAATCAATTGGGAAGACTCTGATTAGGAATTTTTGTACAATATTTAAAGATAATTACTTGGGTAATATTTTTGAAGTAATACTCTCGTAGATAGAATTAAATGTAAGAGGCTCGGCAAAAATAGACGAAGAACAAATATTGAAAGATGAATCATAAAGTTGTCTGTAGAGCTGAATAAATAAAATATTTTAAAGGTAAAAGAAAATACAATTCGAAACAAATGCGAAAGAGAAAGGGAATAAAACAATTTATAGAGAAAAGAGAAGGGATAACGAGAAAGTTGGAAGATATAAAGGAATGAAATAGGGACGAACGATGATGGAAAATACGACAAAAGCGGGAGTAAATGCGAAATGGATAGAAAGAAGAAATCGTCGAGAAGACATTTATTAGGTTGGTGCAAAAATAATGTCGTTTTCTCACATAGTAACATATGTGAGAAAACGACATTATTTTTGCACCAACCTAATAGTTGGAGGCAAATGGGGAAAGGCGGGAAGACAAGAAGAGAATCTGCGATATTCTATCTTTCTGGCCATAGGATCAAATGTAAGGACGGCTGTATTCATACCGTTTTCAAATTCTTTTACTCCACAACTGACTTTCAAATAAATACTAACGTTTTATAGAATTAACAACGTGATCAATTATTACCTCAATTCATCACTTAACGACAAACTTAGTTTAAATTGTCGCTAAGTGAGAGGTTGTACCTGACCGCAATTTGCAGTAAAATACACGTGTAATGCGTTTGTGCCAACCAACTTCAGGCAGATTTTAACGTCATTTTTTGCGCCATTTGCAGCATTTCTAATTTGTTCAAAATATTTACAGAATAGTGCATAGAATCGTCGGCACCCGCTCGCATCCGAGCATCGAGACTGTAATCTTTCTCCTTATTCCTTTTCTCCTACACCCCTGGAACGGATGGCTTTGAAGGCCCAGCCTACTCCTGAAGACTCGTGAGCAGGAGTCATGTAGAAGTGTTAGTGTTGGACGCGGCTGGGCGAGTCGCCTCCCCCTCTGCCAACACTCATACTCTTCATGTTGACGGTTGGACCCGAAAGTCTCGACTCCCTCCAGGTTGTCCTATACCGAAAGACAGCAACGGTTTCCCAAGTGTTAGAGTCGATGTTAGCCTCTGTCTGGGATGTCTTCAAATGATCATTGAAGAGTCGTCTTGGGCATCCGCGTGGCCTTTTGCCACTGGCGAGTTCTCCAAACAGGATGGTACGTCGGAGTCGAGTGGACATATAATCGGCCCAGCAGAGGTGATCTAGAAAGATGGTAGTCTCGATGCTGGGGGGATATGTTTGAGAGAGGACCTCGTTGTTGGTGATGTCCTCCCAAGTGAGGAGAAGGTTTCTTCGGAGCTTCGTTTGCTGGTATCGTTCCAGACGTTTGATGTCCCGACAACGCAAAGTCCAGAATGTTGTAGAGGGCCAACGTCCGGAACATGATTTTGGTTTTATGTTGAGGCCGTGATTGCTGAAAACCCAATGTGAGAGCGTGCCGTATGTAGTATGAGTCGATTTGATTCTTTCTTCAAAGTCTTCCTCGCAGGTGATATTATTCGAGATTAGGTAGGGAGATTCATCGACGGCTTCTACCCGCTGTCCGTCGGTGTTGATGCATATGTTTGGTGTCGCTTGTCCGAGGACCGTCAGGTTGAAGATCTTTGTCCTTTTGACATTGATCTGCACCCCGAAGCGTTTGTACTGCATTGTAAACGTCACAAACAAATTTAAAAATCAGCTTTATATTCTGTACATTACTTCTGTAATTTTTTTTTTTTTTACTAAAGTAATAAATAAATTTGCTGAAACTTTAAAGAGGCCAGATCAAGCCGAATACAGAGTACTGCTGCCATATATGACCAGGAACTGTCCAGTCTACACTTTCCAGTCTCGACAGAATCCAAAAGTATCTACGTATCCTATGAAACGTCGTAGGTCTCTCCCGACTCTATTACTATTTCGATAGAAAGTATTCAGATGAATTACATTTCTTAGTTCCACGATGTTAAGATCTGCCATGTCACGCACATTATAGCGATCCATCCTCATTCGCTTCGTATTTCACTATTGAAATGTAAGTTACTCCAGCAGCATCTTCCCACGAACCACTGATTTGTGGGATCGACAATGCTTCCTCGATCACTACAATCTTAAACTGTTTAAGTCTCGGGTCAACGTTTATCTCCGCAGTATATACGCATAAACTATCCCCCTTACTCGGTAATCTTTTACCTCGACTGTTTCGTGGGACTTGCAAAGCTTGAATATCATTGTAAAAAAAAAAGCAAAGATAATTTACTAGCTATTTCCCTCTGCTCATCTTGCTTTCTATATCGCTAGAGAGTGTCAAAATCTCCGGAGTCATTTTCTTCATTATATGTCCCAGATATTTCAACTTTCTCGTTCTCATTCTTAGCACAAGTATTCTTTCGTCCCTGTGTTTCTTAAAACCTCTTCATGTCTTATATGTTTCGGCCATCGTATTCTCAGAAACCTTCTGTAGAAACTCATTTCTATTGCCGTAACTCAGTAACATGAAATAAATGAGACTATAATTTATAGAAGCTAGCCTGTTGAGCCTTGTACAGGACGAACGTCGTTGTAAAAAATATTTACTTTTATGAGATTTTACAACTGATCTTGAGTCTGTAGATGTTATTAAAGAGGCCTGGTGACCCTGTTATTCATCTGGAGGTCCTCAGAATCCAAAGAAGAATCTGTAATTTAATCGATCCTGACTTGGCAGCTTGACTTCAGTCACTTTCTCACCGACGTGGCATGGCTTCCCTCTGTCTTTTCTACAAATATTTTCATCACAACTGCACCGACGAGATTTTCTCCCTGGCACCCCAACTGCACGAATTTAAGCGTGCTGCTAGATTGGCATCTAGGTCCCAACCGCTTACTGTTGAAATAGCGAAATGAAACCGCCCCTTTTCTCGCATTTCCCGCCTATGGAACTCCTTCACGTTGACTTGCTTCCCTGATAACTACAATCTTCAAAAAATTAAATGCAACGTCAATCGCCATCTTCTGTTTTGAAACCCATTCATATTTTATCCTTTTCTCAATCCTCCTTATTCTCACTCTTTTCTTTCACTTTCACTCCGTAAACCTCTGCGTAGAGGTGTTTTAAATAAAGTAAGTTGTTCAGTGATTAATGACTGTTCTTCAAGTGAATTCAGAAATAAATTTCCTAAAATAGAGTAGCGAACAATCAAGATATGTTCTGATCAGAGTAGAAGACTTGGCGAGGCTAATGGAAATATTATTGGATGATATCAATATTTTTTGTAAAGATTTTGAAACAAATACCCCGGATCTCATCTTAATCTTAAGATGGATGGTCTATTACCTAGCGGAAAAAAACTGACAACAGAAGCAGCTTATGACGTATAGAAATATGAATAATACTTCCTTTCTACATAAAAAAATAAGTATTTCCAGAACCGTATTTCGAAGTCTATTAACAGTTTCGTCGACACCAGGGCTAATATTTTCTCCTTTGATTAAAACGTACAATATTATTTGTAAATATCAGTAGACATACGTCGTATAAATTACTTAACAAAATTGCAGAGATTGAAATAAATAGAGAAAGCAGTATAAAAATAGTCTGCAAGTTATGTCGGAAACAATAAAACAAATAGAAGCTGTAAATACCGTAATCGACCTCATTCTGAAAGTATATGACGTCCTTTCCCTTTCGAACATAGACACACTCACACACACGCACACACACACACACACACACATATATATATATATATATATATATATATATAATTTGTTTACATTTATCTTGCGCGCAATTTTTATTTTCTTTTAAAGTCACCATTCTTTATGATACCTTCACCTATAGACACTGTTAAAAGACGTTAGAGAATCCCCAATTATGTAATATTACGAATACGTCCCGTGCTAAAAAAAAAAAGAAAAAAAAAAAGAAAAAAACACATGAGCAACATACTGTTCCCTGCTTAAGTTTTAATTATGGTTTAATTAAACGAAATCAATTACAATTGTGATGAAAAGTGAAATTAATGTTAAACCTTTAATAAAGAATTGTTTTTAAAACCTTTCTCTCTGTTCGATATTTAAATTTAACTTTAAATGAGTTTTTTATTTAATTTTTATGCGCGTATAACTGCAGTAGTTACTAACTGTTACTTTAGGTAAGATCGAAAAACGGATGGGCGCACATACACTGCGTTTTACAAGGTAACCAAAGAAGTTCTGTCTGTTTTAAAGGAAAAAGAGAAAACGCTTCACAGTATGTGTAACTTATATTTAGTCTTCAAAGTAATCGCCATCGGCATCCAACTCTTCTGCCAACGTGTCTCCAGCTGTTCAATGCCCTTGCGGTAGAACTCGGGGGGTTTTGACGCAAAGAAGTCCGTGAGGGCTTTGCGCAAGTCTGCTTCATTGCTGAAGGATTTTCCACGAAGATGATTATCCAGGGAGTCGAAGAGGTGGTAATCAGATGGCGCAAGGTCAAGTGAATGAGGTGGATAGCACAAAGTCTCCCACCCAAGTAGCTGTATGGTATCCCTGACCACTCGCGCGACATGCGGCCTGGTGTTGTCATGGAGGAAAAGCACACCTTTGCGATTCACTAGTGCTGGCTCTTTCTGGCACAATGCCTGTTGCACACGTTTCAATTGCTGCGAGTATAGGTCTCCAGTGACCGTTTGGTCCGTTGGTAGCAGTTCATAATGAACCACTTGACGACCTGTCCACCATAATCTTGCGTGGGTGCGTAGGCGGTCTTGCGGTGTGAGGGACAGCATCCTGAAAAGACAACCAATGTCTGGAACGCTTGAATTGATGTCAGTTATCAGTTACCGCCTGTTAATTCTCAAGGACACATGACACAGTGGATAAAGGCGTTAGTTAGATTCAGTGAGAGGACCCAAAGAGTGTGAGTTCAATACCTGGTTAAGGCGGTGGAGAACTTGGAGAGGGGAATTAACAGGAGATAACTGATAACTGACATCCATTAGTCATGGCACGTGGAACTAGAACAGTTTACACCAGTGAGCGAAATAAAGGGTTCAGTTCGACATTCCTACCACCTGAAGAAGGCCGGCGACAAAGATGAGGACAATAGTCTGAATAATGTAAATAGTTCTGATGAAGTGTGGATATATATATATATATATTTTACGCTGGGGCATAGAAATACCTTTCAGAACACCCTTGCAACAATCTTCGAGGAAAGGGAAACTCATATATAAAACCCCAGGCTCACTTGATAGTCTCAACACAATGCGTAATTTTGAAAAAGGGAAATTTGTAAAATCCTAATTTAAAATTACGCATGATGAATCTAACCAAAACTATATTTTTACAATGTCTTAATTCGTTTCAACAACCCACACAGAGTTGACGACCACAGACTTTCCCCACACACAGATACACATATACGAGAATATAAAAACCCAACTAAGTACAAAATTATTTTGCAACATATCGCTAAAAAAAAAGCATGATGAAAAAGAAAATTGTATCGTCTAAATGTTTATGTTATTATTAAGAGGAAAGATCAAAATATTTTGGGGGTATTTTTTTTACATTTTTTAATCGTTCCTAACACGTCCGAAATTTTTCTTAAAAATCTGTTATTTTTTTTAAGTCAGCAAAATTGGCAGATGACAACCATTTATTTCCATTTTATAAAAAAAATGAAAATCTCACTTTGAAATTCTTTTAAATATTAATTATAATTTTTTCAAAACTTATTTTAAGAAAATCAGAAATTATAATGTGTATTTAAAATATTTTGAACCAAGCTTAACTTAGCTTCTGCGCCGAAAAGATGTAATTTGAAAATAAAACAAAGCAGGTCATAAACTTTCGCGTCACTTGACAGGTGATGAATGACATATTGACGGATTCCGTGAGGATAATTTTTTCTACGGAAGGAGAAAAGTGAAATTATTTACATTTAAGTGAACAAATTATTTACCTCGTTATTTTTAAGGAAAACTTTCAGCGCTCTTTTTTTTTCTTTTTTTTTTTGTACTTAGCTTTCACCTTTACGTAAGATGCTTTATGGAAAATATATTATAAAGAAACTGAGAGTGAGATTAAATTTGTATTTCCATTCATTTTAATTTTGATATTTCATTTATGGAATAATTTCATAACTGAGCTCAATATAAAAATAAGATCATATAAATTTCATAAGATGATACTGATACTTGTAGGTATCCTTCTCAGTTGAAATTGAAAAATCAAATTAACTTCTCCACAAGTGTTTCGCAAAAATAAAGACCTTGACAGCGGAGAACAATGCTTAACTCAAATAACGCAACTTAATTGTATTCTTGCTGGTTTTCCGAACTTTATACTGACAGCCGTATTATAAACACAAAATTACATTTCTTAATTACTGCGGGTCTTCTTATTGGTCGAAATTATACAATTTCCAATGCGATAAAAAATTATCTATCTCATAAGGACATTTACGAAACTGAGTGCGGATTTCAATTAATTTTATAATAATTTTAACAACTTAAATGTAAAATTCTGAAATAATTAAAGAAATAATTGTATTAAAAATTCATTTTTGATCCAAAACATTTTTTTGATTTCAGAAAATATTGTCCATATTCATAAAAACAACTAAAAGCCAATAAAAGCATTTGAAATAAATAATATCTTTTTTTTATTGAGTTTTATGTTACAATTTAGAGCTGATTTTCAGGTGCCAGGGTGTCTAATAAAAAATACATGGTTTGCTTTCCTCAAAGCCTGGTGCTTTTAACTAATATAATCACTAACCTAAATGCTATTGAATTTCTAGTGTTTTCATAAAATTAAAAAAATATTTTTGCCATGACTTTAAAAAAAGAAAACGTATTTATAATAATTTCCAGCATTTGTGAATAGTTTCGGAATGTTTCATTAACATCCGACAATTATTTTTATTTTTGCAAGATTTTCCAAATTAATGTGTCATACAAAAAAAAAAAAAACGTGTTAAAAATTGTATATTTTATTTTACTAGTTCCGGTGGTACAAAGAGAAACAAGCTTTTTATTTTATCAAAATTTAGAATGTTCTAAAAAGAAGGAAGATTTTTTTTTAAATAATTAAAATAAACTTTGATCTTTCTTCTTAATAATAACATAAGCATTTAGATGATAAAATTTTGTTTTCGTCAAGTTTTGGCGTCTTTTTCATCATGCTATGCTCTTTTTTTAGCGATCTCATGGAGGTACCTATAGGTAGGTGCAAAAATAATATCGTTTTTTGACATTAAAAAATACGTCAAAAAACGATATTATTTTTGCACCAAAATAATATATATATATATATATATTATAATATATATATAATATATATATAATGTATATATAATATTAGTGGTAAATATACACATACATATGCAAAATGTATATACATACATACACATACATATATATTTGTATGTATGTGTGAATATATATATATATATATGTATATGAATATATATATATATATATATATATATATATATATGTATATGTGTACATGGGTATATGTGTGTGTATGTGTGTACACGCCTATATGTATGTATGTACGTGTATATGTTATTGTGTATGTGTGTATACGCATGTGTTTTTGAACATAGAAATATAGGTCCTTGCTAGATTAGATAATCGTTATATTTACTTTTTATATGTTTATATTTGATTTGTAACCTGTAGGCGATATTAATTTTGGCAAATTTTCTTAATTACACAGCGGCCATTTTAATAAATGCGCTTCAGTTTTAGTTCTCCCCGCCCCATCTCCCTCTCCCACCCCTTTTTCTTTTCTTTTCCTCTCCCTCTTCTTCTTCTGATCTTTAAGATTAGATCCTCTATTGTGTGTGCATGTCACCACAAAATGTATCCTTTCCGGTTACATCTTTAATGTATTAGACATCCGACAACATTCATATTTCTCTCACTTAAACCGTCTTTGACTCCCCTCTCTATAACTTCTCTCTGTTAAATTTTAATCCCCCACCTTCTCTCGTCTGTTACCCCTCTCTATAGCTCTAACATTCGTCCCACACTCTCATACTTACACTCTCACTAAATTTTATTAATTTATTTCCGGAGTTATTTTTTCTGTTTTCTTTTTAAATTTGTAGGTCTGATGAATTGGATCGTATTTACGATTCCAATGGAATAAATTATGACCATGGAATATTAGTGTTTAAGCCTTATATATATATATATATATATATATATATATATATATATATATATATATATATATATATATATATACAAAATTTAAACACATATACAGATATATACTAGTAACAGTCTGAAATGTATAAATCAAATAAGGAGCGAGTATACAGAGACAAGAAAAACGACGAGAAGGAGAAATAATGGCAGCATTCTACACGTACTCGCATACGCAGAAGCGAGCACATGCCCACGCAGAAGCGAGCACACGCCCACGCAGAAGCGAGCACATGCCCACGCATACGCACGCTCTCACACACGTGCAATGAAATGAAATAATCAACCTTATAGGACTGAAAAGTGTATATAAGAAAGAAACAAAGAGAAAATAAACAGACAGTTGCTGATATCCCCTGATGAGTGAACGGAGTGATTGCTGGAGGTCCCTTCCACAAAACTCTACAGTCGGGATGCTGACGGCAACAGGAACAACTAAATGACAAATTTTATATTTGGATTAATTCTACACACACATACACATACACACGCACACACACATTTATGTGTGTGTGTGTGTATGTATGTTGAGTATATATATGGAGTTGGGTATATTTGGGCTGAAATTTCATACTTTTATATAGAATACATTCCATATAAAAGAAATATTTATAAAATATTATCAATATGTGTGTGTTTGAGTGTGTGCAAGTATGCACATCCTCGTACATAGATAGATAGATAGATAGATAGATAGATAGAGAGATATGAACAGAATGAGATAGATAGATAGGTAGATAGATAGATAGATAGATATGATCAGAATGTGATAGAGAGATAATGAGATAGAGAGATATGAACAGAATGAGATAGATAGATAGATAGATAGATAGATATGATCAGAATGTGATAGAGAGATAATGAGATAGAGAGATAATGAGATAGAGAGATATGAACAGAATGAGATAGATAGATAGATAGATAGATAGATAGATAGATTTGATCAGAATGTGATAGAGAGATAATGAGATAGAGAGATATGAACAGAATGAGATAGATAGATAGATAGATAGATAGATAGATAGATAGATAGATAGATAGACTGAAACTAAACTTGTCCCACCAATTTCAGAATAAGTATTCTGTATTTAATTCCTCTTTAAGCATTATATCTTAGAATTAATCTTTTTGGGAGGAGATCACCCGCCGAATTGTGGTCGCTTGCAATCTTAAGTGCCCAAGATAATCTTTTGTCTATTGATTTAAACATTTCCTCTTCTTATTGCGTAATATAATGTACTAGTTGCAAGGATATGATAAACGAAATTATACTACTATTCCTGGCCACAGAAAAATATTTATCTGGCAACCAAAATGCTTTTGCTTTTCAATACTCGACTTGTTTTCTTTTTTTACACTGTGTACCAGAAATAACTAACCGCATAGAGTAATTCTGAAGACCCACACTTCTATACACATTTAAAATTATTACAACAAGCATTAAGTTTATTGTTAGTAAATTTCATTTTTATTTATATGCTCTCCGGTAATGATTTGTGATTTCTAAGAAACTCTGTAAAAGTTACCTTTACATGTTATACATATTTTGGATTTACACGTTTTTCTATAGACGCTTTTATCTTCAAGAATAATCAATTCGTCTTTTTTACATTAAAGTTCACCAAATACAAGGAGGCACAATAGAGTAATAGATAGCGGCTCGGATTGAAGAATTGGTCAAGTCCATTACATTCACTTACGTGCTAATACCCTTGGGAAAGGTATGAATCCTCTTCTTCTAAGATATGGGTAAATAGCAGGACAGACCGGATTCTATAACCTTTGATGGCAACTGGTCTACCACAGAAAAATTGGTAATATAGTGCGGGAAAAAATCTGCCTCGTCAGTCATGTTTCGAAAGATACATGATCGCTTAAGCGTGCATCACGCATGGCACATAACTGACTGACAAAAGCCCTTCAATGTAGAGTGCTACTATTAAAATGTTTATGATAAATGGGTTGCGATATGAATGAAAAAGAGATGGTAGAAAGTGATGATTATAAGCTTAAGGGGGATAGATAACTATTGACATTTGACATGAACTAGGCTGTAGGGGTCAGAAAATCATTCATGCGGTGTCTGTGTGTGTATCAAAGTAGCAGTTCCTGGGAGAAAAAATATGATGGAAATAAGGTTGGTTAGACTCCGTGAAAGTAGCATGGTGTGTCCTAACAGTAAATGTCTGAACTGGTGAAATTAAAAGATGGAGCTTAGCAAAATGTAAAGAATCTGCAACATTATCGTTCGTGAACTTGTATTTCTGTCTCACTGACTTTCCTATCGCCGTAACAAATAGTTTCTGTGTAGCCTTTCTATATTTTCATTGTAATTGTTTAAATAAGTGTTCTCTTCGGTTTCACGATTTTAAAAAGTCTAAGTGCATTACAACATTGGCAACTAGATCTCATAATTTCCCAGTTAAATTTGCTAGAAGAAAGCCACACGTTCTATGCTAAACTAAAAAAAATTATTAAACCGCAAAGTAGGGTTTTTTTGTCAAACTATTTTTCTGATTAAATCAAATTTCATCGATTGGTTTGCAAAATTGAACGAAACGAATAGTTTGGAAATCTTGACAAAAATCTTAGTGATAACTTCAACAATACAAAATATTGTGAAGATTTCAATACGTGTTGCAAAGCAACAATCCATTATATCTTTCATACACACACACACAGATAGATAGATAGATAGATAGATAGATAGATAGATAGATATTAGTCTATTACAAAGGAAAATAGTAGGGCTCCCTTTGTGCTTCGGTGCTAAGGCCATGGTTTTACGGTCCTTATATTTTATAGATAAATTTTCCTTTTATTTCGTTTGATTATTATCCGGCTTCTATAATGGAATAATGTTCAGTCTCATTAAATAATTCCCTTTTTTTTTTTTTTTTTGCTATAATTGAAGACAGTTCTTTTTGACAATCGAAGTGGAAATAAACAAGACTTTTTTTGTAAAATTACAAAATTGTTTCCTTTGACATCTTCCTTTCTTTGTGATGTCTCCCCGATGACAGGCTAGACATGTCTTACCGCCAATCGACATATTCAGGAAAATCAGATACGTATTTTTGATTATGCTTTAATGAAGCGAGTTTGTTTAAAAGGCTAAGGAAACACTGTAACGGCTGTACCATAGACAAGTCCCCAAGTTTAGAGAGAATATAACTCTAAATATTACGATGGCCTAAAAAGTGCCTTCTTCTTTGTTATTAAATGGTATAAAGACGTTTCAATTTTCATTGAAACAAGAGCGCTTTTCATTGCTATGTCTTCTAAAAAGCATGCCTCTTTAGAACATTGCAGATTATGGCTCTCCACAGACTAATTTTCATTAGTATCTATAAATTGTAATTCATTTGTGAAGGCTTGTAAAATCGATTATAAAATCCAGATGCCTTTGAGTAACTCTTTCGAATTTTGATAAATAAATCTTTTATTGTTCAACATGAAGCCTATTTAATATTGTTTGCCTAGAATATGTACTCACTCATTCGCATTTTATATGATGATTTTTTTGAGGGAGAGCCTGCATTATAAAATATAGTTTCCAGGTAGGTATACTATTTTTTTCAAATTCAGTAAAAATTAAAAAAAACCCTACTACATCGTGTGATAGTCGACTAATATTTGTACTATATATATTCGTATTATATGAAATAGAATGCATATTGTTCTAACTTAGAAAATGTTACTGAATGAGGAATAACTAAAACGGAGTTTGAAAATGAAATGGTAATCTTTATAACATAAACAAAATTCAATGCTCGCCAGCGGCGTGAAGTAGGTAAACCACTGCTAGTGGTGGATTACTTAGACAGCATATTACCCACACTTTCAATAGTTAATAGTGTCCATTGTATTTATGAGGATTGGGACATACTCATTAGTGATCATAGGTAGAGTATATAAAATATATTAATACTAATAGTATTTACTTTAATCTCTTCATTAGTTGTTTAAAAATATTTAAAAAATTAATTGTTTTGATAATGTATTTATCAAATCAATTTGTACCCAGTTAGATAAGCTTTTTCTGTTAGAATAAAAAATCTTTATACAAGAGAATAAAGTTGGCAGTTGAAAAATTCTACTCTAAAAGTCTTATAAACTTTTAAACATTTCATTGCGTGATATGTTTATTAAATTCAAATACTTAATAAATAATAGACAAAGATATGTAAAAATCAAACCATTTGTGTAATAATATTTGTACGAAAAGTAAAGCAATTTGAATAACCATGTAATTAGTAAATGGAACTAAATTCTTTCATATTGTATCGATTGTATCGATTATGAATATGAGCTCAGTTGTCTGAATGTGTCTGTTATTTTCAATATCATCGGATTGAGAACGGGCCGGATTTTCATTCATCCTGTTTCACTTGCTTTCCTCTCATTATCGCCGTCATCGTTTCACGTTTTTGTATTTTAGTAAGTTAGAGAAATTCGAGAGAGTCTTTATATTAAATGTAATAGCATTCAATTTACTTAGATAACGCTTTGTCGCAAAATTTTGCTCGTATTTCTTTCCACTTACTTATACTGTTTTATTTACAGGAGTTGTATTTCATGTAAAAGTATTTGAAATTCTTTAGACTATAAATAATCTTCGTATTCATGTGAACACAGTATGAAGCAAGATACAGGCATGAACGCATCATGATAGTGAAAATAAGGGATGCAAACTTGGCACTCAAGATTAGCAACATCCCGGATGAAGATGGTATTTTCTCCTTAGTCATAAAGTCTAGGGCCTTTTTACTGTAGTTGATTTAGGTTTCAAAATCGGAAAATTGAGTTTGGAAAAATTGATAAAAAATGAACGAGATGTCACAAAGAATGAATCAAAGAGAAGTCGCTAGCGGCTTACATTATCAAGCCATGATTCCAAAGTCAAACAGAACAAGTATATTGATGTTGGAAGCGTTTTAGAGATGAAAAAGACTGGGAGACATTCGAAATTGGACAAAAGATATCAAAGAAAGCCAACCCAGAATTCACAAATCCTCAAGCAATGGGTGAAAGCAGCATTTCTACTGAAGTGCCAATTCCCACGAGGAAAATGAAAATGCGTCAATAGATGTTGAAATTGATGCATAGCAGCAAAAATGTCTTCAACTAAAAAATCGAAGAATTCGAAAGCACTTGGCAAAAGTACATCTGCTATGGAAAGAATGTGTAAAAGTGTTATATATTGACGAAAACGAAATAGGATTGGATTCTAATACAAGCGAGTATGACCGAAAATCAATTTATACAACAAAATTTAACCCAAAAAACAATAACATTCCGTAGTGGGTGCTTAATCCTTTGAAGCCGAAGTAAAACCAATGGTACAAGACAATTGACAGAAACCGATTGAATAATGAACAGCGAAAAATATATTAATTTGCTAATCGCCCGTATTAGAAGATATAACAGAAAATAAAATATGATAGATCAGCTTAACATGCATGACATTTTGTAAAAATGTTTTTCGCTGGTGAAGAGTTACATGGCTGGTCTACTCTTATACAGGAATAAAGTGTCGCTGCCGATACTTGGGTTTGCACGTAGATCGCCGGTGAGAAAATACAGGCGATCTCTTTATTGAATTAAGTAGATCGCATGATCATAGAGGAAGTGCATATATGAGAGGTAGCGTTTGTCTAATTGATCGCATTTCTACTCTATCCTCAGTTGCTGTACGGACCACAATTATCTACTCTATTCACTTTCGACGTGGCGTAATTTTTAGCAAGCTTGTCTTGCTAGACCTATAACGACTGAGCCGTGAGCTCGATCCTCACTTGGTGCCCCACCTCTTTCGGCCTTGTGCCATATCTAAGCTACGCTTGGAAAATCACTACTATTTCTGTATTCAGATCACTATACGGATTACTATTCGAGCGAGTATTATCGAGCAAATACAATTAGTGCGAGATTATTCGAAGGCGTCTGACACCAGAATTGTTCAATGCGGTACTATAGTTGTATCTGCGATTACAAAGTCTCTACTACAACAAGCAAGACGAAAGTGACAACAAGAATTCGTTGGCATTACAAATGTTGACATCCCAAAACCTACAAAAAGCCCTGAATTTAGCATAATCGAACCTCTCTAGATATCATTGGAAGCTTGAATGTATTAGGTTGGTGCAAAAATAATGACGTAAAATTTAACGTCAAAAACCGTCATTATTTTTGCACCAACCTAATATAACAATAAGTCAAAGACCAATGCAAGACCATTGCATTTACTTTCAAGAATGGCAGGACATTTCTAATGTACATTATGTACATTATTCAGACTGCTACTCTCATCTCTATTGTCATATTCACAACGTCTCAGTCGTTGTACTCTCCGGCCTTCTTCAGGTGATTGGAAGGTATCCTCAAAGACACATGGCCCAGTGGATAAAGACGTTGGTTAGACCCAGTGACTAGACCCAGACACTTGTGAGTTCAATACCAGTCTACATCAGTGCTTAACCAAAAGCTTGGCATGGGGTTTTACTTAATATTCGATATGGAGCACAGATTTTGCTACCAACTTCTTGAGTTAACAAGGAATCGCATCAAATCTTCGAAATCTTAGTTCGGTATAGTAGACTTGCTCCTTTAGCTAACACCAAAGAAATAAGTCATATGGTGTTAAATCAGGACTCCTGACTGACCACTTATACATAAAACAAGGATTTATATTTCAATCAACCTGTATATATCCAAGAGCGCTTGCTCAAATCTCGTTGGAATTGCATTTATGTCTTTATTGTCTAAAGTTGTGTACATAATCACTTTTGAATCTTGAAGGTAAGATCATGATCAAGAGATAGTGAATCAGAAAATATATCAGTTTAGATCAAGAATATAATTGTTAAGTGTCTGTCAAGATGATGCCATCTTTTTTTTTTCCCTCAGTCACCTTTAGCTCGGACTTATTGTTCACGCGTCATTCGCTCATTTGTTTCCCTCGACTATCTTTTTAAATTATTGGTATTTTATCTTTTTATGATGTATATTTAACTTGATTTATTGATATATTTTATGATCATTGCCTTTCCATAAATCGTGTTTGTTTCTACTTATTTTCTTTCATTTTGACTTTAATTCTAATATTGTTTAACAGACATTTTATTCTTATTTTTGCTTTGCTATCTTTTGGCATTTCAGATTATAATAATTTTTAGTTTTTTATCAGACCTCGTCATTATCGCTGGGGAATGTTTATCTTGTTCATTGCTTAGAACAACACCTTCCTTCATGTCATTTGTGTTCAATGAAAAAATTATTTGCTGATTTTGATGCGATGTTAGATTATACTCTTCAATTCAATGTTTTCGTAATAACATTTTTATCAACGCAGCGACATTGTTAAATATTTCATATATTTATGATTCTACTATAACATTAGTGTGATCAGCATTTTTGTTACTATATCCTTCTTTTATATGCCAAATGAAGAATTTTGGCTCCACACAATTTATTTTGTTTCATTTCTTTTACCATTCCTATTTATTTCGATCATTCTCTCCATTCATAAAATCACATCAGGGTAGGTTACTCGCTATTTAACCGGTTATTCTTACCTTCTTGTCTATCTATGCGTGTGAATTTCTCATCCATTTTTCTCTCAATATAATTTTCATAAATTCAGCCTGCTCTTCTAGATTAGAAATTTCATTAATGTTTCTATTCTCCTTAAAACTTTCTCGTTGCTCAGATGTCCTGTCCGTAGCATACTCAGCATCCGCCTCTCCGTTTAACGACATCTTACTCGCTTTAAGAGTCTTTTTCGTCTGTGAGGAGATTACACAGGATAAACTATACAAGACATGAGAAATTACATAGAAATTCAGTACTGCTTTAATTACTGTTTTATTGCTTAGCTTCTAAAATATATATTTGCTGCTATTCCCCTGTACCGGCGGATTAGTCTGTATCATATTGTGTTCTTTGTTACGACAATACCTAAATATATCGATTTATTAATTATATAATAGCATTTATTGTGCTTACTATTAACATAATGATATATCAGATATACTTATGCATACTGTAGTTACCCCCATTCAGTTTCGATACCTAATGATTAAAATGATTTTTTTAAATGAAAAAGCATTCTTGAAGCTTTCATTTTAGCGTAAATTGAAACCTAAATGATTAAATTCAATATTTCCAGAAAGCAAAATACTCTGCTCTGTTTCATAGAAAAATTATATTAATAGGAATCTCAACTCTTTGGTTGCGTTCACAAAATTTGACACATTTGTAAACAAAGGTTAATTCTCGGTTTTAGAAATCTTCAAAAAATTAAATATACTTTGCTGAAACTTTATTTGAGGGATATTGTCTGTTTTAAAGTATAATTAATCTGATTTAAAAAAATATTATTTAATTTAAGTTTAAAAATAACAGAGAAATAGATTTTATAAATAAACAGTAATTGCGCGCTTATTTATCACCGTCGCTTATCACTGGTAGATCACTTAACACGTGATGATAAAATGTGTCAACACCATTAGTGATGTTCTACGGAGATTTTATCTGTTAAAACATAATTTAAGAAAATGTCGGTTGAGCGCTTTTTTATATGATTTTAATTACTCAGTAATCTTAAAAATGTTGGAAAATATTCCCCATCATCTAATTTTAGGAACGTCGAATTTAAATTTACTATAGTCATCTCTCTTATTTTCTGATTATGTCGTGTATGGCCTACCATAATTTTAAACAGGGACATGTTATGTAATATTTTATATACATAATTTTTTTAAATATTGGGCGTGAACTACTTTTATTGATCTTTTGAATTTATGATTCTTAAATAATTTTTTTTTACTTAACAATATCCCCCTAACCGGATTGAAGTAATGTGGAATTTTAAATAATTTATAATATTAAAATTAAAATTTAAAAAAATGAAAACAATTATTGCAAAAAGTCATTATTCTTCAAATTTTCTTATGACAATAATTCCCATTTAAGTTTTATTTATAAAAACAACTAAAAGATTTTCCAATTAAATAATGTCATAGATTTTCTTGCATTTTTTTATTTTACGATCCACAGAAGATTTTCGGAAACTGGGTGTCGTGTTTTACAAAA
Source organism: Acanthosepion lycidas (assembly GCA_963932145.1). Lineage (NCBI taxonomy): Eukaryota > Metazoa > Mollusca > Cephalopoda > Sepiida > Sepiidae > Acanthosepion > Acanthosepion lycidas. The sequence goes on from OZ010604.1 coordinate 38,441,622, forward strand.
AAAAAAAAAAAAAAAAAAACTAATGATTTAAATTGTCCAAGCAATCTTGCTTTTAAATAATAAAGAAAAAATTTGAAAAAGAAATTTAATTTCTCAAAATTTCATGAAATTATGTAAGTGGCGGTGGTACCATATTCATAGTTTCATTCATTTCTGAATAAATCGTGAAAGTTTCATTAAAATCCGACAAGAATTTCAAAATCAATGTTTTTTGAAGAAGCACTAAAACACTAATCGTAAATATTACGTTGACCGCTGACGTAAAAAAGAACAAGGTAAATACCTTGTTCTTTTTTACGTCAGCGGTCAACGTAATATTTACGATTAAAATTTCGAACGTGCTAGAAAGGATTAAAAAATTTATGAAAATAAAAAGTAGTTTGGTTTTTGACGATAAAACTTTGTTTTTATTAAGTTTTGGGGCCTTTTTTTCATCATGGTATGCTACTTTTTTTCAGTAAAAAAGCTTGAATTAGTGGTGGTACATAGCTTGTGGTTGTTATCAAATACCAGCTACACCAAATAATTTCTTACTGGGTAAATCACTCATTAACTTTTGAATATTTATAATGTTTCTTATTGTGACACTCATAAAGCCACTTTCTTGTTCTTCTCTTTCAGTATCATATTTAAATGTCCTCTGACCGTTGTTGTGTTCTCATCACAAATATTGAAGTCATATATTTATTACTAAACATGGTAATACACACACACACACACACACACACACACATACATATATATATATATATATATATATATATATATATATATATATATATATATATATATATACATACATACATACACACACAGGATCTCGGCCACAGCATGTTGAAACACCGCTTCCCGTATGACCACATTAGTTAAGCAAGCTTGACTCTGACTTCTTAGGAATAGCAAGTGCCTGGTGTAATGGATAATGGATCGGAATTCTTATTCGGAGAGCCGAATTCTATTTACAGTTGGGTCCGTTAAATACATTTATGCGCAAATATTCTTTGAATAAGGGGTCTTTGCTCTTTCCAGCTATAGAGTAAATTAATAAGACATCATTATTATATCCAAAAAAATTCTTACTGTCTAAAAATATTTTCTGGGTTTAAATAACCTGTAACGGCTTGATAAGCCGTAGAAAACGAACCAATCAGTCAATCTACAATTTTCATCTTAAAATCTCACAGTCTCAAACAAGTAATTCTAAATATTTATAACGAAAAGAGATATTAAAAGCTTAAGATCTATCAATCGATCGATCGATAGATAGATAGATAGATAGATAGATAGATAGATAGATAGATAGATAGATAGATAGATTAGAAGTATTCTGACAACGAAAAGTATTTCTGGCAAAATTACAGGTGTACTGAACCTATTTTTCAAAAGTTAAAATATATTCATAGCCAGTTATAGTTTATATGAAAATGGTAAAGATATAAACGATAAAGATATCCGAAAATGCCAAAGTTATAGAAAAGGCACATTACATGTATCTCATATATATATATATATATATATATATATATATATATATAGAGAGAGAGAGAGAGAGAGAGAGAGAGAAAGAGAGTGAGAGAGAGAGAATATTCTGAAACATTCATCAGAATTTAGCTGGTTAATAAAAATTTCATGGTGGCAAATTGAAATGTTTAATAAAATCTTTCAGTTTCTATTTTGCTTCCATGACTTAATTATTATTTTTATTTTATCTTAATTTTTACTCTCTTTACGAGAAAATGCATCTGTTTGTTTATTTTGATATATACATTATTTAATTGCAGCATTGCCCTATTTTAACATTTTGGTCGTTAACGTCGTCCATATTTTTTTTTATCTTACGAACATTACATTATTTATTCAATCCTTTCAGTGTCTCAGATATTTTACGGTTCTGTACGTTTCCTTATTGTATCATTGACTGCTGGCTTTTCTCCATTTTTTCTTTTTTTTTTTTTTTTTTGCTTTCATGTTTGCGTTTATTCTTTTTAATAGGAAGTATTTGTCTTTCATTCTTCTGCTGTTTCAGACAAAGTTAGCAAGAGACCTTTTAGTGCTTATGGCTTGAAGAAAATTGGTGCTGTTAATTTTTTTGCTAACCTAGTAATCGAAAAAATAGTTTACTTCTTTTGCATTTGCATTTCCCTGTTAAATATTTAAAAATACCAAATTTTATATTTTTATCTTCTCTTCCTCCTTGTGAGGACGACTTCTTTCATTCAATTCTTCGTTTCTCAAAAAATATTGATACTTCAATGATTTTAACATAAAGAAACATTATTATTAACAAATAAAAGGAGTTAATGTCGTTGGGCAAAGACCTTGCAGATGAAGTGGCAATTTGAAATAGCAAATATGTATTCGTACAGAAGGATGATGAAAATTCCACGGACAAAGCGTGCAAGCAACAAGGAAATTTTCAAGAAAAAATTAAAGAAAAAAAAGTTGTTCTTCCTATGAAGCAGGAATTGAAGGATAAATAACGTGAAGGAAAGTGAAACAGAGGGGAACAGAGAGCAACTTATCAAATAATTTTTTTTTTTTTTTTTTGTGGGGGGACGACAAAACAGGGAATACGAGTAGTAGTAAAAAAAGACAAATATTACTAAGAGCTACAAAAGATAGGAAGATGTAGAGGACCATAGTCTCTAACGAAGTACATTTAAAGCCGAAAAGAAATGAACTGATCTTACTTAGTTATCCATCTAACGTATGTAACAATGTTATTTAATTCTCTTTTTTTATCGGTATTCTATAAAATTAATATTCCGAGCTGGTTTTCGGGAGACAGATCTATTTGAACCACACATGGAGCCCTAAAAGATATTAGTATGGACATGATCGTAATGACAAATATAAACTATTTGATAACCCCTCAGCTCTCTATCTGGATTCAGTGTAATTTCCTATTTTTAAATCTATCTATCTATATATATATATATATATATATATATATATATATATATATATATATATATATATATATATATATATATAGTCCGTCTGTGATTATTATTCCACGCACATAAAGCTCAGTAACGCGAATTTGTTTGAACAATTTTTTCAAAGTTTAAATGATTAATTTAGGTATTAAAATGTTTCTTCATTTAAACTTTAAGAAGTTTCAACATGATAAAAATGTGACAAAAATTGTTCCAAGCAAATTCGACTTATTGAGGTTTATGTGATTTGCATAATTACTTCAGACGGTCTGTATATTATATATATATATATATATATATGTGTGTGTGTGTGTGTTATTATATATATATATATATATATATATATATATATATATATATATATATATATATATATATATATATATACGTTATTTATTATTTATGTATTTTATGTAATAATGAAACTTATTAATTCAAAATTGATTAACAGTTTCACAGAATCCATTAATTCTTAGTTTTAAGAATAGGCCATCCTAGAGATTACATTCGGGTTATACGGTTAATAATGGCAGCCTGCTATTTTTCATAACTGCGCATCTGTGACCTGGAAGCATTTACGTATGATTCAAATTAAGCGAGACAGAAAGAAAAGGTGGGATAAGTTAAATCACTAAAAGTAAATGAAGACTAAAATAGAATGGCAAAGACATTAATAAAGCAAACGAAAGAGAAAATGATAATGGAGGAAAATATGCGATTTAAGAACAAAATATAAAAATAAGTAGAAAAGAGAAAAAGAAAAAAAAACGGTTAAGTGGGGAACATGAAAAGTTCATAAGAAAAAGTCGCATTAAACTAAATTAGAAAGAAAAGAATGTAAATAAAAATATGAAAAAATATTGTCCACAAATCAGAAGAAAGAATTCGAGACAGAAAAAAAGAAATTCTATCTGAAAGAAAGGGGGAAAGAAAGAACAAGAGAAGGAAATAAAAAAGAGAGTATTTGCCAAAAAGAAAAAAAAAAGAGAGAAAGAAAGAATTCGAGTCAGAAAAATAAATAAAGCGTATATGAGAGAAAGAAAGAAAGAAAGAACAAGAGACAGAAATAAAAAAAAAGAAAGGGTACTAGAAAGAAAGAAAGAAAGAAAAAAGAAAGACGTAATGTATATGGCGTTAGAAAAGAGGAAATCCTTAAATCTATTGTCATCTCTCCCCAAAACCGTAGAAAATGAAGAAAAGAAACAGAAAATGAAGAATATAGGGACTAAAGAGAAAGAAGAAAATTATAGAATGAATGATTAAGAAGAAAATAAATGGAGTATGAAAAACGAAAAAGGATGGAATAAAGAAAAATATTCAGAGAAAAAAGAAAAGAAATAAAAAAGTAAAGATTAAAAGAAAAAAATTAAAAGAACTTTGAAACAAATAAATAAAAATACAACAGAAAGGAATAAGTAATCGAAAAATAATTTAGAAAGAAGGATTGCTAATCAAAAATACGATTTATAAAAATGTCAATTTTAAACCGTAACAGGAAAGCGAAACGGAATTGCATTTAAACGAACCACAACAAGAAATGATCAAAATATATTAACAAGAACGAAGAAAAATGTGGAGAAGACAACTGTAAGCTAAAGAAATATTTACTTTTAAGTTTATAAAAAAAAAAAACCTGCATTAATACAATATCAAGAAAGGAGAAAATGAAAATGGTCAAACATCTATAACTTCCGGTTACGCCGAAAATCTATACAGTTGCCTTTATTTTATTTTGTAGCGACAGATATTAAAAGTACAATCGAAACAGCTCCAGTGACCTTCTTCACTCTGTTTCACTCCCTAAACCCAAGCATACGCTTAGTCAATTATAGCAAGCTGTGACCACTGTTACTCATAAAACTGAAAAACCTGATTGTCGTTATTGGCGTCCGAACTTCAGCTTAGTCAAGATCAGATGCGGTGGACGAAGAGTTATTATCCGTTTGAGAGTGATTTGAAAGGCCATAAATTCTCTTACATTTGAAGGTAACAGATGGCGTTAATGTCCTGTTGAGGCAAAACCCGTAAAGTATTGTGTAAGTTATGGTAAAAGTCTATTTTGCCTTTTATCATTTTAATAGCATTATGGGACATTTGGGCTCAAGCCGAGGAGATCATTGCAAGGCGGATGTCTGTAAGAAAGGAGACAGATCACTGAAAGTTATTGGGAGTAGTTAGAATTAAATAACTTTCAAAACTGCTTCATTGTTTCCCATAAAAGAAGAATCGGTTAGTGAACCTGAACTTTAGAGTGATAGAGTCTGGAATATCATGACGGATTAATTATCCCTTTTTCATGCTGAAACCAGGAATATATATATATATATATATGTATATATATATATATATGTATATATATATATATATATATATATATATATATATATATATATATATATGATAATAAAATATCGCACATTGAGTGCTGGTGCCAATAAAATAGTGCTCGATGTATAAGACAGCTATAACTATATTATTAATAAATATAGATATTTTTAAACACCGATAGCATAAGTTTCCTGCACTATACAATGGTTAGGTTCTGATTGAATATATATATATATATATATATATATATATATATATAATTTATGTGTACGAATATTTGTTTCACTACACTGTGTGTGTATATATAGTACCCCACGCCGACAGTACGACTCGGAGTTTCATGCTTGATGCAATCATCAGGCACAAAAAACTGGGTTATTTCTGATTTTCGCAGTGTTAGTTGGATAAATTATAACGGTTGTTAAATATTTAATTGCGCTGTAATGTAAATTTAAATTTATGTTCAAACTTACATTTAAAATTGGAAATGATATATATTTAATACCTCTGTTATTTTGCACTCAGCACTGTTTTATTTACGCCAAAGTGTGTATATATATATATATATATATATATATATATATATATATATATATATATATATATATAATAAAAAGGCTTAAACACTAATATTCCATGGTCATAATTTATTCCATTGGAATCGTAAATACGATCCAATTCATCAGACCTACAAATTCAAAAAGAAAACAAATTCAAAAATTATTCTAAAATATACATGTGTATATATGCACCTGTGGATTTTGCATATATATGTATATTTACCACTATTATCTATCTATCTATCTATATATATATATATATGTGTGTGTGTGTGTGTGTGTGTGTGTGTGAACACTTGCACGTACATGTATTTATATTTATTTATTTGATTATATATATATATATATATATATATATATATATATATATATATATATATATATAAAGAAAGAACAGTAAGATATATAATCCGGTGTTCTTATAGGTATTTTTATTTTTACAAAATAGTGCTCAATGTAAATTTACAGAGCATTAATATTATAAATTAATTGATTTAAAATATGGTTTTTCGCTACACAGTTCTAACCATGTTTCAAAAATGGAAACTAAAAGCTTAGAATTTAATTTTGTAATTAAATTAAAGACATTAATTCCATGTCATCCTCAAGCGAATTTTGGAGTAACTTATTTATTACTGGGTTTTAAAGGCACAGCAAAAAATCATAATTCACGTTTCCAAAGATACAGAGAAATCTATTCATCGAGACAAGGGGTGGTTGCGTGTTCATTATCGCTGTATTTTGTTGTATCAGTTATTAGTTACGTTTTGGTAGGAGTAAGGATGTATTTTTCAATGAATTCTGACATCCGTTAAATGCATGTCGTCTGGATTTAAAAAAAAAATATTGTTAACGGCAAAAATTCTTACGGCATTTTTTTCTATCTGTATACTTAAAGATTTTTGTGAGGTGTTTAGGTTAGAATACGTTTTATTTAACTACGATTTGAAAAAAAATCTCTTTTAATTATTAATATACTTTATTTCTTTTTAAAACAAGTAAATGTATTAGAATCACTTACAGTATGTAAAATTATTTTCACTTCAAGTATAAGTTTGTATATTACTAGGTCACAATTTTTTTTTCAAATTTAAATTTAAATATTATTTAAGTAAAATTTTTGACAATGACAGCAAAAATAGCTAATTAATTTCTCTGATTTAGTAAACTTTTATTTTTTATATATTTTATATAAATCCAGTTATATATTGTTTCTCATGTAAGTACAAAGGACATGGGTCATTCAATGACTTGCATCTAGCTTTTCATATTAATTTCATTTTACTGTAGGTGTTTTATTGGATTCTTTTAAGTGCTTGTAGTACTTTGAGAGAGGTGTTTAGGTTAGAATACGTTTTATTTAACTACAATTTTAAATACAACTTTAAAATGTTTTCACTGTTAATTTTAATAGACTATATTTCTTTTTAAAAAAATATATTAGAATTACTTACAGGAAGTAAAATTATTTTTTCCTATCGAGTATAAGTATGTATATTACCAGGTCACAATATTTAAAAATTTTATATTTAAATATTATTTTAAGTAAAATTTTCAGTTACGGCAAAATAGCTAATTCATATCTCTGATTTAGTAAACTTATTATTTTTTTATAAACTTAGTAATATATAGTTTCTCATGTATGTACAAAGGACATGGGTCATTTAATGGCCTACATCTTCTAGCTTTTCATCATAATTTCATTTTTCTGTAGGTGTTTTATTGGATTCATTTAAGTGCCGGTGGTACTTTGAGAGAGGTGTTTAGGTAAGAATACATTTTATTTAACTACAATTGAGGATTGAAAAAGGACTCCAGCAATATTGCCGGCCGAAAAAATATTGTTTTCGCATAAGGATTCTGGCTTCAGAGAATTAGCACTCTATGTAGACATATCAACTCGACTGCCCCAAGACAGATCAGTTGATTTCTTGGGTTTCTTTTATCTTGAAAAATTTTGCGTCATTTGTGATTGCATCAGCTTTTTATTACGCCCAGACACTATTGTCTCGACTGTCGACTAGTTGCCCTACGGCCATTGTCTTCGATGGACGTTACTCCAAGGAAGCGTAGGAAAATTGTAACGCGGCGCGAACACACTAACAAACCTTAATAGTGAGCAAATCAAAGTACTAAAGAGCGACCCGGAAACTCCTAAACCCAGTCGAGAATCTGTGGTCAATCTGAGGAGAATGACGAATGTACATATGAAGTACTATATATATATATATATATATATATATATATATGTATGTATGTGTGTGTGTTTGTGTGTGTGTGTGTGTGCATATATATATATATATATATATATATATATATACTATATATATGCAATGTGTCGAAAAAAGTAAATAATAAAGAAATTATTCGTTTTGTTTCCATTAATTTCCACAAGGGTGTATATTTATATAATAAATTATTGTTTTAACGTATACTGTATTTATCAGTTAAAGTTCTCGATATCAGGGATAGAGCGTATATAAATATAAGAATGGACATGGAGTTCAACACCAAGGGGCCACAGTATGTTTCCTGCTTAAGTGATGTGGGCCCAAAGTCGGGACCACGGAAGGAAAACACGGAACACGGGTTAGAGGTAAGAAAGATATACCAAACAAAAAGGTTACAAAGATAGTGTAAGTGTAAGCGGAGCTTACTATGTGCTAGTGTCCAATATTGGTAGTCGTACGCGGCTGATACTACGGTATTAGAATACTCTCTCTCCTCCTCTTCTTCTTCTCTCCTAGAGTGTTATGTCGCATACTTTATATAGTCCTGGAAGAGTCCATATTGTAGGTATGTTATGGTTCCTCAATACGCCTCTTCCAAGAGTTTTCTTTTTTTTTTTCTCTTTTTGAAAAGGAGAAAAAAACATAAAACTGTTACTACTTTTTTCTCTTGGGATTTACGTCGAGCGGTTGAGTAAATTTCCTTTTCTTTCCTGAGCGTCGCACTTCGGAATGTTATGCTATTTTCGTAAGCCTTGAAAAGGACTTTATCGCCAGGATTGAAATATTTCTTATGAGGCGATACGGTTTCTTTGCTTGCCGTGGAATAAGTTTGTCGAAGACAGACTTGATTTTCCTTGCGAACATTGTTTCTGCAGTCGAGCTTCCCATAGTCGTGTTCGGATTAGGGGTTATCCGATACACCTGCAGAAACTGTTGCAATGGTCTATCTGTCGGTGTCCCTAGAGCATTTTTAAAGCCCTTTTTAGAGTGTCCACGAACCTTTCGGCCTGGCCATTCGATCTAGGGTGGTACTGAGGCGTTGGACTTTGTATCTTGCGACAAAATGCACTCATTGGGCAATCCCAAAGATTGAATTTTTCTATCCAATCTGTTCCAAATAAGTTATCTGAAGTTTTCAATACGTAGGCTTTGAGCTTTTTGGTAACTCCGTTTAGTGTTACTGTACGTATTACCTCGCCTAAAATGTTAATCTTTTCGCGAGTTACGGATTTTGCTGTTTTATCCGTTTTTAATAAGGTCGGCTTGTTTAATTTTCGCCATGTACGCCAGTTAATGGTTGAAAGATCGGAACCCGAGTCAAGCTGGAATTTAATGGAATTATTGAAAATATCCACAGTTACATATTTCCTTAAATTCCTATAGACAATATTGTCAGATTGAGTTTGCCTAATTTTATTTTTGGGTTTTCGCGTTCTGTTGGCGTACCAGCACCGAGTTAAAGTATGCCCACTTTTATTGCAATTTTTGCAATATTTTTTGCTCTTGATTGGACAGAATTTAATCCAATGCCATTTACCACAATGGTAACATGGTCCGGGCAGTTTCTTTAACCTATTTGGATTTTGGTTATTGCGGAATTTAAGGACATGAGATTTGCCTTTTGTCTTTTTGAGGGGAATAGGAGGTAGACTTACTTCTGATTTTATTAATCTGAGCCACACTTAATTCCTCGATAGTGTTTGAGTCACACTTTACAGGTATTACTCTTTGACAGTCCTCTGCCAGTTTGTGGAGTGTCAATCCTTGTTTGTTCTCAAGCTTGGTCAGTACCCGTCGTCTGACTTCGGCGTCTTCTGCTGATACTATACTTTGTGCGAAAATTAAGCACTTGAAATCATCGGCAGTTAGTTCGGCTAGTTTAAAATCATTACAGAGCTTGTTTACCGATGCTGCAAACGTTAGAAAATCTTGCTGGTTGTCTTTGACTGTGTTCAGGCATTTCCAACGTTTGTGCAACAAGGTTGTGCTAGGCCCGAATAGTTCCAATAGGAGCTTAATAGTCTCTGAAAAATCCAAGTCAGTGGTTTTCTTGGGTAGTATGAAGTCTACGAACCTACTATGTTCTGTAGTTCCCAGTTTTCTCAATAGTAGACGTACCTTTTTTTACTGGGCCATTGTTCACAGTCTACGTTGAAAATATCTTCGTAGTGACTGTAAAAAGTCTCGAACGTTTTGTCGTTCTCTGGTACGTATTCAAAGGTTTCCATTGAATTGTAGATTGTACTCTGGGAGAATATTGTATCTTTTTCAGAGTTTGAGCCTTTTAATGCATTTACGAGTAATTCTTTAAGTTGATTCTGTTGTAGTTCAGCATTCTGAAGCGTAATTTGTTGGAGTTCCATTTGTTGTTTATGTAATTCCAAAAATAGTTGTTGTTGTCTTTATTCTGATTTTTGTTGCTGATCCAAATGTACTTTTAGCATTTGGACAATTACTTTTTGTAAATCTTCCATATTTAGAAAAACAAAAATGACAGTGATTTTTGTTGCTTTGAAAACCGTGTACCAAGGGGAGGTACACAAAAAAATCTTGATAGATTTTTTTTTTTTTTTTTTTACAAAAAAATAAAATATAGACAGACTAAACTAATTATGTGTTTAGCTTTTTTGCGATTCCGTGGTTCTGTTAATTTTAACGTAATTGTATAAATTTCCACCACACTTATTATGTATTTTATATATATATATATATATATATATATATATATATATATATATATATATATAGAGAGAGAGAGAGAGAGAGAGAGAGATACAAAAAAGAGAAAACTTACCTCAGCGAATTTGAGGGGAGAATAATTTTATGCACAAGATTCAACTCAGTTACATAAAAAAATTTAAGTCGTAAGAAATACTTCGGCTCTTGTGTTGTCAGTTTGTTTTATGAACAAACTGTTTTTTTTTTTCTGTGTGTGGTTGTGTAAAAAATCGTTCTCGTAATTTTATTTGGACAGACTTTTATATTCCGTAGATGTCGAATCGCTAGTTCGTCACTGCTGTTTGGTGTCGGAATATATATATATTTTTTTTTATATGTAGACGCTGGGTGATGCGTTTAAATCGCTAATGTAGTAATACCAGCTTAATTTCTCGTTCAACACTGCTGTGGGAACGCGTGGAGTTTCTGTGTATTTTTCGAGTACTTTGTCGCTATTGATATGGTGAGAACGAAATTCTCGAATCTTTCTGTCGCCACTGATGTGGGACTGGCAAGGTATTGCAGTTTTCGACGTGAATGCGTTTCTCGAATTCTTCGTCGCCACTGATGTGGGCCCAAAGTCGGGACCACGGAAGGAAAACACGGAACACGGATTAGAGGTAAGAAAGATATATTAAACAAAAAGGTTACAAAGATAGTGTAAGTGTAAGCGGAGCTTACTATGTGCTAGTGTCCAATATTGGTAGTCGTACGCGGCTGATACTTCGGTATTAGAATACTCTCTCTCTCTCTCTCTCTCTCTCTCTCTCTCTCTCTCTCTCTCTCTCTCTCTCTCTCTCTCTCTCTCTTTCCTCCTCTTCTCCTAGAGTGTTATATCTCATACTTTATATAGTTCTGGAAGAGTCCATGTTGTAGGTATGTTACGGTCTCACAACATTAAGGCTTATAAAAATTGTCACTTACCTGAAGTGTTTTGGTTGCTTGGCGCAAAAGTGATGAGGAAAGATTAAAAAAAAACGAATCTTAGTAAGAATTACAACGGACAGGAATTTGTGGAGAGCCACGAAAATCTATCCCGTTTTAAAGGGACACGAAATAACGAAGAAAAATATTTGTGTGTGGACTTACGGAACGAATCAAATATGTTCGATGAGGATAGCTTTTATGTTCGTAGTCGTGAGGATGTTGCCGAATATCATTCAGGGCAACGTTGAGTAGCATCGTAATCATGTGGGTGGCCATTATGTGAACATTGTTTAAAAATAATTGTTCAAAAACAATTATTCGAAAAACATTTGTTCGAATTTTAAGTTGTTTGAAAGAAAATCAATAGAAAGGACAATTTTACTAAAATATAATTATTCAAAATGCAAAATTCTTTAATGCAATAAAAATGTAAAAATTAAAAGAGGAAATACACAAATGATAATTATTCGAAATACAAACATCGTCAATAAAACAATTTAGTAAGAAAAATCCTTATAACCTTACTTTATATGGTAGTGTACGCAAATAGTCAACTACCGAAGAATACTCGTTAAAAGATGCCACTAATTTTTTCAGGTTTCCATTTACATCGCGATATTTCTTGTCGCTCTTGATATTTTGGCAACCTGCTCTCTACTTTTGCAATACGAATTTCTTGCAAGTCCTCTTCTCTTTTAAGAGCATCTAAAACATCAAATTATGGGATAATGGGATGATACTTGCTGCAAAAAGCTGTATGTCATCCTTCTAGGACGTTATTAGTTCTCGGGGAATCAGCATTGATTCTTTCAAAGCAATTCGACATACGTATTTCAAACAGGTATTTCGAAAAATTATCATTTAGTATAATTATTCTTTAGATTAATTTTCATTCAAACAATTTACAATTCGAATAAAGGTTTTTCCAATAATTATGTTCGAACAATTTTCACCATACGTCTGTGTCGGACATGATTCTCACATTATCTCTACATTACAAGTTATTTTTCTCGCTTTCTTTGTAGAGGGAAAGAGGGGTTACGTGTGTACATGACAGAGCATTTAGAATAATGGATAAAGATAAATAAAATACATATTGCTCTGATGATATTTTGTCCATCAACATAAGATACTAAAAAACTAAAATGTTAACGTGAAGACGTCCTTAAGTTAGCCTCGATTGTTCTAGAATATTATATGGATATAATGCATTTGGAATGTCTAAACTATTATCTGCATACAACAGTGTTCCCAGATCAAGAATTCGTAAATTCCTCCTACCAATTATTCGTAAATTCGTATTACCAATGATTCGTGGAAGTGCCCTGCCAATTATTCATAAATTCGTCCTACCAATGATTCATGATTTCGTCCTAATAATTATTCGTGAAATCGTCCTAACAATTATTCGTGAATTCTTCCTACCGAAAGAGAGATAATCACGCTATGCATGCCTAATTTTTTTTTACAAAATATAGTGTGTGCCCAGAGCTGAATTTTTCTAAAGAATGAAAGAGGGACAGATTGAAGAGCATCACCCTCATTTACGTGCCGTGCCTCTTCAGTACGATTATTGTTCTCCACAACATCCTAACCCTTCTAGCTTTAAGAAATGTTTGAATCTTTACATCCCTCCTTGTCCTGCTCTGTCATCCATTCAAAGACATTGAGTAGGTTGCTCGATGTTTCGCTCTAACCCTCCCTCTTTCAATATGTCCAGTGTGTATTCATTTTTCGAAGCCGTTCTTCCTCATAATGTTAACCTTCTCTTTCTCATTTTGAGCACGAGTGTCTTTTTTGTTCCCACTTTTGAATGTTATCGTAACTGAAAAAAATTAAACGAGACCCAATAGTATACTTGCAGAAAGGAGGCAGTATAAAAGTGACAACTATATCGAAATTGAGTTTATATTCCATGGTGGAAAACAGTGTAGAATTATTATTGATAATTGTGGAAGGCCTTTATCATAGTCGGATTCTGTCTCGTCGCAAAAGCTGAAATAAAACATCATTATCGTTCTGGAGATCCTTAACTATAGTGATATGTCTTCAAGGTGTCTGCGATTACAAAAACATCTTTCTTCCTTTATCTGACAAACAAATGGAAGCGAGAGTAAACATTCTGCTAAGAGATAAAAGAAAAGGTGGAAATCTAGCGTAAACGAACTGAGTACAAAGTCAATCAATGCCAGAAAAACACAAGAGTGAAATCAGTGTCGAATATTTCTCAGAATATTGGACAGTAGGAAATAATAGAAAGAAAATTAAGTAAAAGAAGAATTCAACGAAGTTTGGGTGATTGTCTGAACAGAGATTTCTATCAGAATGTTTGATGTGAAAATCCAAAGCTTTCTGGCCTTCTGTTCCAAGTCTTTTGAGACCAATCGTATCAGGATGCATCATTGTAAATGTAGACGGCGAGGCTTGCTACAACAATAAAATCTATGACGTCAAAGGGGAGTGCTGATCGAATAATCAGATAGGGCTTATCCTTAAACTGGTGACCACGTGACGTCTTCATTAAACAGAGAACGTGTTTAGTATTTGAGAATTAAAGGAAGAAAAGCTAATATAGCAGAAGAATAATACCCCGGGCAAATTAAAATATAATTTATATTTTGTTATAACGACAGATATTTGGTATAAATGTATGTTTTTTGGCGCGACCAGTAAGGACTAATATCGTTATCTATCAACTGTTAGATTAGTGACTGTTTAAAAATAAATAAACAGATACCTACATCAAGGTACCTTTTCAGATTAATTAATTATCTGGAGTTAAAATAATATCACAAAACTAGGAAGGGTATTCAATATCTTGTGTCTATATATGCATTGAAAAATCTGCATAAAAATGTGGATCCCATTAGAACACGGATAAATTGTACGGGAAGAGAAATAATGAATATGAAGTAGTAAAAAATTACAGACATAAAAATGTCTAAATAAATAGATAAATACGAACTGAAAGATAGATAGATAGATACGAACTGATAGATAAGAACTGATAGATAGATAGATAGATAGATAGATAGATACGAACTGATAGATACGAACTGATAGATAGATAGATAGATAGATAGATACGAACTGATAGATAAGAACTGATAGATAGATAGATAGATAGATAGATAGATAGATATGAACTGATAGATAAGAACTGATAGATAGATAGATAGATACGAACTGATAGATAAGAACTGATAGATAGATAGATAGATAGATAGATACGAACTGATAGATAGATAGATAGATAGATACGAACTGATAGATAGATAGATAGATAGATAGATAGATAGATAGATAGATAGATAGATAGATAGATAGATACGAACTGATAGATTTCAAATTGAATAAAAATTAAACGTATAGCAATTTAGCGTAGCTCTGTTTTATAACAAGTAACTTATTGGAACTTGTTTAACGACATCTCTTCATGCAGACGAACATGATCAGTAACACGATTCCCTGCTTTTTCATTCTCTACCCAATTATCTCCCTTTGAAGTGAGTCAGAAGTTGGACAGGAATCGTAATCAGTGCATTATGTAACAATAGCGGCGTCGTTTGCGTCCTTTTGATGATTATCAGCAGGTTAGATGAAAAAATAGCTGAAAAAATGATTTTGAAGAGAAGAAAATGATAAGAACGAATTAACGAGACACTGTGGGAAAGGAAGATAAGAACAAAAGAAAACATTGATGTGAAGAAAAGAAATAAATGAAGGAAAGAAAGGATTTATAGAAACGATAGAATAAAAAAGAAGGTAACGAGGAAAGAATATACGAATGAATGTTAAAATCGAAAGAAATGCGTAAATAAGATACAATAGGGGAGTATTCGAAAAAGGTAAGAAAAAGAAAAAGCTTAGTTAAAAATCATACTGCTACTACTATTCCAACTACTACTACTAAAACTAATAATAATAATAATAATAATAATAATAATAATAATAATAATAATAATAATAATAAACAAAAGTAGTAAATACTAAAAAATACTGATAGGAATATATTTTCTAAAACACACTCATCAAGCATGGAATATAGACTGAACGTGATCAGTGATGTCGGTAATCATTTTGAAGAAAAGTAGGAAGTTACTGTTAAAAATAATGTCACCGTGGACTATATCATACATTCAGCTTTCTAAAAATAAACAGCAGGATGTAGCATAAGCAAACATGAATTTCGGGCAGTATACCCAAAATTGTAAAAATACAACCAAACATTAAAAAAACAGAACTTGTAGGTTGAATTTAATCTTTCTTTTTATTTTGATTTAATTTTTACTGGTTATTAGCACTTTGTGGTTTATTTAAAGCCAAAATATATTTTGTATCGCTAGAATTACTATTTTCTTTTTTCGTAGTGAATATTTCATTAGCAATTTTCTGAGAGTAACAATAGCTTTTCCAGATACAAGTCCTACTATTTAAGCCATAGCTGGAGAAGGAAATCGATTTATACTTGAATCTAAATTGTTCGAATTTATGTATGTGTCAATGTGTATATATATATATATATATATATATATATATATATATATATATATATATGTGTGTGTGTGTGTGTGTGTGTGTGCTCGCGCGCGTGCGTGTGTGCGTGTCTCCAAAGATTCGATAAAAATGAGCATACATGATGAAAAATATCCCAAACCTTATAAGAACTAAATCTTTATGTTACCATTAAGAGGAAAAGCCAAAGGATTTTTTGATAATTAAATTATATTTTAAATATTAAATTAAAATATATTTAAATTATATTTAAATTTTGAAGGGTCTAAAAAGACCCTTCAAAATTTTGATTAAAATGTTTTTCTTGCGTCAGAGGGTGAGTAGAAATTAGAAAAAAATTGCGTTTTTTTTTGTTTTTTATTTGCAGTGAAAACACATTGATTTGAAAATTCTTGCAAAATCAAATAATTGTCAGATTTTAATGAAAACATTCAGGATTTATTCACAAATTAGAAATGTGTCTTTTTTAGATAATCTAGGTAAACACATTTTTTTACATTTGTTTCACACATTTAATTTTATGAAACTTCAAAAAATTTATTTTTGTATGGATTAATGTTTATATCATTTCTAACCGGAATTCTTTGGATTATCTAAATTAACTTTTTACTAAAACTGGACACCCACTTACCAAAAAATATGTTCAGAATCGGAAAATAATAAAATACAGTAAAACTAAGAGATTAGTTAATTAAAAATGTTTTAATAGCTTTTATAAATAAGATATATTATGGACACTGTTTTCTTAAAAAAATACTTTTTATGATGAATAATTAATTTTTGCAAGAATTATTTTAATTTTTTAAAATTTTCGTTAGAGTAATTTATAAAGTTTTAAATCTTTTAAATATCTGTATTAATTTGTACCGATATTGTTTTAAGTAAAACTAATAATTACTCATAAAAGTAAAAGCTTGATAGAATTCAGCGACCCCATCCCTTGTATTTTAAAAAGAATTTTGAATATTTTTGTGCGTGTGTAAATATGCCGATTTTAGTAAATAGCTACGTCCATAAACGACATTATGAGAAAATAAAAGCAGTAACTATTGTAAAACCAAATCCAAAGCAACTAAAATTCAATAAAACATTAGATTACGGAGAATATTTTCCTAAATTATTAAAAGTACTTGGTAGTTAAAAATAACATAAAAATAGTGTTCACCTTATATCCATCATGTAATTTGAAGGCTATACAGACGTACAAAATTTAGTTACATTTCCCAAGCATCAGGCGCTGAATATAGATGTCAACACTTAAAAATATTCACCTCGCGTTAAAATGCTTTTCTGCGATATTTTAAACAAAAGTAATATTTCTTTCAAATCAGATTGATTAAAATTTTAATCAGCTAATCTTGGTCAAATAAAATTTCAGAAAAATACGTTTTCTTTCTGAAAGATTTTTAAATAAAGACAAGTGCACAGAATTGTAAATATGGCTAAAATCAGGGAATTTAAGCGATTCATTTCAATCAATTGGAATTCGTTTTGAAATACAACAAAATATTTTGCTTATTAGAAATATTAAATTTAATCTATTAACTTGAAATCCAAACTAAAATAAAAGGCTCAAGAAAGATTTTTCATTCTTTTTTTAAATTAATTTAAAACCTTAGGTATCGCAAAAATACACACACACACACACATACACACACACACACACACACACACATATATATATATATATATATATATATATATATATATATATATATATATATATATATATATATATAAAGTCTTCGTTTAAAGGAAGTTTACGGCAGATGGCGCCGTGTTGCCATAGAGACTAAGTTACATTTGTCATTCGTGTCCATTTTTATCTAGTCTGCCTTAAGTTTAATGTTTAGTAGTGAGATAACTGAGAAGTGTCCCGTTTGACAATAGCCTGATATTCATATCGTGATCAGACAGATATGATTTTTACATACAGCTGCGTCAATGGTATATTTAACAGCGTCTACCGTAACCGTTAAACTTAATAACTCAAAAACGAAAGATTTGCGGATATTTCTTTATATGGACTTAGATCCTTATTTTTATGTGTGTAAGCCGCCCCAAAGTTTGTAAGAGTATTTTTGATACACCATATATATATATATATATATATATATATATATATATATATATATATATATATATATATATATACATACACACACATTTCCATAAGGGACACATGAATCCGTAAATAATATTGGTTCTATGTAATTTGTATCTTGTAGGTGAGATATTATTATTGACGATGAGGTTAGCAGTTTTAAAGTTTTATAGTGGGGAATTAAATTAATTTTCTTGTTTTTGTTGACTGGAGTTGTATATTTCTTTACAATGTTTCAACGGAAAAACCAACAATCCATACATTCATTTAAAAGTAAAAATAAAATAGTCCTTGATAATAGCTAAAAGAATAGCCAAAAACAGTCAGATGCAGAACAGTTTTACAATTTCTGCATAATTTATGGCCAGAAAAAAAAAAAATTATGAGAATACTAGAATGATTGCAGAAAAAAATTAACCGTCGTTTTAATGAAACTTGTATAAAAGAATGTCTGCTAACAAAATACACAATTATATATATATATATATATATATATATATATATATATATATATATATATATATAGCCGGCTACTCGTATTTGAGGATACCCGTCTACTAAGGCGACTAGCCAATCCCTATTGCAGACGCTTGCTCATTTTATTCAACGCCCACGGAGCCGATCTGTGGTTTATACTTCAACAATGCTGAATAGACCGTAGAAAAGAGCGTGTTATCAAGCGTGATCCACAATTTGAACAAGGCAAGCACGCTCAAGCCTTCGGCCAACACAATTTCAATCACAAGACTTGGGTATGGCTTTCAGCCACTTTCCAAAGGTGCCGCACGCTGTCATCTACGCCTCCAGTCCGACAACACCGATAACATCGACCACGTGCCCATATATATATATATATATATATATATATATATGTGTGTGTGTGTGTGTGTGTGTGTGTGTGTGTGTGCGTGCGTATAGAAAGAGAGTGAGGGAGAGCAAGAGTGAATGCGTGCAAAACAAATAGATCTATATTTTATTTCCAATCCCATTTAGAACACGCGTGAAACTGAAATATTCTAAGCCTCACCGTTTTCCTAAAATTTAACAAAATATCCCAATATCTGAACATTTTGTTGACAGGTTCCTTCATCAGGAAAATAAGATTTGTACATATATATATATAATCTGTGTGTTTTCATAAAATAAATTACTCAAAATCCATATCATAGCACCAAAATGTAAATCTCGCAACAGCCGGTCCATTTCAAATTACCAAGCGTTGAACTGCAGACTCAAGCATATAAAAAGATCTATATATATGTTTTGTGTACAACGAAATGATGACTATTTAGCTCAGCCAAATGTGGAACAACGCCATATTATGTTATTTGAAATTTTGCAGATAACAATTTTGCCAGAGGCAAGTAATTTGCATAATTTCATAAACAGAAATATGGTTACTGTCAGCATATGATGGCAATATATGATATATTCTGTTAGCTGGACATATTTGTACATCCTGAAAGTATATATATATATATATATATTGCAAGGAATAGATACAAATTATTTCCTAAAGGCATTATGAAAAATAAAAAATAAGAGATGAAAACACACTTACAGAACAGACCAACCGGTTTCGTTCCCAAGCTCATCAGGGTCGACTGGGAACAATTTAACAATTATTGCAATATATATTGACTCACACAAACACCCTACATACAATTAAAACATTAAAAAATGAAATGATTAATGTATGAGGGGAAAAAAATTCAAACCGCGCGAATTTGCACAGCACAAAGGAGAGAAAGAAAATTGGGGGAGTGTGAGTGGAATGTATGATACACACTAGAGTCTAATAACGTGAAGACCAAGGAGACAGTCTTTTTGCTTACAAAGAGACGGCTCCCTGGACCGAATATACAGAGACTCAAGTGCCCGCAAATGAAATGGAGAGTGCGAACTGGACAGTACAGTAAACCAATTCGGACTGAAATCATTTGCACAATCCCTGCAATTTATCAAATGTTCTATGATTGCTGACCCGGAAGTATTAACCAACTGGCTCTTACGGGCATCCGGATTAAGAACTCGCAATGGGATATGCTGCCTGATCCTACAATCTAAACGTTGGGAAGTCCTTCCTATATAGTTGCTACCGCAACCACATTTAAAAGAATAAATCACGGAAGAAACATGATGGAGAGGGAGAGGATCCTTACGCATAGAGGAAAAGGCAGAACGAGTCGCAAAATGAATCCTTAGCTGAGCCGAAAAATAGCACATATGGACAGCAGACAAGACCCGCCAAGACACAAGCTCGCCCCGCGAACCAATAAATGGAAGCCGCAAGTAAATAGGACATTTCTGAACTAAATATTGTTTTTCCTTTCGAAAATTAAGAATCTTAGCACGCATGACACTATGAAAATTATCACTAAGATATCCATTTTTTAATAGCGTGCAGCAGATAAAATCCAATTCTTCATCCAAATATTGTTGACTGCAAATCATCAAGGCCCTATGAGTTAAGGTCTTGATGAGATTAATTTTACGCTTTCTGGGACAAAATGAGTCCCAACGCGTATACAAACCAGAAAACGTTGGTTTCCGAAATACTGAAGTAAAAAATTGAGAAGGAATCCGATGCACAAGGACATCAAGAAAAGAGAGACAAGAATTAGACTCCTTTTCTATGGTAAATTTCAAAGATGGATGAAGTTGGTTCATAACTGTGAGAAAGGAATCAGCTTCCACTTCACTATTAAAAAGACAAAATGTATCGTCCACATACCTACGGTACATAGATGGTGCATTGTCAAAAGTGAGGAGGGACGTCTCATAAAAGCCCACAAAAATGTTGGCCAAAGTGGGACCCAAAGGGGAGCCCATGGCAACCCCATCAATCTGTCTCTACATAAAATTGTTAAAGCTAAACTCCACAGACATAGTGGCGAATTGCATTAGCTCAACAAACACATTTTCTGGGATATCCGGAGGTGACAAACCACTTCGATATAACATGTTGCAACATATATCAATAGTTCTCATTACTGGAACACAAGTAAACAGAGAACATACGTCAAAGGAACACATAAATTTATTTTTAGAAGGAGTATCACGAATAACCTGAACAAATTAAAATGAATCCTTAATAGTATACGAGCTAAAATGTTCAACAACAGGTTCAAGAAGGTCTAAAAGAAAACTCGCAACCTTATGTTGAGACGAGCCTGACATGGACAGGATGGGTCGAAGGGGTACATCATCCTTATGAGTCTTCGGAAGATTTTACAGACGAGGTCGAATAGACCAAACAGGTCTAATATCATCAGTAACCTCACGGGATATGAAACCACGTTTAGCCCAAGACAGGAGTTTCTTTTGAAATTTAATTAAATTTTTTCCGAATTTGAAGTGTTATCCTCGCAGTTATATAGACTTGTGCCTCGCTCTTCTGACTCACTTTCTAATCTTAAGGTTACTCTTAATAGTTTGGCACATACTTATGCTTTAACTCCTGTAGCTATACGATTCCCTGTCGTTCAGTAGTGTATTCTCTTTAAAACTAAACCCTCTCTTCTTTCATCTACTCGCGTGTTGCTGTTCTTTCACTCGGGTCCACCTTTGTCTGTTTGTAAACTCTTTAAGGATACAACTATTTTTTACATAAATTTTTAATTTTTTTGTCGAAAGCTAAACAAGTTTTTTTTTTTTTCATAGACAAATTCGGACTTGGCGCTCTTTACCCAATGTATAATAAAAAAAAAACTGATGTGAAATATCCAGCCAAAATATATTAGGTTGGTGCAAAAATAATTTCGTTTTCTAACATATGTTACTATGTGAGAAAACGAAATTATTTTTGCACCAACCTAATACAAAGCGGGAATCCAGAAAACTCAGTTGGATGTTGACTGTTTTATTTCGCTCATTTTAGGTTGGGATTATTAAAACATTACTGAAAAAATATTAGGAAAAGTGGTAAATTTTTGAGATCACTGTTCGATTGGGATAATCGAACAGTAATCTTTCCCAGGTCCTCTTCGTTTTCAACACGAGTACTGATCCACAATACAAGGATGAACGATAAGCCTTAGCGATTTTCGTTAAATAATTTTAATATATACAAATATACATATATAAAAAATAAACTAACAGATAAGTATGAGTTAAAACATCCGACGATCGGATCTCGAACTTATATTTATTTGCAATCTTTATTGCTAATATTGATCACTTTTACCCATAAATATTATTTAAGCTATCTAATATTAAACTTTTATATATATATATATATATATATATATATATATATATATATATATATATATATATATATATATATATATATATATATAAATGTGGGTATTGATGTCAACAGCCAAAAGCGACAGTCTGTTTCATGTTAAACGCAATCGTCCGGCAAAAAAAACAGACCGCTACCTTTGGATGCTGACATCAATGTCCACTTTTATATGTACATATGCTCTATCCCTGTTATCCATAAATATAACACACCTTAAAACTATATTTTTCATATATATATATATATATATATATATATATATATATATATATATATATATATATATTAGGTTGGTGCAAAAATAATGACGTAATAATGTCGTTTTTTGACGTATTTTTAACGTCAAAAAACGACATTATTCAGTCATTATTTTTGCACCAACCTAATACATATATTATTATTATTATTATTATTATTATTATTAATAGAAATCTTACAAGTATAAGAAACTATACTCGTTCGCAAAACCTTCGCCGTTTTGATTTGCAAATAATCAAACCAATACCAAAGGAAAAAAAGGTATAAAAATGAGGAACCAAGAACATGTAGTTAACCGAAAATAATCGTCTATCATACAAATCCAAAGCCCCCCCCCCAATCGATGCGAGTACGCAAAATAACTAAATATAGTGCTCAATACAGTGAGTAGAGCAGACCTAGTTAAACCTAGAGAGCCATACAAACCTACCAAGGTTTCACATAAGCGGATTGTCAGGGAAGCCTTCCCTGACGATCCGCTTAGCTCAAACCTTGCTAGGTTTGTCTGCCTCTCTAGGTTTAACTATATATATATATATATATATATATATATATATATATATATATATATATATATATATATATATATATATATATATATTAGGTTGGTGAAAAATAATGACATATTTTTTAACATCAAAAACGTCATTATTTTTGCACCAACCTAGTATATATATGTGTGTATATAAGTTATGTACTGAACACACACACACACACACACACACACACACACACACACATATATATATATATATATATATATATATATATATATATATATTATAAAATATAGTTTTAAAGTATGCCATATTTATGGGTTAAAGTGCTGAATGTTCAATATCACTGATATAAATGTGGACATTCATGTGAATACAAGTATCAGATTTTCCAAGCTCTCTTTTCTCATAATGTTCCCTAGAAATTTCAATTCTTTTATTTTGATGATAACTGACCTTTTTGTTTCAATATTCTTTAACCCTTCGTCGATGCTCACGTATCTTTTCCGTTCTATTTTTAGCTTCTTTCTGGAGAATCACTTTTCTTTTGCCTAAAGTCTCTCTTCTTCATGTGTTACGGGATTGTCCAGCATTCACTAACATATAGGAGGACTGATATCACATAACATTTATGCATTTCCGTCGTCTGTTAAATCTCTTTCCAGATATTTAAATTTGTTCTATTTACTTGCTTTTGGTATCTCTAATTTATAATTTACATTCTCTTACTGAAAACCATGGATTATGTCTTCTTGCAGTTGATGTTTAGTCCTTTCTTCTTGCTTTCCTTCACTATCTTCTATGGGCGTTCTTCTAGTTTTCTTTCTGTTTCTATCAACACTGTATTATCTACCAATCCTGTTTCTAAGATTGTGACTGACAATAATGAATACAGTTTTGAATGTTTTAATCCATAGAGGGGAAGGAGAGATGGATCCATATATTTCCCAAGAATATTTGTGAGAAAATGAATGTAATGATCTCAACCGGAATTCGAACACGTCTCGCCGACTTCATGTTCCGATCTGCCAACTATTATCCTGCACTAATATAAAAGATTTATTATAGGGATTTAAACTATAGTTGTTCATATAAGAAGCGCTGCAATACCTATAGTTATTAAAAGACGTTTCAGACGTTAACCCAAAACAATAATTCACATGATAAATTCCAGTTACGTGCGATGATCTTCAGAATTGCCTAAAAGAAAATTCAATTAAAATATTACAAAAATCAAATCAAAGTTAGTCAGTCCTTTTTAGATATTTGACACAACAAGAGAAAAAAAATTAAAAATGCAATCCCCTGCCTCATTTCGTTTGGATGGGAAAATAATTCGTGAGAAGCATGCATCTACTGAGATGTATATCTTGGTTTTTATCATATTTCACATATAAATTCTATTTTCTGAATGACAAGAGCTTAACTGCGATTATTCTCATGTAATGTTTATGTTACGAGGAACCTGTCAAAGACCGATTTCTTGTTACCACATTACAATAAATCCCATCCATGGATAAATTAGACTTGAGCCTGCGTTGTGCATATCATATGCAGTATTATTAGACGTTTCTACCACAGACACTTCCTGTTAATCATCACCCTTAAACTTCATACCTGCAAGAGAAAACAAAAAAAAACATATCTTTCTCTTTGTCTTTATCTACATATCGCCCTTATCATTCGGTTTCATTCAAAAATAAACAGAATCTCATAGACATGCACAGAAATTTGGTCGCAGGGTTTGTTTTTTTTTTTTTTTTTTTTTTTGTTTTTTTTTTCTCCTGGAACTTTTATTTAAACGAAAACCAGTTATTCACTATTATTGTTTAATTAAATTTTTTTTTTAATCATTTCACACCAAGCAAGACAATATGAGAAAAAAAGAAAATATTAAGGAAAGAGAACATTAAAAGAACAGAAATTAAGAATAACGACAGACATTGTACTTAAATTTTGAAGATCAAAGCTGGAAAGAAAGAAGGTTGAAGAAAGTACTACAAGCGAGAAGTCGAGAAAAGAAGCGTTTAGAACTTACGGTTGTATATAACGATTTTAACTGTAAAATGATGAGAAATTTTTGCCAATCTATTGCGCTTAAATTCATAAAATCTAGGTACCAAAGAAGATATCTCATCAGAACAATTACCATGTAATTTTTATAGAAAATGCACAGAGAAGCTACGTCACAGAGGGTGGAAAATGACTGAAGCCGAGATGCCAGTTCACAACCGTTAAAATTGCAGATTCTACTTTGTATCTTTTCAAGAATCTCTAAATCCATATCTAATGCACCAGATCAGATGCGACAAATGGTAGACTGATAAATGTGTAAGACATATTCAAGCGCAAATATGGCGATAGGGGATGGATAAACTGGACAACTAAGAGCATTTCGTCAACAACTGATCAGCAAAGAAGAAATTAAATTTTTGGATAAGAGATGAAGCCGCCGCCGACGAGGTTATTTACGTAGTCTTTCAAATGTTTCAGCTGAATGTTTCTTTTTTCCCAGGCGACATGGCCATGTCTATGAAATCGCACTTACATTTTTTGAAATCTTTTATTACATCTGTTTTATTGACTGGTATAGTGCGGTCGGTAAATAAGGAGAAATCAACAGAATAAAAAAAAACAACAAAAAAAACAACGCTCAACCGTTTAATTAAAAATAAAAAATGGCGATAATTTACCCATCGCACCCTGTACATTTCACTTTGTTTTTTTTTGTTTGTTTCTTTTTTCGTTTTTTTCTGTTTGTTTGCGGGGGTCTTTGGTAATTTTCAATTTGTTCAATTGCCTTTTGACAAAAGAATTATGAAAATTGCAATTTAATCAGAACCAAAATTCCGAACAATTCAGAACCTTTTCATATTTGGCTTTAAAACGAGACTTACTTTTATAAAAGTTTAAATATGATTTCCTTGGACATATGCATTAAATAAATTTAATGGGATGTTAAACATCCCATTAAATGTAAAAAATAACTAAAAAAAATAAATCCTCTCTGATGAATGTCGCAGTCGAAAAATAGTAATTACATTTATAATCATGTTAAAATTCTTTTGTTCGTATGAACAATGATTATCATGTAATTGTCATAAGAAGTAGGTCTTATGTAAATCGATTCAGGGTGAACGGCATACGAACGATCTGCAATCAGTTTAGATTTGAATGAATATGATAATATGTTATTTTCCGGAAATTAAAATCGGACCGAGTCTTCCAGTCCATCTCTCCAGAATATCCTCTCTCTGTATTTTTCCCTTTCATTCTATATCTCTCTGATTTTTCTCACCCATTCTTGCTCATATGTCTTAGTGGAAATCAAATTTCCCCACCGATTTCAAGTATTTTTACCCTATTCACCATATTTACTTCATCGACTTCGATTTCTCTTTATATATCTTTGTCTGTCTCTGTCTAACTGTCTGTCTGTCTGCCTCTCTCTCTCTCCATATATATATATATATATACATACGAGGTATGATCAAAAGTTATCGGGAATGGTGCTATAAAAATAAAACGCATAACAGTTTGGCATTTAATCTCCTTCAAAGTAGCCCCCTTCTGAAGTCATATAATTTATCCAGCGCCGTTTCCATTAATGGAATCATTCCTGGAACTCCATTTTCGGAATAGCGAGAATCTGCCCCGTCACAACATCTTGAATGGCTTCAACGTCTTGAAATCGTTTTCCTTTCAAGTAAGATTTGATTTTGGAAACAGGAAAAATCGCAAGGGGTGAGATTTGGTGAATATTGTAGTTGTCTGACTTGGGGAATATTTTACTTGGCCAAAAACTGCTGCAGAAACCGTGGCTACTCATGAAACCTCGGTGGTGTGAAGAAACGACCACACTCTACACATTTTCCTTCCATGCCCTGCTATAAATAATGAAAATAAGAGAGAATGTTATAACTTTGTGTGCATGCGCGATAGAGTTCAAAGTCTATCTGTGCCAAGCGGCTTCAATCTGGATGCTTTTAACTCCGTTTCCATAGCAACAGGCAATAATTTTTGACCATTTGTATTTTTCAAATATTAGAACAAGGTGTTTGAGGGCTGTCCGAAGATCATATTTTGTTAGGATCTTCTTCAAGTAATTTTAACCATCGCAGTCATTTTCAAGAAACAATTTCTTATCTATGTGATAGAATTTCTTTGTCTATATTATGGTATTTTTGGAAATGTGGGAACAGAAGATGATTTAGAATTGCGTAACTGTAACGGTTATGAAGAACGGGACCCATGAAAAGAACGGCATGTACTTACTTTAATTTTATTTTATTTTTTATCGTTTATAATTTATTTATTTTTTTAATTTATCATTATATATATAGAGTACTTGTATTAGGTTCGTGCAAAAATAATGACGTAATAATGTCGTTTTTTGACGTTAAAAAGTACATCAAAAAACGAGATTATTACGTCATTATTTTTGCACCAACCTAATAGTTTGGTGCAACCTCTTGGCTGTGCAAAATGTATTCCCAGATTTATGAAAAAAAATCCATGAAAGAAAAGAGGGTGTTAATTGCTCGAGATCTTCTGGAGATGCACATCTCGGAGAGAAGATTTGTAAACAGATTCTCTGTATGGGAAACGGCTCACCGATATGTGCCAAAAAGCAAAAGAAGATTGAGAGAGTGGGTTGAATGAAGGGCTTGTTTAAAATTCCGAGCAAGTTACAGACTACGACACTAAGGAAGGCCGGGGAGAACAACTGCTGAACTCTTGTGAATATAGCAAACAAGTTGATTTCGCTGGTTTTAATAGAAAGGCATATAATATGTTTGTATTTCTGAGATGAGGTTTTGTAACTATCAAATTAATTCTATTGTTTACAAATATAATTGTAGTTGCAGTGCTGTCTACATAAGGAGAACTACTCAACGCCTGGATAGAATTAAACAGCATATTCCCACCAAGATCAGGAATCACACCTTTGTCGTTGAACGGATGTGTCCCAAACACCTATGGTTCCGCTATATGTAAGCACGTCTTAAATAACAGAAAGTGTGCTGCTAATTTTAGTGCTGATTGGTTCAGTGTTCTTTCCCAGTCGCACTCGTTATTTCATCTCAAGGTGCTGGAGGCACTTTATATCGGGTCCCGCAAGTCTTCCCTGTGTAAACAGCGTGAATGTTTGTTGGGGCTCGCTGTTATTTGTCTCTAGCTGTTTGTGTTCCTTTTTTTCCCTTCTCTTTCTCATTACACATTTTCTGTTGTTTTAATTTAAGCTAATCTCCCGTAGAGGCCTGAATAGCGGGAGCGAAACCGGTTGCTACGCTTTTAACATGTCTTGTAATATTAAGCTACATACTTTTATTTCTGTAATATATATATATATATATATATATATATATATATATATATATACATATTATATATATATATATATATATATTATATATATATATATATATATATATATATATATATATATATATATATATATATATGTACATAGAGAGAGAGACAGAGAGACAGAGAGAGATTATCGGACCATTAAAATACCTCTGTTTATATTATTCACATTTTTCGGACTGTTGTCCTCATCTTTATTGTCACATACACAACGAATATCGAATATCGAATATTTTCTTCCACGTTAGAGACGTTTCCTCGCCAGTTCCGCTGATCCCTCTTCTAACAATATTATAAGATTCCAAGTTCACCAATTTTCATCTGCAAATCACTGACACCTGTTCTAAATCATCTTCCGTTCTTGGACAAAGCTTTGTCATCGCCGTCTTTCATCACCTTGCAATTTATTCACTGACATTGCTTAGGCTAGGAATGTTGTATAATGCCGGAAAACCATATCGATTGTATGGCATGGTTGGAATAATCACGTGATTTGATGAAACCAAATCAATTGTAGGTGATGTACACGGAATAAACTTACATGATCAGTGGGAGGAGAAAATTAGGGAGATTGTGGCCCGAGGTCTAAATGATGAAAAATACCCAGGAGAGGATATATTTTCGTAACCGCGCAGCAAAAGAGGGGACGTTGTCGCCTAGGTGACCTTTACATGCGAACAAAATCAGGTGAAGTGTAAAGCGAAATTTAACAATCCTTTAAAATTTTCTATTGCCCATTATCAAAAGTTTCTCTCTCTTATAAAGAAAATCGAATTTTGTTGTGTATTTCTTTAGTCTTGACCGCTAAGACGAGACACTGACCATCAACGAAGACAACAAGAATGAAAAAGACGAGAGAATCTCATGTATTATATCTGATAATACGAGTAAACTAACTATATTACATTATTATTGAACGAGACAGTCGAGCGCCCACCAAAGAGAAGCTTGCTGGGGTACAAATATATGAAGCCCAATGAAGCAATGATGCCGTTCAACCTCATAACGATATACAAGGCATGCATCACAACTAAATATTTGCGGCAGTGTAACAAGTTTTGATAAAAGTAGTGCATAATTCTTACAACTAAAGCTCAGCTTGAAATAACCCCAGGTCATGTTATCCAGTCTACACACATGTATCTGATTGAGATTGTTAACAAAAACATTGGCTGTTTCCCTCTTCAAACTTACATCAAATAAATATAACACCCAGCCATGACGCCCCCACAACTACCTGCTGTTCATGAGCATAGATGCATAATTTCTCAACGCCTAGGGGGACATATCTAACTGATTACGGTCAGATAACTGAAAAGCAGATCGGTGATAGTGGACGGTATTATTATTTGCAGTTAATTCTCCAAAGTAAAAGATATACATGGTAAAGTCTCAAATCCAGATCATGAGAAACGGAAAGGAAACATTATTATTTTTAGTAGTAGTAGTGTAGGTACCTCCACGGGAACGCTAAAAAATCAACACACCGTGATGAAAACATGCTTCAGTGAAAACTAATATTATTATTGAGTAGAAAGTTCTGAGTATTTTTTGAATATTTAATTGAATGTTCAACTCCTTTTTAGAACATTCAAAATTTTGATTACACATTTTATTTTTCTTGTTCCAGTAGTTGTACTAACCTTTAGCATAGTAAATTTTAGCCGGTTTTTGCCGTCATAGACCTATTAATTTTAAAATTCTTTTTTGAAATTTCTTTTTTTAGGAAATCTTGGTAATTTTATGAAAACTTAAGAAATTCAACGTGATAATTTTTAGAAACTATATTACTTAAAAGCAGAATTCTTTGAAGATTTAAATCACCGAATTTTTTATATTACAAAAATCTGATGACACCGAATATTTTCAAAAGATTTTCGATTTGTTTTTGTATGTGTGGTATACGTGCAGAATTCCAAAGTATGGATGCCAAAACCTATAACAATATCATTAAACGGTCACGTGTTTTAAGGTTTGTTCCCGCTTACCTTAAACTTTATCGTCTGCTCCACCGTAGATAGCTATGGACACGTTCGGCAGTTAATCGGCTGTCAATAAATCGATTAACACGTCAGCAAAACATGACCTTGTGAATAAGAAATGTTTGTATGCAAGTTTTTATGCTATAAGTAATATTTTCTTTTAAATCAGATTAATTCAATATTAAATTTGCTAAATTTCCACAAATAACTTTTTAGAAATATATATTACATTTTTGTAAGATTTTAAAACTGAGAATTAACATTTGTTTACAAATGTTTCATAAAGGCCGATTTGTATCGATTTTACTGGGGAAAAATCGATTCCGATCAAGAAATTCCTATTTGAAATATACCACAGAGTATTTTGCTAACTGGCAATACTAAATTTTAAATCCGTTAGCTTTCAGTTAAAGCTAAAATGAAAGATTCAAGAAAGCTTTTTTTTCATTTAAAAAAAATCTTTTTAAACCTGGCACATAACAGATTAGTGTAGTTATCTATAGTAGGAAAAGTAGTAGTATTAGGATTTGCAATCGCCAAGTAATGTAGTATAAGTCAAGTAATATACTTGCAAAGCAGAAAATAAACTGCTATTTTTTTAAGTATGTTATTATTGCATTAAAATTACAAATAAAATATAGTTTAAATATCTATATAAATAAATCGCAGCGTACATGTGTCTATCCGACCGTTTTTCGATCTTGGCGAATCATAAACAACCTCAAGGAACAGGTAGTACCTAAAATAAAAAAAAATTTCAAGTTAAATTTAAATATCGAACAAAGTAAAATCTTTAAAAAACTATTCTTTATTAAAGGTTTAACGTTAAGTTCGCTTTTCGTCGCGGTTGCAATTGATATCTTCTAATTAAACTGTAACAAAAAGTTAAGAAAGGTTCGGAGATCGGTTGCGTATACGAAGAAAAATTATGGCGAATTAAAGTGTCGAATAAAGAGGAGCTAGCTTAAAGCCTGCATCAAGGGCGGAATCTACGTTAGTATTAAATATATTCTGAAGTATACGATCGCTGATGAATTACTTTCTCTATTTAAAAAATTATCGAACATTTTAATTTTAATACTGTCATATCGCTTATAAATATTTAAATGGTGTCACTTTCTTAATGGATTTTAGCACATGATAAGTGTTTCTTATGTAGAGTATAAATATGATATCTGTGAATAATTTAATAGATTCAGTGGATTCTATGACCCTGATCAGTTGCGTTCTGGGAAAATTTGAAGTCGATTGACTAGGTCGATTGGTATGGAGAAGTTTTTGGCGCCACCCAATTCCCTAAATATATAACAATGACCAAACATCAGATATTTTTCAGATAGAAGATTTTCTTGGTCAGGTTGCGAACTTTTAAGCAGGCGCTCGTCTTTTGTGAAATAGAATGCAAAAGAAAATATATATTCTTATATTGTATGCATTTATTTGAATCTGTAAGATTTTATAACATTGTCCATATTAAAATATAATGTTTTACAGGGTTTTAATATTATCTCCTTTTATGTCTCGGGTATTTTTAGGACATGGTCATCTGGGCTCTCGAAAATTTACGATACTTTGTAGCTCTAAGCATTATTCATTGGATAGTATTCCCCAAGCCCCTGTTCTACTATATATATATATATATATATATATATATATATACAGAGAGTGAGAGAGAGTATTTATATGTATTCTTTCTTAATTTCTTAATTTTTTAGCACCGGATATGCCTTGAAAACATGGATAAATACAATTTCCACGACATATATATATTTAACTATATTGTCGATAGGGAAAAATCCCTTACTATAAAGGTAATTTACATTAACCAGAAAAAAAGCCTTAGACAGAAGCGTTTATCTTTTTAAATTTGTATTTTTTAATGTAACTTTAACAACAAAAACATTTCGATTTCATTTTTGCCTTGAAAAAGTCGGAAGACGAAACGCGTCGGCAAAATCTAAGATTTTTTTCCAATTGACATTTTATACCATATATATTTTATATATATATATATATATATATATATATATATATATATATATATAAATAGTTTTCATAGTTTTCTTAATAGAATGTACGCAATAGAATGTGGATATATTTAAGCCAAACCGAATTGGAACTCGGCTCTTTGATTCACAATTCCGAGTAATTACTGATTACACCACCCTCACATTCAAACTTAAACACCTGGTATTTCCAAACAGTCTCATCTAGGTACTGATCACGATCGACGTTGTTTCGTACTGGAATCGATGCACCTGTGATCGTACGGAAATCGATGCACCTGTGATCGTACGGGAATCGATGCACCTGTGATCGTACGGGAATCGGTGATATACATAAAGAGAAGAGAGACGTCGGAAACGTTTTTGATTATAAAGTGGATTTTTTAAAATATAGATTATACTTTATTTTCCATATTTTTCTACCTGTGTTCCCGACCATGCGACCTTCATCCGGCCAATAGTGGTTATTTCCACATTTATTATAAGGAATTAATTTTCCTCAAGTTTTTCAATGCTTAACCATTTTCTTTTGTGTGTAGAAATAATTCAATTTTTTTTTTGGGGGGGGGTTGTGGAGAAAATACATATTGTATCTAATTCGATATCTAAATAAAATATATGGATGAATTAAAATTTACATATATTTATATTTGTGTTTGGGGCAATACTATGACAAAGTGGAAAAAAAAGTTTTCATTTCACTTCTTTTGGGCTCCATTGGACTACAATGATGGTTACATTGATGCGTCTACCGAGGCACACAGCGGAACGGGTGCGCTATTATATATGATTTGGGTTTATAATCCTGCCGATTTAATTTAATTTAATTTTTTTTGTTTTGTTTATATTTCCATCTGATTTGTTATGAAATATCCCACATTGTAATAATAGAATCAGACAATATTGTAAGAATATAGACACAAATTTACTGTGGATGATCGAGCGATTGAAACATTTTCGAAACATTTTCGTCTAAAAAAAAAAAACCAACTATTTTCTTTTAATTAGAGCAGTATTTTTAAAATCAAAATTTTGTTCAGTCTCATTTCGTCGAGCAACTTATGAATTAAGTGTATTGTTTTGTAAATGATTCCTTTTTATTCACATAATCTATTTGGATTCCTTAACGTTTCTCCGGTTGTATGACCATCATTAC
The DNA here is from genome assembly GCA_963932145.1 of Acanthosepion lycidas. Classification (NCBI taxonomy): domain Eukaryota; kingdom Metazoa; phylum Mollusca; class Cephalopoda; order Sepiida; family Sepiidae; genus Acanthosepion; species Acanthosepion lycidas. The sequence goes on from OZ010604.1 coordinate 38,475,462, forward strand.
ATCTCTTAAAGCAAATTCCGCCTTCAAGTTTTAGCTTACTATTTTGTTTTGTATTACGTCTTTTATTGTTATCAACTCAGTTGTAAAAAAATTATCATGAGTAGACAAATTCTTTTCAGTTGTAATTGTGATAAAATTAGTGTTTAGATGGGTTTATTCAGTTTGTCAGAAAGGACAACTTTTTTTTCTTTTTTTTTAAATATTTTATAAACCTTTTGTTTCATGGTGACGTTTTTCCCCAGTTTTTCATACTTTTCCCCTAAAATTCTTTCTTGAAATATACAACTGCATATATTGTTTTACCACATACATAAAGGGTGTTTCATAAAGACGGGTTATATATAAGGGCGTTTCCTTAAGACGGATCAAAGTCAATATTATATAAACTAGTGTTATGGGTGAAAATTTATTTATTTCTCTACTGGATCATGTTATTTAAGTCATAGCAATTATGTGTGAAAAATAATATCGCCTAATATCCGCCAAGTCTTCGGCAACACAACTCCACTCGATGGTCAAAATTTTTGATGGCCTCTCTGCATAGTTGCTCCTTGATCTCAACAATATGCCTTATCTCTTCCTTCAGATGTTAAATTGTTGTTGGCTTGTTGGCATAGACTTTACTTTTGAGATGACCCCAAAGTAAGAAACCTGAAAGCGTCAAGTCGCACAGTCATGGTGGCAAATTGTTTCGAGAGATGTTGCGACCTGGAAACTTCTCATTGCATTTTTGTTTGAACGGCCATTTTCGTTCGATAACTTTCACACGTTGTTTGATTGTTAATTTTTCCATGTTTGAAATTTCCAAAGACTTTACGTTGTTAAATCTGAAAGAAAAAGAAAAAAAATTCTTTAGACGCTTAAACTTAATTCACATTTAAAATCGGTTCAAGTTACTCGAACAACCATTATGTGTAAAAAAATTCCGATATAAATATACCTGTCAAGACATTCTAAATAAATGAAAAGACAAGAAGGAATACTATTATGCCAACGTGTTTCGTTTTCCTAATCGATAGATAGATAGATAGATAGATAGATAGAGAGAGAGAGAGAGAGAGAGAGAGAGAGAGAGAGGGAGAGAGAGGGGGGAGATGGTTTTAGCACATAACAGCATGTAACTTTTTAACTGAATAAGTATTTTCATTTTTATTTTCTAAAATTCAGATCGTGTCACCTTAACCAGAAAGGGAAAATGAAAAAGTTAATACTATTTTGGGATTGAAAGACTTACGCAATATCATTTCTGTTATATAACGAAAGCAAAGTATCTTCAAAACAATATGATATATCATTAATTTTCACCGCGGGTTATCGGAAGAACGTGACTTCATCCTTTTGCGAGATCAAGTAGAATGGCTATGTTTTAACATCTATTAGTGAAGCTAAAATCTAAACCACTCCCGATTTCAGCGAAACCTTCCGGCAAAACGCTAAATATTAGAAATTGCACAAACCCGAACACTCCTGAGTCGAAGATATTTCGGGATGTTCATTTTTGTTGTTGATGTTTACAGTTCATGTCTTGTAGAATGCATTCTTCTTCTTCTTCTTCTTCTTATTATTATTCTTCATCTATATGCCGTGTCATTTCAGAACTAGAGTGATCCTGCCTCTCCTTTGCTCTTAGCAATGTATGTTTATTTACTCTGGCTTTCTTCTTGTTTTGCCATGTCTTTGCACAAGTTATCCCTCTAATTTTCAGTATCTCGCATGGATGTCAAATTCTTCAAGCATTCTCTCGCCATTAAGTTTACTATAACTTTCAACTGTATTTTTCTGATTAAAATTATATGTGTCTATAAATACAAATGTCCTCTTTGTTTAAAGTTTCTTTCTTCTTTCACATGCCGTGCCCCGGGATGTTGGTGTTCATGACTCTCCAAAGCCTCCTTTCTTTTGTAATACTTAGCAGTATTTATCTTTTTACTATCCACCGCGCCCCCTCCTCTGTCATATATTTAAACAAGCTCGTTAGTGGCATACGGCAATTTCACGTTGAAACACCGGTTCCCGTACAATCACTGAAGGAAGTCAGCATCGAGCCTAGATGGATGACCGCTCAGAAATATCAAGTACTGTAAGCTTGGATGAGTGGCTGGTGTAACTGATAATGGCTAGGATTTGTTAATCGGTTAGACGAGTTCAAATTCCAGTTACCTTCATTATATTCACTTACACGCAAATACACTTGGGAAACGTATGATTCTACGTCTTCTCCCAGTTATGGGTTAATTAGTAAGATTTGCATCACTAAGTAATTATTTCAAAAGGAAAAAAATACTTAAAATCTAAAAAATATGTTCTGGTTTTAATCTACAAAGCTGGAAAAGACGTAGAAAATGTATCAATCAATCAAGTTCATTAGTAAAATTACTCAATGTTTTCCTCTTACCTTTTTGCATTCAGTATTCACTGTGTGTCATATTCTCTATGCCATCTTTCCTCATTATGTGACCCAAAAATTTCAACTTTTTTGATTCTAAGTATAAATGTCCTCTTACTTTCATGTCTGTAAAAATATGGCCAATCCATGCCATTGTTAGCATTCTTCTGTAGAACCAGACCCTAAAATGTATCAATTGAATTATTTCCAGAATTTAGTATAACTTCTACAGGACTGTCATTTTCTGGCCTGTGATTAAAATAATCTATCCGATTTTATCGACTATCAAAAACGAAATATAAAAAATATTTGACAAAATTTGACCTTCGTTCTCGCAAAAAAATGAAGTTTCAAAAGGGACTGATTTTCCACTGACACCGCTATTATTTTAATTACCTTCACTCCCCGTCAATGTTTTAAAAAGCGATGACTAAAATTGTAATAAAGCCTAAATATATCATCATATATTTAGGCTTTGTTATAATTTTAAGTGTGAATTTATACATCATTCCTCCTTGAGAATTTAAAACAAAAATATTTAAACACTATTTATTTATTAGGTCTTTTTTTTTATTTACAACAATAATTTTATATTTACAAAATTATAAAAAACTAACAGAATTCCAATGAAATATTTATCATTTACCAATTTATAAAGAAATAAATATGAAAACAATTTTATATTCGTAAATTTATAAATATTTATTAAATTATTAAAATATGGAGACCAGCTACAAGGAAATCCTTATTATTTACCATTTTATACATTTCCTATCAATTGGTAATTAGCCGGTGATTTGCCAATCATCCCAACGAACAATCTAATAAATAAATAGTGTTTATTATTTTTGTTGTTAATTCTAAAGAATAAAGGAAATGTATAAATTCGTATGTTTAAATTTTATTAAAATTCTAATCAAGCCCTTTTAAAACAATAAACATAGCCGAGATTGAAGGACGTTAAAATAATAGCAGTGTCAATGAAAAAAACTGTGGTTTTGAAACTCCGGTTTTTTTTTTTTTTGCGGTTACAAACTTCCAAGTCAGCCGAACATGTTTCCACGCGAGTTCGGTTGACTTGCTATGATAACCTGTAAGTTTATAATTGAAGAATCACTCCAAGATGAAACCTCATATTTTATTTTATTCGTTCTTGATATCAGAGCCAGATGTAGATGCTACAGTAGCAGACGTTGAAAGTTACTTGCAAGAATATAGTTTTAGCATTGCCGCATAAAAATAGTCCGGAAAATTGGCGTTTGACATCAAAGTGCGTTTGAGGTGTGTCAGTTAATCCCACCAAATAGGATAACATTGAAATTATTGACAATAATAGACGTTAAGATTTTTGCATCACCAAACGAGGTGAGGTCACAGTTTAGCCTGGTGGGTACAGGCATTTCAGGGACCCCATTGATGTGTGTGCGATAAACTACGTTCGGGTGGATGAAAGATGGACTATATGGATCAGCAGTTATAGAAATAAAATTAATCCTGGCTTTGAAAAACTAGAAAATTTTTACCTTGTAATTAAAATCCTGCTCTATCCGACTGCGTTCCCCGTATCTTGTACATTCCGTGGAAATATATAGGCGACATTACGTCATTTTAAAACATAATCTCCTTCTTAGATACGACAATTATTGTTAGACGGAATGTTTTATAGTAAGTGCTTCCTATTAAATTCAATTAGTAACTTCATTTCGTTACTACCAAACATCAATTAGTAGCTTCAGACATTTTTTAATCCAAAATTTGTCTTTAAATCCTGTTATTATTATTATTATCATTATTATTATTATTATTATTATTATTATTTCTCATTTAATCTGCATGTAGTTTCTTTAACTTCTTTCTTTGCTTTCCTCTTTATTTTCTTCTTTATTTTTCTCTTTATCTTTTATTAAATTTTCTTTCTTCTTTGTTTTTCTTGTTATTTCATCGTCATCATCATCATCATCTTCTGCTTCTTCTTCTTCTTCCATCCTATTCGCAGTAAAATCTGTAAATTAGCTTTTAACAATGCAAATAAAATAAAACAAATTGAAGCACATGATAAATTTTTCCATTACTTCACACATTTCCATACAGTCATTTTACAGTTTTCATCACATCTTGAAGTTTTCTTTTCATTTCCGTCTTGAAAATTTGAAAGTGGGTAAAACCTCACTTGACGAAGACCCAGCCAATGAGCATTGAGCTCTTCTAACAAAAGTCAGTGTATACTGAAACAACGCCAACCAAATATATTGAAATCTCTGATAAAGCATAATCGTTAATGTAATTAAAATGTTTGCAAATGTACTGTCAAATATAAAAAAACTAATTTGAATGCTTCTAGCTGAAAAACAAACACTACGTTTTGGATTGTTCTTAATAAAATATAATCAACGCGAATTTTAAATCAAGGTAACGAGTTGATTTGGTTAAGGCTTCAAATAATGAATTTCATTTACAACAGAGATTCCCGAAATTTCATATCTTCTCAGTTTCGCATCCTAGCGAAGGGTGAATATTTTTCTTTACTAAGATTTCTCGAATATTCAAACCGGTAGACAAAAATAAATAAAATATACTGTTTAATAAATAAACGCGGCGTCTATTCAAATATCAATATCCACTCAATTAACGTTTAAGTGATAAAATCTGTCGAACTAATAAATAAAAATCTATTATTCCTTATATATATATATATATATATATATATATATATATGTATATATATATATGTATATATATATATGTATATATATATATATATATATATATATATATATGTATATATATATGTATATATATATATATATATATATGTATATATATATATGTATATATATATGTATACGTATATATATATGTATATATATATATGTATATATATATGTATATGTATATATATGTATATATATATATGTATATATATATGTATACGTATATATATATATGTATATATATATGTATATATATATATGTATATATATATATATGTATATATATATATATATATGTATATATATATATATGTATATATATATATATGTATATATATATATATATGTATATATATATATATGTATATATATATATATGTATATATATATATGTATATATATATGTATATATATATATATATATATGTATATATATATGTATATATATATATATATATATATGTATATATATATGTATATATATATATATATATATATATATATATATATATATATATATATATGTATATATATATGTATATATATATATATATATATATATATATATATATGTATATATATATGTATATATATATATATATATATATATATATGTATGTATGTATGTATATATCTATATTACAATAGATCTTAATACCTATAATGTACCAATGGCCTACATATATAAGCAGTCGAGTAAAAACACAGCTCACATGGTCTGAAGATTACATTGAAACATGAAAAAGACTGTCGGCGACTGGTGTTGACTGCAGTGCCCACTTTTACATTGACATACACTCTATCTCGTATATTGAGCACTTTTACTCATAAATATACTATGCCTGATAAGTTAAAGCTATATATAGAAATAGACAAAACTTGTCTATATTATTTAATAAACCATGCATCAATGATATATATATATATATATATATATATATATATATATATATATATATATATATATATATATATATATATATATCCGTCATACGGGTTGCGTAGTCATATATATATATATATATTTGTCATACGGTTCTCATGCATATCCCACGCACAGCAGGATCGATCCCGTGTCCATATGCATCTCTCAGCTGCTGATCAGAACCCCGTCTCTAACGGAATACCTCGCAGATTAAACCATAGCCAGGCTTCACTTTTTGACGCTACACAACTATTATCTGCTGCGAGTCACTATATTATGTTATTAAGGTCTGTTAAGAATATCAGAATATTTTTTTATGTAAAATTATTCTTTATTCATTTCGTGATTTTATCAAATTAATGTCGTCTCTGTGGATATATAATTTTTCCAGAGACTTTAATCCATTGTTGGATTTGCTCGTGGAGAATTCTGCTTTCCCATTCAATGACTGTGATTTATATAACTTCCTGTCATTTTGTGTATATATACTACGCTCAGCTGGGTTTACTTCCGGTTTCATAACGGGATAGCAACTGACATCATTTGATTCCTGATTCTGCACTTGGCAATATTGTGCTCCATTTAGATTCTGCTTTGATAATGAATACAAATATCTTAATGTGAGTCTATATTGCGATCGCCACAGATTACCTTCTTTTTGGATCAAATATTTTTGATCACCATTATATTCAATTTTGACGTCTGATATTCCGTGGAGTGAATTATACACTACATTTCTCTATTGATCACATTAGCGCAGATTAAAGCCAGGTTTTCAAATGATTCTTTTGAATGCAGATCTCCTCTGTTCAGAAGAATGGCGAAAACATACTTCCTTCCTCGTATATGGCCTATGGTGGACTAACATTAAACGTTATAAGTGATAATCATCTTAAGTGATAATTTAATTTCTAATAATATATTTTAATCATGCCAATTTAAATACATAAATTCCCCTAGACTCTGTGGAATAATTTTTGATTATGACAGGAGGAAAAGAAGATTAATATTGTCTCTTTTTCTGCTTTTCAAATTTAATTTGTTCATTTAATAAAATTCAAATTATTTCTTAAATCAAGCTAATGATATTGCTCGAAGTTTCGTAGCAAAATACAATATAATCCTCAATGATTACACGTTTATAATTCCTATTTGATATCATAGGATCCCGAAAATTCAGGCGAGGAATTTGATTATCTCAGTGAGCTTTGTAACCCACTGAAACAATTGAATTCCTCGCTAAATGACATCAATCTCTGCTTTATATTTTTTTAAGTATTTGCTATTTTTAATTTATTTCTAGTTCATTTTCAGGACTTAGTCGATTATGTGTATGTTTCCGAATGGTATTTGTGCCTAAATAAATATAACGAACCCAACTGGAATTTGAACTCGGCTCTCCGATTAACAATTTCGAGCCATTATCCATTAAACCTAAGATTACAAGAACCTAGTATTTGTCAGCGGTCAACCATCTAGGTACTGACCAGTCTCGACGTTGCTTCACTTCGGTGATAGTACGCGGACAAGATCTTTCAACGTGATATGGCCGGATTCACAAATGTCTATTCACAAATTCCTTGTCATGGCTTCTTATGAAATCTAATTTGCCGTCTCTGTGGTTTTGCCTTCTCTGTGGTTTTGCCTTCTCCATGGTTTTGCCTTCTCCATGGTTTTGCCTTCTCCATGGTTTTGCCTTCTTTGTGCTCTTGTCTTCTCCACGATTTTGCCTACTGTGGTTTTGCCTTCTCTGCGGTTTTGCCATCTCCACGGTTTTGCCTTCTTTGCGCTTTTGCCTTCTTTGCGCTTTTGCCATCTCCACGATTTTGCCTTCTCTGTGGTTTTGTCTTCTCCACGGTTTTGTTTTCTCCGCGGTTTTGCATTCTCCGCGGTTTTGCCTGCTTTGCGCTTTTCCCTTCTTTGCGCTTTTGCCATCTCCACGATTTTGCCTTCTCTGTGGTTTTGTCTTCTCCACGGTTTTGTTTTCTCCGCGGTTTTGCATTCTCCGCGGTTTTGCCATCTCCACAGTTTTGCCTTCTTTGCGCTTTTGCCATCTCCACGATTTTGCCTTCTCTGTGGTCTTGTTTTCTCCGCGGTTTTGCATTCTCCGCGGTTTTGCCATCTCCACAGTTTTGCCTTCTTTGCGCTTTTGCCATCTCCACGATTTTGCATTCTCTGTGGTTTTGTCTTCTCCACGGTTTTGTCTTCTCCGCGGTTTTGCCTTCTCCACAGTTTTGCCTTCTCCACAGTTTTGCCTTTTTGCGCTTTTGTCTTCTCCACGATTTTGTCTTCTCCGCGGTTTTGCCTTCTCCACGATTTTGTCTTCTCCGCGGTTTTGCCTTCTCCACAGTTTTGCCTTCTTTGCGCTTTTGCCTTCTGCACGATTTTGCCTTCTCTGTGGTTTTGTCTTCTCCACGGTTTTGTCTTCTCCGCGGTTTTGCCTTCTCCACAGTTTTGCCTTTTTGCGCTTTTGTCTTCTCCACGATTTTGTCTTCTCCACGGTTTTGCCTTCTCCATGATTTTGTTTTCTCCGCGGTTTTGCCTTCTCCACAGTTTTGCCTTCTTTGTGATTTTGCCTTCTCCCCGATTTTGCCTTCTCTGTGGTTTTGTCTTCTCCGCGGTTTTGCCTTCTCTGCGGTTTTGCCTTCTCTGCGGTTTTGCCTTCTTTGCGCTTTTGTCTTATCCAAGATTTTTACTTCTCCAAGGTTTTGGCTTCTCTGCGGTTTTGCCTTCTTTGCGCTTTTGCCTTCTCTACGGTTTTGTCTTCTCTGCGGTTTTGCCTTCTCTGTGGTTTTGCCTTCTCCATGGTTTTGTTTTCTCCGCGGTTTTGCCTTCTCCACAGTTTTGCCTTCTTTGTGATTTTGCCTTCTCCCCGATTTTGCCTTCTCTGTGGTTTTGTCTTCTCCGCGGTTTTGCCTTCTCTGCGGTTTTGCCTTCTCTGCGGTTTTGCCTTCTCCGCGGTTTTGCCTTCTTTGCGCTTTTGTCTTATCCAAGATTTTTCCTTCTCCAAGGTTTTGGCTTCTCTGCGGTTTTGCCTTCTTTGCGCTTTTGCCTTCTCTACGGTTTTGTCTTCTCTGCGGTTTTGCCATCTCTGTGGTTTTGCCTTCTCCATGGTTTTGCCTTCTTTGTGCTCTTGTCTTCTCCACGATTTTGCCTACTGTGGTTTTGCCTTCTCTGCGGTTTCGCCATTTCCACGGTTTTGCCTTCTTTGCGCTTTTGCCTTCTTTGCGCTTTTGCCATCTCCACGATTTTGCCTTCTCTGTGGTTTTGTCTTCTCCGCGGTTTTGTCTTCTCCACGGTTTTGTTTTCTCCGCGGTTTTGCATTCTCCGCGGTTTTGTCTTCTCCATGGTTTACCTTTCTCTGCGGTTTTGCTTTCTCCAGAGTTTTGCCTTCTTTGCGCTTTTGCCTTCTTTGCGCTTTTGCCATCTCCACGATTTTGCCTTCTCTGTGGTTTTGTCTTCTCCACGGTTTTGTTTTCTCCGCGGTTTTGCATTCTCCGCGGTTTTGCCTTCTCCACAGTTTTGCCTTTTTGCGCTTTTGTCTTCTCCACGATTTTGTCTTCTCCGCGGTTTTGCCTTCTCCACGATTTTGTCTTCTCCGCGGTTTTGCCTTCTCCACAGTTTTGCCTTCTTTGCGCTTTTGCCTTCTGCACGATTTTGCCTTCTCTGTGGTTTTGTCTTCTCCACGGTTTTGTCTTCTCCGCGGTTTTGCCTTCTCCACAGGTTTGCCTTTTTGCGCTTTTATCTACTCCACGATTTTGTCTTCTCCACGGTTTTGCCTTCTCCACGATTTTGTCTTCTCCGCGGTTTTGCCTTCTCCACAGTTTTGCCTTCTTTGTGATTTTGACTTCTCCCCGATTTTGCCTTCTCTGTGGTTTTGTCTTCTCCGCGGTTTTGCCGTCTCCGTGGTTTTGCCTTCTCTGCGGTTTTGCCTTCTCTGCGGTTTTGCCTTCACCGCGGTTTTGCCTTCTCCACAGTTTTGCCTTCTTTGCGCTTTTGTCTTATCCAAGATTTTTCCTTCTCCAAGGTTTTGGCTTCTCTGCGGTTTTGCCTTCTTTGCGCTTTTGCTTTCTCTACGGTTTTGTCTTCTCTTCGGTTTTGCCTTCTCTGCGGTTTTGCCTTCTCTGTGGTTTTGCCTTCTCCATGGTTTTGCCTTCTTTGTGCTCTTGTCTTCTCCACGATTTTGCCTACTGTGGTTTTGCCTTCTCTGCGGTTTCGCCATCTCCACGGTTTTGCCTTCTTTGCGCTTTTGCCTTCTTTGCGCTTTTGCCATCACCACGATTTTGCCTTCTCTGTGGTTTTGTCTTCTCCGCGGTTTTGTCTTCTCCACGGTTTTGTTTTCTCCGCGGTTTTGCATTCTCCGCGGTTTTGTCTTCTCCATGGTTTTCCTTTCTCTGCGGTTTTGCTTTCTCCACATTTTTGCCTTCTTTGCGCTTTTGCCTTCTTTGCGCTTTTGCCATCTCCACGATTTTGCCTTCTCTGTGGTTTTGTCTTCTCCACGGTTTTGTTTTCTCCGCGGTTTTGCATTCTCCGCGGTTTTGCCTTCTCCACAGTTTTGCCTTTTTGCGCTTTTGTCTTCTCCACGATTTTGTCTTCTCCACGATTTTGTCTTCTCCGCGGTTTTGCCTTCTCCACAGTTTTGCCTTCTTTGCGCTTTTGCCTTCTGCACGATTTTGCCTTCTCTGTGGTTTTGTCTTCTCCACGGTTTTGTCTTCTCCGCGGTTTTGCCTTCTCCACAGTTTTGCCTTTTTGCGCTTTTGTCTTCTCCACGATTTTGTCTTCTCCACGGTTTTGCCTTCTCCACGATTTTGTCTTCTCCGCGGTTTTGCCTTCTCCACAGTTTTGCCTTCTTTGTGATTTTGCCTTCTCCCCGATTTTGCCTTCTCTGTGGTTTTGTCTTCTCCGCGGTTTTGCCTTCTCCGCGGTTTTGCCTTCTCCACAGTTTTGCCTTCTTTGCGCTTTTGTCTTATCCAAGATTTTTCCTTCTCCAAGGTTTTGGCTTCTCTGCGGTTTTGCCTTCTTTGCGCTTTTGCCTTCTCTGCGGTTTTGCCTTCTCTGCGGTTTTGCCTTCTCTGTGGTTTTGCCTTCTCCATGGTTTTGCCTTCTTTGTGCTCTTGTCTTCTCCACGATTTTGCCTACTGTGGTTTTGCCTTCTCTGCGGTTTCGCCATCTCCACGGTTTTGCCTTCTTTGCGCTTTTGCCTTCTTTGCGCTTTTGCCATCACCACGATTTTGCCTTCTCTGTGGTTTTGTCTTCTCCGCGGTTTTGTCTTCTCCACGGTTTTGTTTTCTCCGCGGTTTTGCATTCTCCGCGGTTTTGTCTTCTCCATGGTTTTCCTTTCTCTGTGGTTTTGCTTTCTCCACAGTTTTGCCTTCTTTGCGCTTTTGCCTTCTTTGCGCTTTTGCCATCTCCACGATTTTGCCTTCTCTGTGGTTTTGTCTTCTCCGCGGTTTTGTCTTCTCCGCGGTTTTGCCTTCTCCACAGTTTTGCTTTCTTTGTGCTCTTGTCTTCTCCACGATTTTGCCTACTGTGGTTTTTTCTTCTGTGCGGTTTTGCCATCTCCACGGTTTTGCCTTCTTTGCGCTTTTGCCATCTCCACGGTTTTGCCTTCTCTGTGGTTTTGTCTTCTCCACGGTTTTGTGTTCTACGCGGTTTTGCCTTCTCCACGGTTTTGTCTTCTCTGCGGTTTTGCTTTCTCCACAGTTTTGCCTTCTCCACGATTTTGCCTTCTCCACGGTTTTGCCTTCTCTGCAGTTTTGCCTTCTCCACGGTTTTGCCGTCTTTACGCTTTTGCCTTCTTCACGGTTTTGTCTTCTCCGCGTTATTACCTTCATCACGATTTTGCCTTCTACCCGCTTTTGTCTTTTCCACGGTTTTTGATTCTAACCAGTTTTGCATTCTTCACGGCTTTGTATTCAGATTAGATAGCTCAGTCAAACTTACCATTTGATCCACATGGGAAAAGAGAAGAGATTGATTCATAAATTTTTCAAGGACATTTAACACAAGCATGTATGTCTTTCTAATGCCATATCCTATAAGGACGTAAGCTATCATTGCTTTCGATAGACTTCTTTTCTTGAATATTTGTGAGTTCCCTTGACTTTTGGGAAATGTATTTCCGTTGATCTCTCTACCGTTTCAAATTCAGAATTGTCTTTTTCTTAGACTCGATACTAGCAAAGTTTTCTCTGCTACTTAACCTGAAAGAGAAAATAGAGAATCATGATTTTTTCAAAGGCAATTGTGAGAAAGTGAATTCAATAATCTAAGCAAAGATTTGAATTTAGCTACACAGTGTATTACAACACATGAATACGCCAGATAAAGGAAAATGTATGTAAAATGCTGGAAAATACAAATGAAAAGCTTAGAAGTCATTATATAGATTGTCTGCCAACCTACGCTTTAATAATGTGCACGGAAAATGGATTTCTTTTCTGTTTATTTCATAACAGGAATCGTGTAATGAAAAATTACTGACTGATTAAAATTTACGGCTTATAATGAGAAATCGGAGAACGGAGTTCGAATTCCAGTCATGTTCTTTGTATTCGTTTACATGCTGATGTCCTTGAGAAAGATATGAGTCTTTCATCTCCCACCAAAGTGTTAAATGCCAGGATTTGCATCTGGATAATTCATTTTCGACGAGATACTTTCGCTGATTCCCAAATTGCATAAATTTAAACGTGCTACTAGGTTGGCATCTTAGTCCCACCCTTTCACGGTTAAATGTAGCCGTCTCTTCTACTCCAATAGCTTCATGTCTCGCACTTCCCGTCAGTGGAACTCTCTTCCTCTTACTTGCTTCCTGATAGCTATAATCTTCAAATATTCAAATGTAATGTTAATCGACATCTCCAGATGATTTATTCCTCGTCCTTCTCTTCATCCTTTCCTCTATCAGGCCTCTTTACTCTTGCTTCCAATCTCTGTAACCCCTTACGTGCTAGTGGCACTCACGCCTTGTCTTGGGGTGAAATACTTTTTAAAAAATCTATACTCTGAAAAATATTATTTTTAAAATCCAAAATATGTGGTTCTGCTTTAAATAACCGACGAACGGGTGATAATGTGTAAAAAAAATCAATTTATCTGGATATGCAATGATTTATTCATTCAGTATACAAACAGTTTATGATTTTTAGTATCTACTACTTACCTCACTACATATGAACTCACGTCATATTGTTAGGTGAACAATTTGATCGACTTAAAAAACAATATAAATATTAACTCTAATCTTGTTTTGAACTTCCCCCGTAGAAAGGGAATAAAAGATCTGCGGCAATGTGCCCGCTGAAGCACAATTGATTATATTTTTGTAGCTAACTTCCAGGCGAATTCAATATAAACGCGTCGATGATTCTATGAATCCATGATGAAATAGGCTTTTGTATTCGTTTTGATGGTAATGTGAAAGAGCGACGGTGAAAGAAATGTTTATTTATAAAAGCAACTAAAACTGACAGTTTTGTTTGATGTTTGCCTGTCAAATACATCAATTTGATAAAAATAAAATGAAAGGCAAATACTCTGAAAGTGTTTTCAATATCGCCATACCAAAATAGAAAACATCGAAATTTCAAAAAAGAAATCAGGACGGAAAGGAAAATGAAAAACAACTGGTAATATGAGTTATTGAAATAACAACTATCACTTTAACTTTCATAAAATAAAACATTACATTGTTATTAATAAAAAAAAATAGTAGGGTAAGTAACAATAATAGATATTTTTAGAGATGAAAAATTTGACAAAAGCCCTTATTCATAAAGTTCTGAATAAAGCATCTAATTTTAATGGCCCCAGGGACAAGTTCCAAAATAACTTAAATTCTGTAAATACTCTCCACAAGAACTCTATTATTATTATTATTATTATTATTATTATTATTATTATATTTCGATTTCTGCTGTGGTCACACTACCTACAAAGTCTGCGGTTACACCTAAGGTATATAGAGATGTGGTGTTATTCCTATATTATATGATTTCTTTTTCTAACTCCCATATCACTAGCGTTACATTGACGATGTTCTTCTTAGTGAACTGTACTTATCAAGACAATTTTTGTATTTCTCTTAAGCTGAGATTTCCAGGGAGTTTTTCAATGTGTTGTTGTACTCCCTTTTTTATCATTCCGAACGCACCTGCTATGTCTGTTACTATTCTTGTTTTCAGTTTCCACATTTTTTTTATTTTGATTTACAGGACTTTATACTTCGATTGTTTTTCAAATTCCTATGTTGAAGACCGCTTGGCAATCCCTATCAATTAGTAGGCAAGAATTTTTCGTTTCGGTTTTTGACAGTTATGTCCGACCAATTTTTTCCAATCTTCCTGCCTGTAAAGATGGTGTAATCCCATAGAATTGTGATGTCTTCTATTTCTGTGACTGTTCCTGAGTGATGTTCATCCAGGGTCTTGGAGGCGGGTTGTTGTAGGGATCCTCGTAAAATTATGGCTTTATTACAGTTGTCCATTCTTGAATTCTTGATGCAAGCTTTGATGTCCTTATAAGGACGGACATATGATGAGAATACTATGGACAGGGCATCTGAACAACGAGAAATTTTTTAAGGAAAATGGGATGAAAATGCTGCATTTCAAAAAACTCACGTTAAGAGAAAATACGTTAGAATTTAACACTTACCGATATATTGAAGGCAAGAGAAACAGGGTAAACAGCGAATAAACTACTTAATGTATTTGTATGAATGGAGAGCAGAACCGAAATGATGAGGAATGGTAAAGGATTAAAGAGAAAAAAAAACAGAAAATTGTGGAGAGTCATAAGTAATTGGTTTATAAAAGATTTTGTTAGTTATTTCATCCCAAGAAAGACAATAAAGACACTAAGATGTAATGAGAACATATGAGAACAAAATTAAGGAAGCGTAATAATAAAAGAACAAAAATTAAGAAGACAAAGATTGACATTGGATTTCAATTTTTAAAGATCAAAAATTGGCTGGGAAGCAAAAAACCGAGAAATACGATAGAAGAGACTTTTAGTATAAAGCTTATGGTTACATCTAGCCATTTTAACTGATCTCAAAAATCACAATGCTATTATTATTATTATTATTATCATTATTAATAATAATAATAATAATAATCTAAAAAATAAATACAGCTGAGCTCAGAATGAGCAAAAAATAGGCAACATTTAGCGAGGGAGCAATCTTAAAACTGATGAAGTTTTCACCTTACAAACCAATAACTGCTCATACTTAGAATCTATATCGTAGGATAAAAAGCATGTAATTCTATTGAATGTTCAGAGTCAAAGGAAACGCCCAGAAACAACGCAGAATTAAATTAGGAGTAACTTAAAAGCTGGATAAAACATCGAATGATGGAATTATGTCCGCCTTGATTTGATCTATTGCTTTGGTTTCGTTTATTTTATTAACATCTCAATGAATTTTTAGGATAGGTAAGTATGAATAGAATATGTATTCTCTGTAAGAAATTAGTAGACCCGGTTTCATTGATGTATGTAAAGAGGGTTTTTGTTGATAGTCTAATGTATTGCTGGTAATATTTTTTTCTCAAAATTGTATTGCTAGTAATATTTTTCTCCAGAATGTATTGGTGGTAATATTTTTCTTCCAAAATCTTGCGGTATTTTTTATGTATTTGTTGGTATTTTAACCATAAAATGTATTTTTATACTTTCATAGTGTTTTGAGCCCGGGTTGGGGGTTAACTATTCGCCTATAGGTGGGATCCTGACACGTGATACCACATCGTGTCAGGGTGGACCTGGGAACAACAACTATTAACAGGTGTTTCCACGCTCCTAAAAATCTCCCGATAAGAGGCCTTGTTGCCGGTTGTAGTTTATCGTCAAACCTAGGACAATTGATCTATTGGAAGGGTGCGAATGATCCGAGTAGAAAATATGGAAAAAGAGTAAAACCCTGTAAAATTGGGGACCATTATGAAGACCGCATTATTTAAAACATTCACAATATTGAGGTGAGTGTTGGAACACTGAGGAGACATATTTTCTATTATGAAATGTCAATGAATAGCCTAATATTGCCAGTTGATTTCTATTACACGCTTTTTTTATTTAATGGTTATAACTGAGAATCATTAAAGTTTTGAATGTTGTCCCAGAGACTTTGCAAATAGACTGAAAAAATTAATATGCGAAGAAGAAATAGAATAAAGCAGACCACAGCATTGTTGGCATCAGCAAAAACACTCAAGAAATTGAAGAGACTCGCAATCATTTGTACTCAAAAAATAGTCAACCAATAATACTGACATGAAAAGATCAGTGATGAATATCAAACCTCAAAGCAAAATATGACTAGATAATAACTGCTCTTTCCTGGATTTGCATAATAATAATAATAATAATAATAATAATAATATAGTGTATTTTTTTTAACTGATTCGAGATCATTATTACTGGCTAGACAACTTGTGACCCGCTGGGTTACTGAAGATTCAAGCGATAAAACATTGAAGTGATTTGAACATTAAAAAAATTATGTGTTTGAAGAAAGTTAAAAATACCTACTGTATAAACTATTCACATTTTTAATCTTATTAACTTAAAATGTGTTTTTTTTTTAACAGATTAACTTAAATTTATTCGTAATATGCCAAAAAATATTTTAAAATTATATTCACTTGAAAATATTTTTGAATATGGCAAAAATATTTTTTGAATATTTAAAATATTGTCTGTTTAAAGAAAGCCGAAATCACGCAGAGAGGTGGAAGGAGAAAACTGGAAAGAGAGAGAGGTGGAAAGAGAGAGAGGGAGAAAGAAATTTAAATAATTATGCGCCCGACATATGCATGATGCACAGACTTTTAGTTTTAGATATATAGATAGATAGATAGATAGATAGATATGAAGAGACTGAGACAGAGAGAGGGAGAATGAAGAGACTTACCTAATGAGGAGATAGATACAGACTGCGATAGATAGATAAGATAGAATGAAATAGATTGAAACAAATTGTAATAGATAGA
This sequence comes from Acanthosepion lycidas, assembly GCA_963932145.1. Taxonomy (NCBI): domain Eukaryota; kingdom Metazoa; phylum Mollusca; class Cephalopoda; order Sepiida; family Sepiidae; genus Acanthosepion; species Acanthosepion lycidas. The sequence continues at coordinate 38,492,487 of OZ010604.1, forward strand.
TAGATAGATAGATAGATAGATAGATAGATAGATAGATAGATAGATAGAAGGAAGAAAAAAGAAACAAAGAGGAATGCAATAGTTGTCTTGATGATAGTGTTTGTCATGATGATGATCGAATTCGGTGGTGATTTTGGGCGATAATGATGTTTCGCTTATTTTTGAAATGTTCCTTTGGTCTTTTATTTATTAGTAATTTATATACATTTATTATTTTATAAGTCATACAACACAAACATTTATAATAAACTTTTATCTAAATATTATTAGTAACCACATATATATGGGTAAAATATATTCGTGTAATAACAGGATTATGGATATTTGAATATAGTTTCATATTAGTTAACATAAGAAAGAAAAAAAGAAAAAAGTCAAAGAAAATTCCGTTGGAAATTGAAGTTATGACGGGAGTCTGTTGAAGCATGCTGTGTCTGCTTGAGATCCAAACGCTTATAAATGAAGATTTTACCGTTGACGCTAATAATAGCAACAGTAAAAAAAAATGCAGGAGGAGGCCTGAGCCCTGCACATGATGGCCCACCATGGCATGGATATGCTCTGGCGCCCACGAACCAGCCCCCACGTATGGGTAAATACGAACTAATATTGCTAAAGCGCATCAATCGTCACACGAGTCAACAAGGGCCGTGATCCATAGTGAGAAGCCAGAATGGAATCGAAAAATCACTACTCAACAAGAATTAGAGGAAAACCACACTGAGGGCAATCCTCAAAGAGGCCCTCTATATTAATTAAAAGTCAATTCCACAAAAAGAACAATAAATAAATGCTCCAGGAAGGAGTATAATGAAGCAATGTTAGCATTTTACACCGGCACGATAAATCCGACGACGACAACAACGCCTGAAACCGCCTATAATATCTGGCGAGAAAACACACCTCAAACAGACTAAACATTGATGCGAACAAACTAGCCAATATCAAGCGTAACACCACCAGAAAAAAAAGAACATCTGACATAGAATCGAAAGCATCCGAGAAAACATCAAAAACAGATTAAACATTAAGATTGAGGGGCTAAATACCATCAACCCAGAGGAAAAAGATGACAGAAATTAAACATCTTATATACGCGGCCTCGGCAACTGTCGCAGAAACAATAGCTGAAAAAGTAAAACCACGACATAAAGCGAAAATGAATAATGGCATTTGTGAAGAAAAAAAATAGAAACTGAAATAAATAAACTCGGAAGGCAATTGTCACTTCTGAGTGAAGTAGAAAAGGGTTCCAAAATGAAAGAAAGAAAAGGGAGATAACTAAAACCAAACCGTGGAATAAACAATGACGTACCAAAAGTTAAAGTGAATCTGAAACAACAAATTCAAACTAAGGCAAAAAGAATGAGAAGTTTTGAAAAAAAAAAAAAAAAAAGAAACAGATTCTTCTGGCAAAAGAAGATCTTCAAAGATGATGTCAAGAAACTATATCGAGAACTGGGAAAAATAAAATAGAGATAAATGATCTCGCTAATATTCAGAAAGTCGACAAGTTCTGGTGTAAGATGTCGGAAAACTGCAAAATACATTATGAAAGGGCTACATGGATCAAGCAACATCAGGAACAACACACATTTATGGAATGCTAAAAATGGACAGGTATCAAAATTACTGAAACAACCGCGGTCATTTGCAAAACCAAAGACTGGAAATCACCAGAAATAAATCGAAATCGAATAAATTGATTTTCTAGGTTAAAAAAAAACAAAAAAAAAAAACATTTCTAGCACACACTAACACCCCGGCATACAATTATACAATCCTAAACCCAGAAAAATACCCAAAATGGCTTACCTGGGGAGTAATATACCTACTCGCAAAAAAAGAAACCGAATAACTATAGGCCCATTACTTGTCTGCCAGAAATATACAAGATCCTTGCTTCTATCATAACCGAAAGGCAAAAACCTTCCTTGAGAAAAACAATTTACTCCCAGCTGAACAGACAGAATGTAAAAGATGAAGTCACAAAAGAAAAGACCAACTAATTATCAATAAAAACAATATTGGAAGAGGTGAAAACAAAGAAAAGAAGCTTACTGATAGCATGGATCGACTACAGAAAGGCATTCGCCCAAACTCATGTATAGAGAAAACCTAAAAATATATAGAGTATGCCCCACAAGCGCCAAATATATAACAATGAATGAAAAAATGCAATACTACAGTAAACCTAAACCATACAATCAGGTCATTAGCATCGAGACCAAGCAATATTACAAGCGGGATCTTCTAAGGAGATTCATTGTTACCACTATTTTTCTGCCTTTAATTAGCGCCACTCACCTGCCTACTGAACAACAGTAGCTACGGATATACTTCCGAGAATGGCAAACTGAATCACCTATTCTATATTGATGATCGTAAAACGTTTGTCAAAGATGACAACCAACAGAAAAACCTACTCACTATTGGCGAAACCTTCAGCGAAGACATTAAGGTTGAGTTCGCAATCGACAAATGTGCCAAAGCCACCCTCAAAGGTGGTAAATTAACGAAACCTACAGATTTAGACGTTGATATCAACAAGTTTAAGGAATTAAAATGATGATACATAGAAATACATTAAATTATGAAGAAAAAGATCCAAAAAGAATATTACGCTTGATACTATAAAAGGTATTTCAATAGGACCAATAAAATGATGGCTATCAACACATTAGCTATACCTGTAGTAACATACAGCTTCAACATTATTAAATGGAAGTTGAATGACATTAAAAGAATAGAGATCAAAACCAGAAAAATGCTTACCCAAATGGGGATGCACCGCCCGAAATCAGATGTTGATAGACTGTACGTACCAAGAGCTTTAGTAGGCAGAGGTCTAAACTTAAAATTACAACAATCGGATTGGAAGCCTACCTTACACCAATGACCCTCTCCTATAAAAAGAAAAATACTAAATCCGCTTCATCAACAAAGACGAAGAAGGCTTCAAAAAACAGCTTAATATGCCTGAAACCTAGCAGCTAGAAACTAAGGGAAAATAAGATAGAGAGCAAAACAACTTGACCAAATTAAATTACAAATAAACTAGGTCAAGGCGTTGCCTGGCAAATGCCTAAAAAGAACGAAAGAAGCAGATGTGGACTAATAGAAAGCGCATCAGTGGCTGAGGAGCATCGGATTGAAAGCTGAGTCCGAAGGCTTAGTTATTGCAGCTCGCAGCCAGATCATACCACTGTTACATAATCAACAATGAATCTAACCCGAAACGCAGGATCTGAACGAGTAAATCACTTTACAGGAAACTAAGAATGTTGGAAATGGATTCAATCAAGCAATAAATTACGGTAAAATGACATAAAAAATACATCCGAGTAACAATGAAATTATTTCAATCTAGAATAAACAGTCGTAATATGAACAAAACTATAAGAATATTATGGCAAAAATTGAAATAGGATTTGCTAGAAATGATAATTTTGCCGATTCTGCTATCAAAGATCTCGAATATTGGATGAAGGAACGTAATGAGAGCTGCAATATCTCCACCAAAATTTGATGCGATAAATGGAGAAATTCTTATTTTATGTGCCGTGTTCCTTCAGGATGTAAGCGATCATAGCCCACCACATCTTTCTTGTCTTTTGTAGCACTAAATAAGTTTTGTCTTCTTGTAATATATACCAAATCCTGTTGTACTGTCTATTTACTCAAGCTCATTAAGTATGTTACGTGCTGTTTTCTTCTGTTCCTCTTTCCGTCCATCTGTCCTGTGTGTTTCAGATTTCCCAAGCTCTCCGTCCTCATTATGTGCCCCAGAAATTTCTACTGCCTCTTCCTGGTGATAAGTATGTTTTCTTTCGTTTCCATTTTCTCCAAAACCTCGTTACTCACATATTCGATCTATGGTATCATCAGCATCTTTCTGTGGAACTATTAGGTTGGTGCAAAAATAATGACGTAATAATGTCGTTTTTTGACGTTCAAAAATACGTCAAAAAACGACATTATTACGTCATTATTTTTGCACCAACCTAATACATTTCTGCTGATTCATGCCTCTTCCTGATCTTTGGGTATACTGTCAAGCATTGGCTGCCATACAAGAGGACATACATCACGCAACAGTTCAATACTCTTTTCTTTTTTTTTCCAACGAAATTTGTCCTGTCTCTTAATACTTTGCTTCAAGTAGTGAAATAGAGGATGAAAATACCAAATCTAATGTCAGACTTTAGTGTAAAACAACTACACAGATATTTTATATTTTAAAGCCTCTTAATATTAAGACCAACATGGTTATAAAATGTTATAAGGACAAATAAAAAAATTAAACTAGCAATAAGTAAAATAACTAGTTGGGTTCAAGAAATGTACAAAAGTAGGGATCGGCAATATGATTTACTGTGACTTGTGCAAATGTCTAAGTTTCCACCATGCACACAAACAATATTCTGACACACGAATTACGTGTGTTGCATGGTATAATGTAGAACCCTCTCTAAATAAACTAAGTGTAAAAATTTTACAATATTGATTTCAGCAGTGGCCAGAAGACCAGTGCAGAAATACTGAAGCGTATCATGCCGATAGTTGTCCGCACTTTCATATTTATAAGTGCCGGACCTTGCATGCGAATATATCTCTCCACGATATCCCGTTAATTATCCTTTTTGGCTGGCCATAGTGGGAACACCATTCGTTGTAATTCTCTGGAAACTCCATAATTTGATTTTTGAAATCATGGGCCAATGACAAGGAGCTGTTTGGGGATATGGTAATGATAATGGTATTTAGTGCCCGATCAGCGATAAAATATTTCTCTTTCAGGAAAATATATATATATATATATATTTTTTTTTTAACTCGATTAGCTGTTATCTCTCTTTCCAGTAATGTTGTGGGTTTCCCTCCCGACCATTTTTGAAGTAGTGAGAAACTTCAATATCTTGATTACGCCATTATTTTCTCTTGGATTTCAATGTGACATCCATTTTAGTTGTTGCTGCTGTTGAAAGTCAACAACCGATGTTGTTTCTCTTAATTACTACAGCTGATTTTGTGATTTTATAATGCCACCCTACAAGGTTTGTAGAAGTAGAATCCGTCTATAAGGTATGTTTAATTACGAAGTATTGAAATGTTGCACTTACTTGTCAAGGGCGTGTTTCAGCGGAACAATATATCCCATATATTTCACACGGACACACCTCACATAATTATGGAACAACCACCACTGACTCAAAAGATGTCAGTGCACTACGGATATAGTTTCTGGGTATTTTCATAACACTAAGGCATATGGCGCTAGCTAGCTAGCATTACCTATAGATATTGATACCTCGTGTAATTTGGAACGTCCATGTTTCTGCATAAATATCTTTCCTTTTCAAAATAAAAACAAAATTATTATTTTAAAATTCCAATTTATTACCAAATCCGCTTCATGGCAACAGATCGATCGCTCTTCAATTTGTCTATTAATGAAGGTCGCCTGCTCAGTAAACTATCTAACAGCAAACTATGTAATAAAATAGAAAGCAAACGGTTTACTGAAGGATATTTGAAACTAACAAGAAAGGCGAAGAATTGTGTAGAAGAAAACGAGAGAAAGTTGTACACATTGAAGAACTTCGATTGAGGAAGGGAACTATCAAAAAATGAGTATTATCAGCTGAAATCGTCATTGACATCGACTAATAATTGGATTAGATCCAACGTTGGCTGTGCGGCTGGACAGCTTCCTCCATATGTGTCGGTTGTCTACCATTGTCTGAATCCTTAAAGGATCTTCCAATCAAATCAGTAACGTTTTAAGTCATTTTTTTACTCTCTTTCTCTCTTACACTCACACTCTCTCTTCCTCTGACATTCTCTTACTCTTTTTCTTTATCTAAAATGGTAACATGTAATATGGTAGTAAGAAAAATGTTGACATACCATTCCAACTTTCTCTTCTCGATGGTAGATATGAAGTCTTACAACGAGCCCGTTACTTGTCTGATGGTGGCGTACATTACGTCATTATTTCATGCGATCTACGTAGGCGTAAATTTGCAAAGGTTTCTTGCATCACATAATTAACGGTTGTATTCTTTGCTGATGTTATGGATCATCTAAAAAGAAACAACAAATAAAATTGTGGAGATAACTGATGTCTTGAAGAAACTTGATGCCACTTGATCTCGAATGAAATCCACTACTGGTAAGAAAACTAAAATATTCCAAAATAGCAATAATACATTGCGATTCCAATGCCACCTGTCCCCGATACCGTATTCGCATTATAATGGTCATATTAGTAGAAATTACATTATACAATAAACACATCAACTATTGCGTTAATACCAAGAACGATAACAGTCGCCAGAAATATCATCCATGGTGCTGACGATTACAAATTTAAAATATAAAAATAGTATATTCCTTTTTTTAATAGCATAGCAAGAATATACAAAACACTTTTAATAGTTCATTGTCTCCGTTTGTCTGCCAAAAGTTAAAATTATAAGACAAATTGTAATATTTTAGACTGGATGCGAGCCAAACGAGCTGACATTGTGATGCACGCTTATCAAGAGCTTAGCTAAAATAACAGACATTATTTTGAGTAAAAAAAGAGAAAAATCAAAATTGTATACGAGAGAAAAATATGCAAAATTTTATCTTATTTTTTTATGTTGATAAACAATATTTCTTTCTTATCCGTTATTTCATCGTAAATATTTAAATTTAGAATGTATATACAGGGTGATTGAAAAGTAACTCCCCATTTTAAAATACTTATAATTTATTTATTAACTATAATTTCTACAATAAATAGATATTAGAATGAAGCGTTTAGCATGAAGTTTTATTTAAAATTCGATATGCACACCAGATTTCCCTTCCAGGTTCTAGAGTCGCCCAGGAATCGCGTCAACTGATTTTATCAGGATGTCTTGTGGTAAAAAAGACACAGATTCTTCTATTCACCCTACAAGTTCTTCCAAAGTTTTGGTTTTGGTATAATAGACTCGCTCTGTTAACCAACCCGAAAGAAAAAAGTATATATGATACACGCTCCGAAAGTAATGTTACCGATTTATTTCAACGGAAACTACAACAGATATCAGGATCATAATTACACCGTTGGATAGATCAAATATTCAGCTACAAAACAATATTATATCCACGTTCATTTTAACAGTGATAAAAATTTCCCATGTTAACAAGTGTGCTGATTCATTTTACTAGATAGTCATTCAGCTTTTTGTGGGGAAAATAATAAAATTGGAAATATTATATTTCGTTCCGGGTCCCGCCCAGAGACCTAAGGTTAGAAATGACATTTTTCACTGACCAATTTAAAAGAAAAAATAATCCGAGGGCTCCAACTTCAATAGTTATTGTTGATGTTCCCATGTGCCACATTTTTGAGATTTCGATTTCAAGGTCCTTGTACTTTGATAGCCTTTTGAAGATGTTCAAACATACACTGCAGGGACTGCCATATCAATAAGGATGCTCTTTTTTTTTATTGTGGTCTCTAATAACAATGTCTGGGCAATTAGCTTTGATTGTGAGACAGTTTTTCTATCCAGTATCTGTTTTAAATATCTATATCTACCATTTGTTCATGACTTGAATATTACTACCACTTATGATCCTTTGCTCCTGCTATATATCTAGAGATTCTTGGAAAGATGAATCAGCGATATTATTGGTCCTGATCTAACATCTCGGCTTCAGTCTCTTTCGCAACCACCGTCAATGCTGACCCCTTTGACTTTCCCATAAATACTTTTATGGTAATTCTTCGGATGAGATCTTCGCTATCGTTCCTACACTTTCTGAATTTCAGCGTTGTACTAGACTGATGACAAGTTCTCATCAATTTACAGTTGGGTTGGCTAGATGTAGCCGTAAGTTATATGCTAATAATTTCTTTTCTCTTATGGAATTATCCTGCAGACCCATGCTTTCGCGATTTACTGTCGTTCTGTTGAAACTTCTCTTGTACCTTCTCCTTGTTGATGCTTCTGTTTTGTAGCACGTCCGCACCTAGTAATCCCTTATGTCTTAATGGCTTTACTGTTTTGCTTGGAGTGAACGTGATTAATTAATATATACGGTGTGCGATGTATAAATTGGCGTCTAAATTACGCAAAAATGAATTAACACTAATATCTCATTTTAATAATTATATTTACTAAAATTACAAAATCCTGAAATACTAAAGGATAAATTTATTTAATAAAATTACCATTAGACTCAACCACGACCTCCAGACAAATTCGGAATCCCATGCAACTCTTCTGGACGGTCTCCTTGTTTAGGTTCGTGAATGCTGTCATAATCTTTGCGTTCAGTTCATCTTTGGTGTTACAAGAAGTTTTGTTGCTCTGTCGCTCAACTGCGCCTCACGGATAATAATCAAGGGGTTTGCAGTTTGGGGAGCTAGGTGGCCAGATGTAAGGTGTGATGTGGTCGCAGAAATTGCCTGTCATCCATCACTGGCTTCTCCTGCTTGTGTAGCCTAGGGCAGAATACTTTTGCCAATCATACGGTGTTCCCGCAGCTACCTTATTTACCCAGGGCAACACAATCTTTTCAAGGCACTCGATGTAGGCCTCTGTGTCTATTATGAGGCCCTGTGAGATAATGAATGAATGCATAACGTGGCCATCATTGGTGATTACTCCAAACTCTTCCTAATCACAATTAGATTCATCCAACTCCTTCTGAACCTTCCCAACTATCCTCAAATTGAGATCCATACACTCTGAAACATTTATATTGGAGCTTCCGGTGCGCATGCTAAGCAGTGCAGCATGGCAGAGTGAATTATGTCATGAGACTCTGTTTCTCACAGACAGTATCCAACTGATCCTACTATATGTGCAATAGATAAAATCAAAAACAAACGACGCACATGCACGAAATTAAAATATAAAATGGCAACAATTTACCCATAGCACCCAGTGTATGTATGTATATATATATATATATATATATATATATATATATATATATATATATATATATATATTCAGACAGGTTTCGTTAAATAATTTAGACACCTTCTGTCTACTTATTTTTGATAGAATCCTTTCATATTTGCGAATAAGCTATTTTCTGAGTTTATTAAAAGACGAAAGGAAAACACAGTGTTGGCTCATATTGTACTTATTCCGAGTACTTGATAATGCCATCATCAAGGTATTGTTAAATATATAGTAAATATTTAGTGTCCATGGTTGTGAAGGACAAAAGTTGTTGTGGTCATCCGAAGATTACCATTTTTATATATGAAATGTATATATGATATATATATATATATATATATATATATATATATATATACACGTCCACATCCTTCACTAGCTTATCGTGTTACATCTAAGTGAATACACGCCTTCTTATTGTAAAATGGAAAACAGCTTCAAAAGTAGAAGTGGCCTCCACACTTTAAATTTTATCTTTAAATGTTTATCTTGAGTCTTTGTAGAGTATGTTGATGTTGAATTAACTGATGTCTTTTAAGTTCTCCATAAAATTTTCTTCGGTATAAGAACATCCTTAGAACCTACGTGTTGCAGTGTTTTTTTCTAGATACTCATCTCCAAATATTGTAATTGAGATTTCTGAAGTATATCATATTTTGGAGTGCGGCTAAGTCGATGCATATTTAGCATTTTCCTGAGACAACGTTGGAAGAAAATTTATAACAACTTCATGTGATAGGAAAAACACATTGCGCACAAATAGAAGAACAGCTTTTGTAAATCGTTAGCTTGGTACTCAATCATACATCAAATGATTTGAAAGCCTCAATAGCTTTTGTAGATATAGATTAAACTCACCTTCTAAAATCTAATGTCGGTTTAAAGTAATTTCCTGGTCTGAAAACTTTCCCACATTTTCCGGACGTTTACAAAAAGATTTTAGTCTGCACATATATTTTCTATGCAGTAGTCTGAAATATGGTAAATTTTTTCTTTAAAAGGATGATAAAACAAAACCTGTTTACAGGCGTCAGAAAATCTCTTCATCGACAACTCTATATATGCTCTCGTGAATGCGTTACCAGGTTAAAGGCTAACATATATATAGGTGAGATAATGAATAAACATATGATATCATTTTCTCTTGGACTGAAGGCAATTAAACCTTAAATGACTACCTGTACTGGGCTAACGATGTTCCCCACCTGAACTAAAATGATGCATAGCATCAATCATCATAATTAAGAAACAGATTGTAGGCAAAATAAGAACACGTAGATATCCCTGTTTACGATCCTTCTCGACTTTCAAAGGATCAGTTGAGACTTAGAGCCGTATCACATTGAAACGCCGGTTCTCGTACGATCACCGAAGTTAAAGTCGAGGTTAAAGGCTCGGAATTGGAAACCGGAGAGCTGAGTTTGAAAACAAGTAGGGTACGTTTTATTCAGTTACGTCCAAATACCCTTGGGAGTTAATTAGTAGAAATTATATCAGTAAATCATTATTATCTAAAAGAAAAATCTCACAATATAAAAATTTTTTTCTGACTTTCAATAGACTGCAACAAGTTGATAAGCCATAAAAAATCAATCAAAAGAGGATTTAGGCTGCCAGTGACATTCACGTCATTTTCCATGCGATAATGGAAAACGTAATGATTGACACAAAATGATCAGCACAATCCACTTTTCATACAAATGTCTAAGGAGCTTCCCTGGACATTGAACAAAGCGTCTTACTAATATCAACAAACACATGGCAGAAAACTGGATTTTGTTCAACACACTTGTCTCATGAAACCCGGTTAAGTCTAAAATCGTATTATGATTCAGGAAGAAAAGTGCTAACATGTCATGTAAGGGATATAGGATAACAAAGGCTAAACTTTTGCCAAATTCACACAAAAGAATATGCGTTTCTGCATCTATTCATTGTCAGTAAATTCTTAACTTTGTAATGTGGCATAATAATGGCATCATTCCGGGCTTTAGATACCATTCTTCTACTACAAGTTCCATACATTACCTGGCAGACATCATATTCAATTGTTAACCACCAAAGACAGATATTTCAGTTGAAATATTATTCTCTACTGTCCTTTCAATCCTGACAAATTAAATCCTTTTATTGCTCTCTGTACTTTTTCCAAATAAATCTAACTCTCTGGGTAGTGTAATGATAAATGCCGGAAAAAATGATCCGAACGTGCATCGCGACTATGAAAGAGACCTTCAAAAAACGAAACAAAACCTAAATATTATCTTCTTGTATGGCAGTGAATGCTCGCTATTTTCTTTACAGATGAAAAAGAGGCTCAAATCGACCTTGGATGCAACTTATTTCCATTGTGAAAAAATGTATCTTTAAAATGAATGTATATAATTTAAGCTCAAGTTCTGTACACATTTAAAGTAACCTAAATCAATTGGCATTTACTAATTTTATTTATGTTTATTCAGGAAACACCAAAAACTCACAGTCAATGCCAATTCGAACATTAAAATCGCCCATTACGTACACCTTAAAATGTCTTACATTTAAATCGGTTTTTGAACCCTCAAAGGAACTAGTGTGAACTTTAACTTTGTAGTAAAACTGTAACACTCTAAACTTAAGTGCAAATTGAGATGGATGTTTTTTCCAGTCGTGGTCAGGTCGATTGCTAGTCCACCTTGCCAGTGGACCCAACCTGAAGTATATACCATCGATTATCTCTAGTTCATCCAGTGACAGTCAATACTCTATCGATTAAACCCTAGCAATGATTGATGTCTGCCTTTCAGGGCACAGATTGATTATATTATCCACGATACTCCCTAACTTTCATTACACCAATTTCATTTTCAGCCTGAAATGTGTTACCCAGAAATTTGATTCTTGCTTCTGTCAATGTTTACGATCCTCAGCTACCGCTCAACCGGCCAGATATATAAATGGAGCAAGGCAGTATTTAGTTCCGTCTCTCTACAAACATCGCAAATTAACCGAATCCTACCTTTGCGCAGTTGATAAAAAATAAGATTATATTTAGACACAAACAGACAATATGCAAGTCATTAGACATTTGTCTCTAAACATTATGCCACCTCCCCATCACCAACGGAAGTTGAAGGCAAATAATGATGTTAAAATAAAAATAGCAAACACAAACGATGTCAGATACCTGGGCAGTTGTTTAATGTCAGACTAGGTTTGCACAGCACCGTATCGATACTTTCAAGCACAAATGCATAGTCCAGAAATAGACTGTAATATCATATCTTAGTAATTAGAAAGTAGTTATATATATATATATATATATATATATATATATATATATATATATATTCCCTTGGTAGCGACGAACAAGATAAATGTCATAAATTTTTTAATCAAATTTTCTAATATTTTTGAGTTCCCATTTTTTTTTTGTGTGTGTGAGGGGGCAGTGCTAAGCCAGTGTAAAATGATTAATTAATGTCCCAAACGCTTTTGGACAATTAATTAGCTATTTTAATGGTTTTATTGTCAATATATTTTCCTGTCTCTGTGTTCTAAGTTTATTTCGGCACAATATAAGTTAGAACACGAACACAGTAAAATATTAAGAGCGGACCGCTGGAATATATATATATATATATATATATATATATATATATATATATATATATATATATATATATATATATATATATATATATTGTCTAGCTATCTTTTTCAAATTATGTAGAATGCGCAACGTGTATCAGCGAGTGTAGATATTGTCCAGGCCAACGGAATTGAATGCTTTCAGCTATTGTGAAGTGAAGGATAATTAGAGTTACTCTTTTTTTAATTGTTAAATAAATTTTATCTTGGCATTCACTCATTTGTTCATTTTAATGTCGTAACGCACGAAGTGATACACTAGCGAGATTTTTCTCTGGGCTGAATGTTAAATGCATTTATAATTTAATTTCTTAAATTGAATAATATCATATTTACCATGAATTTTCTTGATTTTGTATTAAGAATTTCAAAAGCCAGAAAACTTTTCATTTCACAATTTAGCACAAAACGTTTCATTTCAGAATGGTATAGTGTGAACAAATATTTAGCCATTATTTTTTAGTAATAGTATTTCCCATTTATATGAACACAATAAAAATCTAACTATCCAATTAACAAGTTAACCTACGGGATAAGGCATTAATTGTACTATCCAGTTAAATATTTCGCTTGAATATATCTTTTTACCTTAAGTTATCATAATATGCAAAGTCTATAATGTCAATTATAGTAGTTAAAAAATGACTAACATATTTTTTCCTGATATTGATAATTGCAGGAATTTAGTTGTAAAAGAAATGTAATACATCTTGGGTAATATCTAAATATATGCTAGCTTGCTTTCTCTTGCCTGTAAATAATAACGGATTACTTTTTTTTTTAAATTGCCCAGTCTTAAACCAAACTTGCATTAATGCAGGCCAGCTATCAAAAAGGATATCCTTATGTGTGTGTTTGCGTCTTTCACACCAAATTTAGCCTTACTTTCTTCTATCAGAGTCTGTCTATATATCTGAGATGAGGTATTATGTACATTATTCGGACTATTGTCCTCATCTTTGTCGCTATATTTATCACAACGTTTCGGCCGTTGTAGGCTCCGGCCTTCTTCAGGTGTTTGGAATTTCGAACTGAACCCTTTATTCCGCTGACAGGGGTAGACTGTTCTAGTTCTACGTTCCATGTTTGATGGTTGTCAGTTATCAGTTATCTCCTGCTAATTTTCCTATGAAAGTCCTCAAGGACACATGGCACAGTGGATAAAGGCGTTGGTTAGATCCAGTGACAGGACCCAAAGAGTGTGAGTTCAATACAGTAGAGAACTTTCAGATGGAAATTAACAGGAGATAACTGATAACTGACATCCATCAAACATGGAACGTGGAACTAGAACAGCCTACCCCAGTGAGCGAAATAAAGGGTTCAGTTCGAAATTCCAACCACCTGAAGAATGCCGGGGCGTACAACGGCCGAAACGTTGTGATAAATATGGCGACAAAGATGAGGAGAATAGTCCGAATAATTTCTTCTATCAGTTTTATTTATGCTTTTTTTTTTCTCCTCCATTTTCTTTCCATTCAACTTTTTGCTTGTCAGTCCTGTTCCACTCTTTTTGCCCCCCCCCCTTTGTACGTACTTAATTCCTTACTACTCTCCTTTCTTTTTTAGTTCATTTCTCCTTTTTTAACTCCATGTGTTATTTCTTGTTTCTTTCATTCTCGCTTTTTTTTTTTTTTTCATTTTCGTTCTGTTCTTTTCCGTTTCTTTCTTTGTATACTTTATTCTATTTTATTTCTTTCTCTTTAACTTTCATCGAAATCTTTCTTGCTTGTATTTCTTGCCTTCTCATTATGTGAGATTTTATTAAGCGCCTGAATTTCTCACAAGGAACTGGGATATTCGTAAAACTTCCAAAATTTACTTGTATTTATATGAGCAATATGAACCAACATCTCCTCACTTGTGAATATTCGATTAAAAAAAAAATATGAAAAGGTGGTATTCCTGGTTAATATATTGCTACAGGCCGTTGTGTTCGCTTCACAAGCGAAATCTCAGGAGGAACCCAAATTCATTCTTTGCAATTATTTTCAATTCGCTTGAGATGCTTATAGACAGTTGTACATGACATAACCAAATCTCTGGTGCATTGACGTTGATCCAATTTAATAATCTCTTTGAAAATTTCTTTATTCAAAGTGGGTCGTCTTTCAAATTGAGACTCGTCAAATATGTTACAGTCGCCATTTTAAAATCTTTTAAATCACGTGTATGAGTCTTCACTGCATCTGTATCCACTACACGAATGTTTTGAAAATCTTCCATAGCGTTGTTATAACCCTTTTCGGGCTTTCTATACTAAACTATATAAAATTATTGTAATAATAATTTAATTTTTGAAGTTATAATCCTCTATGTGGTTATAATTTTAAATAGAATATTAACGATATTTTCGTATAGAAAAGATGATTATTCTAACTGAATTTTCGCATCATTTAACTATGGTTTTAACTTGCTTGACTCATAATTCATAGAGGTGAAATATGGAATTACTTTCTGAACATCCTAATATTTTAATTTCTTCTTACTTTCTTAATTTTTCTTTGTTACTTATTTTTCTTTTTTTCTTCCTTTAGAATTTCTCTTTTCAAAGCTACCCACATAAAGTTTTTATTACGTTTTTACTGCACACATCTGAAAGTATTTTCATATTTTCAAACATACATCATACAGTCTAGACAGTATTTTGCCATCGAATAAAAGTATTTCTTTTTCTTTCTTCCACCAATTATATAAAAGACATTATTGTTTTTGTTGCTATATTTTCATCGACTTGTTTTTTGGTTGATTTATTTAATTTTTTGTTGTTCATTATTATTATCCTCCATTATGTTCGAATATAAAATCCAGGAAATAAAATGCGATTTGACTTACTGAATTTTTCAGCTAGAATGCTTTTATACGTTTCATTTTCCCACCAGATTTTGTTACACGTTTCCTGTTTTACTGTTTACAATTCTTTATAAAGTCTTTTACGTGAGGCTTGACGGAAAGAGATTTTATTTTCTGTAAAAAAAACTTTGAAAGAATTTACAGTGTAAGTAAATGGCACATATAAACACCAACGATTTTATCTCAAAGACGTTGGAATCGGGGAATTTTGTTAATGTATGTATCATTTATATATTAATCATTAGTAGTGATACTATTATTATTGGTATAGGGGTTGTGCTGAAACACTACATTTACGATTTCTATTTCTAAATTTTTATATTCGGAAAACTTCCGTAATTATTTTGATGAAAATGAAAAAGAAGCTGCTTGAGAGGAACTAAGTCTCAGACACAATGATAATTTCTATGAAGTAACACTTTTTAAAAACTTAGTTCCCCTCAGGCAGCTTCATCCACAGAACGGCTACCTTGTCAAACATACTTTTGACAGAATGCTTGAAGAATCTGATCACTGCAATCTTAATTTCTTCAATTCTATCGTCTAACGTTATTTATCCTGCATAGTCTTTCTCGATATAACGTTTTTCGCTGAAATGAAGTGAAAAGATTACATCGAATCAATTACTAGGACTGATGCTATGAATGTTGGTTCACTGTGTCGTTCTAGACGTTTTTTTTTTCTCTCACCAGAATCTATCTTACATAACTTTATAAGTCTATCATTCGTCTTTGCTTTGAATATTGCTCCCACATCTGGTTTGGTGCCCCTGTTATATATTTAGAGATTCTTGATAAGATCTAAAGAAGAATCTGCAATATTATTGATCCTGATCTAGTATCTCGGCTTCAGTCACTTTCCAGCCACCATAACATAAAACTATGTATAACTTTTATAGTTTTCTATAAATATTTTCATGGTAATTGTTCTTATGAACTTTCCTCTATTGTACCTAAACCTTTTATGAATTTAAGATCAGTACTAAATTGATAGCAATGTTTCATAAGTTTACAGTTTACATAGCTAGGTATAATCATAAATTCTCTACTAACAGTTTCTTCTGTCGCACTTCTCGTTTTTGGAAAATTCTTCCGGTTTGTTTCTTCCCAGTCAACAATAATCTTAAAAAAATTAAATGTAATGCATATCGCTATCTTCTGTCTTCTTAATTCCTGTTCTTTTATTATTCTCTCTCTCTCGTTAATAATGTTTTTGTTACATATTCTCTTGAAATACTCAGGAAACATTTGCGTCTTAGTGGCTTTATTACATTGTTTGTGGTGAAATTATTAAAAAAATCTATCCTCATTATCTTAACTTAATTCCACATATTACTTATACATAAACACCTCATTCAGTAACCCTCTACCTTGAGTAACTTTTAAGCCTTGTATTGAGCGAACATTTCATAAAAATTATTAAATAATAAATCTAGCCTATTGGCTTGAATAGTATAGTCGGTATGTATGATAAATTGCTAAAGTATTGTAATATTTTCCTCTTCTAGCATTGGTGATTGTGGTGGTTTGAGTACATAACGGAGGATTATATAATGTTGGCATTTAATCCATTTTAAGTATTTTCCTACTCTATCATGTTTATATTAAAATTCATGTGAGGCTAGGGTAGAGCGAACATGTATTAAATGGCCAATAATTAATATGTTTAATCTTTTGTATCTGATGCAGTGAGGTTTTCCTTGGATTGTCTTAATATGTGTATCGTTATTTAATCATTCCCTGTGCTTCTGTTATCGGCGTTTGTATGTAAATGACAAATTCCTGCAAATATTATTTCACGGTCTATATATTTTTCATAGTCACATACATATTTTTATTGTTTTCATCAGACGGACTGGTCATGTCTGTGTATTAAGTTGGCTAAAATGTTTGTTTGCTTATTAATTAGACGATTTGCGAACGAACTTTTGGACAATCCAATATTTAAAAATAATATCCGGTCTATTGGGATAATTGCTATGTATGATGAAGTCATAGAACTTTCTAATATTTTCCCTAACACTGGTGTTTTTTTATTTATTTTTCATACCATTGTTCTGCACTGAGATGTTCATGACTTTGTCATATATTACAGCGCAGTTATTTTTGCCTACCCTATGATTTTTATATGTAAATTCATTGCGGGCTTTGTTAGAAAATCATCTTAGATGGTCAAAAGTTTCTTCAGCACTTGTACAATGGAGACTTTTGGGATATGTTCTATTCATTAAAATACCATATATACTCGCATACAGTTCGCACCGCTAGATAGGTCGCATCCTTAATTTTTTTTTTTTTTTTTTTTTTTTTTGCCAAAGAGGGTATTTGCTGTTGACTAGCAGATCGGTCGCACTGTAATCTGGGGAGTTTCATGGCCACTTTTTAACGTAAATATAATTAATATTTGTTCCGTAAAATACATCTATTGGATACTTTGGAACACATCATCAATGATGTTTCTAGCCGAGGTTTATTTGGGGTTTTGTTAAAAAATTTTCAAATATTCACTAAAGCTGAATATTGCTTCCACGTAAACACTTTCAAAACTTTGCTTACATATATTAAAACATAAGAAAAGTGATTGGTTGTAATTGCGTGGTACTTTCTTATCAAGTGCGGGGCTGCTCTGTTTAGACGAAAATGTGGATAACGGTAATCGCTTCAGTTCTAAAATCACTTGAAAATGATAGTCTTTCGTCGTAAATCAGATAATAAATGGAAAAATATGAGGAATGCGGATCGAGCGCATTTATTCGTTCTATGATGCGCTAATGATGAATGAATTTTTCCCGACATTTCGATTTTAAGCAGTCGTCTCGATTACGTCAAATCAAAATGTCGGGAAAAATTCATTTTCTCCCTTGCTCTTTCTTATGCTCGAGGCCAGGGTACTGGCCTGGATACGCTACAATCTACAGATTCTGTCAGATGTCGAATGGATAGGTCGCAACCCCTGATTTTTACTGAAATTTTGGTGAAAAAAAAAGTAGACCTCTTCTCGATGATAGACCCGTCTTGGATTATTTCTTCTATTAGGTTGGTGCAAAAATAATGACGTAATAATGTCGTTTTTTGACGTATTTTTTAATGTCAAAAAACGACATTATTACGTCATTATTTTTGCACCAACCTAATATTTCTTGTTTCGATCCAACCATCCGCAACCCCTTATAGGTCGGATTTTTGTCAACATCAAATATTTTTACTCGCAGTATCGGCTATGTAAGACTTTTTCTTCGTACTTGGTTTTCCGGTTAGCCAGTCTGTTATTTCTTGTTTGGTTTTCACCTCCACCTTTGCTATTTTACCAACTATGTAATGTCCGTATCGTTGTAGATCTTGTTTGTATTTTTAGATTTATTTCATACCTGAATGGATGTTTCTTGCTGGCAAACTAGCTTTAATGGCTGAAATATCAGTAAATCTTTCTGCCTTCATTCTATGTACAATCTCGATTCTTCCTCAGATTCCTCGTACCTCCAGCTTGTTTCCTTGTCTTCTGATGGAGGCATCCACATTATTCCACCTTTTCACTTTCATATTTAATATTAAATTCCTTCCCATATCGAACTTTCGATATTTTTAGATTGCTTCTCTTTTGTTCTTGTTAATATTACTGTGATCAGATAGGATAACGAAATCCTTCATATAACACATTTTCTCCTTGTTCAGCATAATTAGATTTTATCTTCTGGCCTGGATTAGCTAATCCATTTGAATCCCAGGTGATATACACTTTCTCTTTCTTTATTATTATCAATCTTTCACACTCAGAAGGGGAATTAAAGTGAGGGAAAAATCACTTGAATATTCCGGAATTCTCTTCAAAAATCGAGATGATTTTAAGCCTTGATTTACTGTCCAGGATAATCTCTCCGAATGATTAAATCCCAATGGATTTTATGCATTTCATTTTCTTAAACAGGTACTAATCTATGCATATACCATCGGGGTCTATTTGATCAAAAAAGTAATTTGCACATTTCCCGGGTGATTCTACCCTCCAACTACTCATTGCTACCTTCCTGTGAAACTAATTCTTTACCACAGTTTATTATATGTTTATCAGTCTCGTCTTTATCTGCATCCTATCTACATTATTCCTCTTCCATATTCTATCTATCCCGGCCATAATGTAGTTGCTTTACTACTTGGATATTGCTATGTCAATGTCCATTTCTTTGCTATTCTTTCAAACTTTCTCCTATCTATAGCAATTATTTTAATTATTATTTTAATCATTATCTATTTTCATAATTTGATGATTGATACGATCCTTTGGTAAGTATTTTACTTGCGAGTTGAAGGAAAGGAAGGTTATGTATTATTATTATTATTATTTCCTTTGATTTCTATTGTATACATATTTCCTTTCGGGTCCCAACCAGAGATCTAAGATTAGAAATGACATTTTCCACAGATCGTTTTTATAGAAAAAGAAACACACACACACACGCATTGATTACACACATTTCACATACATAAAGCCTTTCAGAATGTGGGAGTTGTATTTGTAAGTGCATTTTTTTTTTTGTATTTCTTTATGGCATGGGTTACCAGGAATCCCTTAAATGAGTCGATTGGAACCTTTTCCAATCTATCTCAGGGCTTCAGCTAGAACTAAAATAATTGATGCCCTCATGTGCCACATTTTTTATATTTCCACTTCAAGATCCTTGAATTTTGATAGGTTTTTGAAGATCTTCAAAAATACATTGCAATGCGATTTCTTATGTCAAGAGTAAAGCGCATTCAATTTTTGTGGTCTTTGATAACGATGTCTGGCAGATTAGTTTTGATTGTTATGTGTGTATTGTAGAGGCCCATAACATTGTTAAAGGTCTTATCTCTGTAACCGGGTCTGGATGATGTTTATACAAGTTAATTGCAGTTTCATTCTCGTAAAAACTGCATATTATTATTATTATTAAACATATATTGGGTCTCTTTGATAATGTAATACGTCCAATTTTATTATTTTATCCCATAAAAGGTGAGTGAATGTGTATTAAAATGATCCTGCATACTTGTTAACAGGCGAAATTTTCATCACTGTTTAAAATGAGTGTGGATATAATATTGTTTTGTAGCTGAATCTCTCCAACGGTGTAATTATGCCTGCGGTATTTTTTGTAGTTTCCGTTGAAATAAATCGGCGACATTACTTTCGGAGCATGTATCATATATCTTTGTGCGTGTATTAGGGTGATTTAAAAGTAATTCCCTATTTAACGTATGAGTAGCGCACCAGGACTTTTTTCTTTGGGGTTGGTTAAAGGAGCAAGTCTACTATACCAAAACCAAAACTTTCTAAGAACTTGAAGGGCGAAGATAGGAAGTTGTGTCTTCCGTACCACAAGAATTCCAGGTGAAATCAGTTGACGCGATAAAATTGTTACATGTTCTATCTCTGTAACCGTGTCTGGGTGATGTTCATACCAGTTACTTACAGTTTCCTTCCCGTAAAAGTTGCAGATTTCCCAGTGAAGATTCTGTCATGCTAAGTTTACATTCAGTTGGTGCT
Organism: Acanthosepion lycidas; assembly: GCA_963932145.1. Taxonomy (NCBI): domain Eukaryota; kingdom Metazoa; phylum Mollusca; class Cephalopoda; order Sepiida; family Sepiidae; genus Acanthosepion; species Acanthosepion lycidas. The sequence continues at coordinate 38,513,450 of OZ010604.1, forward strand.
AACATCGCGCAACCTAATACAAGATGGTCAATTGCTACTTGATATTTATCACATAATCCTCAGGTTAACTCTTTTTTTCAATTTATGTGCTTGTTAATTACAAGTTAGTAAGTACCGGTTCTGTGCAGCACGAATAACCACCCCCACTCCTTAAAGATGGAGGATGAAAAGTTGTACTTTAGCCATATGAATTTCAGAAAGGAGTAAGCATCGGAATTGCGACAAAAACATTCAAAATAATGCTTATTTGGATCGTACTGCAGCTCTTCGAACGGTCAAAATGCGGTTTGTGGTTTGGCAGATTTCGTTAGGGTGTTTAAACGCTCAACCACGCAGCGGGCGAACCTCCGACATCGATGAAGACCGTCTCCTTGCCATCTTGTAGATTAAACCGACTAATTCTACGGTAGTGATTGCTAGGAATTTGAAAATAGATATCTCAACTACCTTTCGTTATTTGAAGACACTTGTAATCAAGAAAAACACCAGATTTTGGCGAATGGAAACATTTGTCGTGGGTACAATAGTTACCCACGACAATGCAAGACCGCATATTGCAAAACCGGACCCTGCAGAAACTTGAAACAATTGAAATTGGAAACCCTTCAACATCTCACGTATTCTCCTGACTTGGCTTCTTCCGATTTTCATTTGTTCCGGTCTCTAGAGGAGAAGTTAAATGACAGAAAATTGACTCTAAAGTTATATCACAAAGTTCTTCCAACAGAAATCACGAAGTTTCTAGGAAAATTGCATCAGCAAGCTTGTAGAATGATGAGAGACATCTGTTAGAAACACTGAAGACTATGTACTTGACTAATAAATATTTTTTGTGAGTATGTAATAGTTTGTTCGCAATACTCTACTCAAGCGACAAAATTGTAGATAAAGACTTAAACCTTCATTCATAAATGTAGAAACCATAAAATGTGCGTCTCAACTTGAAAAAACGACGTTTGACAATTTACGTATATACAACTTCAAAGTCAGATTTACTTGCCTTTTAGTCTTTGAAATGGATTTATGGTGTGTATTTCTTTGAAGGGTCACCATGACTTTATTCATGATGTCAAACTTGCCTGAATATATATATATATATATATATATATATATATATAAAGAACCATACATCTTTGTAACCGAATGAATCGTGTAGGTCTTCCTGAAACCGATCTTTCCCCAGATATCCTTCGTCTAAGAACTATCAATTTATTTTTTTTATTGTGGTTTCAATTTTCTAAGTTTTTTTTTTAATATTGTTGATTTTGAAAGTAGAAGTAAAGTTTCTGATCTGTTTAGAAATATAAAAACAGAAGACATATCACTTCACATCGTTGCCTAGGAAATGGAAAAAAAAAACTCGTGAATCTATACAGACTTCAGTTTGACCTTGACACATCTCTGCATTAATTTCTGCAACATTTAGATATTTAGTAGTCTTACGATGTAAAGACTCTCGGCTACTTTGATTCGTTAAGTTTTGAACGAATGACAAGAGGCCAGGTTACTTTACGTTTAAAGCCAAGTATCTTGTTAGATCATTTAAGATCTACCACCCCTCTCTCACATGCACTTTTCAATTTCTTTTACCATCACTCCCGCACATTATCGTTCTTATCTTCTCTCACAACTTCCTTCTATTCTCTATGTTCTCTTTTGAAACCACTCTCTTCGATTCTTTTCCTTCTTTTTCTTCTATTCTCTCCCTTCTGTTCTCATCTGCCACCACTCTCCCTCTCTCTCATTGTCTTCTTTATCTCTTACCATCACTCCCCTATCTTCTTTTCGAACTCTTCTGTCACTAATACACTTTTCGTTCTCTTATTTTATCACCCCCCTCTCATACTCTTCCTTTCGTTCTGTCATCACCCCTGCTATTGTTTCCTACTTTCCTGTCACTACACCCTTCTATTCTTTTCGTTCTCTTCTGTCACCACTCCCTCCCGTTCTCTTCCTTCACTCCTGCTACAACTCGATACAATTCTTTTCTTTACTCAGTTTTCAATATTAATCTATTAAGCACACATTTCGCCTCAGTTATTACTCCCTTCAGTTCTCTTTTTTTTTATTTTCCAGCGGTATCTCCCACTCTCTTCCTCCTCTTTTGCCCACACTGACTCTTAACTTTCATTTTTATCCCTTTCTAAAATTATCTTCCATTCTTTCCCTATTCGGCTTTCACCACTCCCTTACATTTTCTAAATCTTCAGATTCGAACACTCTATAATATGTTCCTTCTCTTCTCCAAACACTTCCTATCAATCGTTTCCCCTCCTCCACCTAATGCTCCATCACTTTCCCATTCTCTACCTCCTCTGCTTCCAGCATCATCTCCGATTCCTTTCCTCCTCATCTGTTCTGTACTATTATCTCCATTCATTGTAACTCCCACTTATTCTCTCCTTCCTCTGCTCCTATTCTTTCCTTTGATTCCGCCACACCCTCTACCCTCTACTACGATTTTTACACCATTATAACTCATTCATTTCTTCCTCCGCTCTCTCCCATTCTCTTCTGCCACTACTATCTCTACTTCTGCTCTTTCCTCACATTTTCTCCCTTCTATGCTTGCACCACTCTCACCCATTTTCTTGCTCCTCTGCTCCCCACCCATTTTTTTATCACCTCAACTTCCACCACTCCCACCTATTCTCTCTCTACTCTGCTTCTTTCTAACCGACAGAAATCGCCTTCCAATATTATATCTCGTTTTGTAAATGCGCCAACAATGAGTTCAAATCTTCTATGGATTTCATACTTTCCCAATATTTAACCGTTTCCTCGGCGTAGACGTGTATATACGTTTTTTTTTTGTTTTTTTTTATATATACCGAAAGCGTCTTTTTAAGACACGGACGAATAAATACATCCAAAACATAATGGTAAAAAAAAACAGCTACAGACGTGTTTATTCTTCGATATTGATTGTTTGTTTCTTTTTTTGTCCATCTGAGCTTGTTCTTGTCAACTTATACATCTGGTAGCGATGTTAGTCACCCCTCGGGACTTTAAGGTGCTTCAGTTTCTTAGTTACAACATTAAAAACAAATAAAAAAATTCGTCTGAAAATGAAACGTTTTTCTCAAAAGAATTAGCAGGAAATATCTTTCAGATACGTCCAATCATCACCACCATGTTCCTCGTTTATTTTTTTTATTGTTATCAATGTCTACACGAAGATTGTAATTTTCTTTCAATTTTAACCTCTGTTTGATTTGAATAGCTAAATCTTTCCCTTTTTCCGATGAATATACTTACTTCTATAGGGATATCACTTTGAATCTCGATATACCAAGGATTTTATTTTTATTAGCATAGTGCGATGAAAAAATTCTCCAAACTTAATGAAAATAAAGTTTTATCGTCAAAAAAGAAATAACATCTTATTATTTGAATATTTAATTAAGTTTTTTAATTCGAAATTTTGATGAAAAATCTTGTTTTTCTTGCATAAGCGGATGTCTTATAAATTTTCATAGCAAATTTTAGCTTCTTTTTTTCAGCCAAAGACACATTAATTTGGAAATTCTCGCAAAAATCAAATATTTGTCAAATTTTAATGAAACTTTCAGCAATTATTTGCAAACGAATAACATTATTTTAGTGATCTTTCTTTAGTAAATATTACTAAAAATATTTCTTTACATGTATTTCACACAACTTAATTTATGAAAACTCATCGAATGTTCAACGAGATAATTTTTAGTGATTATATTAGTTAAAAGCAGAACTCTTTGAAGAATTTAAATCATTAATTTCTTTTTGTAAAATCGGGCCGAAAATATGCTCAGAATCGTAAAATAAAAACACACAATAAAACTCAGATATTATGTAATTAGAAAATCTCTCAATTGCTTTTTTATGAATAATATACCATACGATAAATATTATCAAAAGAAAAATTATTGTCGATGAAAAATTAATTATGACAAGATTTGTTTTCATTTTTTAGAGTTTTAATTAGAATAATTTATAAAGTTATTAAATCTCTTAAAATTCACTTTCAATGTTGTAACTCTTAGGAGTATTTTTATTTAGCAAAAGTATATTTACTAATCATACATCGTAAAGTTTGTTATAATCAGACGACCTGATTATTTTGAAAAGAATTTTGAATCGATTTTGTATGTGTCAAAACGTGCCGATTTTTGTAAATAGGGTCGCCCATACACGACATTATCAGAAAATAAAAGCGATGACTATAGTAAATTTAGAGCCCAAATTCTTTAAAATTAAAAAGAACATTACATTACGGACAATATTTTTCTGAAATTTTTAAGACTACTGAGTACATAAAAGGCGCTCGCGTTATATTTCTCAATCATTTTTTACGGTTAAATCCTCCGTAGAAAATTAGACAAAATTTTATCTGCCAGTGACTGTTATAGAGCTGTTAAAAAGCTGGCAGCATAAGTAAATAGCTACCGCCGCGTTAAAAAAGCATTTCTGCGATATTTTAAACTGAAAGTAATTAATAGTTGTTCCAAATAAATTGATTATACTTTAAATCAGCTAATATTCCTCAAATAAAGTTTCAGAAAAATATATTTTATTTTTGGAAATTTTAGAAATCTCAAACCGAAAAACTGCTTCCAATAAATTTAAATTAGTTTTGAAATACAGTATAGTATTTTGCTTATTGGAAATATTAAATTCAATTTTTCAGTTTGAAATTAAGCTAAAATAAAACCTTCAAGAAAACATTTTCAATATAAAAAATATTTTAAACGTTAGGTATCGCGTTCTTATGGAGGTACTTATTTTATTGTCTTTAAAACAGCTTCTGCTTTTAGCTCATGTTAATAGTCTGTATGTTCAATCCCCTATTGTATAACCAATTCTCACTTGATCACTGCTACTTTTTAATATTTCTTTTAACCTTTAGACGCAAAGATTTTGTCGCATTTACTAATGATATTATTATTGATAATTTTATATCTATCTGTAGACGGCTGACATTTAGTATTCTACAGTTCATTGTCTGGACATGGCCAAACATTTAGTTGGCATACGATTATTTTGGGTAGCTATAAATATTGATTCCATTTCTCATGCCAGACGTCCTCTGTACAACTATAGACATGCCATATTCTCTTAATGTTCATATTGTAGTAGGCTTATATTTTTAACGAGAAATTATAAGCTCCTGGTACATTTGACCTGCTAACAATTTTGGTGGACTCACATAAATCCAAAGACATGGAATATGAACAAATATATAGTTAGGACATTTTACAAAGGAAAAGGTGAGACATGAAATGAAATGAAATGTGAAAAGTTCAAAGCAACTTTAAGTGTCTGTAGTTGATTACTCACATTTTACAGGAGAGAAAAGAATACGCCTTTTCCTTATGAAAAGTCACCAAGAAAGAGATTGAGTCTTTCAAATCTCGCGCCGCTTGTAAATCGTCAGGGGGAGATAAATCCAAAATTTCATCGTAATGAGATATCATTAATCAAGGGGCGGTAATCCAACAATACTCCCCCCCCCCAGGTGGAGAAGATTCTCTTATGAAATCTGATTTGTTATGTATGTCTCTAAAAGTCATGGCCAATGTACAGTGCGACACCTTTGCGTTGTTGTTGGAGGTATCAAAATTCCAGGTGACTAATATGTTGTACGTTGATTTTTTTTTTTATTTGTGTCAAGGTGTGATAAACCATGAAGGAGGTTGACATTTTTTACGTTAGAATGGAGGTATATAAGATTGAAGCTAACCTTTTTTCATGTAACATAAGAAATTCGAATGTTCAAAGGAGATAAGTAAACTTTCATCTTGAAAGGAAGCATCTTCTTGACTTGCAAAAGTGTAGAGTTTTTTTGTTTTTTTTTGTTCCTCGGCGATAGACTTGTAGATTAAACTTTCTGTATTTATTGAGGATATGAAAGTACGGGTAAGTTCACCTGTAAAAATATTTTCTTCACCTTTTATATATTGTAGGTCTGAAGTAAAATTCACGTGGCGAATATTTGTCGGGCTTCCTGTAGAGGGCATAAATTAGTTGCTTATGATCCGTAAATTTGCGCCCCTCTAAAATACAACGGAAATGTCCAATAAATAAATAGATAGCGAGAAGCTCTCTCGAAGGTGTGCAGTATTCCATCTGCGAGGAATTTAGCTTAGGAGAGAAGAATATAGCTTTGTTTTCTCCGTTAATAATTTGCTGCAAAACGGCACCAACAGTGTTCGATGCGGCATCTGTTGTTAAAGTTTTCACTGCGTTTTCATCATCACTTGGGTAATTTAGTTTTAAGGAGTTCGCCAAGGCTTTCTTTGCTTCGTGAAAATCGTCTAAAGCAGAACATTTTTTCATTTATTTTCTGGATGATGTTTAATAAACCTTCGAAGTTGACGAATTGACTCTGGTTGTGGGAAATATTTATAACAGCTATCATCTCATATAGTCTATTGTGTGTCTTAAAAATGAAAGTTTTTTTTTTTTACACCAAACGTGCATTTATCGTCGTTAATTTTTAATCCAAAATGCTGCAGGAGTCCAAGAACAAGGGTCGTTCATATTTCTGCTCTTCGATGTATGCTAAAGTTAAAGATAAACTCACTTAATACTTTGTTCATCAACCTTTGAAAAGACTGGGCCGCATTTCTTAAACTAAACGGCATTCTGGTGAATTCGAATAAACCAAAAAGTGTAGTGATAGTAGTCTTTGGTATGGTCGCTTTCTTCGGCGGTCGGTTGTCCTGTCGTTTCAGTGTTGTCTTTAACAGTGTGTAGTAGTGTGATTGGGGTTTAATCTCTGGAAAATCGCAAAAAGATTCACGAAAACTCTTGTCATGCGGTTGTGCTGAGCTGATGAATATTGAAAGAGGCGTTCCATGGATTTTTAGCTCAGTTTCGTTGTCTATCAGTGACTTGGTAGCCATGTTCACTGATAGGTTGAAATGTGTCAGAAGGTCTGCTCCTAGTATAGGTGTTTTCACATCTGATTGTATAAATATCTATGAAAAACTACGTCAAACACCAAAATTTATTTGATTTGCCACCGCATGTGTTTTTTGTTGTTATTGTTGTTGTTGTTGTTGTTGCTGTTGTTATGGTGGTGGTGTTGTTGTTGTTGTTATGGTGGTGGTGTTTTGTTTTTTTTTTTGTTTTTTTTACCATTCGCTGCTTGGCATTTATACAGCGCTAGTGTTAAATAATTCTCCGTTGTCGGTGAGATAACGCTAATTTCGGAGCCTATGTCGACTATAAATTCATATCCGTGACACGAGTCACGAATGTAAAATAGATGACCTTTCTTCGAATATCCAGAATTAAATGTGAAAAGTACAAAGCAACTTTAAGTGTCTGTAGTTAATTACCCTCATTTTGCAGGAGGAAAAAGAATGTTTTTTCACTATGAAAATTCACCCAGAAAGAGACTGCGTCTGTCGAATCTCCCGGCGCCTGAAAATCGTTAGCGGGAGATAATTCCAAAACCTCACCGCAATGAGATTTTATTAATCAAAAGGCGATAATCCAACAATATCCCGGACGACCCGAGTGCCCTTTGCTGGTCTAAAAGTCTCCTCAAATCTCCAATCCCATTCTTCTTACCTTGTCGACATTGTCCACGTTATGAAACGTGTTTAATTATTTATATATTTCTTTATTTTCAGTTAAAGAAAATGACTTCGGTAATTAAATAACCAAATCCCAGCTAGAAATTGGATATCTTTTAAATATTTCTACAGACCACACGTAATTCCTAAAATGTGGGGCCTTTTGTAGTTTAACTTTGGCGGTCTTTCTTTATTTATTCATGTGTGTATTGGTAAAAGTCGCAAGAACACAATTACTATGGGTTGGTATCACCAGATATTCACTCGAATTGGCATTCTAAATTTGGGTGATTTCTGTCTTTTTTTTTTTTTTTCATTCTTTCTTTCTTTTATTCATTCGTTCATTCTTACTGTCATCCTTTCTTTTTTTTTCTTTAATTCTTTCATTTTGTGTGTAATTCTTCCGTTATTTTTTTTTCATTCTTTCTTTTATCATTTTTTTCTTTCCTTTATTCATTTATCTACTCATTCATTCTTTACTACTTTTCCCCTTTCTTTCTTTTCTTTTCTTTCTTTCTTTACGTATTTCATTCTTACGTTTGTTCTTTTTTATTTTATCTTTTCTTTTATTATTTTTCCTTTTTGTTCATCCTTTCTCTCTCTCCTTCGTTCATCCTTTCGTTTTTTGTTCTTTCTTTCTTTGATTATTATCTTATTTCTGACTTGCGTCCCTTAATTCTTTCTTGCAGTTTTCTTTCTTTTTTCTCATTTATTCATTCATATACTCCTGCACTCTTTCTTACGTTGCTCCTTTCTTTTCTTTTCTTTTCTTTTCTTTCTTCCTTACTTGTCTTGATATTCGGATATTCTCGAATTGCAGTGTCCGTTCTGTTGACTGCTGTAGTTCTGACCGTATTCATATTCGACCTGATGAATACATGGCAGATATTTATGACTACACGTGAAAAGCATTCAAACAGGCGTTTCATAACCTTTGCCTAGAACTTGATTCTGCCTATATAGGTATTCATCAGAAACTTTATGTAGTTTCTTTTTATAAAGCGTCCATGTTACATGAAACAAGGAAACGAAATATGATATCTGAGAAGGTAAACAGTCTAATAACATAATAATATTCCGACTTGATTATCGAATGATTTTACTGTTTCAAATACACAACGATGTTTTTAGGATGACACTTTCATGCTGAATCATAAGCGAAAACTATTTTCTTTTTTTTTTTTCTTTCTCCAATAAATGTTGCTTCAGGGTGTGAATTAAATAGGAAGAAAACAATTTAGGCGAAATATTCGTTTTGTTCTTACGGGACACATGATGAACCGATAACGAAAGAATTATAATAGCATGTATTTCCTGTTGATGTTGTTGAGATGAGGTTATTGCAGCGTTGAAAGAGAAAGAAAAAAATGAGATCCTAGAGCGGCAGCATTTATTGACTCTTCCACTCGGAAGTTTTTGGTTTAGGAGGGTATCTCAAAAAAAACTAAAACCGGGTTGCAAATTTACAACATATGAAACATGATTTGCATAAACATACAATTAGAAAATATACATGATTTTATAATCTTAGATGTGCGCGTAAGAATATTATAATGAAATATACTGAAGACATTATGTTTGCAGTATAGATATTACAATGATAAAACATTTTAATGTTATATGCAGCTACCCTGCAAAAGCAAACATTTCATTATTATTCAACATCTCATCCCATGCAACAGTAATTAGGTATTTTCTGTCCTTTTTGTCGATATTTATAATTGTGCAATATATCGTAGTAAGATGTCAGCAATGAACGTTTTTTTATCCAATTGATACTGTAAAATTCTCGTTATTTGAACTATTTTCTATTATTCATCATTCACAACGTTTTCGACATTATTCACCCAATCGACCTGTACGCGGGACGAAAAGAAATAACAGGCGGTGATATTAAAATAGTATTGAAAAGCAACTTTCATTTAACACCTTTTCATTAAAGCTGTCAATGCCAAGCGGTGTATATTTGGAGATTTTAAATCCAATATCAAATCGTCTCAATATTTCTTTACAAAGGCGTGATCTTGCTGCTTTTTGATATTTTTGTCTTATCCTTAAAGCGAGGAATTGCCAACGTGCTATGACATACTCGATTTCTTCGGACAATTGTTTTCGCCTTTGATTCTTATGGAATATTATTATAGATTCTGCGTTTCGACCAAATCCTTGATCAGTCATGGAAATGAATATAATCTGATTTAGCAGGAACGAACCAGAAACGTGATTTCAGAGACAAAAATAATACAGTAATAAACACGGACAGGATATTCGACATCAACCAAAATAATGGCCGAAACGCTGTGTCTAGGTTAACAGCTATAACAATCAAAGAAGAGAACAATCGCTCGAATAAATCGATTAAGTGCATTGACAAATCCTAACGTCAAAATTCAAACAATATTACCCAAGTATAAACTTAATTTTGGAGGAATTCCCGGCCGAAGATGAAATGGATTAAACAATCGAAAAATAGCTTAATTAATTCCGATGAAACACATGACCATAGAGAACACGTATATATACATAATTATACGATACATCGATACTTTCAAAAGGAATCTAGAGGAAATATATGCGTATACAGATATATGACACATATACATCTTAGTACAACATATAGGAATATTGGACCAACCAATACTAGAAAATATAATTAATGATAATGTCCAATAATAATGATAATTGTCACTGATATTGTATTAGAATTTAAGTGTATGTTTCAGAATGAGTTTAAAAAATGAAGGTATTTACAACCATTAATCATTGGATGTTGTGTAAAAGTACAGTCTTCAATGTAGTGACAACTATTATAAAAAAGGACCACAAAAAAGCAAGTGCTGAAGAATACCAAAGATAGTTACAGTTCTAGAGCACAATAAACCAGATTTAGACTGTTGGAAAAAAAAGGAAAAACAAAATGCAATCTGATAAAAATCTCTTGTCATGACATGAAAATTGAAAACTAAGAAAAAATCAACAACGACAATAATTTAAAGGATGGCATTTTCGAAGACTAAGAAAGAAAGTTATTACAGTTCCAATAACCATTGAAGCATTGGCGTATTGTAGAGTAAACATGGAAAATCCTTGCAGATATTGCAAATGGAAATAGAACGATAGCACAAAGAATTCTTGCTCGGAAGAGCAAGGGTTCGTCGAATATTGGAAACAGCATGTCGTAAAAAGAACAAATCACCGATTTATCTTCTTCAGTCTAAAATTTCTTACCAGCAACCAATATCATATGCAGCGAAGAAACGAAACAATAAGACACGTAGAGGAGGCAGCCAAGTAGATTTGGGATTCACATCTAGATAATTGAGAATGACCTCAACGGGCTGGGTTACACGACGTAAAGTATTTCTTACTGAGGCCCACCTGTAAGTTCATATGTTATTTTCTTCAAAGTCTCACACCATGTCGTGTACATATGAATGTGATGCATTCTTGGCTATCTACTTTTCAGACAGTTATATGGTACTTCGTATATTCTGTTTCGTATATATTTATATGGTGCCACGTATGTTTTTACCCTAGTTTCACTTTGATAGCGTGGCTTTCATTCATCAATCTTCTTAGCGATATTCATAGTCATGGAACGAGACGACAGTCTTGATGTATTAAATCATTCCAAATGTTCGTGCCCAATTAGAAAATTAATAAAAAAAATTTGCATACGCATAAAAAAACCGTTTACTAGTAAAGTATATAGTCTTCATTGTTTTTAACAACTGTCTCCCATCGTTCCACAATCCTGTAGATGCCATTTTAACAGAAAATAGAGTCATTGTTTATTTTGTTGGAAGAAGGTTTTGTGATGGCTTCCGACTGACTGTACAAAGACATTTTTTGTCATTTAAATTCTCCTCTAAAGAACGGAACAAATGAAAATCCGAAGCTGCCAAATCCGAGCTGCCGATTTCAATTCTTTAAGATTCTGCAAAATTTTTTTTGGAAGATGTGGTCTTATGCTGGCGTGGTGAACAATGCCTCGTTTTCGATTTGCCGAATTTGGACGTTTTCCTTGAATTCCAGTCAAATGGCGAAAGGCATTTGAAATATCGATTTTCAAATTCTTGCAATCTCCTCCGTCGAATTATTTCGTTTAAGGCAAGCAGAACATCTTCAACGACGTCTGAAGGTCGTCCAGAGAGTGGTTGATCGTTTAAGATAAAAATCACCCTGAAAAAAATCTGCCAAACCACATTTGAACCACATTTGACCGTCTTAAATCTGTATCTCGATCCAAATAAACATTCCAAATGTTTTTTGTCTCCTTTCCAAAATTCATAGACTATAATGGCGCAGCTTTTCATCCTTCATCTTTAAGGCATTCATTTGTGAAAATCAAGCATGACATTTTGCCATGATATGATGTGTAAAGGATAGGATATACAATTTAGTATATCATATAATTTTATTTTTTTATTCTTGTTGTTCTTCATGCACCCAATCTGATTCTACGTTTGATGCTAACTGATTAAAGGTAAGAACTTTCAAAGATAAATTTGTTTTGTTTATTTAATTGTTTTTATTTTAAATTTCTTCGAAAGGTTTTGAACACTCTATCTTGTACTCACAGTCTCTCTTTAACTGTAAGAGTGATGTTTTCGGTGAATTCTCTTGTAATCTATTAAGCAGATCCTGACCCCCATATGGGGTTTAAGATTAATTGATTGATTGATTCCCATTCTACGGCTTGTCAACCCTTTTCATATTTTTTAATGTTTCGTGAAAATAGGAAAATAAAGATTATTTGGACAATATATATATATATATATATATATATATATATATATATATATATATATATATATGGATTGATTCGTTTTCTTATCAACCTTTTGTAGGTTATTTAAAGCCAGTAAATATTTTTATATTTTAAGATTCTTTTTTGGAAGATAATAATGGTTTAGTGATTCAGGTTTTACTATTACTAATTAATCCATTTCTGGAGGGAGAAGTGGTGGATTCACAACTCTCCCAATGATAGTTGTGCGTAAGTCAGTATAACGAACCGGACGGGAACTTGTCTCCTCCATTAACAATTCCGAGCCATTATCCATTATTCCACCCGCATATCCAAGCTTACAGCACCTAGTATTTTCAAAATGTCACCAAATGTCACCAAATTAAATAGTGACAAAACTCGACGTTCCTTAACAGGAACCGATGTCCCAATGTGATGTGGGCTTGTGATTAAGAGAAAGAAATTGCTACTGATAAGGAAGTTTAATTTTCCTCTCGTTTATACTTAGCTAATACCAAATTAAACAGCTAAATTAAAACTTAATTATGTAATCATTGTGTTGCTTAGCAACATGTAAATATATTACCTAACGATGAACTTTAACTCGTGTGATGTACTTCAATTTTATGTGCGCTATTATAAATTTAAATTCCTCAAAGTTCAACCCCTTGCTCTACCTACATCGAGGTTTAGTAACTGTTCCCTGGTCTGGAAGCTTTGTACGGTTACCTTTCTAGAGAGGGTGCCTCTATAAAAATGCTCAGCCTCTTGTGCTTTGAACTGGTTGATAGAAGCTAGGTTCGACAATCACCTTGCTCGCACTTCTTCAACGTCCATAGAACGAGACTAAAAGATGTTCCTGTGTTTCCCGTTTAAGACGTGGTTTTATATTTCCTTCTTCCAAGGATTTAATACATTTCTTAACTCTTTTGTGATATATTGTTGATTACGATTTTTCATTTTAAGGGTACTGGATTGGCAGTGTTCTGTTTGCTTCAACCCGTCTAGTAGCAAATAACCCAAATCTTTGGTAGCGTTTACAAAAACTGTTCAGTCGCATATTATCGGCGTATTTGCAGCACCATATTGCATAGGGATAGGTGTCCCTGTATGTACTTCCGATGTGTAACCCTAAAGATATATTACACTTTGTTATTAACCTGCTTCCGGCCTACCTGTATTATTGTTATGGGATCTTACCCATAATAATAATAATGGACCTTTCCATACTTAATAAATACTGCGCCTCAGGCAAGGAGTCAAGAGTCAGTCGCTCACTTTCTGACCGACTGTTTGGTTGAACTCTCTGCCTTAAGGCGGAGAGGAACCCGAAGGAGGCTACGTTCGGGGAGGTAAACCGGCCCTGAATCCGTTTATATGGGTTCAATGGGCATATTTTGGGGCCGAGCCCACGGGCTCGGAAAACCCACAATAAATAACCGACCTTGTGTCAGATGTTGCCCCAGTGGGGGGGGGTGACTGAATATCGTCAGGAGTCAGTCGCTTAGGTCTTGACCGGTGTGCGGTTGAACTGCCTGCCTTCGAGCGAGGAGGAACCCGAAGGAGGCTACGCCGAAGGGCGGATACGTTTTCGGGGAGGTAAACCGACCCTGAACCCGTTTACACGTGTTCAATAGGCATATTTTTGGCCTAGCCCACGGGCTCGGAGCTCCCACGTTAAACCGGCCTTGTGCCACATGATGCCCGCGTGAGAGGGTGACTAAATATAGTCAGGAGTCAGTAGTTCAAGTCGAGTCAAGAGTCGAGTCAGAGGCAGTCCGAAACAGATTCGCGTTCAGGCAATTACTGCAAGACATTGGAATAGTGATACTGGTCGAGACTACATTGTTCTCTCTACTAAACTTGATTGTTCATAGTAACACTTCTACTTCTCTGTATATATTCCTGTTTGTAATATAGCTGTGTTATTCCATACCTGTGTTCGAGTTCTTCTTTATTGGTTCTACCTTGAACTATCACCGTGGTACAAGGAACCGGACCATAACACTTATATATATAATATCTTATATATTTTTCATCTTACGACTACGAAAAGAACAATCAGCAAAATATCACCTAAGTTCCTCAAAATTTCTTTCTCCAATATTCGGACTATGCGTAACAATTTCTGTAATGTTAAATGTCTTCTTGCGAAATGTTTTCCAGATATGTTAGCACTCTGCTAAACTAATTTTAATTTTTTTTCTATCTTAGCCACTGAATTCTCTATTTCAGGATATCTTCTTCTTTGTAGAATTGATTCTATTGGTCATCTGCATGGTTTTGATGTTTATATTCTGAAAATCCTTCAATGACAAGGGAATAATCTTTTACGCTTCTTTCATGTGCGTTCGACTTTCCTTGTTGCACGTTCTTACCTATCAGTTATCCTTTATCACTATCCTTCTTCTGACTGTACCATATTAGACAAAATATCTTCCTTCCTTCCTTCTTCTTTCTTTCTCTCTCTGTTTCTCTGTCTCTTTTTTTTTTCTTGCTTTCTTTGTTTCACTCCCTCCCTCCCTCTTTCTCGCACTCATTATTTCTCTCCTTCTCTCTCTTTCTTTCTATATCCCTCGTTCTTTCTCTCTCCTTCTTTACCGAACCTTCGTTCTTTCTCTCTCCGTCTTTCTCCCTTTCTCTCTCTCCATATTTCTCTCTCTCTGTTTTTCTCTCTCTCTCTCTCCCTTTATGTCTGACTTCCCTCTTTGTCTCTCTTTACATCTCCCTCCTTCTTTTTCTCTATCTTTATTTGTCTCTCTCTTTTTTTCCATCTTTCTTTCCCCCTTTCCTCTCCCGTTCTTTCTCCCTCACTGGCTATTTCTTTCTTTCCATCTTTCTCACTTTCTGTCTCTCTTTCTCCCTCTCCATCTTTCTTTCTCTCTTTTTCTCACTCTCCCTCCTCTCTCTCTCTCTCTTTTAATCTGCGAACATTATTTTGTCCGATGAATTTTAATGCGCGTCATATAAAGTGGCTTAATAATTTTAATACAGCTGATGTCGTCAGTATTGAAACTCTTATTTTCCTAATAATTCTAACCAACCTGCTTCTTTACGCGGTTTGTCCTTTACCTCCTCTCCTGGTTCTTGCCGAACATAGCAACTCCGTTTTCTAAGCAATATCGACCATGCTGTAGCCGTTGTTGATAGTCTCAATTATTAGACATTAATTCATCTGTTTCTCTTACCAATGTAGTGACTAGCATTAATTTTCTTTGTGAGATCGCTTGAAGTGAAATCTTCAATCTCTCTACTGAAAGATGTGCTACTGAGTTTTCTTCTTGGGTGAAAGTCGGCATTGATGCTTAATAAAAACTATCTAACTTATTGGTTATTGTGTCATGTAGAGGTTCCCTTACTTTGCTTGATTCAGCAGCAGCAGCAGCAGCAACAGAAATAATCAACAGGGTAGAACCGGACGTCCCTGAGATTATAAAAATCTTGATCGAGCGCTATTCGCCTTCTTTTTTTATTCAAATTCAACTGTCTCTACATCCACAGTCAGCTCTCTCTGTCTCCACACACACACACACACACACACACACACACACACACACATATATATATATATATATATATATATATATATATATATATATATATATACCTTCCGTTTCAGCGTCCTCTAGCTCAAGGCCATATCTCTTTTACCATTTAACACTTTCAGCGATCTCTCCCTTCGAGACACCTACCGAAGTGCTGCTACACGTAACCGTTTGTGCAGAAGACCAGGTCTGTCTTGACGTTAGATTTCTCTTTCCTCAGGCAGGATCCGGCGGAGAAATCCCCCTTCGCAAAACTCACCAAAGGAAACTACATTCAACCCTTGCTGCAAAAGGTAAGGCCTGTCTTAGCAGTTTGACATTTGGATTTCTTGTTCGTCCTGTGGGAACTAGCGGAGAAATCACTCTCAACAAAAACAATTACTACACGCAAGGACATTGCTAACTAGGAAAACACCTTTTTTTCACTCGCAAATTACTACAATTTGCACACTTTTCAACCAAATAAAAGCTGTTGAACAGTTATGTTCAAGCCTTTTCTGTTTTTTTTTTGTTTTTTGTTTTTTGTTTTTGCTAACGAGTGAATGAACACAGAAATAACTTTGCGGCTGATAAAACCCATTTGAAAGAGAAGTGTCCCTACAAAGAAAGATAAAACAAAAAAAAAACATACGAAGCAAGCGAAAGGAAAAGATTCACCCGTTGAAGTTCCGAACGCGGAAGCTGAAAAGAGCAAAAAGTGTGCCCTCCTTTGACACACTTGTGAGCTCACTAGTGCTTAAATGTTAAATTAGGTCAAACCGTCCTAACCTATTTATCTATTTCCCTTTGTTATAAGTAACGAAGCGCCTTAAAGGTTAACTAAAAAGAAAGCATTGTCGTAAAAATTTAAATGACTTGACTGAAATAAAAATTCTCCTTTCGTGGGAAAAATATATTCATTTAGGTATTAAAATGTGTCAACTTTGAAAAGTAAACTGGAGAAAATTCAGCCTTTTATTTGCTAAAAAAATAAAATATATTAAGTATTAATTAACTGAAGTAACAAAAGTTCTGTTTTCGTAAAAGAAAATAATAATATCTATTAAACTTCAGTATTTAAGACTGAATTCATTGAAGTGTGTTAATTTTAAAAGTAAAACTGGAAAATTGTATACGAATTATTCTAAATGGAAATTCACTGTTAAGTCTGAAGAAACAAAACGCTGTTATCTCCAAAATATAAGCCTAAGAAGTTTGAGCGAATCACACCAATATTTTCCATCGAAAATTATTGATAAATTCAGCCATAGAAATTGACACCATTTATAAGTTGAACAATAAAACGTTCTCAACTCAAGTATAAAATTGACGCTACCCCGAATGTAATGAAAATAAGGGTCAAAACATGTATACCAAAATACTTTTTGTCCTTAAAGAAAGAATCTTAAGTGGCTAGATACTGTAGATTTTTTAACGGGTGAAATACAGAGTAACCCGGATATAAGAGAGTTGTCGGGACCGGAGACGAAGTCTCTTATATCCGGGTTCCTCTTATATCCGGGTTTGGTCTATTAACACACGCTCTAATTTGGGACCAGAGAAAATCGCTCTTATATCCGGGTTTATCTTATATCCGGGTCTCTTATATCCGGGTTACACTGTAATTGATATTTGTATCGATTTAGATTTTGACATGAAATATATTCAAAAGGAAAATGTTTGTGAGGCACACTATCGCTTTGATATATTAAATGCCAACTTGATATAGTCCACCATTCTGAGCCGGATTCTAATTGCTGGAACAACGAACCTGAACAGCAGACGTGTCTATCTCTCCTCTCTCCCAATTCTCTCTCTCTCTTTCTCTGTGTGTGTGTGACAATACATTGTGAGATAGTGTCTTATCTGATAATACTAGATATTGGCTTGAAACTGGCAAAATATCAAGTGACGTTGCAAATGAAGATTCTGAAGTTTTGAACTCTCTTCTTGATAATATATTGAGATATATTACTATATCTAATAATAATGGATATTTTCTTGAAACTGATGAAATATCAAATGATGTTGTAAATGAAAATTCTAAAGTTACACACTTTCTTCGTGATAATACATCGAGATATAATATTATATCTACTAATAATAGATATCTGCTAGAAACTGATATCAATTAATTACTTTGTAAATGAAAAATTTAAAACTTTCGGCTTTCTGCTTGATAAAACCTTGACAGATAATATTATTATACCTAACAATACTAGCTACTTGTAATATGTCTTGTAGCTTCATCGAAAATGACAATTCCGAAATTTCAAACTCTCTTTGTGATTCTGACACTTTGAGGGAGAATGTCATCTGCATTGACAGATATTTAATCGATTAAAACGTCAAATGACTTAAATGAAGAAAGCCCCGTTAATGAATTTGACAAAGAAAGACTTGAGCAATTTAAAAAATCTATAGAGAATTGATATTGTATAAATTGCTTTGTGAGAAAGAAAAAACTAACCCTGTCCCTTCAAACCATGCTGTAGCCATCAATGTACAGAATGGAGTTGTTGAAAACTTAAAACGACAGAATCTGTATGTTGAAGAATTTAACAAGCAAGAAGGAAAGGGGTTCATAGATCAGATGTCTCCTCGACAGGATTGAAGACTATATTTGGATGTGTCATATACTTGTGTTTATATCTGTTAACCAAACAACTTCCGAAAAACGGCGTTTCCATAATTGTCTGCTTACGGCTAAAGAGGCTCCTTCACTAAATAAAGCAGCCTAACCTAGCATAAACCACATGGAAAACATGTTGGAATACTTGCTGTTTCTGAGGGTGTTTCACAAAGACTTACATGAGGCCAGCTTCACCAACGGAGTCAAAGTTGAGGATGTCTTTAGTTAAAAACCCTCCCCCAAACCCAGACCATTTGAGCTTCTGGATAGAGTTCTGGAGTTCATTATTGGTGATGACAGCACATATCACCCAACCTAACACCTCTTCTGAAGATAGTAATTAAAATTCCTGGAACAATAAAGGTGCTTGAAGCTCCATGCCAGGATCCCAAACAACCTTCTGAATCCAACACAAAGACTCTGAGGCGTTCCCTCAGAGACAATCGAAAAAGAAGACATTCACTAAATCTTTTACTAATACCTGTTTTAATTAATCGCTTAAAATAACTGTTTTAGTGCATCTAGTTCAAGTTTAAAAAAATATCGTAGTAATCAGTTGATTCGGTTTAACTGTCAAAACATGATGTTTTCACATTTTTTACATATAAGCTTAATAAAACTTACAGCTGTAAACTTAGATATGTATTTATTTCTACATGATAACTTTTAGGATAATGTATCACGCAAAATAATATTTTTATAGCGTTCATTTCTGAGGGGAAGATATAAAAGCTATCTCACTTGTTTGCTATTGTGGCATCTGGAGGCTTCCTTACTTTGTTTGATTCAGCAGCAGCGGAAATAATCAGCAGGATAGAATCGGAAGTCCCTGAGATTATAAAAGCCTTAATCGAGCCCTATTTGGCTTTTTCATTCAATTTCAGCTGTTTCTACATACGCGGTCAGCTCTCTCTCGTTGTCTTTCTCTCTCCTTCATCATACATTTCAGTGGCCCCTAGCCCACCGTCATGTCTCTTTTTCCATTTATCACATTCAGCGGCCTCTCCCTTCACGACACCTACCGAAAGGCTACACGCAACCGCTGCTACAGAAGACACGGTCTGTCTTTGCCGCTTGAAATAAGACTTCTCGTTCCTCCTACGGGATCCGATGGAGAACTCTCTCTTCGAAACACCCAGCAAAAGAAACTACACATAACCCTTGCTACAAAAGACAAGGTTTTTCGTAGCACTTGGATTTCACTGTGGGAACTTGCGGTTAAATCTCTCTCAATAAAAACCATTATAACACAAAAGAACATTTTTAACGGAAAAACTATCCTTTCCCCCCCGCAAATTACTAATATTTTGTACTCTTTTTCAAACAAATACAAGCTGTTGAACAGTTATTTTCAAGCTTTTGGCTTTTTTGTTCATTCCACTCACACTGCCGAGCACAAATACATACGCGACCGTGGAAAAAATCCAACAGGTTTTGCGCCACCTCAGAAATGTCGGAGGAAACTGCAATCTTCTTATTGCTTCACATCTGCCTGTTAAGCCGCTATAGCCCGCCTGAATCACTTTGTTACGGCTATAACACAGCGATACCTCTGATTACAACGAACGCCTAATACTGTCCGTTAGCAATAATTGTCAACATGTCCTCAATGAGCTTAAGTCTTTGCTGTTACCGTAATGTAGTAGCGTGTAAAATAAGAGTAAGTCTTCTATCTCACTTCTTTTCACTCACTTTGAGATGTTAACATCTTTTGCTCATAAAACAAAATGATTTGCCTATACATTCTCTTCTAATTTTACTCTCGATTCATCTGAAGTATCTTTGCCTGAAATCCCACTAAAACTAAATCTCTACTCTGCGATATGCATATAGCATCATACCTGATCTTTGCTATCATCTTTAAACTGAATTCCCCTTCCACCAAAAAAAAAAAACTTGTAAGCGGAATTAATGCCATCCATGCAAATGTCCTAAAGAATTAACTCCTGCGTTAGCTCCTGTTCTCTATAAAACTTACAATAGCTGCCTTGTTGACTTTCCAGCTTGTTTGATATCATCTTCTATAGTTCTTGCTTTAAAGTCCTCGAGCAAAACTTCTCATGTTTCAGACCTATTAGAATTTTACCAATTTTTGACAAAGTACTCGAGGCTCTAATCACCTCCGGATTAGTTAAACATCTCACATCGCCTCTGTAAGTAACACTTCTCTACGTCAACTTCCGATGTCAGTCAGTTATGAACCATGCGTGATACACGCTTATGCGAGCATGTATCTTTCGACACATGACTGACGAGGCAGATATTTTTCCCGCAGTTACTTCCATTTCTTTCTGCGGTAGACCAAAGCTATAAGACCCGGTCTGTCTTGCTATTTACTCAGAAGAAGTGGATTCCTATCGTTCTTAAGGGTGTTACCACGTAAGCGAATGTAATGGATTCCACAGGAATTCGAACTCGGCTCTCCGATTCCTCAATCCGAGCCACTATCCATTATTCCACCATGTCCCACTAACTGCCGATGTATTAAGTGCTATTACCAAAAGAGTATGTCAAGCTTTAGATAAGAATGGGGAGTTCGAGCTCTTGCTTTGGATATCACGAATATTGCTCTTCTTCACAAATTCACGATGTTCCTTGCTACATTATTTCTTGCATTCAATATTTATTATCAAATGAAATTAAATTTATCTTGAAAAGCCTCTCCGCTAGATATTTTTACATTAACACTGGTTTCACGCTGGGTTCTATCCTTGAATCCACTTCCTTCATAAAATTCATCAACGACTTCCCGATGTCATCACTTGCCGAATCAGTATCTATGCTGATGACGAAGTATATTTCTGTCTTGTTTGTATGTATGATAGATTTGATAGTCAAATTGACAGCTGATCTCGGAATGACCTTTTCTGTGTAACAGCGGGAAGAAATGGCTTGTTGGTTTAAATGATTGTAAAATGAACCTGTTCTCCTTTATCGTATAAGATAAAAAACGGTTTTGCCTTCCATTAGCATATAGCTAATGCTCACCTCAAGGAATATAACTTATTGCGCTTTCTACTGTTAAAGTTTTCAAATGACATGAAGTGAAACGATTCTATTGAATCAAATGCTAGGTCTGCTACTAGGAAAGTTGGCTCACTGTGTTATTCACAAGTCTACCATAATTCTTTGCATTGAATATTACTGGCACATTTATTTCATATTTAAGTTTGACTAACACTTAATATTTTTTCGAAGTGATGTTTCTAAAAATGTGTCAGTCCAAAGTTACTTGGCCACTTATTGAAATTATAAAATAATATTGGTCTATGGCATCTGTAAAATACTTTCTTAATTCGGCAGTTAATAAAAGCATCGTTTGAAGCTGAAATAGTATTGACCCGTTTCTATAACCGTTCTGGAAGAAGCCAAGATATTTAGTTAAATTTAGTCACCTATGCAATTCTAAGAATACGTTCTGAAATGCCGGATACACTTAGTATATATAAGATGTGTTCTCAAATACTGAGTGCACCTTTTATTTATATATATATATATATATATATATATATATATATATATATGAATAAATATAGTCTTAAGATGTGTTATATTTATGGGATAAAATGCTCAATATCAGAGATAGATCGTGTGTAAATATAAAATGAACATAGAAATCAACACTTAGAGGCGACAGTCTGTTTGATGCTAGATGCAATCGTCCGGTCACGAGTGTTGTTATTTTTCTCAGCTATTTATATATACGGGTCAGTGGTGCATTGTGGGTAGTCTATTTTGGTAGTTATTTTACCGGAAGTCATTTATTTGTTTATTTATTTGGGTTAAAATGTTTTGCTTGTTTTTTCTTTATTTTTTATTTTTATTTTTATTTCTTATCTTATATATTTATTTATTTATCTTTATTAGACGGTGTTTTTATTAACGTGGTAAAAATTTATTTATATCGCTTATTTAATAGTTTTGTTTTGTTTTGGGGAGATAATTAAGTGGGTTGATTGTTGTAGTTTGTTGTAGTTTATTTTAGCTATTATTTTGGCGGGAGCAGTTTTTAATTTGTTTATCACTTCATGTATTTATTTGCATTGATTATCTTTATTTGTTTTTTTTTCTAACGGTTACTTTATCGGGATCGGATGAATTTAGATTAATTTATTTTACTTGTTTTTTATTATTTATTTATTATACTGTAAAAATATACAGTATAATAAATAAATAATAAAATATTTACACTTTTCTCTTTTTGATTTTTAAGTATTATTTTTTTCTTTTATCGTTATATTAACAGTTATAGCTTTTTTTTTCGTCCGATTTTTGGTTTCATTTTTATAGTCTAACTAACATTTTGGGCATAATGGTTTGTTAATTTGTTTATTATTTACTTTATTTATTTGTGTTCATTGATTATGTTTTTTGTTTTTATTTATTTATTCTATTTCACCTATTCTAACGGGTGTGGGTTGTTAATTTGTTTGGATTTATATATATATATATATATATATATATATATATATATATATATATATATATATATATATATATATATATATATATATATATAAGACAGAATGTATATGTGTGTGTTCGTTTATATGTTTGATCGGATCTCCTACATCTTTCAACCGATTTCAACCAAATTTGACACAGTTACTGCTAATGGTCCCGAGGAGATTTTGACAGCGTCAAAAATTGATTTAAGTCAATATTTAAATCAATATTATCGATTTTTCATTTTTGATTGGACGCACAGGTGTGTAATTATGTGCGTTCACTGCTCACAATGGGCACTTTTCATGCCAGAATTAATAGCGGTAGCATAATTAGAAAAATGTCGGATTTAAGTGATTATATGGGAATAAGAAACGACAAGAATGGCCATATTTTGGTTTCGGATGCAAAAGTTATCACAATGAAGGATTTCTGTCGCAGCCGAACTTTGCGCTCGAAAGCCAATCGATCAGTGTTATTAGTCACGCGTGGCTCGAGCGATGCGTAATGCTTGCTACTGATTGGTCCATTCACGCTCCGGGGTCATGCGAGATCATGTGTGAGCGGGGGGTTCCACGCGTGCGCGCATCAAGCATCCCAAATGGGGTAGATTTTTCAGATAACCTACTTTTATTTCAGAATTTTTACGCTCATGCCATGTTTTTTAAAAAGGATCTTTTAATGTTTTAATGCAGGCATAAATTACTTTCCATGTTTTCTGCATTTGTACGGTAAAGTAAACGCCAAGGCCATTTTAAAAGGGATTCACAGAGCTGCATATCAAATTTCACCAGAAAAATCAGTAAAAACAAGGTGAAACTGCTGCTTTTTAGGTGTTTGTAGCCCATTTATCCTACTAAAGCATAGCATTGAATTCAGCGAGCAAACACTAACGCATTTCATGCCACTTCACGCTACCACTTTTAAGCCAAGTGGGCAGAATCGTCTCCCCCCAATTGTCCAATTTGTCCAATTTTTTACATTTGATTGCATTTTTTCATTCTAGGGGACACCGGGGGACTATTATGTATTTTCATGCCGTTTATATGTAGAAAACGCACCTGTTCGCTATAATTTTACTACTGCGCATCGCTGCCCAAAAAACCTTTTTCAACTAAATTCGTGCTACTTAGATTCATCAGTAAACGAAATTAACATTGCTTCAAATTGTGTTCGTAAGAAGTGTAAAAACATTTGTATTTTCAACTTTTGATCAATAAAACTATGTCATATCTCCTGGCTGCTCAGAATTTTCAAAGAAAAATGAAGCTTGAAAATCCCATTTTCTGATTGGCTGACTTTGAGAGACTGCGCTACATTGGTGACGACGTAAATCAAAAAGACAATGCCTATTTTGGAATAAAGATCTACATAGCTTTCATATTTATCAATAAAAAACCCGATACAATAAAGTCGACAGATACTATTTTGAAACGTCATCAGCCACTGTGCACTGCTTTGACTAACTCAGCTGAAGGTTAAGCAATCGCGTCAACTGTTCAATGTTGCTGTTGCAAAAGTTTAACCTTGACGGCATCCAATCATGCGCGCGAGCAGTTTTCTTACGCACGCGTGCATACGTACGTCACCTTAGTATGTGTGATCAAGTTCAATCGGCCAACCGCCTCTTTATACCATAACTCGCACGCCTATTCACACTTCTGCGATTACTGTTCCGCACTTGGCTCACTTCTTACGGAAACCGAAAGATGATGATTACTTATCCAAACTGTTTTTTTCACTTTTTAGTTATGACTACATCCGTTTGCGCGTTTATCGAAGTTACCTCCTACCGTTTTAGTTTTAGTTGAACTTTTTAAACTTCATATTTTTTGTTTC
>OZ010604.1:38543202-38565702 GCA_963932145.1 Acanthosepion lycidas
TCGATTACAAGCGGCCATTTTACACATTTTAAGACATTTGTAAATAGAATTTAATTATCGGTTTTAAAAATCTTCACAAAATAAAGTGTATATTTGTGACACGTTATTTGAAAAAAATTAGCAAACTTAAAATTATATCAATCTGATCTGAAACAAATATTACTTATAGCTTAAAAAACGTAGTATATAACCATTTCTGAACCAATAGTCCTGTTTTTTCTGAGGTGTTAATTGATGTAATTGACGAGCTAAGGTGTTGACAGCTAAGTATGGAAGACAAGAGTTGACATAAATTTAAGAAATTTAAGTTAATACATTTTTTTTAATTTTTAACTACCTAGTAATTTTTACAAATTAACATAATATTTTCAGCAATTATCTAATATTTTATTGACTTTTAGTTGCTATATTGTTATAGCCTTACGTTTGAAGATGCTTTCTGAAAAAAATAATAAAATTTGAAATACTATAAAAAAGAATAAACTAAAAATAAGTAAAACTACTAACAACAAAAAAAAACTTTTCTATTGGGTTGTTTCTTCTTCAAAAAAAAGTCAAAAAAATTAATAAAAGAATGACCGCGGTAAAATAAAAAAAATATTTAATGAAAAAGAAATTAAAAAGGTAACTCACTTTAGTGTTTTTAAAACTTTGAATGGGTGATGTGCATAGCTTGTAGACACGAAATGAATAAAGAATTGCAGGCAGGCGAATCTTTCCGTAAAGTTAGGACAACTCTAAGAACACGTGACCTATTAATAAAAATGGCATGTATAGACTGCCACACAGGAAAATGGAAATGATTAACTAAAAAAATTGAATATTGTTTTTAAGATCTTTGTGCAAAACGACTTGTATTAAGCTTTTCAATTTTTGATTCCTAAATATATTTTACACTTAATTAAATATCACCTATAAAGGAAATAATGCAGAATTTTAAACAATTTTAAATTATTATAATTATAATTTTAAAAATGAAAACAATTCTTGTACAAATTCATTATTTATCGAAAAAAACATTTCTGAAGACAATAGTTTCCTTAATAAATCTTATTTATGAAAGCAATCAAAAGCTTCTCTAAATAATGTCATCGTTTAATTAGAGTTTTTTTTAGTTTGCCATTCGGAATTGATTTTTGGAAAAACAACAGCAGTTTAAAAAAATGGATGATATACATTCTCCAAGGAGAACTACTTTTAAATATTAAAAACGTTTTGGAAAGGAAATTTAATTTTTTGTAATTACATGAAATTAAGTGGGAGGTAGCATATCTAAAATTATATTTTTTACCAAGATTTCCTAAAACAAAAAATTTCAAAAATCATTTCATTCATTTGTGAATAAGTTCTGAAAGTTCTTTAAAATCAAACAATTATTTGATTCTTGCAAGAATTTCAAAATCAATTTTTTTCACCAGAAAAAAGCGTAAATATTATGAATATCGCTAACGTAAAAAAAAATCACAAGATTTTTAACTAAAATTTCGAATGTAATAAAAAGGATTATTTTTCTTTTAATAATTTTGAATACTTTGGTTTTTTCTCTTAATAATAACATACATTTTGGCGATAAATCTTTGTTTTTAAGTTTGGACACATTTTCTTCATACTATGCTGTTTTTTTGTTTTTTTTCAGCGAGTAATTAGAAGTACCTACTTTTAGAAATTGTAGGATATGGGGATTAATGTTCTGAAAGAGTTGGTTGGTTGATTTTGTTTAGCGGCATATAAACATCTATGTGTTAGTTAATGTCAAAACCTAAATATTATGCATAATTTTATGGCTTCAACTGAATATATTTTGAAAGCAATTGTGTGAATTCAACTGAATTGCAGGTATTCTTACTAAAAATGTATTGTTATACTTTGATAGTGTTTTGTTTTTGCTTGGGTGTTTACTATTTGGCCATATCTGAGACATATCTGAGACCCTAACAGGTGCTGCCATCACGGTCAGAGTGAACCTGGAAAGAGCAGCAATTAAGAGAGAATTCCACGTTCTTCAAAATTTCCAATCTCCCGATCAGAGGTCTTGCTGCCGGTTGTAGTTTATCGTCATAAAAAGGAGTTCAGAAATGGCATAATGACATTTTCCACTGAGCATTTTTTTAAATAAAAATAAAACAACGTAAGATCACATTCATTTTACATAGTTAAAGCCCTCCATAAGATGTGAGCTGTAATTAAGAGTACAATGTTTTGTATTTTTTAAAGGTATGAGCTACCAGGGATTCCTTCAAAGAGTCTATCGGAACCATTTTTTAATAAAACGGAAGACTGCAACCACAACTGTAAGTATTGATTTCTTCATGTACGACATTTTTCAGATTTCCATTTCAAGATCCTTGTATCTTGATAGCTTTTGCAGATATTCAAATATACATTAGACTGCAGGAACACCGCGTCAATAAGGAAGCACATTCTGTTTTATTATTATTATTATTATTATTATTATTATTATTATTACATCATTTGCGCAGAACCGGGTCCAAACTATAGTCTTTAGGCCCGAAATGAGAATTTTCATTTAATTGACAGCCCTTTTCTTAGTAGATGGGATGTTCCTAGTAGGACGATCTTCTGGGCAACTTGTATGCTTATGTTACCTGGGACACTGTTAGTTCAATGTTAGATTGGTGCAAAAATAATGACGTAATAATGTCGTTTTTTGACGTATTTTTTAACGTCAAAAAACGACATTATTACGTCATTATTTTTGCACCAGCCTAATAGTACATTCTTTTTCTCACGAGGCCCAGAGCTCTGATTACTATTGGTACAGTCTTCGTCTCCATTCCCAATATCATGTTAATCTCGATCGCCAGGCCTTTGTATTTGGAAAATTTCTCGTTATTTTTCATGAAGGTATTTCTCTCAGATGGTACCTGCTATGTAAATAAGTATCCACTTCCGGAATTTCTTGTTCTTTATGATAATATCAGGTCTGCGGACTTTTATTTCCCTGTCAGTTTGAATTGGGATATCCTAGAGTATAATTAAATCCTTATTTTAGGTAACTGTGTCTGGTTCGTGGTAATACCATCTGTCAATGGTTTCGATTTTGTGCTTCTTGCATATCTTTCAGTGCACATATGTCGCTACCTTGTCATATCTGTGGGTATATTCCTTTCCTGCTAGTTCCGAATATCCTGAGATAATATGGTCGACAGTTTCATAATATTTTGCGCTGATCCTGCATTTCGGGTTAGTTCCATCCTTGATTGTGTGAGAGTGATAGAATCTAGTTGCGAGGCTTTGGTCCTGAGCAGCAATTATTAGGCCTTCTGTCTCAGCTTTCAACCTTTTCTTCAGCCACTGATGTGTTTTTATTGGTCCACATTTGCTTCTTTCGTTCTTTTTGGGTATTTGTCATGTGACACTTTGTCCTCAAGGTTCATTTGTAACTTTATTTAGTCATGTTATTTTGCTTTCTGTTTAACTTGTTTGGCGTACATGGTATTTGCTTCGTTTTTTGTTGCTAGGATTTCAGGTATATTAAGCTGTTTCTTGAAGAGTGAAGCTTCTTTGTTGATGTAGTGGATTTGGTGTTTTTCTATTTGTAAGAGAGGGCCATTGTTTTTTTTTGGGGGGGGGTTGTGAGATATGCTTTTAATCCGATTTTTGTAGTTTTAGAGTTAGTTTAAGTTAGAATTAGACCTCGGCCTCCTAAACCCTTTGCTATGTACAGCTTATCAACATCTGATTTTGGGTGGTGAATCCTCATTTGGGTAAGCATTTTTCTGTTCTTTTAATGTCATTCAAATTCAGTTTAATAATTTTGAAGCTATATGTTACTATGGGTTTAGCTAATATGTTGATAGCCTTCATTATATTGACGACATTTACTTCACTTTCTAGTATCAAATGTACTTTCCTATAATATTCTTTTTGGCACTTTTGCTTCATAATTGAATATCTAATCCCCCTCCTTCATTAATTTTTAAATATTTGTATGTACCATCTTAGTCTAGTTCCTTAATCTTGTTGATATGAAGGTTTAAATCTGTAGATTTCGTTAGTTACCGCCTTTGAAGGTGGCTTTGGCATATTTGTCATTCCGAATTCCATCCTCATGTATTCGCTGGTGGTTTTGACAATGGTGGTTAGGTTTTTCTGTTGGTTATCATCAATATAGAATAGATGGTTCAGTTTGCCATACTGTGACTTGCATCTGTATTTGCTGTTGTTCAGTAAACAGCTGAGTGGCGCTAAAACATTTGGTAGAAGGGTAAATGGTGATAATGAATCTCCTTCGAAGATCCCGCTTTTGATGTTGATTGGTTTCGATGTTAGTTACCCGTTTGTATGCTTTGGGTTTAGTGCAGTCTTCCAGTCTTTCATGTTCTGCATTATGAATTTGACCGTTGTGAGGTCTACTCTATAATTTTTAGGCTCACTGTCGAAAGCCTTTCTGTAGTCGACAAGCTTCTTTTCTTATTTTCACCTCATCTAATATTGTTTTATTAATAATTAATTGTTCAATGCACCCGTAAATTCCTCTTTTACATCATTTCTGTTATACTGGGAGTAAATTCTTATTCTCAGGGAAGTTTTATGCCCTCTCAGTTATGATGGAATTGAGCATCTTGTACATTGTAGGCAGGTGATGGGCATATAGTTCTTCGGGTTCTGCGTCACTTCTCTTTATGTGACTAAGTATATTACTCCCCACGTGAGCCATTTGGGGCATTT
Organism: Acanthosepion lycidas; assembly: GCA_963932145.1. Taxonomy (NCBI): domain Eukaryota; kingdom Metazoa; phylum Mollusca; class Cephalopoda; order Sepiida; family Sepiidae; genus Acanthosepion; species Acanthosepion lycidas. The sequence goes on from OZ010604.1 coordinate 38,547,895, forward strand.
TTCTGTGTTTTTCATTATATCATTGTATGCGCGTGTGAGTTCATGGTGGGTGCTAGATAGTTTGTTTTTTTTTATCCAAAAATGGCTATTCGGTCTATTTCTGGGGTTTCGCTTTCTTTGATTTTGCAGATGCCAGCGGTTGTTCCAGTAATATTAATATCCGTCCATTTTTAGGACCCTCTATATATGTGCGTTGTTCTTGTTGCTTCATCAATGTAGTTCGTTCGTTTTGCAGTTTTTCCACATTTTACATCAGATCTCCTCGATTTCTGGATATTACGTTGGTCATTTATCACTATATTCTTTTTTTTTTTCAGTTTTCGATATAGTTTCTTCTAATGTTCTTTGGAGATCTTTTTTTTGCCAGAAGAACCTGTTTCTTTTTTCATTATGCCTGATTCTTAGTGCCTTCGATTGAATTTGTTGTTTCAGTCTCTCTTTTACGTCAGTCTTATTCTTTATGTCAAGGCTTCGTTTCATTTGTCTCCTTTCTCTTTCTTTCCATTTGGTCCCCTTATTTTTTAATTGCTTGTTTAGCTAGGTGTATGACTTCCTTCACTTGACGGCGCCTTCTTACTTTTGAAATTGTTGGCCTTGCCTCGAAACGCATTTCTTTTCCATTCTCCCATTTATATCGGATGTTGCTGTTATTATTATTATTATTATTATTATTATTATTATTATTATTATTATTTCCTTTGATTTCTGTTGTGTACTCATATCTTACCGGCCGCAACCAGAAAAATAATGTCAGAAATGGCATCATGACATTTTCACTGTATGTTTGTGTTAAAAAAAACACATACACATTTTATATGGAAATTGCAAGAAATTAATAATAAATCCATCGAGATCCCGTTACAGACATAGGACCTGTAAAAATTTAATTTGACTTTACACAGACAGAACAATCAGAACAAACCGCGCAAACATAGTGATCAAAGACCACAAAAACAAAAATTGCTCCAAAATCTTTTAAAAGTATTGTTCATACACCCCATATATATATATATATATATATATATATATATATATATATATACACACACACACAACAAAAACAAAAATCCTTATATGCAATTACGCTGTTTTAATGTTAATATAATGTCAACGTTGGACGTTTCGGTCCAATAAACCATCTTAAGGACATATTCATAAAATATAATTAACATTATCAATTCAACATATCATGTTGAATTGATAATGTTAATTATATTTTATTATATGTTTGTTTTTTCCGTATATCTTTCTTCATACTGTCGGATCTATATCCATATATTTGCTTACATATATATATATATATATATATATATGTGTGTATGTGTGTGTGTGTGTACTAAGAATAAATATACATTAGTTCTTCCCGTTTGGTGCAATTGAGTTTAATGCACGTGATAATCGTCAGGCACAAATTTAAAGCTGACCGTTATTAATTTCAATACTTATATCGTGCTGTTAAAATAGTGGCGCATATATATATAAATATATTTATATATATATATATATAATATTCACATACGTATAACCGTTATCTATCCTACATATCCTCATAATGTGTATTTTTAACTACCCTCTGGAAGTTAAGTCAACCCTTATCTATCCTACTTATCCTCATAATACGCTATTCTTAATTACCTTATCCCAGACAAGGGACAACCGTTATATATCCTATATAGCTTCATAATATGCACTTCTTACTTCTCTTCCCCAAGTCTAGGGTCAATCGTTATCTATGATACATAATATGCTCTTCTTACTTCTCTTCCCCAAGTCTAGGGTCAATCGTTATCTATGATACATAATATGCTCTTCTTGCTACTTTACACACTTACGAAGATGTGTAGGCTGATTTCGAATTCCAGTCAGGTTCGTTATATCCACTTACTCGCAAATATCCTTGAGAAGGATATGAATATATCTCCTCTTCCTGATTTACGAATCAAATAGTAATATTTGTATCTGTAAATTGTAAATAATCGGTACTATAAAAAGTTTATCTACACGCAATAAAAAAAAACACTTATTCGTACAAAACCAGTCTCGTGAAAATCGTGAAAAAAATAACCAAATTAATTAATGAAACATTCCTTTTTTTTTTTTTACAACAACCTCATTAATCAGTCATCTAACCCTAATCGCTCTTGACTCTTGTATTATGTGAACAATAATATTAAAAAAACATATTCTGAAATGTACTGAAATCTTCTGTATTAATGAAGGTTTAACGTATGATCGTTGGACAAAATTATACGAATTTTCATTACATCTCTTTATGCACTTTCTATCACTTGTTTTTCTTCCCCCCTCACAAACGATTGGGCAACAAAGGCCCAACTTGATAAATAGTTAAATAAATAGCCAATTCTTTTTCACCTCTTTACCAGCAAAGCTAGCTTCCAAAACACAAGAAATATTAATGATAGTTTTTGAGAAATATGACATTTAAAGAGGTTCAAGAGGGGCGTTTAGAAGGTGAAAAGATCTAAAGGTAAATGGTGAACATTTCTGCGAACGAAAAAGTAAAAAATAATAAACAAAAATGAACTATCAGAAGGAAATATAAACGTTGTGTGTGGGTGAATGCTTAGAAGAAAACATTTAAACGTGTAGGAAAGAGAAGCAAAGAGAAAAATTCCTCATTGAAAAAAGAGGGAATTTTCGCTTGAGTAGAGTGTTTCGAGACAAAATGTACCAGAGAAGAAAATGTTTAAAGGACAAAAAAAATCTCTAAAAAATAAATGAAATGTCGTCAAAGATGGGCTGCATAATAATAAATATAAATTAAAAGCAAATAAAAGACATATCTAAAAAGGATAAGGAATAAGCACCAGCAAAGATTTAAATAAAAAAAAATCGAATGAGATATATTGGATGGAAAAACTGTAGAATGTCGAAGAAAGTTTGGAGATGAAGATCGGAAGATCTTACAAAAAAATAAACAGTTTCTATAGGAGGAATAATGGAAGAAATCAGTGAAAAAAGGAAGGAAATAAGTAGATGTCATCGCTATAAGTTTAGATTAAATACTGCGATGTTGGGCAGGACGAAATTGTGTGGAAATTTGCAGTAACGTAAATCAGCTTTGCGGTTTGTATCGACAGAAGACTGGTTAGAAGTGGGAAAACATTTTGGTGAAAACGAGATACAAAACAAAGTTATAAAATAAGAAAAAGAGAGATGAAATGAGAGAACTATTGTGAAAATCGAAATATGAGTGAAAAAAAAAAACGGGACAGAGATGAACTGATCGGATGAAATAGGAAAGTATAGAAAGTAAATGGGAAAGTCAAATAAGAAAGAATATACGGAAAATGAAGTTGAGAATGCAGGAGAAAGAAGGAGAGACATCATATGCTAACATACAACGAATGACAAGAGTGAAACCCGAGTGGAAATATACGGGTATTTAAGAAAGAAAGAAAAAAGAATGAATACAGAAAAAGAAAGAACGAAAAAGAAAGAAAGAGAAAAAAAAGAAAGAAAGAAAGAATAAGGCAAATTTCGGAAAGGCAAAAATAGGAAAAAAGAAACTGAAACAATTAAAATAACAAAAATGAGAAAAAAGAGGAAAGTAGAAACTGTAAAGCAAATAAATAAAGTGAGAAACTGCAAGAAAATCCCAAGCGTGATGACACACGGAGGTAAAATAGAGCGAGGAAAAACCATGAAAAATTGTTATTCTAAAGAAGTAAAAAAAAAAAAATGGGAAAATCAAACACGTTTCATAAAATTCCAAATAGTGAGGAAAAAAAAATCTTGGCGTAGCTGACGACAAACTTTCAGGATTTTTTTCCTGCCAACTAATGATTATTATCAAAGAATTCCTTCGTTTTAATCTGGACTCCATCCGGGTTGCGCTAACTGCCCATGTTGCAAATTTATTTTCATTTTGGTTTTTGGTCTTGTTTTTTCACGAAGTTGTATTCTATTCTTAAAAACGGAGCTTTTGATTAGAAGATTATTATTATTATTATTATTATTATTATTATTATTATTATTATTATTATTATTATTATTGTTGTTGCTGTTATTGTTGTTGCTGTTTTTGTTGTTATTGTTCTTGTTGTTGCTGCTGTGGTTAATATTATTATTATTGTTATTATTATTATTATTAGAACAGTGGTATTAATATTAGAAATAGTTCGTAATGTTATTGTAGTAATGCTAAGAATGGTGGCGAATATGTTCATAAGGATCATCGGGGCAACACCCCGGCATATGTCCTTATAATATATTAGTGCTAATATGTTTTATATATTTATGAAGTTTCATATATTTAAAAAAAAATAACAGGCGCTGACGACAACATCAATAATAATAATAATAATAATAATAATAATAATAATAATAATAATAATAATTTAACAAATGAGGTACATTAGGACATCAATAATTACAGTTGCAGTTAGAGCCATTGTATTGATTGGGAAAAGTTCCGATAGACTCATTGAAAGGATTCCAGGTAGCCTACGCCTTAAAAAATACAAAAGATTGTACTCACAAATGCAATTCACACACTACGAATAGCTTTATCAAATGTAAAATTGTTTTTAATACAAAAAATGATCTGTGGAAGATGTCATAAAGCCATTTCTTACTTTATGTCTCTGGTTGGCATCCGGAAGCAAATGTGTATAAAAAAGAAAATAAAAGGAAATAATAATAATAATAATAATAATAATAATAATAATAATAATAATAATAATAATAATAATAATCCTCTGTTTCCTTCGCATCTGGTCACATACAGACGATCAACATCAGCATTATAATGCATTCGGTGGCAAATGAGAAATTTTCTCGTTTCACTTAATGTCAGCTTTGGTTAAGGCTGCTGAAAGTGTATTGCATCATAGAGACAAACCAAAGTGTTTATGACGGATATTTTTTTTATTTTTTTATTTTTTTTTTTTTTTGTGAATTCAACTCGGTATTTAACACAAGACGCATAGGCCAGTAATATTCTTACTTTCTCCATAGTTTAGGTATTAGGTTGGTGCAAAAATAATGTCGTTTTTTGCCGTTCAACTTTATGTGAGAAAACGACATTATTTTTGTACCAACCTAATATGTTGAATTCCACACCTTTCGGTATTTATAGACTTCTTTTTGTTCCAGATCCCTAATCTTTGTGACAAAATCTAGAACAGAAACACACTACTTATATAGCTCTCGCTAAATATTACTGCTACTTCTACTACTATTACTAATAATAATAGATTGTAATTGTGGACTTCTCAAGAGAAAAAATATTATAAAGTGGACTCTTCAATAAAGAAGATTGCATCGACTCGGCTCTCAATGGACTTTTGCACTAAAGGAGAAAAAGTGATGAAAGTTCCAAGAGTAGCAGCAGAAATAAATGGTGGATGGGCAGAGCAGGAAATACCAAGAAACCAGAAGATAAACATACGAACAGAAATTTTTTTAAAGGCGTATCAGGCGTATAAATTGAAGTAATTACATATGAAACGACATGGATATGGTTGGAAAGAGGACATCTGAAGATAAGAAATGAATGGGATCCCAAAAAATATCATCAGAAATAATTATTTTTAAAAAGGCTGTGATAGATAAGAAAAATGCGCCAATGTGTGAAGATCATCAATCGTATAGAACATGGATAGGCAAACATTTGGAGAAAGCAGACCAGATAGCTATACAGCGTCTTGGAGAATGAACATGGTACCAAATGCACTATAATAAATTATCTAGACCTCAGACTGCTCCTTCAAGAAGATTGCTTTTGTCTGGGGGTTTAAAGAAAAAGCGAAAAAGTTAATGTTATATTATTCAAACAAGGTTCTTTATTCTATTGCAGAACTAACAGGTTAAGAGCACAATCAAACAAAAATGCAAATCCCTTACTACAAACGAAATGCAGTTAAAATTGGCAAATTATTTAATGAGACACTTGTTTTTGCTCATTGTTCAATAACCACTCCACAACTGGTAAAACATCATTCAGTTGGTCATCACCTATGGTTGTTCTCAAACGACTTTTAGTATATTTTATTTTGGAAAATGGCTGTTCACGAGTATATGTAATTCTAAATAATGATAACGTAATTTTAGCATGATTAAATAGGCTTTGCTATTGTCCGTTTGGCAAAAGATCTCTTGTATAACTCAGCAGTGGATTCAGAAGATTCGTCGCATTGTAAGTCGATTAACTCCAACTGATTATTTCCTGCCACTTGCTCCACAAATTAATTACACAGTTAGTATCCAGGTGTTTAGTTGGAAGGCCGAACAAAAATGCTTCGCGGACTGGATGTGGCCCGGAGACCATGGGTTGCCGATCTCTGATATAGGATGTGAAATTTGACTTAAAAAGGAGCCTTAGTTAAGCGTGATAGAGAGCAAATGGTAATCCGACGAGAAAGGATTAAACCGCTAGGGAGTTAGCTTGAAAATTAATAGTATATTCAGTATATAGAAACTGTCTTAATGAGTAGGACACAATTTTCTGGTGTTTAAAATTGAAACGGATTCAATCAGGGAAAAGAGGCCAGATTGTTGAAGATTCAAATGGATCAACCAATAAGGGACAGAAAGTCAAACGATGTTTCATATTCATACTGATCACACAATCAGAGAGAAGGCGAAATGATACTTCAGATTCAATCGGATCGACAAATCAATGACAGCAATTAAGGCGATGTTTCAGATTTAAGTGGACTGCCCAATCAGGGACAGAAATTTAAATGATGCTTCAGCTTTATACAAATCACCCAGTCAGACAGAAAGTTAAATGATGCTTCAGATTTAAACGGAACGCCGAATCAGAGACAGAAGGTCAGGTGACGTTTCATATTCATACTGATCTCCTAATCAAAGACTGATTTTCATATTAAATTTCAGTTCCAAACTATTCATTCAATAAGAATCAAGAGGTCAGATTAAGTTATAATTATTTTCAGAAAGTGGATTTCGCTGTTGCAATAGTCGAAACCATAAAATTGAAAGAAATAATAAAGCTGATGAAATATCTAAGGAAATATAAAAATAAAATGTGGAATAAGAATCAGAAAAACGTGACTATTATTTTCGGAAAAATTCCAACGATTTTAGCGAAAAGACTAGACGAATTAGAAATTGTCGAATGAATTGAGCCGAATATTACTTCAAGCAGATACATGGAAAACGATGTACTGGTGAGTAAGAATGAAATGTTTTTACTTCAATGTTTACACTTAGTTTCAATAGTTATAATGGTAACCCCAATTTTGATCAAACATTGTCCTTTTGCGAGTAGCGTTTGGAGTGGTTTAACAATCATAGCATGACACTCTCTTCCGCAGGTGTAACAGATGAGGCTGGAATAGGGAATGATGATGTGAAGTTGCTCATTCTCTCTCTCTCTCTCTTTCTCTCTTTCTCTCTCTTTCTCTCTCTTTTTCTCTCTCTCTCTCTTTCCCTCTCTCCCTCTCTCTCTTTCCCTGCTTCTTACGTTTTCTTCTGATCTTCACAGCTTGTTTCGCATTTTCACAGCCTTTGTGATCCCTCCATGAGCAGAACGATGCCAGCTGCTGTACTCGACTGCTAGCTGTTCCCAGCTAACAGATTCTATGCCTGTACGTTTCAAGTCCTTTTTGCAAACGTTCTTGAAACGTTGCGTGGTCGACTTACAGGACCAGTTCACAATATATGATATATTTTGGTATACAGACGTCAATATTTAAATGAGTGTCAACAGTAATTAATTATTCGAAAAAATTTATGACAAAAAACTGGAAATCCGTGTAAGATTCGAAACTATCGTAAGGATATTCTCAGAAACAACTTTAATATTAACATAATAACATTAGTGAAACTCTATGGAAATGTGCCAGTTACCATTGGTGGTAAATCTTAATAAGTAAATGCAATAAAGCAAGTGACTGAGATCAACATGAAGGAATTACACGAACAAAAATATTTTGAGACTTTCTGCGACATAGGAATTCAGTTCAAATTATTTATGAAAACATGAATACAACAGTGGAATTACGTATACCCTGAGACTGTGATATCGATTGAAATATAGATAAAAAGAAACAGCAACATATAATAATAACTCAAATGTGAACAGCTTCCTGCTTAAGATAATAAAACTGAGCAAATCTCGTATTATTCAAGATAATAATAAGCAATACACGAACAAAATTACTATGAAAATTAAATTTTATTATCTTCGAGGCTGAAGAAAATAGGTCTCTCACTGAAAGGGACTTCATTAAAATTATTTCGAAATAGATATTTGGATTACGGCCATATCATGTTGAAACAGCGGTTCTCATACGATCACTGAATTTGATCAACTTCAAGACGAGTTAAAACCTAGATCGGTGACCGTTTGGGAATACCAAATTCTTTAAGCTTGGATGTTCGGATGGTGTGATGGATAATCGCTCGTATTTGGAAATCGGAGATCAATTTTCCAATTGTAGTCGGTTTCGTTATATACACTTACACGCAAATACCCATGGATCCATCTCTTCTTTCCACAGCTATAGGTTAATTAGTAAGACTTGTATCAGTAAATCAATATTATCCCCACCAAAATTCTTACATTCTAAAATATTTTATGATTTTAAATAACCTGACACAAACTGACAAACCGTAAAAAAAAACAAATCAATCAACCAAATGGAAAATTGCCATATCTATACAGCAAGATTTCGATTTCCAGGATAATAACGAACCATACACATTAGACGACGAAAGGAATGCTAGTCTTTGAACTAAGCAATTCAAGTCTTTGAACTAAGATATTTTACTTACGCCGCAAAAGATCTGCGTAAATGAAATGGGGTAGACAAAAACCCACCATTGAATGAAACTTTTTCTCTCGTTTCTCACCTCAGGATCTGGTAACCCAGATGCTGATGAGTTATATATGCTATTTATAATGGAAAAATATATATATCAAACAGGTAAGTCGCTAAGTGAGTAGAAAACTTCGGAAGTAACATTTCCTATGAGAAAGAAAAGAGAAGAAGTATCAACATGCAACAAATTACTCATGTTGCGTCAATTTCCAACAGGTATATGCATGTAAAATAATGATATAGAAAGTTACCTGTGGGTGTCGGGTTCAAATTACGACTGGGTTCGTTGCATTAGCTTTCTCACAATTACATTTTGAAAGTTAAGTCGTTAAGTCCAGCGAGAAATTAACAGTAGGTTAGACTAAACTAGGTACCCTTGATTGATAAATAGTATAACGAGTATGAGAGAAATACAACATTGAATTCAAAACCGATTTTGTGTGGAATTACTGTAACGGTAACCTCCAACAAAAAAAGAAAAGTGAAACTATCTAGAGGGCAAACAGCAACAAACATCTTACGGTAAACATATGAAGAAGAGAGGAAGTACAAATCAAGAAGAAAAAATGAAACAGAATGTTACTGAGGAACTTATAAAAAATGGAAAAGAAATAATGTATTTTTTAAAATGATTGATTCGTTTTCCACGGCTTATCAAAGTACTGAGTACGACAGTAAACAGTTTGTCACAGGTTCACCCTTACTCGCTGTGGTGCTAGTATCCGTTAGGACCCCAGTTATGGGAAAATAGGGACTCCCACCCCCAAAAAAAAAATATTATGAAAGCAAAAATACATTTTAATAATAAAAATACCAATAATACATTTATATCTAAAACGACCTACAATACATAATGAACAATAGATTTCATATTTAATTGAAAGCATACCATTGCGTTCAAAATATTTAATTGAAGCCATAAAATTATGTTCAAAGTTCGAAATTTAAATTTCGGTTTAAATAACCCATAGGTGTTGATATACATCTAAACAAAACCAGAGAAACGGCTTATTAATCTTTTGCAGGTTATTTGATGCCAGAATATATTTTTATATTGTAAGATTTTTTTCGACATACTTATGATTTAGTGATACAAGTCTTACTAATTAACCCATAGCTGATGGGGGAAGACGTGGATTCATATCTTTGCTAAGGGTATATGCGTAAAACCAGCTGGAATTGGAATTCGGTTCTCCAGTTAACAATTCCGAAACATTATCCATTGTACCACAAGCGCATCCGAGCTGTTATTCCTCACCGGTCACCCAGGCTGGATGTTGTTTAACTTAGGTGATCGTATGGGAACCGGTGTTTAAACGTGATATGGCCGTAAGTCCCCTACCCCCCAAAAAACGAAATAAATAAAATAGTAAAACATGAAAAACGAAGAGTCAGGAGAAAGCAAAATAAAGAAAAAAAAGAAAATGAAAACTAAATAAAGAATAAATACAAGAAGAAGAATTGAAAAAGGAAAATGAAAAAATATTCTAAACATAAAAGAAAGAAATAGCAAAGAAAAGGAAAAGAAAGGGTAGCTTGCGATAAAACACATTTCTAGCTGATTTATTCAAGATTTAGTTATACACGTAATTGCTATAGAATGCTATTATACATCTTTTCTGATAATTCACCCCAAAATAAAAAAGAAATTATATTTACTAAAATTCACGCCAAATTCTCACCGAGCGAAGTCCTTCCATTGCACTCCAGTTGGGTTGACATTAAATTGGACTTCATTAAAATTATTTCGAAATAGATATTTGGATTACGGCCATATCATGTTGAAACAGCGGTTCTCCTACGATCACTGAATTTGAGCAACTTCAAGACGGGTTAAAACCTAGATCGGTGACCGTTTGGGAATACCAAATTCTTTAAGCTTGGATGTTCCGATGGTGTGATGGATAATCGCTCGTATTTGGAAATCGGAGATCAATTTTCCAATTGTAGTCGGTTTCGTTATATACCTGTTGGAAATTGACGCAACATGAGTAATTTGTTGCATGTTGATACGTCTTCTCTTTTATTCCTCATAGGAAATGTTACTTCCGAAGTTTTCTACTCACTTAGCGACTAAATGTGGGCAACACGGGTACGCTATTTCTAAGTGTAGGGTCTACGTTCGCGCTCATTCTGGTAATCAAACCTCAAAAAGTTTTATTTATTTTTTAAACTGTAAAAATGTCCTTGTAAATACCTCGAATATCTTTCCTACTTAGGAAAGGTGAATAACTCCCTGGTTATTCGTATTTTTTTTATTCTGAAGGTTGGCGTTTTTACGGGCCAGGCTAAACAAGTTTTGATATAGAATTTAGAATTACAAGAGTGTCAAAAATTTAAATTAAAAAACAAACAAACTTTGATTTAAAATTTATAATTTTGGTGGGTAAATTAATATTTGTAATAAGTAACTTTACATTTAGGTGGCAGTGAATTAAGACAAAAGATCCCGATCAAGTACCTTTTGACGATCATGTGTTGAAAATTGTCTTATTTTCTCTATATATTGGTAGCATCTAAAATCAACAAAAACAATTTTCTTTCATAAATGTTTCATCGACAGATGACGACCGCCTGTGGTTAAGTCGATATCAGTAGCCTTTTCATAACAAGCGATATATAGCCAAGTAATATCTACGTGACCGAATGTAATATGCACTCGACTCGACAGTTATTATTCTTTAAGTGGACCTTGCGTTGTACAAGTCTATTTCTTGTTGCGAGAGCCGATTCCTTGTAGAGCAAAATACTTTTCTTACTTTCAGATTTCAAAATATATTTTTACCTGCTTCTAATTAAGTCTTGTTGGTCATTATATTATGCTTGGTACGCTGACTTATTTAAAAGTTAATTATATTGTAGGTGATTTCGTACGACCTCGTATTGTGCATAAAACGTGCTGTGTGATTGAAAGGTTGCAGAAAGATGACGTCAACAGCGGCAGTAAAATAGACTGACAAATCTATAATAAGAATCTAACCTGAAAGAAAATATTACGTATCTTAATGAGATGTACGTGTAGAGTAATGGTTATAGGATCTGAAAATAGGGTGAGTAATCAGAATTAGCAAACCGGCGAAGTTCACATTCACAGTGTAAGAATTGTTTAAGGCAGGAATTCTATCTATTCTAGTACTGAGTTAAATAGAAAGGTAGCATAGGTGCTAAATTCAAAGATGGATGGAAACCAAACCCACACTTTCCAAAGAAATGATAGCAGTTCAGAGATAATAAAAAAAATGGATTCGTGGATCTCCATTTTTGCTAACGTCGGGGGAAAATATAGTGTTAAAAATGTTATATCTTTCAACTGTTTTTTTTTATTTTTCTCGTTACAGCAAGAAAGATATGTGATTTTCAGAGATCACGCTGTCATGAAAAAAGTACGCAGGTGTAGGCTTTAAGAAATCTTTATTCAACTGAGAATACAAGGTTCGCCTATAGTGTCCTTTTGTAGTCCCAGTAAACAGAAATAGCTCTCTGAAAGAGGAGAATAACAAAAGAAGGGGAAACCACTCTTGATTATTCATAGCACACGCTACAGCAAATGCATTTCAATCCAATCTCTTTGTTCAATATATGTATAATATTTTTTAAAGAGCAGAAAGTATAAATTCTGTCATGAGTACTAGCACAATCCTTTACACGGTGGCGACCTGTTGAATAAGATAACAGGTCGGGGGTGGCTGTCGGAGCTGATATGATGAATAAGAACCCCGAAATCAGCGATGAAGACGGCTTTCATCACTGAGGACCACCTTTAAGCATTCAAATGTATTTTGTGATATAATATATATATATATATATTTTTTTTTTTTTTTGGCAATATAAGTAAGCTAATTCGGTTCTTTTAGATTCTTCCACGTATCTACTATAGAACCACCTGAAGAGTAACGTGAATTGTTCCAGTTATTCTAGGAATTCTGGTACTGCCGTCATTTCTATTTAACATAAATTCTAATAGCTTTTAAACTTAAACTTACAAAGTATTTATATCGTCATTTTCTTTCGTGTTATTACTTACTAGAGGGGATCGATACAATATTTAAATCATCATTCTTTGTTTCTCAAGGCAAAAAATACAACGTCGCTCTCTCTATCTCTCTCTTCTGTGTGTGTGTGTCTCTCTCTCTCTCTCTCTCTCTCTCTCTCTCTCTCTCTCTCTCTCTCTCTCTTCACCCCGACCGGAAGCATTACTCCACGTTGAGCCTCGATTCTCGTTCGTGCTGGTGTGTACAAATTTGGGAAAAGCCCGCTGTATGTTCACAAACAAAGGAAAAGGCAGTCAATATCGCGACGCGACAAATGAGAAGGTGAAGAAGATTTCAAAGTTAAGATGCATATCTCCGTTGGTAATTGCATAATTAAAAGAAAAACTTTTAGTTCCAACGAATGATTTATTTTTATGGCAATATTTCGACTAGCAGTTGTCAGTCTTTGTCACTCCTTAATTTGAGTAAAAACAATGCAAAGAAGCTTGAAAGGCTAAAGAATTCAAATCAAGGAAAACAAACCGAATTGATGACGTTTACAACGTAATAGCAAGTTGAGGCATAAATAAAAAAGAGAATTTTTGTTTTTTCTCTACAAAGGCAATTTGTAGAAAAAAAAACAAAATTCTGGCAACTGCTAGTTGAAATATTTCCATAAAAGAAATAATTCGTTGGAACTAAAACTTTTTTCTTTTAATTATGAATACGATTTCCCTTTTAAGTAGTTGTTTATTCAGCAATTCGGCTGCACGACCGAAACGCTAGGTCGTTAACAGTTGAAATGGCTTCTGAGATGAGGTATTATGTACACTATTTACATTATTCGGACTATTGTCCTCATTTTTGTCGCCATATCTATTACAATGTTTCGGGCCTTCAGTATCTGTCTATATTTCTGAGATGAGGTATTATGTACACTATTTACATTATTCGGACTATTGTCCTCATCTTTTACGCCATATTTATTACAAAGTTTCGGCCTTTCAGTATCTGTCTATATTTCTAAGATGAGGTATTATGTACACTGTTTACATTATTCGGACTATTGTCCTCACCTTTGTCGCCATATTTATTACAACGTTTCGGCCTTTCAGTATCTGTCTATATTTCTGATGTGAGGTATTATGTACACTATTTACATTATGTGGACTATTGTCCTCATCTTTGTAGCTATATTTATTACACCGTATCGGCCGTTGTACGCTCCAGCCTTCCTCAGGTGGTTGGAATGTCGAACTGAACTCTTTATTTTGCTCACTGGGGTAGACTGTTCTAGTTCCACGTGCCATGTCTAATGGATGTCAGTTATCATTTATCACCTGTTATTTCCCCTCTCCAAGTTCTCCACCGCCTTAACCAAGTACTGAACTCAAACTCTTTGGGTCCTGCCACTGGATCTAACTAACGCCATGTGCTCTTGAGGACATCTGTGTATGAATTTCTGGGTATTATAAACCTAATTCCAGCACGACAGGCTAATGGATAAGCTCATCTCTTCTGCCAACGAGAATTATATCCTACCAATCCTACTTATAGCTCCATCGAGATATTCAGCTGGCAATGGACGACTTGAAACTACTCTCTAACGGGCGTTCCAGATCGCATCTTAACCGAGAGCCTCTGCCTGTCATTCTAACTGAGACTGTCTAAATAAAGCTGGAAATGGAATCTTAACTTTCGGACAAAAGTCGCTTCTTCTCGAATGTTGTCATTTATTTATCTGTTTATATTATTTTTTCACAAAGGGCGTCCGCTTGGAAGATTTTATGTTATATATATTACTGCTGGTCATCAAGACACTAGAAATTTGAGACTCAAATAAAATAATTTCGAGGTGAACTTGACTTCATGTATGTTCTAATGACCGCCTAGTGACGTTGTGTTTTAACAATGTTAAGAGTTATCTTCTGGGTATTTTTCAAATGATTACTTGAATCTTAAAAACTTCAACGCAAATTCTTTTTCGTAAAGACAATATCTGATTTGTTATAATAGACTTTGTTTAGTCCAGCGCAAATTTATTGCGTAATTTCCAGTGAAAAATACATCCCATCAATCATGATTATTTTTGTATTTCTTTTGGGTCAGTTCGAGTCACTCGTCTATTTCCACCCCACAATGACGACTGCTGCTAATTGCTTGCGTCTAATTGATTTTTGTTTTGACATAATTAGTTCACTGCTCTTGTTTTGGGCTGCTATTTTTATTCCGATTCTTTTTATAGACATGCTAGTCATTTTGTCTGCATTATCTGATAATTGTCATTTGAATTCTCCGGATTTATATTAATGCTGAACAACTCAATAATATAAGGCTTAAATAGCAGGAATAATGATAATGCTAATATTTATATATTTGCATATTATTACTATTATCATTATTATTATTATTATTACAACACTTGGGGGAAGATCGCAATTTAAGAAATAAAACAATAGTCAGCAATGTTTAACACTGTTTCAACAATGTCTTTCATATTCAAATTATATTTAAAAATTGCAGACAAGTATAAAAAGTACAAGTATAGTGCAAATGTCGCTTGTTGTACAGTTTTCTAATATTTTGTTAACCATTTCACCTGAAGGAAGGCGATAAATGCACTAAGTCACAAGGGGTTAATTAACGTGAAAGAATAAGTAAAAAAAAAAAAATCTTTATTTATGAACGAGAACAATAAAAGTAGAGTAACCAAGAAAATAACCATTGTAAATAGTAAAACCCCGGTGATTATATGAACTTGACCATTTCTATAAAGTGCTCCAGGTCAGCGGTATGACTGGTGGTTTCGACACAGGCAGTTCGATGACTGGCTCGCGACTGACAAGACTTCTGTCTTCGGGCAGAGGATGACTCAAACGAGGCTCTATCCGTAGACAGATCTTCGGCTGAGAAAAAACAGCCAAGAAAAGTACTATTCTCCGCATTTGTGGGGAATGGGTAAATTTTACACCAGTGGCCCGAGTTCCCCACGTTAAGCCTGACATTGTGTCATATCTCATACCAGTAGGTGTGGGTGGGGGACTGGGTAAATACCTAGCTGTTTCGAGTTACACAGTTCACTGACTGACTTGTGACTGAAAGAACTTCTGGCTTCGGGCAGAGGGTGACTCAGTCTGACTTCAGATAGAAACTCGACTGAGAAAAACAGACCAGTAATGTAATTTAGGGAGTGGAATAAGCAAATTTCGAATATTGGCCCGAGTGGACACGCTTGAGTTTCCCACAATAATCATTTGTGTGTGTGTGTGTGTGTGTGTGTTGGGGGACTGGGTAAATACCTGGTCGTTTCGAGTCAGATAGTTCGCTTTCTTGCTTGCAACTGACTCAGTTGTGCCTGTGTCTGCTGATAGAGACTCGGCTGAGTAGAACAAACAAGCAAAGTGCTCGTTACCCGTGGTTGCATGAGATGGCTAAATGTTGAACCAGCGGTCCGAGTGTATACACTTTGGTTCACACATTGAACCTGACCTTATGTTACATCCCGTCTGTGAGAAGGCATGGATAAATACCTAGCCGTTTGGAGTTATTTTCAGACTAATTAATACAAACGTCATGATAAGTATCCAAAACATTACGTATAGAGGATCCTTATACGAAGTACGTAAGAGTGTTTTATAAGAATAGCCATAGAATAATGGCGTTATAATAACTATTGATATTGCATTTAAATTTTTGAAGATCAAAGTTGACAGGAAAGCTAAAAGCCGAAAAAGCGTCCCACGGACGAGATGTTCGAGGAAAGAAACTGTTAACAAAGTATGTACGATTGCAATTCGTCAATTGAACTGTAAAACGACGATACCTTGTTGCCAATGTAGTAATGCGTTTAAATTCATAAAATCTAAATTACCATAGAGCAAGTCTCATCAGAACGATTTCGCTGAAATAATATATAGAAAGGACACAGGGAAGAAACTTTACGACGTTGGGAAAATAACTGCAGCCAAGATGCCAGGTCGAAAGTAATAACATTACAGATTATTCTTCTCTAAAAATAGAGCAGCAGCAGACAAAGTGGCAGTAATATTTGAGGCATGGACTAATGGTAGACTTAGAAATATCTAAGATAGATTGTGGGAAACAAAATTTCTAAAAAGACACAATGATTTAACTTTCCTAGCAGCAGACTTAGCAATATATTCAATATAGTCTTTCCACTTCAAGTTGGTCCGAGAAGGCGTAACGAAGGTTAGCATTAGCCATGCTGATGGAAGGCTGAATGTGGTCTTTCAGATGATTAACAAAAAGCAGTTGTGTTTAGGAGGCGTTAAAATAAACATTGCTTGCACCAGTTGACAGCCAATTTTCCGCCACTTTTGAGGTCAACTGCTAATTTGATCTTATCGAACCGATCAGAATTATTATTATATTTACAGGAGTTCATTACAAATCTTTTGCATTCTGTGATTGACAGGCACGGTGTAGTAATAGATAACAGCTCGGATTGAGGAATCAGAGAAATTGAGAGAGCCGAGTTCGAATTCCAATCGAATCCATTACATTAACTTACATGCTAATACCCTTGGGAAAATTATGAATCATCTTCTTCCCCACCCCCACCAGCTATGAGTAAAGAGCAGGAGCGGGTTCTATAGCCTTGGATGGCCTACCACAGAAAGAAATGGCAACCTACCTCGTCAGTCATGTATCGAAAGATAGATGATCGCCCAACCGTGTATCACACATGGCACAAAACTGACTGGCTGAGTTGACGGGTATCACCTTAATTGTATCATTAGTTTTGTTTCTAATTACATGTGCATCAATTTTTCAGGTGTGGTATTGTTTGTATAATTTAGTAAAGCTCGTTATCTGCGATTTTGTATAGTTAATCTATGGAGGATCGTCTTTTTTAGATCTCAAAAATTAATTTGTTTCAAGTCATTGATCTGAGAAAACTTTTTTTTTTTAATAATGTTCATCCTGTAACAGGCCCAGGAGCCAATCAAGATAGAGGGTTACAAATTAAAAGGAAAAAGACACAGTTTATTGTGATATGCGAG
>OZ010604.1:38570702-38575702 GCA_963932145.1 Acanthosepion lycidas
AAATATTCAACAGTCATTATAATTTTCAATTTAATATCATTCATTGTCAATGCACTTAATTCGGTTAATTAACCGCATAGATAGAACATTATATGAAGGCCTATCCGAAACTTATTCAGCCATGGTGAATGTCGCGGAAATTGGTTGTATAGACTTGATATAAATTGTTAACAACTAAAATATGATCTTACTAGATATGCATGAATAGATGATTTCTTGGATTTACTAAGTCGGCAGTGGAAGGCTACTGACTTTGTTTACTCTTTGAACCCTGTAGATATAATAACCGAATGAATAGATATTTCAGTTTTCTGTTCGCTTTTCCTTCCTTTTTGATAAAATATTATATAAGCCAAATTCATCCAGATTTGAAGACTTGCAATATTTTCAAAAATGAAAATCGCTGCTGATATTGTCAAGACTCAGAAGAAACAGTTGATAGCAATTAAGAAATCACTGCTACATCCATGATTACAGCGCCTGATATTAACAAGCAGTCACCATCTAGGTAATAACCAGGCTCAGAGTTGTTTAACTTAGGTGATCATACGAGTACCGCTGTTTCGACATGATCTGGCCGTAAGCCGTAAGTGACCATTTCTCATTCCGAGGTCTTATCCATTTCACCACACGAACATTCATCTAGGTACTGACCACGTTCTACGTTGCTTAACTTCGGCGATTGTGCACGAACCGGTATTTCAACGTGATGTGGCCATGAGCTCTGGAGATTGCGTCCAAACATAAAAGTTTTACCAATAAATATAGCATATCATAAACCTATATTTTTATCACACACACACACACACACACACACACACATATATATATATATATATATATATATATATATATATATATATATATATATATATTACACAGAATCATTCATACAAAAGTCAATTGGTAATGTTAACGAGATAAATAATTTTTTAAAATGCTTTAAACCCTTAAACGCTCGATGAATGTTATCATCCTTAGGTTTTTTTTGGGGGTGGGGTTAATTATAAACTGTATTAGGTCTTCCTTAAATATGCAAGTACTTTCGACAGGTTCTCCGGTCATCATCAGGCATGGAAACCATTTTCTTTTTGGTAAAATTCAGGTAGCATCCGAAACGAAAAAATATAATGCAAATCGAAATCTGTTTTTTTGAAGTGTGCTACCGATAACAGATATAAATTTGTGGGGCGTGTAGTCGCAACGGTAAGGTTGAATTTTTTTAAAATTTAAATTATATATATATATATATATATATATATATATATATATATATATATATATATATATATATATATATATATATATAATTTAAATTTTCATATATATAAATTTATATATATATATATATATATATATATATATATATATATATAACAAGAGAGAGCGAGAGAGGAAGAGAGATATAGAGAATGTGTGTGTGTGTTGGAGTTGTAAATGCTTGGTAGATATATATTATACCAATGAAAACTAATAGTTTACTACTCATGCCTTCGTTATACGATGTCATACCAATCGCAGAAATTCACTTTAGACACTCAACAGCATGTTTTATTTCTGAATAAATTGTTATATATCGCCAATGTTATATATTTGCAAGTTTTCTCATGTCTACACATGCATATTGCATTTGTCAAAATACAAGATATTTTTGCCCCAACATGTAACCATATATAATATTAGTCAATGTGTTCTATGATTTTATTACTATATTCGACATTTCATCAACGATTTATGATTCTACACTGATCAAGTTGTATTAAGCTTCTCAGAATGTCAGCTTGCATGCCACGAAAATCATTATTTGGAATATTGCCTACGGAGTTTAGTGGCCACTGGTAAGCAAATTAGAACAGCCTCATCCTCTCAGGCGGTCGCCAATATATTTATAAATGCATAAGCTGTTATTAATTTTCCTATAATCATAGCATGGAATAGTTGCAATTATTCACTGTTGTATTTCCAATAAACAGGCATGTAACCATTACTGTATTTTAGCTTTTATTACTATGTGGCTTCCGAACCTTGGCAATTATGGTTCTCCAAATCTTCCTTTTCTTTATTATCTATGAATTACTATGATTCTTGGGACTGAGAGTGAAAGGTTTTTCCCTTCCTTTCTCCAAGGCATTAAATCCTTCTCTTTGACTGATTGCAACACTAGCGCCAGTCTATAACTGTTATTTAACGCGTGCTATATATATTTCTCAAGTGCAGTCATTTAAATTTATACTAAATTTAATGTAAATTTATACTATGTGTAAAATCTAAATAAAGTCCATTGCTGATTCTTCTTGTTCTTTTAATAAGACTAATTATAAGCGATTCCTTTCTTTAAGCAGTCATAATCGATAGACAAGTGAAAAATCCTCAGGAATAATAATTTCATTTTTGCTATATTTTGTTTTAATCATTTCACCCCAGACAAGGTAATAAAGCCACTAGGTTTACATACATATTATTATGATTTTTTTTAATACTTTTATTTACTCCTTTTGCCAAATTATAGCAGATATATCCTGAAGATTTCCAACGTTTTTAACATTTTGATTGCCATCTCAAATCAGTATAGTTTCATGTGGGGCCAATATCTTTTTTTAAAAATGTTCCTCAGAATTAATTTATAAAAAAAATATGATAGGTATCAATGAAAGCTTTGTGCTAATATTTTTTTTTAGAAAATGTCCGCTATTTTTTCCTAAACTCAGAAGCGATATCACCAATTTTTACTTTCTTATGTACATAACATTTTTTTTCGGATTTATCAAATGATATACAGCTACATCTCAGAAGCCTCTGCTTGTAATCTTTTAAATTGACCCAGAAAAAATTTTTGTACTTTAAATAAGAGAAAATTATTAGATATGCTTAAAAAGTGAGACATAATTTTTATTAGAACTGTTATTACAACATAAAGAAGCATTTTATTATTCAATTTTGATCTCGTCCAAATAGCGTCCTTTAGCGCTGATTACTTCAGCACAATTTTTTGGCATTCATTGTAAAGGATTCTGAAAGTATAAATTTAATAATTGATTCCATACTTTTTTTTTCAATATCTCTGAGGGCTCGTTTTTATTTTTTTCGTGGAAAGGTTTCGTTTTCTAACAAGTTCATCCCATGCTAATTCTGGTGTTTCTTCAAACCTTTAAACTGTAGTGTATATAATATACGTTATTTTCTACCAATTACGTTTCATGGCAAGTGAAGATGCATTATTACTTAGTTGCTATAAATGTGATTTACATTTATTTTATAATCTCACTTATAAAACGCAGATTGTGTGTGTATGTGTATCTGTTACGTTTATATATTGGATCGGATTTCCTACACTTTTCAACCAATTTCAACAAAACTTCACAGGACTACGTAAAATTAGCTTGCGGTGGTTCTGACAGCGCTAAAAATTAGAAAAACATAATTGTTTTTGCACAAAATCAATTTGAAAACATGATTAAGAGGCATTAATGAAAGGGGGACAACTCACTTCGAGTTATATTTATTATAAAACCCAGGTTGGTTGTTTGTGTGTGTGTTTGTGTTCGTTTATATATGGGATCGGATTTCCTACATTTTTCAACTGATTTCAACAAAACTTCACTTTTTTTTTTGGTAGATAGTGTTTCTTATTGTCTTGCACACTTTTTTCTTTATTTTTACATTCAGAATTCTTTAAAAATTCCATTTACAAGACAATTGTTTATAATAAAATTCTATTCAATCGGTAGAGTCATAACGATTGAAAACAATGTTTTTGTTTGAGTTTGGGTTTGACCAATTCGTAAAAACAAAAAAAAAAAAAAAAAAAAAAACTAATTAAGACATGCGTGTCCGTCAACCTTAAACAAATAATCTTTGTCAATTTTATTTTTCAGTATTTATGATGGTCGATACTTGATCAATATCTTACTGTTACATCCCCGGACAACGCCGGGCTCTACTGCTAGTTGCTACTAAGATGAAATCCGCTAATATTACTAATATTGTAGTTGAATCAATAAATGTTTACATTGATTTTTTTTTCAGAGATATTATATGTACTATTCATTTATAAAGAATTCAAATAAATGCTAAGACAAACAAAGTGTTATATACATTTTTCTAAAATTCATAGGAAGCAACAAATATTCCTTTATATAAATATACATAGAGCTTCTCCAACATTTAGCAAATTCAAACGAAAATATAACGGTGACCAATATCTGGAGATAGAGCGTGAACTGAAATGATGGCATGGCAGACAACGTATGAAATAATGAGAATTTTTCATATATTTCCCATCATTAAGACGGTAAGTTTTTGTAATCAAGTATATTCTATTCGTAATAATGCACCAGTATAAAAACACTTCAATTCAAATAATAGTTTTTGTATTAGGCTTTTTGAGAATATAATGTCCGATTTTAGAATAAAACTTTTTACGTTATAGTATATTAGAACAGTTGTACAAAACTTTATTACTAATTCCAGATGATTAAAATGTCTCTTTGGTAATTTTAGAACAATCTCTTTCTGAATTTAACTTAAAACATTATATACCATGAATCTGGAACAGCAGAAGATTATATTGAGTGTCTGGTGATCTGCCATTTGTATTATCCATTACAAGCTTTGTGGAATCTAAATAAGGCATCATTGCTGAAGCTTACTGAGAGCAACTGCATTAAAGGCACATTCAGTTAAGCAAAAATGCCACTGGCACTGGTTAATCGACGTGATCTAATACTGCTTCAGGAAAATATTCGGTCACATGTTACCAGAATGACACTGCAGAAGCCCACAGACTTGAGATACGAAACATTGCCACAATCATCAAATTCTCCTCATGTTTTGCCCACTGAATACAACTTCTTCAAGCATTTTGCCAATATTTTAAGCCAGAAGACATTACAAGGAAGATTCAGAAAACTGTTTTCAAAGATTACTTGGCTTCCAAACCTTTTGCTTTTTATCGTAGATATCAATAACGTTCAGGTTTTCTATTTTGACTGATTTAAACA
>OZ010604.1:38583202-38590702 GCA_963932145.1 Acanthosepion lycidas
TGAACCAACTTTCGTAGCAGGTGACCTAGCCGGGGATTCAATATACTCTTTCTACTTCATGTCAGCCGAGAATCCGAGAAGGTGCAAGGAGTCACTTTCCTGGAGGTTAGCATCAGCCATGATGATAGAAGACAGAATGGCGTCTCTCAAATGATTAATAGAGTGCGGTTTAGTTTTAGAGGCGTTAAAGTTAACAAGCCATTCTTTGCCTTAATTGACAACAGACTGTAGGTCGTTTGTGTGATCAGCCCCCAATTTGACCTTATCGAACTTAGCGGACTTTGTATGTAGACAAGAGCAAATAGTTGTGTCATCAGCATAGATACCAAGTTGAGAGCTGATGTGATCAGGAAGGTCATTAATATTATTCTGTCTTTCTACAAGATATGATAATGATGCGTAATTGTTTCATCCATTAGACAATTGTAATGTGCAAAAAATGTCACCCGGAAAAAAACATACATAAAGATAATCAGAATCTGATTAAGCAAAAGCAAGTATATTCATAATTTAAAGTGTATTTCAATCATGTTTAGACCATTATCACTGGATCTGATAAAAATATAAGGTTGGCCAGAATTTCTGACTCACTTATGAAGCGAAAAGAAAACTATATTTTTTTTGAGAGCAAAATTAACATTTATTCTTCAACATTCTCGACGATCTTCTGCCAGCAATCAGCCAGCATTCTAGCCAGTACGCTAGAATTGAATAAAAAAGACTGTAAACAAGCTTCCTTCACTTCAGCGATCGCGGATAAATTGTGCCATTGAGCGGAATAGGCTATAGTCACTAGGAGCAGCATCTGGAATGAATGGTGCATGTGGAAGAATCTCAACACGGTCCATTTGTTTGAACGGCTCTTTAGTCAACTTGGCTGTGTGTGGCTTCGCATTGTCTTGCTGAAACAAAAACCGACCTCGACGGACCAAAGCAGAATACACCTTCTTTAGTTTGCTGTACACGCAATACAGTTTATCGTTGCTGGCGCGATCATGTGGAACAGGCTCGAAATGCAGTACACTTTGGAAATTCTACCAGATTTGTTGTTTTCTATGCACTTCTTAAGCGAGTTAGGACTTTCTGGCCAACCTAGTAGCTTATTCATCAGAGTGATGTCTCGCGAAATAATGCGTACAATAAAAATCACGCTTATAGGCAAAATATTGATAATAGCAAACCTAGAATTGATACGTTAATGGGGAATGATTGATGATGAAAAGCGATAGGAATCATTTTGACAGCACTTTTATACCAGTGTTAACATAGACTGCGCCTCCCTCTCAGCTTTCCACCGAATGGGCAATGACTACCTCACGTTCGCGCTGGTGTGGCCCAAAACCTACGAAAGGATCATTGCAAACTTAAAACGAAACAAAAGTTACAAACATAAGCCATCGCGAGAAATGAGAATCAGACCTATGTTTCCATATTTTTCTTGATTATTCTGGGTCAGCGTTTACACTGTTTGGATTCGTAGGTAGGTGATACTTTGGACAGCTCCCCCTTCAACTTTTCCTCATACTAATTCCCTGTCTATCTGAATAACAACGGCGTGCGGTTGGTTAAATGCAAAATAAATGACAGAATTGTCCAACAAACAGAAATGACAAAGATTTCCATAAGCAATTGTTATAATCTTGTTCATCATGACGGTCGTCTTCGAGTATAGAATCCAGAGGTTAGCAGTGAATATTTCGATAAAAGAAGCAGAGCATAGTTTCGATCTACGGACCTCTGGTTCTCTTCGCCTGACAAGCTGAACTGGACATTCGGGTAGGGTAAACAAAAATGGCCGCCTTTATACATGACGGATAGAATGTTCTGCGTCTTCTGATTGGTTAACCTTCTATTGGAGTGAGTCCAGGCATTTAGACTAACTTACTTGTTACGTATATATACACAAAAACTGTAACAGCAATAACAAGAGAAAGAAAACAAAAGAAAAAAAATAATATAAAGCAAGCAAGCAATATATGCAAGGCAAATTAACAACAATAAGGAAAAACAACAATAATATAGAAAAAAGTTCACAAACTAAGAATTGGATTGACACACATAAGTATTTTCGGACAAATGAAGTGGCCTTCTGAATTCAAGACAGGACAGACCGGGACTGAGTCATATGAAACCGAGAACTGGACTGTTTTATTGGTTAGAAACAAATCCCATCATGCATTTATGAGCTGCTGCCTATATATTGGGGAGGAAAAGCGATTTCGGACATTAATAATAGTTGGAACCAAGAATATAACTATACAAAATAAATAGGCAAAACCACAGACCTTGTTTGTCAATACATACTTAGTACTTTCAAATACATCGTTCCGAATTATCTTCATTTTTATGCAGAAAATACTAATTTTAATCCATCGTCCTTAAATGTTCCTCACTTTGACTATTCAGCATTCAGTTAATTTATATCTGTCTTCCTCTTGTTCACATCTGTGCTCTTGATCGCTGCGAGTGGGTTTTCGGTTAAACTCACTTTTATTAACCATTACGAATTCACTACATTACTTTGAATGCAAGCCTAACAAGTATGTGCTATGACACATGAACAAGTCATTTTATCTACTGATAGAGATTGGCTTGTCTTGTAATATTGTTGTTGGCTATGAAGTCCTGCTTGACAACGAATATATTCGACAAAGTTTAACTTGAGACTTATTTAAAAAATAGTGACTAAAAAGAGTTTTTTTGTCTCTTGTCAACGCTTCTACTGTATATTACCTCATTTTGTTGTTTCAAAAATCTACTTTTAGAAAGTTAATAAAAACATAATAAATGAAACTGAATGTATACATTTTTCTTCTTGTAATTATCCCTTTTCAAGCTCCTACTTGTATTAAGGTAAGGTGTTTTTTGTGTTTCATTTTTGTTTTTTACAGTAAGGTTCATCCTTTACAATGTCCATTGGGGTGGCACTCGTGGTAGAGGTTTATGTTAGGAGACAATTTGTGCAGATAGGTGTGGAAGATAACGGTTAATCCTTACTCTTGAACAGGTTAAGATTGCAGTGATCGCGGAAACAACCTCTTGGAAGATTGCTCTACGTAGAAGTGGTTCGTGAGAAGAAGCTGTTCGAGTGGAATTTACATCTCACTATTGGAATACGGGGGAATGTGGGTGGTATGCTGCTATGTAAGTGGCATGGCGTGATCTTGCTGTGAAGTTTTGAACTGGCGTTGCCAGGAAATGTAGTTCGTCTGAGCACTTTCCGTTGAAGTAGCGATAGACCAAGGAAAGGTTTGCATCATCCCGCTTGTGGGAGAGTGTTTGGATAATGGAGAATAATTCGTCACCTACAAGGGACTCGGAGACACTTTTGGACTCTTATCAAGGTTGGGGAGTGTGGTCCGCACAGCGTCCGCCCAGGTAAGACAACAGGTCTCCATTTTCGGTTTGAAATGTCTCTTGTAAAGGGAGAGGATATCACGTAGAGTCTGGTACTTACTGGAGCGGTACAGAAAGCCGACCATTTTACCTGCATCTTTAGCATTGGATCATATGTACGAGTACCACTTGAAGTCAGGTGTGAGTTTAAGGCCCGATAGTCTTTCAAGGCACGGTAACAGTTCATCCTGATTGGTGGTAGTTCAGGGTTAGATCGGCGATGATGTACCTAGATTGATACCGGTTCGAAGTCAACGTTTATCATATTTTCGAGTGCATCAAGTTCCTTCTCCTGTTTTATATGACAGCTTTCGTTACCACATAACAAGATGGCGAAAGCTAGAATTGTAAAAACGGATCTTTTTAAGGAGGTCTTTTTAGATTTTAGATGTTGTTTCTTTAGCAATTCTACAATTTATTAGATGAGATTTTCCATATATATTGTGCCATCGATGGGTTTATTAGTCAACACTTACTTAAGTTTATGGTAAAGGAAATATTAGGTTGGTGCAAAAATAATGTCGTTTTCTCACATATGTTATTATGTGAGAAAACGATATTATTTTTGCACCAACCTAATATTTCTTTTCATGTACATCGCCAAACTTTTCATATTTCTCTCCATGACGCTTACTTAAATAAGGGACTTTCATTTCATGCCTTTGGCTAGTGTTCTTTATATATCGTGTCTTTTCTCTCTGTTTACATTCACATCACCAGATTCTTCAAATATCATCTACGTTGTCAATTCCACTTTGCTTGCTTATTATTTTTTGCGGCATTACGAGAGCCAGTTTTTCCTCTTCTTTTTTTTTTTATAGTTGTTGTTACTTTGTTTTAAATATTTTAGGATCACTTTTAATTTGTTCCTACGTTATGTTCCCATAAGTAAATAACTGTACAAAATATTGTTTCTCGTGAGATTTTTTATCTTTCTTACAAACCGTGACATTCTTATATATCTAAAGTTAAAAAATCTCAATAATTCCAATATTATACATATTTATTGGCAATATGATTATCTCTCGAGTTACATAATCGTTATATAGGAATAAAGTGTCGCTGCCGACACTTGAGTTTAAAAATAGATCTCCAGTGGGCAAACGCTTTCCCATTATTGAATTAAGTGAACCACGTGATCATAAAGGAACGCATATATGGGAGGTAACCTGTGTGTAATTGATCTTCATTTTAGTCTATTCTCTATTACTATACGGACCGCTATTCTCTACTCTATTAACTATAGTATTCTACTATACAGATCATTATTACTTTCGACCGAGAATCATCGAGCAATTACTATTAGTAGTGTTATCCGAAGACATTTAGCACCAGTATTGTTCAACGGCGTACTATAGCTGTATCTGCGATTGCAAAGTCTCTACTACAATGAACATTACGGAAGTGACAACGAGTATTCGTTGAAAGTGATGCAACGAATGTTCGTTGTCATCACAAAATTAATAGAATCTGAAGGCATGAAATAATCCACGGTAATTATTTGTAATAAAAAAATATTATAATCTAAAATTTACATGATGTAGTTTTCATATAAATATGTTCTGAATATTGTACTCACCCGGAGAAAATTGATAACGCCAGTAAGGTGCAAGGGGGTTTACTGGGAGTGAAATTGAATGAAAAAGACTTCACACGGCACCAGGAACACAATCTTCTACTCTGTTCTAAAGACTGGATAATAGGATTCATTAATGCCATTGACATTGATAATAAAATCTGATATCTTGTATGGGGACATGTATCTTGTTCATCATGTGTTATCAGTTGTTATACTCCCGTCATTTTTAATTAATGAGAGGCGCATGGTTTGATCACATGAACTATGGACATGACATGTCACGTTGCTGTATATATGACATACGTAAATAAGCATTCTGAAATGACATGAACGTTGTGACTGAACGATATACTTGTTGTCGTTTACTGACTTTTATTTTAATTGATTCCTCTCTGTATATTATGCGTCCTGGGTATGACGATAAACTACATCCGCGTCCTGGGTATGACGATAAACTACGTCCAACAACAAGGCTTCAGATAATGTTTTCGGAAAAATAATGTTGCCAGCTATACGTTTTTGAAACAATAATGTTGCCAGGTGTGCGTTTTTGAAACAGTAATGTTGCCAGCTATACGTTTTTGGAAAAAGTAATGTTGCCAGCTATACGTTGTTTTGGAAAGAATGATGTTGCCAGCTATACGCTTTTGAAAAAAATAATGTTGCCAGATATGTTTAATAGTACTGTATATTTAATATATGTATAGGTATATGTGTATGTATATATATATTAATTTGGCATTAAATGACCCACAGTGGTTGATATGCCATAAAACCCAACCAACCAACCAACCAAACAATCTGTATATTATGAAAATGTCAGGTTAGGACAGTCACTTCTCACAAAAACTCCCTTCTATTTCTCCCTGATAACATTGTAGTCATATAATGTATTCATTTTGCCAACTGTTTCCCAGACGTCACAAACGTCAACATTGCCAGATACATCAATAGAGATATTAACAATATTAGACGCTGTCTCCAATGATTACCAATGTTAGATGTCATTTTGTTGTGGTGCAGCCAAAGTTTAATCATTAGATTATTTGAAATCGTAGTCATGGCAGCAATGACTAAATGCAGATTCCTTTACCATGATTCCCAAGACCTAAATGAATAGTATATTTGCAATCTTAAAAGTTCTCCTTTATCACTTCAAACGAGCGGTACTCATTACTAGTAGGTATATAGATATATGGGAATAGACAGATAATAATAGATAGATAGACGAGAATAGACCAATGAGAATAGAGAAAGATGGGAATAAACCGAAATAGATAGATAGATAGATAGACAGATAGATAGATAGATATGAAAAGGACTGAGATAGATAGATAGATAGATAGATAGATAGATAGATAGATAGACAGATAGATAGATAGATAGATAGATAGATAGATAGATGGATAGATAGATAGATATATATGAAAAAGAACTGAGATAGATGGATAGATAGATAGATAGATAGATATGAAAAGGACTGAGATAGATAGATAGATAGATAGATAGATAGATAGATAGATATGAAAAGGACTGAGATAGATAGATAGATAGATAGATAGATAGATATGAAAAGGACTGAGATAGATAGATAGATAGATAGATAGATAGATATGAAAAGGACTGAGATAGATAGATAGATAGATAGATAGATAGATAGATAGATATCAAAAGGACTGAGATAGAGAGATAGATAGATAGATAGATAGATAGATAGATAGATAGATATGAAAAGGACTGACATAGATAGATAGATAGATAGATAGATAGATAGATAGATAGATAGATATGAAAAGGACTGAGATAGATAGATAGATAGATAGATAGATAGATAGATAGATAGATAGATAGATCGAGATTGAAAGGACTGAGATAGATAGATAGATAGATAGATAGATAGATAGATAGATAGATATCAAAAGGACTGAGATAGATAGATAGATAGATAGATAGATAGATAGATAGATAGATAGATAGATAGATATCAAAAGGACTGAGATAGATAGATAGATAGATAGATAGATAGATAGATAGATAGATAGATATGAAAAGGACTGAGATAGATAGATAGATAGATAGATAGATAGATAGATAGATAGATAGATATGAAAAGGACTGAGCTAGATAGATAGATAGATAGATAGATAGATAGATAGATTATATATAAAACGAAATCGAGTCTAGATAAAAGAAATAGAATCAGCTGAAACGACTGTATATGTGCGTATAAGTCCATCTATAAAAAATATATCTACAGACACATAAACACACACACACATATATATACGTGTTATAATATTCACATAAATTAAATAAGAAGAGTAAACATGAAAGTGGACCGAGTTTCCGGACATGGCAGCCATAAAGAGAGTGCTGTGGATAATCTGAATCCATCCGTGATTTTATGGAGGCGTGACGGAGAAGAATGGCAAAGTTTTTTTTTTTCTAATAGAGGGAGATAATATCGGAGGAAAAACTTGTATTTTGTAGTTTGGATATGACATAATTTTTGTTAGATCAGTCCT
>OZ010604.1:38593202-38633202 GCA_963932145.1 Acanthosepion lycidas
TATATATAATATTGTTTTCCTATATATATATATATATATAATATTGTTTTCCTATATATATATATATATATATATATATATATATATATATATATATATATATATATATATATATATATATATATAATATTGTTTTCCTATATATATATTTATATATATGGATATATATTTATATATATATATATAATATTGTTTTCTTATATATATATATAAATGCGGGTAGTTACTCGGTTCGAACAAAAAGGTATTCATGAAACATTCTCTGGCTAAATTTTGGGAAGTCTGTCGCTCAGAAACCACTTCAATAATTATTCTTATTTGTGTCAGAGACTATTGTAATATTCCAGGCCATACAAATGCTTTTAGACGATGCGATTTTTCTTAATAGATCGACACATGTACGCTTCCGCATAGACACAATGCATTCTCAAATATCGGCAGTGAAATAAACTATACATCTTCAATGGGTCAATGTAGACGACTGATAACAAAAGAAAAACTAACAGTAAATTCAGCCAAAAATAAATATGCGAATCATCGCCATTTATGTTTCCACTTCAGATATTTTGAGGAATGCAGATTGCACTCGTATCTGATTTTAAAGAGCTTTGTGCTCAATCATATTTTTTTCTCCTTTTGCTTGGCATGCTATGTTCAATATAATAAGATTGGTACTGGAATAAAAGCTTAAAGACTTGCAGTTTCGTCTTATTTATCGGAAATTCTCAAAACTATATTCAACAAAATAATGTCTGTCTTCTCAAAAGAACGAAAAATTTAGCGCAAAACTCTTCAGAGAAATTCTTTTCTACGACCTCTGAATTTTCAATGGAAATTCTAACAGTAAAAATTTAAGTCTATATCTTCTTAAACAACCCTTAACCGGACAACACTGTGAATATAATGCTTGGGTATCTCCTCGTGCGGCCTGGGGGCAAGCATCAGGAATGTATCCTTCAATGATCGTTTTTCCAACTTATTCTATTCAAACTTTAACGTGCTTCTCATATCATGCCGAGACTTTTATATGCTGCTAATGCAGTCAATTTCTTTAGATATTCAGGGTAGAAGATTAAATCT
Source organism: Acanthosepion lycidas (assembly GCA_963932145.1). NCBI lineage: Eukaryota > Metazoa > Mollusca > Cephalopoda > Sepiida > Sepiidae > Acanthosepion > Acanthosepion lycidas. The sequence continues at coordinate 38,594,283 of OZ010604.1, forward strand.
GACATATATTCACAGTGATTGTCAACTCTATGATCTTGTTAGTGGTTGCATAGTATGGACTACGCTAGGGCTACATAAGGTCTTGACTTCGGACTTGCCGTTCCCCTAGACTAGTTTCCACAGCTGGCTCGTGTTCCCAAACTATTTGACCAATATTTGAATGCTGGTAGGAAGAGATGGAACCTTACTTTTCCCAAGGGTAATTGATTCAGTTAAGTGCTATACACTTGGGTGATGTCTGTCTGGAAGGTAAAGGAGCTGGCGTGAAAAACAATTTATTTCAATTCCAAATAACAAACTATATGGTTTACACTTCAAAGTAATCCCACTGGAGTGTAATGTACTTTTCCATTATTCTCTGTTTCACTTCTATGCACTGCTGGAAGGATTCTTGGACGACCTACAGCTTCATCAATACAGACCGATTAGTGGTCTCCACGCCTTCAAAACTGTTCCTCTTAAGGATCCCTTGAACTTGGGAAAAAGAAGAAAGTCATATGGAGTAAGATCAGGTGAATGGGGGAGTTAGTTCCAGTATGCCAATGTTCTTCTCAGCCAGGAATTGCTCAGAGCGTTGTTTATACAGGTGCATTGTTGTGGTGAAGCAGTCATGATTTGTCCTACCACAACTCTCATCTCTCTTTGTGCACAATGCGAAGCATATGCCGTACGATCTCTTTCTGGACTTGCTGATTGATCGTCTGGCCCTGTGACAAGAACACACTGTAGACGATGCTTCTCACAACGGATAAGTCACGTTACTTTTCAGACAGACCTCGTATGTGTGAAAATGAATATATCTTGTTTGTAATTCGAACTCGCCTCGAAAGATTCGTTATAGGAAGTCGTTAACAATTATACCACAAGCACATCAACATGGCGTCTACCGCGCCTTTATAATCTCGACTGCGTTCGTCATAAGATTACAACGATTTTTTTTTTATATTCATAATCCTGTAATCGGGAAATCCAAGAACAGAGCAAACGACCTCCCTTAACCGATTATGTGTGAACTGCTTTCTAATCTCTCTCCCAAACCGCAAAATCTACTCTCTTTGATTGATTTTAAGAAAAGCAATTCAAAATCCGCAATAAATATCATTTATATTGAACATTATATAAATACATATTGTTTTATATTCTCATGAATTTATATTGATGCGTAATTATTTTGTCACACTGCATAACATTATGTATTTTGTTTTCATTGTATATCATATTATACCTTTGAAATTTGTTTTGGCATTTTACATTTAATATTCTTGTTATATATTAGTTAACAATATATAACATCCCGCATATAATGGTATACGAAGAATGCTTTGTTGATACTTACTTACTAAATTCGATATATTTTTACTCAATTCATTTCAAGCAAGCCAACAGTGCCGCTAAGTCGCAAGGAGCTACTGGGAGTGAAAAGAAGGAAGCAGAAACACAATCCAAATCAGGAAACGAGGGATATTCCTGATATATATATATATTAGGTTGATGCAAAAATAATGACGTAATAATGTCGTTTTTTGACGTCAAAAAACGACATTATTACGTCATTATTTTTGCACCAACCTAATATATATATATATATATATATATATATATATATATATATATATATATATATATATATATATATATATATATATATATATATATATATATATATAAAATATATATATATATGTATGTATGTGTGTGTGTGTGTGTGTGTGTGTGTGTGTGTGTGTGTGTGTCAATTTATAAACAACTAGTTAATTTCTGTTATTATTATTATTATTATTTGTTTTTTGTCGTTTTGTGCTAAATGGGGCGCAGGCTCGAATCCTGCCGAAGGAGTTCATTTTCTTTAATATGTTTCCTCAAATGTTCAGGCCGCTAGCCGAAATAAAAGACTGTTTAAAATAGACAGAACGTCTACTCAAATATATTTATACAACTTTACAAGCATTTAAAATAATATATATATATATATATATATATATATATATATATATATATATATATATATATATTAGGTTGGTGCAAAAATAATGACGTAATAATGTCGTTTTTTAACGTCAAAAAACGACATTATTACGTCATGTGTGTGTGTGTGTGTGTGTGGAGAGTGTAAAAAGCCATAGAGCGAGAAACCATATGGACAGAAAGCAATATTGCCTGTGGAATGGCTGTTTCACACATTATATGATCATCAAAACTCCTCTCAGATGTTATATAAATATACGCAGATGTAATATCATTATATATCCATTTATGTAAAGAAATTAATAAATTTATATATAATCATACATTTTTATTTCTTCAAGCATAATTATATCAAACTCTTCTTATTTGAAATTATTTTTTTAATCAGTGTATATTATTACCTTTATAGTCTTGAGCATTCAAAAAATCTGGGTAAAGAAAACAAATATTCGTGCGGGGATCGAACCTGTATCTACCTTTGTTGAAGAAAATATCGTTTAATCCGGTATGTTTTACCGCTCGGTAAAATGTCGGATCATATATAAAATCTATTAATTCTTTAGGAATTGTGTTCTTTATTAAACTGAGCAATTTCATCTTCAAAATCTTTCAAAATGAGCAGGCCATTATACTTAATACACATTGGTTAATAAATAAAAACGGGGCGTCTATCTAAAGTAAGAAGTGTCCACTATAATAACGTTTGAATTAATGTGCATTAGGAGTTATTTCAATAACTATATAGCTTATTTTACACAACAAATATTTATTTTTCAACTCATTTTGTGTTAATTCCCATTAGAAGACGTTTTTCTGTTAACTATATCGATTAAGTATTATACAGTAAAGATTTGTGATTACAATTCATCTAAGAACTCTGCAAATCTAGGGACACATTGACCCATGCTTGTATTGTGACGTAGCCACGATTTCATCAACCACATATTCGTAAGGCTAAAAAGCACTCCAAAGTAAAATCTCAAATTCTAGTCGAAAATTAGTTAGACATAAAAGAAAAATAAATAAATAAAAAATAGATAAAATCTAATGCTTTCGACTTGCGAGCGAATATGTTACATGATCAGCCATACCCTCCTCTTCTCTTCACAAATTATTTCACTCTTTACCTACTCTTGCACCCACGAGTCAAGGGCCCGTGAACTTTGAAGTGTCCCGACACGAGAATGACCTGGTTCCAAAATTTCGCAGCTATCAGACGGCTGACCATAAGTGAATTCCAGGCACCATCAGGGTCTCCTGCTGCGATTCACGTGATCAGACCATACTAAGCGTGTATTGAAATTTTGTCCATCACACAAACACTGCGTGATTTGCGTCCCATCCTCCTGCGTACCCTGTCAAGGACGAAGGGAACCCACGTGACTGAAAATCCCTTTTTTAATTTTTGCTGTCCCCAAAGGACAGCAAAAATTAAAAAAGGGATTTTCAGTTTTCCCTCTGACCAGCGGGAGTTGAACGTCGCTGGGCAAAATCGTCCCGATTCCAAATAGACCGCCCACTGAGATGAAGAAGACAGAAAAAGTCTGTCGACTAGGGGTGAAAGGACTGCTATGAAACTGAATCAACCCAACGAAGCGCTTATACGAAATGCTGTGGACCCCCGAACACTTCCGAAAGAAAAGGAATCCAAGAGAATTGCCGGCCGACCAAAATATTGTTTCAGCATAAGAACTCTCGCTTCGGCGAATCAGAATTTTTTGTGGAAATATCAACTAGACTGACAGATAAGTTGATTCTCTTGGCTTGATCTTTTTTTTATATATATGTATGTATTCTCTCGCGTCATCTGATCTTTCATGATCCCCTTCTCCTTTGTTAAATGAATTTTCTTTTTTTTCTTTCTTTATCTGTTTATATATTTATAAATAAATGTTTTATTTTGAAATCCATCGTCTTGTGTCTGTTCTTCGTTGATTCCCTTGTGTCGCTTCCATTTTTGAGTGAAGACCAAGAAAAGATCCCACGTTTTCCTTTTTTTTTTAACCCGTTGTTCATCTATATGCTACAAATTCGTAACAGTATATAGTAGACAAGGAAGATAGATCCTAGTTCGCAAAAGCCTATACATTGCATATTATGATTTAAGTTAACAACTGGAAAATATGATTTATGCATATATGTAAGATAAAAAATATGAAAAATTATTAAAAATTCTGTTTGTCAACGTTTCGTCAACGGTTCGTCAAATAAAAATATCATGAAAACAGCTTAAAAATAATTGAGGAAAAACCCCTGCTATTTTAATTTCACGATTTAATTTGTCAGTTGTTTTGATGATAAGCGAAATATTGGCAAGGAAATGAAGCTTTTAAATTTTCAGCTTTTCCATCTTACATACTTTGTTCGCATATTTAATATCAGTACTTTTTATCATAAGTATATATATATATATATATATATATATATATATATATATATATATATTACATGAATCATTCATATAAAAACTTCTATATCTGTTTTTTGTATGAATGATTCATGTAATGTAAATTGAACTGCACCACATACTTGATATATATATATATATATATATATATATATATATATATATATATATATATATAGTTAAGTTATGAAGAACTTGGTAATCGTATGGGTAATCCCAAGGAGGATGAAATCCTGAGTGCTCAATGTAAATTCAGAGCTAATATTTAAAAGAAAAACAGACCACTTTAAGGTACCTTTATAAAAATTTATTTCACCAGAGTCCATTTAAAGGACGCCGGATCATCAGATAGCACTTCCAAAAATGAAATCAAACGAAAAATTTTTCGTTTTATTTCTGCTTACGTAAACAATTAAAAAAAAAATTCAAATACAATACAGCGAATAAAAAAAAACAATTTAAAATACAATACATCGAATAAAATACATTCTTTAAGTAATAAAAAAAAACAACCCCATGGAAAGTCACGGCGACACCACTCTAACCCAATTTTTAAGCCATAAAAGGAAATAACACTATAGACAAAATCCAGGCCAAAAGTTTGACAAAAGGGAAATGAGAAATACTCCAAGACAACCACCATCATTCCAACACATAAATAGACCAACAAAGCTAGAAACACGATGAAACCTTGGATGTACGTAGACAATTTGGGGCAAAACCAATACCACCACAGAAGAAACGACCACATAGAAATTACATATAACAACAGAGCAACAAATAAAAACTACAACTTTGAAGAAAACAGACGACAAAATTGGAACAAAAGAAAAAGCCTCAGACTGAAGCAACATAACGTACCAAGGACAGATACAATACAAAAATACAGAATAATCCCAAATACAGCAACATAATACATACTGATATTAGAAACAATATAGCGAAACCCCACTTTAACCATTTTTAGAGAGAAACCAGAACTACATGAACAACGGAATTGCCCACAACAACGAAAAACCGAAAGTAATCAACTTTTCACAAAAGTCATTAATACGCACACAAATAGACATCCTTCTAAAATTCACAGAAACATCTCAAAAACGAAATGTAGCAGAAATGAAGGATGATGTTTCGGAATTCTGTAGAAGACTCAGGCTAGCAGAACAATTCTTTGAAGAAGAAAACAATAATAAATCGCTAGTAACAAACAAGAATGATTATCACCCCCCCCCCCAAAAAAAGGTAAAAATGCAGCCCTTGATGAATTCTGTAATTACATCTCTAACTTCCGATTTGACAAAGTGGAAATTCCACAATGTCCAACTTCACCAGACAATGGAAGCAACTAAACGATCTAAAATTGGACAACAATATTGTTATAAAAGAAGCGATCAAAGGAGGTACAGTTGTTATTATGGATACAGAAGAGTATACAAGCATCATACAGAATATATTACAGGATGATACCTACTATGAAGAAGCTAGAGAATACCAATCTCACAAAGTGATGAAAAAACTCATTAATTTAATATACTTATACCGAGACTGTCTTACTTCTAATGAACATGCCTAAATTACAAACTTTAGATATAAAACAAGCAATTGTATTGACTATCTAAAATACAGAAAAGTAAGTCCATTGCTGAAACATGCACTACTACAAAAAATGATTGCGTGACTATACCCTCACCAACCGACTTAAAACTAAGGCCTATAATAGGACGTCCCAATTTGCGAGGTACATAGTTTAAGCAATTTTCTAGATATTCAATTGAAACCTCTTCTCAAACACATTCGGAGCTTCATACGAGATAATCTATATTTTCTGAATCTTCTTCCCAAATAAATAAACCATAATCGTTATATGGTCTCAAAGGATGTTGTGAATTTATATAGCAACATTCCGCATGACTACGGAATAGAGGCCATTAAACACTGGCTAGAAACGTTTTTCCATGAACTACCAAATCGTATCAAAGGAAATTTCATAATAGAAAGCCTAGAATTCAGCTTAAAAAAATATTTCATGTTCAATATAACACCCTACCAACAAAAACAGGAAGAGCCAGGGAGATAAAGGTTGCACCAACATATGCCAAACTAGTCATGGGGTACCATGAACTAAAAATCCATGACAGAACCTCAGAAATCTATGGGAATTACTTCAGTTACAACATGAAAGAAAACTGGAAAAGATATCTAGATGACAGTTTCATTCTGTGGAATGAAAGTCTGGATAAACTAAAGACATTCCGAACATTGATTAATAATATAAATCCTAGCATCCAATTCACTATGGAGTAGAACAACAAAAACTTCCTTTTTTAGACATATTAAAAACAAAGACAAACACTGAACTATGATAGAAACCGACATATACTTTAAAGCGAGTGACTCTCGACACTATCTCCTGTTTACATGTTCTCACCCGAAACATACTTGTACCAACATCCCACTCAACCTATGAAAGCGCATATGTACAATAGTCTCAAACACAACCACAAGAGATATATGGAATTACATAACCTAATCGACGTTATTATGCAAATTAAACTAATGTTAGTTTAAGGCCTCTGAAATGTAATAAAAACTATTTTTTTCTTTTTCTTTTTCTTTTTTCTATAATATATGTTGAAACTTGGATAATGTGAATGTCCGATGCTGAAGAACAGAAAATAAAAAAGTTATTGCTCACTAGTCAATTCCCACATTGAAGATGTTAAAGGAATTTCGCAGAGATCATCGAACGATAAAGATGGCTGTTGAAAATATAAATTGAAAACTAGAAGCAAATGTAAGGGCTTTATATAACTTGTCTCCTCAAGGGGAACGTAAAATTAAGTGAGTTATATCGAAACAACCAATTTTGAGTAATGTTGAGATTTTTGAATAGACTAGATTTGAGGGAATCAAGAAGGACAAAGTGTGTAGAATACTTCGCAAATTGGAAAGAATTACTTAGGAAAATCACCTGAGTAAAATAAATATTTGTCTCCTTACCATTCCTCCCAGTTCCTGTTCTGCCATTCATTTACACAAGTTTAATAGGTAGGGTATTCACAATTTCACTGGCTTCAGGTGCTGTAAACTTGGAATACCACCAATTAAGAGATGGCTCCATGCTTGTGAAAACATCTTGGTCAAAGGCCTTGCTGTTGAATGTAGTTTATCGTCTTACCCAGGACACGCATGTAGTTTATCGTCATACCTGTGACGGACAGGACACGGGCGTCGAGAGCTATCCACAACTTTCTATTCTTCCTATTTTTAGTCAATGCCCACATTGGATATGTTAAATCATCTCAGTAAAAGAAATATTTTAAAACTCCAAAATTGGGCCACGAAATACGTGAAAAATTGACGTTTTTAAAGTAATTTTTTGACGGGCGGATCTCAGGTATCACTCTGTGAATTTGATGGATGGGCTAACGGATTGTTAGATTGTTGGCTGTTATTGAGAATAACGGTCATTACAGTGAAGTAATGGAGAGCGGCTCGGATTTCGTGCTAATACCCTTGGAAAAGGTATGAATCCTCTACTTCTTCATCCAGCTATGGGTAAATAGCAAAACAGACAACTTGGTTGGCAATTGGTCTACCGCAGAAAGAAATGGCAACATACTGCGGGAAAAAATCTACCTCGTCATGGAATAATTTATGACGGATTGCATAAGCAATTTTTTTGAAATTTTATACACACACATATATATATATATATATATATATATATATATATATATATATATATATATATATATTTTTCCTTCAATAAATGAAGTGCTCTGCTATCGCAACAGTAAGTTATAAATATCAATATTTAAATTTTTTAACGGTCAGATTTCAATCAGGACCTAACGATTGTACCACGCATTAAACCCAGAGTTATGCTAGTGGCGAGAAACACAATGTGTATTTATTACTATTATTAGTATATATATATATATATATATATATATATATATATATATATATATATATATATATAAAGACTGTTCCAATAACTTGGACTGATTTGAAATGTGAATTAAGTAGTTTAAGCGTTTAGTGTTTTTGTTTTCTTTTTCTTTCATATTTAACAACTTAAGTCTTTGGTAATTTCAACCATTGAAAGATTAACAATCAAAGAACGTGTTAAAGTTATCGAAGCCTATGACAAAAGTAGACGTTCAAACAGAAATGAAATGAGAAGTTCCCAGGTCGCAATCATCTCTCGAAACACCGAAGTGCGTTTAGCGCCTTTAGATTTCTTCCTTTGGAGTCATCTTAAAAGTAAGGTCTATGCCAACAAACCAACAAAAATTCAACAGATGAAGGATGAGATAATAAGTCATACTGGTGACATCAAGGAGCAACAATGTAGAGATGTCATCACAAATGTTGACCATCGAGTGGAGGTGTGCCGCCGAAGCCTTGGCGGACATTTGGGAGATATAACTTTTCACACATAATTGCCATGACTTAAATAACATGATCGAATAAAGAAATTTTCACCAACAACACTGATTTATTTACTACTGACTTTGATCCGTCTTAATGAAACACCGTTTATATATATATATATATATATATATATATATATATATATATATATATATATATATGTTTGCGTATGTAAGTCGGCATTTGTGTATTCCTAGGCAATATCTGAATCATTGACATGGCTTTCAATTGATTAAATCCAAAATAAAAGAATCCATGGATTAATGTGAAACAATTCATCGTTTAAAATTCAAATTAAATACGCGGCATGAGATTAAAATATTATATTTGAACATGTCAAATGCATTTGACAAATGATGCAATGTGTTTGCCTTTATTTTGCCGCCACTTCAATTCGTATTAACAACAACAACTGTCATTTTCTACACTACTCTGCTTTCATAACTTTCCTCTATATTTACTACGTTGAAAATCGTCATCAACATACGCTCTATCAACCCACACAGAAAAAAATAGCCAAAGGCGCGTTTCTGATTCAATATTAAAATATTAATAGATTCAGGCTGGACTTTGAGCAATCCTTAATATATTTATGCGCAATGTAAAAGTGGATTTTTGCGTATTGTAAAATGACAGGTGGTTCAGTACAATATTAAATATGTAATACCCTAAGGGAATTGGAGACCCTAATAGAATTTATTATCGGTAAGCGTAATCTTAATAATATAATATCCGCAGCTGATACTGTCCTGATGGCTGGCTTTAAAAGGAAACTACAGGTTGCTAGAGGAAAGCAAGAAAAAGGAACTATCTATAAACTGCAAGAAAACAGATGGTATAGTCATCAGTAAGAGAAAAAAGAGGCGATTTGCAAATAAGAGATGGTAAAGTTTTAATATCTTGGGGATAGAAAATGCGACAACAAGATCCAAACACGCATTGGACTCGCGAAGGAAATATTCCAAAAGTTAATCAAGGTGCTGATAAAACGAATACATTTCGTTAGAAACTATGAAAATGTGCTGAACTTTCGTAGGATATCCATCTACTTCTATAAGAGTGAATATTGGGCAATCTCCACACAGATGAGGAAAAAACTAGAGGCAGTAGAAATGTGGTTCTACAGAATTATACTGATAATTCCATAGAGGGAACGAGTTAGTAATAAGGAACTCTAAAAGAAAATGACAACACAAAGAACACTTATACACAAAACCATAAAAAGACAGATGGAATTCTTGGATACATAATGAAAAAAGAGGTCTTGGAAAACTTAATACTTACAGGACATATTCAGGGCAAGATACAGGGGAAGGCAGCCTGCTACTTACATGGCGAGTTTGTTTGAATAGATGGTAGGAAGGGGCCGGAAGCCTTAGCAAAATGAAAAAAATGCTAGGGCTACACGCGATAGATAATTGCGGAGAGCCATGATCCTGAAGGGACGCGGTACATGGAAGAAGAATATCAAAATAAGTCTTTCCGAATCTTTAAAATGTTTAATGAGAAAATCTTGTTAATTATTAAAAAGGTGAATTCCTAAGCTTAGCTTAGATATAACACAAGGCCGAAAGTAACTAACTATCCAGCCATAATTAATCTGCCAAAAAAGCTTGTACACCATTACATTATTTACCAACGACCAGGAGGTCACAACATGAAAAGGGATGATCATTTCAATTTAAAGGTAAAGAGATCAATTAGAAAAGATCAAAAATCAATCCATAAGACGCTTGGCACGTGAGAGAAATTTGACATGAAAACTGTGAGTCACTTTGTTACTCCATGACAGAAAGTTAGACGGTTAAAGAGGTGAAGTTCGTCTTTAATAAGTTGGAAAATGATCCCCGAATAATATATATATACATATACATATATATATATATATATATATATATATATATATATATATATATATATATATATATATATTTGAACTTAAATTCAATCCTTCATGAGCTTCGGATCCTTACGTATGTTCAATAAATAATTAACATGATTGATTTTATCATGATTTCTTGTTAAAATTGGAGAGTAATTATACATTCTTATTGCTCAATGTAGAGTCCAATAGTGTTATACAAACCACGGAGAATTCCAGTAAGATATCTTTAATCATCTCTAAGATATAACAGTTGAAAACCTAATCTAACAAATGGAGAATCTTACTTTTGTACCCAGTATACACACACACACACACACATATATATATATATATATATATATATATATATATATATATATATATATATATATATATATATATATATATACTTGGGTAGCAACCTTTCTTTTAAACATCTTTTTTTAAATGTAACGGAGAAGGAAAAATGTATTAATTTTATGTTTGTTTTTTTCCAGCGTTCTTACATGTTTCCGTGTGGTGGAAGTGAGATTCAATTTTGGTCACTTCTTTAGTCATTTTCAAAGGGTGCATTTTGGTGTGGTTAATTTAGTTTCATGTTTTGGACTGTGAGATTTATTATTCGTGTATAATTTATGAATCATCATCATCCCCTTGACTTTTGTAATCATAGGGTGAGCTACAATGCAGAAAATCACACTGAATCTCCTCTACAACGGTCTATCAACGGCAGTCATCAGTAATTCTGATATAGTCATACTTGTCCATTGTTTGACATTATCCAGCCAGTTTTTACATTGACATCCTCTCCTACGTCCAACTTCAACGCTGCCTTGCATGATGGTCCTGCACAGGCTGTCGTGCCTTGTAATGTGCGCAAACGACGCCATTTTCTCCATTTGACAGTTGCTAGAATAGATTACTGTTGAACTAAAAAAAAAACTGATCCTTTATCCTTTTCTTATTTATGAATTGTAAAATAACATATTTTCTAAATTTGTTTGAAAAACGTTTCCAGTTATAACGTTATTTTTTTTCGTTTAATACAAGCCAATTTGTTCTATTTTATCTTTCACATTTCAAAAACAATATTAATGATAATAAAATATTCTCATATACTTGATGATAATTTTATACTTCTATTCTTCTTTCAATATCTATTCTTTTATTATTATTTTTTATTTTCTTTGATTTCTGGCGTTTACACATTTCTTTCCTGGTCCCGCCCAGGGACCTAAGGTTAGAAATGGCATCATGACACTTTCCACTGACAAATAAAAAGATTGCATAGATAAAGCCCTTCGTAAAGTGTGGGCTGTACTTGTCAGAACAATTTTTTGTATCTCCTTGAGGCATGGGCTTCCAGGAATCCCTTCAATTAGTCTACTGCAATCTTTTCCAACCAGTCCGAGGGCTCCAATTACAACAGAGATTGTTGATGTTCTCATATGCCACATTTTCGAGATTTCTATTTCTAGGTCCTTGTATTTTGACAGCTTTTTGAATATCTTCAAAGATACATTTCAGTCAGCAGGGACAGCCAGATCAATAAGGAGGCACCGTTTTTGTTTGTGGTCTTTTATAACAACAATTTATTATTATTATTATTATTATTATTATTATTATTATTATTATTATTATTATTATTTTAAAAATATATAGCAATGTATTTGTTATATTTGCTGAAAAACTGTTTACTCCGACATCCAGTGGAAATATATGTTTTTATGCAGGTAAGGGACAGTAGGCAGAAGAAGTACCTTTGTTGATTGGCTGCTGCACCTTATTATTATTAAGGTGGACGGGCAACACTGGTCTTCACCCATCCCCTAAGTCTCTCACGTGTTGGTGTGAATTATAGTAGCAGCTTAATTCCGAGCCACCTTGGCTGGAATTCCAGTGAGCGATTATAGTATTTTTAAAAGATTGTCAGCAACCCGTTACCATTATTAAACATTGCAATACTGTTGATGAGGGAGACATGATTCTTACACAGGACATCTTTTATAATGAGATGCTTACGGAAATATGATTTAGAAAGGACACTAGTGTTTTCGACCAGTACATTCTTAAGGGGTTTTGCAGATTATGATTTAATAAATGTTTTATCATGGCGCTTGGCTCTAATAAGTAACATGTCTACTCAAGCCAAGCCAAGATCAGTTGTTGTTTTGAATTTTGTGCATCCCCAGGCATTGTTTCAGTTTCGTTTCTTGTTAATTATAAGAATTTTGCAACGGTTCTATGCCCTTGTCTATTTTGTTATTGTTTTTTTCAGTCTTATACTGAATGGCGGAGAGAGTGAGCATGTTATATTTTACCCCTATCGAGACGGGTGATACAAATATTGATTTATGACTAATCAGATTCAAGGGTGGCATTTCAAATATATATATATATATATATATATATATATATATATTAGGTTGGTGCAAAAATAATTTCGTTTTCTCACATAGTAACATATGTTAGAAAACGAAATTATTTTTGCACCAACCTAATATATATATTACATTGACTTACATGCTAATACTCTTCTTATCCCCCAGCTATGGGTAAACAGACTAGGTTCTATATCCTTGAATGGCACCTGGTCTGTTGAGGGTCGTTTGAAAAAGTGTGGTTGGTTCTGCACAATGCCTTCATCACTATAATCAAATCATATGTGCTAGAAACTGATCTGCTTGACCCTCATACGTCATGTACGACAGGAGAGTCCAATACACACATATATATATATATATATATATATTGCTTGCTGTCTATCATATATATATATATATATATATATATATATATATATATATATATATATATATATATATATATATATATATATGTGTATATATGATTGAGAGCACCGGAGTAGATCATGTATTTATTTGCAGTTGTAGTGTCCATATGTTACAGAGAACCAGGAAAAATCATTACTCAGGAGTTCTGGGCTGGTGTTTATAAAGTGGAAATAAAAGCCCAAGAAATGTGCATAGAGAAAAAAGATAAACATATTCTTTCAATACGAAGTTACTATAGATGCAATGTAGAAAAACAAAATAGTAAAAATAAGAGATAAAACCTCAAGTAAAGAGGCTAAAGCTTAAAATTGACATGTACTTGCTGAGCATCTCTGCATCTTTGACGTTTCGATGTACACTGTAACCGGCATTTGTCGTATTTCCTTACGTAAAAAGGCGAAGTGAATTTAAATAAAGCAAAATCAAAAAACGTAGACTATCTTCCATCTTCATTTTTCACAGGCTCTTGGAGACAAGCGTGTATAAATATGTAATATTAAAAATAATAGTAGAAAAAATTATGCATAACATATTGTTATTTTAATTGATTTTCTTAAAACGTTATTTTTGATGGATAATTCATATCTGATTATAAGCTCTGTTTCTTTTTTTTTAATAAAACCGTAATTTTTATCCAATTACCTGTTTGAATGTTCGAGAAATCATGTCAGAAACATGTGGGTCTACCACCAGGGCCCGAATCTGCATACCAGATGAGAAGTATTCATTGGATCTGATATGCCTAACCGCACAGCCACGTGGGAATTCTGGTCAAAGAAATCCCGAATAGTGCCTTTTGAACACACATGTAAACAAAGACAATTTATTTATAAGAAATGGTTTAATCCAACATATTGTTATTTTTAATTGATTTCGTTTAAACGTTATTTTTTTATGGATACTCATGTTCCAGTAGAAGCTGTTATTTAATTAAACAGTACTTTTTATCCAACTAGATCTAGCGATCTGAATCGAATCCTGCCGAGGAACGCATATGTTTTTTCTAATTTCTCGATATCTGTCTACTTCTCTGAGATAAGGTATTAGATTATTTACGTTATTTACATTATTTGGACTGTTATCCTAATCTTCATTGCCATATTCACAACTTTTCGGTCGTTTCCGCTCTTCTTCACGTGATTGGAATCGAACTCTTCATTTCGTCCACCTGGGGGAGGGGGTAGATTGTTCTAGTTCCACGTTCCATGCCTCTTCCGGCTGTCTTAGTTATTTCTCTTTAACTCATCTCTCCAAGTTTTTTCGGTCACTCTTGCTGCAGCCTGGTATAGAACTCATAACTCGTCTAGTTCTTGTATCTAACCAACACCTTTAACCATTGGGCTTTGTCTCCTTGTTGAGGGTTGAGTTAAAGAGAAATAAGTAAGAGACCCTGAAGAGTTATGGCACTTGGAACTAGAACAATCTATTCCCCGGTTTACGAAATAAATGGTTCGATCCGAAATTATCTGTCACCTGAAGAAGGCCACAGCAGACAACGACCGAAACTTTGTGAATATGGCAATAAAGATGAGGATAACAGTTTGAATAATGAAAATAATGTAAACAAAATTTATCGTATATAAATATAGATTTCAGTTACTTTCCCATCGCCGTCAGGTTTCCTCCCTGTGCTTTTCTATAAATATTTTCATGGTTATTGTTTGCATGAGCTCTTTGCTATGATATCTAGATTTTTTTTTAATTTAAGCGCAGTACGCCACTGGTGTCGAGATCTCATCAATTTAGAGTTGAGCTGGCTAGATGTAACCGTAAATTCTTTGCTAACAGTTTCTTTTCTCGCAATTATCGCTTGTGGAACTCTCTGCATTCTAGTCAGTTTTGAGTGTCAAAGATTTAAATGCAATGTCAATCGTTATCTACTGTCCTCGTGATTACTCTTTCTTCTTCCTGCATATTATTAATGTTTCTGTTTCTAATTCTTTTACACCTAGTAACCCCACGTGTCTTAGTGTATTTACTCTTTTGCCCTGGGTGATACCCATTAATATATATATATATATATATATATATATATATATATATATATATATTAAAAGAACAATATAAACATATTAACAGAAAATATAACAATTAATTTAACATTCAGTTTTAGTGAGTATATTTAAAACGTATCATATATATATATATATATATATATATATATATATATATATATATATATATATATATATATATATATATATATATATTCTGTTTATACATTATTTTTATGGATATAGCTTATTTGCTATTTAATATGCGCTCTCCGACAGGAATCGAACGTGTATCCAATTCGGAAACAATCATATAGCCTGACGTACAGCTTAGCCATTCAGTCAGAGATAACTCTACGGTTAGTAAAGTTCAAATTACTGCTTATAAACACACATCTTCGACGATCTTTCTCGACAATATAAACAATGACTGCGTATTAGATGAAATGTATTAAACCCGACAAATATTTTAATAATTTTTCTGTTTATACGTTATTTTTATGGATAGGACTTATTTGAGTAAAGTAATAATATTTGTATAGCAGTAATTTGGACTATATTATGGTTTGATTCCTGTTACACACCTTTCTGCAAAATTTCCCTAACATTCAGGCCAGTAAAATGTAATTAATACTGTTTAATTAAAACAGATCATTTGTATCCATAAAAATAACGTATAAACAGAAAGTGGCAGTCGTTTCTTTCATAAATAAATTATTAATCTGGTGCTACATTAAAAGAAAATATTGCCACTATTTTTTTTTTCGAATAAATAAAGTTTGTTTCCATGCAAATGTTCTTAGAAATACTAATAAATCTTTCAAACGAACTCAGCCGTTTGTCGACAGATCTAATAACAATTAATAACAATTAATAAAATTTCATATATTTTCATTTGCATGACTAACTTAATTATTATAGCCTATAATGGCCTATTTGTAATGAACATTAATTATGTTGTGAGCGAATAAAAGAGTAGGAAAAATGAAGTGAACTCCTTGCATTCTGCTTTATTAATATGTATGCTTTTATAGATTCATCGAACGTTAAATATTTTGGAAAACTTAAGGTCTTACGGTTTGTAAGTGAGAAGGGTGTTTTTTAGATGAACACTTACGCTAACAAATATGATTCTCTTTGTATAGCATTGGCATTGGAAGTATCAAAAAATATCCTTATATTTTTGTTCTCTTCATTTCCTTCATATTCTCTCTCTACAGAAACAGACAGATAGATAGATAGATAGATAGATAGATAGATAGATAGATCTGGTTATAGTAAACAATGTATGTACATTCGAGAAATCCTAATAAAGAAAATGTACCTTCCAGCAGGTATCGAACCTGCGTCCCACTTTGTAAAAAAAAAAAAAAACAGCGTTTGATCCAGCGTCGTTTACGGTGACACTTTTTCGGAAGCCCATATCTGTCGAGTTTCGGGTATATATATATATACTTTTATATGCGCAGTACTTAGGGGAAAGAACTCAATATCCATAAGCTGAATATATATATATATATATATATATATATATATATAGATAGATAGATAGAGAGAGGAAGATAGATAGCTAGAAAGATGTTTGTGTGGGTGTATGTAAATATATGAATATGAATATGAATGTAAATATATATATATAATAGAAAGGAACAGATAGTAAGAAGGCATTTTTAAAAAAGCCAAAACAGAATGACCGGTTTCGTCCCAGGACTCATCAAATATTTATTCTGGGAATTTAAAAGCGTGTAAATTATTTAATTATCGAATGTAATTAAATGGGTTTAATTAAATTAAAAATTATTTTTTTCTTCCCCCATTTAATTACATTCGATAATTAAATAATTTACACGATTTTAAATTCCCAGAATAAATACTTGATAAGTCCTGGGACGAAATCGGTCGTTCTGTTTTGGCTTTTTTAAAAATTTCTTCATACTATCTGTTCCTTTCTATTATTAAATTCTGTACCACAAAAAACTTATTTATATATATATATATATATATATATATATATATATATATATATATATATATATAGAGAGAGAGAGAGAGAGAGAGAGAGAGAGACAGTCCAAAACAGAAAAGGTAGAAAGTGTGGACAGGAGAATCGATATGGTGTCAGTCGTCTTAATATAATCGGATATGGTCTGAAAATCGCGTTCAGGCGTTAAACTGACAGTCACCATGTATTGTTGATTTCTATGTCCACACTTTCACCTCTTTCTTTACCTCACTATCTCTTTCTATATAAATACAGACACACATATTCACGCATATATTTATGTGTGTATCTTTGTGTGGTATCTTTATTTGGTCTATCCCTGATATTAATCACTTTTACTCATAGTTATAGCATACTTGAAATATATATATATATATATATATATATATATATATATATATATATATATATATATATATAGATAGATAGATACGAAATGTTCTAAAGGTTGCCTTGATAAAAAGGTGATCCACATTAAATTTGCGCCTGAATTTTACAAAATTTCACCATTCCTGGCAGAAATGGGATATCTACTAACAAAAGTAATGGAAATAAAAAAAAAAATAAAAGACTCTTAATGAATTCGGCTAGATGAAAAAAAAGCCTAGAAAGAAAATGTTTAAAAAATTATTAAATTCACAGCATCCCTCGTTTAGGCGCATGTGCGGTCGTACTATCATAACACATTTAGTTCGATGTAGTCCTGAAAAACGAAATACGTCACAAAAATACTTTTTCAACTCTATCATGCAATTCCCCCAATATTGTTCTTGATACATAAAAATATATCTTTATCCCTTTCCTTCTCTCTCTCTCTCTCTCTCTCTCTCTCATATATATATATATATATATATATATATATATATATATATATATATATGATTCTTTTGGCTGACTTGCAGTTACCTGAATGTTCACCTGAGATTTTCCATATATATTGAGCCATCGATGGGTTTATTAGTCAACACTTACTTAAGTTTATAGTCAAGGAAATATTAGGTTGGTGCAAAAATAATGTCGTTTTCTCACATAGTAACATATGTGAGAAAACGATATATTGCGTTCAAAAATAAATCTTTGTTATGCAACATAAATTCTTTTTATTGGTTGTGGGTTTATTGATCAGCGAATAAATGACTAGAGAGTGAAGCGGAGCCTGTCAGGGGTTTGTCACATATATGTGCATTTATACAGAGATGCTGTGAGAAAGAAAGAAAGAAAGAAACGGAAAAAGTCGCTAATGATACCCACGTATAAAGAAAATCGTAGCTTAATGTCTATTATTACCTATTATTCTATTGTATCCATTCCAAGTTCTCTGGCACGAGAATTGTCTTCTCTTTGGTCATTGAACGAAGCTGGAACGAATCTTACCCTTTTATTGCTGAATAGCCGATGCTATTCGGGAAGAAATTTATTACATTATTATATCAGGGATCATTTTAAACTCAGAGGTTGTTTCGACTGCTCTGAGCCTTTTCATACATTTTAAAATGGCTGCCTGTATACAGCTTGCAAACGCTCAAGTATGTGGCAAAAAGATTAAAGAGAACAAAGAGAAAAGAAATATCGAATTTGTATTGCAGAGATTACATATACTGGCAAGAAAAATATTAAGATATAATTACGTTTCAGCAGCAACAATATAAGAACACATGTAAAAAGTTAGACATAAACTGGAAATTGAATTGTAACGGATCGCCATCTCCGCTTTACTCCCAACCCTGACAACTGGCAACTTTGGTAGAACAGAAATGATTTTATAGCTTGCATTATTCATTGGTTTAAGGCAAAATATTAGAACGTTCGGAAAGTAATAGCGATTTTACCAAAAAGTTGAATTTATTTAAATATTATTTCTAAATAAAATGTAACCAACGCATTTTTAACGCATGCAGCACAACGAGAAGGCAGCTTTTCTATTCTACATTTAAACAAATCTGGATTTTATCTGAAAATGATTGAAAGATCACCGTCAACTTTGTCTATGTTCCTAAATTGTTACCACTTATGGGATGTTCTGTCGGTGATCATGTGTATGGCGAATGTGAACGATCATCATACCTATCCTTTTTTTTGTCGGTTGTGACCTTGTGTGTGCATGATGACTCAACACCGCCTACTCAACACCAGCCAACACAGCTCTGTGACAACTCACTACCAGCCTCCTCGGCGGAAGGACAACTCAACGACATGCAAACTATGAATTATGTTTCGGCTTTTTAAAAACAAATAAATGTAAGGATCATATTTTAATACATGACTTTATTTTTAATTTAAAACTTGTAGAAAATTGTCTGCATTTCTCCTCAAATATTCATTTGGTGATCGTTGGGAAAAAGAAGAAACAATCTGCAAATTTATTTCATCGGCATTCATATATTCTTCTGTTAAGTGGGAGTGACAATTAATGGATTTCGGTTTCTTTTTGCCTTTTGAAGCTCCGTAATGAATCTCCAGGCATATTTTGGCTTGGCCCTGGTCAATTTTGATTTCATTCAAATCGTTTATGTACGTTTTATGTGCGTGCAGCTATATTTTAATTCAATTACAGTCCTAAAATATTTCTAAAAGATCTTTTGGACAAATTTTAAAATAATTTTATATATTAACGAATAATTTTCGTGAAGTGCAATAAAATATTTTAATTATGTGTTCAAAAAGTCTTACCAGTTGATCGCCGAGAAATTAGTCAAGATAATTTATCCTCGTATTCTACTCCCGCTATTTTTTCTGAATTCACTTTATGTGGCTATTAATCTTTTGAAAGATTTAAAATTCACTTTATCATCATAAGTTATAAACAGTACATTTTCTGTGTGGCTATGTATAATCTTTTATGTTCAAGATACTGATATAAATAGATATGAATCTACGGATAATGATATATTATGAACAGATTATCCGAATTAGTCTAATGAATACCGAGCTTTTATATCTAGATCAATTACGAATGAGTAGTGAGTTCGATCCTCATTGACTGCTTTTTACTTGTGTCCTTGTGTCACATCTAAGTTACGCTTCGTAAATCGCTGTATGAACAAATTGATGCTGCTATACATGAATAGATTGATATAAATGTATATAAATAAAATGAATAATCTGATATCAACAGATATGACTAGAGTGACATAAATAAGCATTGATATCAATGAATAGAAATCAGGTGAAAAATAATTGATATAACAGTAATCGTTCCTTTCTATAGTATAGGGATTTTCCCATATAAAAAAAATAGTATTTATAGTATTAAAAAAATAGTATGTTTATTTTATGCATAAAAAGATTTCATATTCAGCGTGAAGTTGAAAGAGTAAGAGTGTGTTTATTTGTAATAAATACATGAAAAAAGAAGAATCCAGGTAAAAAGGTACCAAGATAAAAAGGTACCAAGATAAAAAGGTACCAAGATAAAAATGTCACATGAAAAAAAAAAATAACGAAAAAAAAAGTCAGAGGCAAGAAAGAAACAGGACAACGTCAGCACAATTTCTGCATCTTTCTTTAATAGACATTTTTTAAAATCCTAACCATAAACATAACACTATTCTAACTCCAACCCTTGTATCCATAACCCTAACACTCAAGACAACGTGAATAGTGGAAATCTTGGATCTCAGGGCTGTTACGGACGAACAAAGCTTGAATTTAGGGGAAAATAATTCTGAAGCCCCTTGCTATGGAAATTATTGACAGTAATTAGCGTGGTTCAAAATCTGTTACAATGGATTCATGTATACAGAACATGTCACTCGCAAAACCAAATTGAGGCTTTTTCCGGTGGCTTTTTTCCTAGCCAAAATTGATATTTTCTGTGTCTTGGTCCTAATATTCATTATAGCGCCTAATAAAAATTAAACTAGGTATATCAAAATATTCATATGCAGGTATATCAGCCATGAACAAAATGCGGTCCGTGTGCTGTTTGATCTTTCTGAATGTCACACTTAATTTCATAAGGTAAATAACGTTTGTTAAAATTTTGTTTCTTTCTGACTTGTTTATTCGCACAGTCTCTTATACATAATCACATAGATAAACAATGATTAAGTACAGTTTTTCTTGAATTTTGTAAAGTTTTGGGCAAAGTAACGATTTTAAACTCTGACGATTTTCAATATGGAAGATCATAAGTGTAAACACATTTTGCTTTTAAAACATAAGAATTCTTCTGTAAAGAAATATTTTTTGTCAAATGAATAAATTAGAAATAAATCACTTTCAGCAATTATTAGTAATAATAATATTAGTAATAAGCACAACTTCAATTTTTTAATTATAAAAAATATTGTCTAAAAAATAAAACTTTCTACTGTAGTGAAAATAGCTAATAAAACTTCCTACTGTAGTGAAAATAGCTAATAAAACTTCCAACTGTAGTGAAAATAGATAATTTTTCGCAGTAGGTACTACTGCGAAAAATTACCTTGAATATTTTTTAGTGGTGTGGTCCGCCTTGTGATGAGTCATAGATCATGTGGGCCACAAGTTGAAAAAGGTTGCGCATGCCTGCGTTAGATGATAAGATAATGTTCATGATAGAAGGATCCAACGAAAGTTCACATTTAGTCGTTAATTTTCTTACCTGCTCGGTGTAGATAGATCAGTCGTCGTATAGAAGTGCCCGCGGCATGCTAAATGCAGAATTATGTTAGCAGCGATATATCTTCGAAGTGGACTTAGTCAGCTTGAATGTAGTTTCAGAAGAACAAATTAGCAAGTGTTAGTTATGGTATGTTGCCCGGATTATTTGCTTAGCTACATAGATTCTCTGAATCTAAAATGTCCCGTTATCAGCTGAAAATGTTAATTGATGTGCAAGACTCCATCTATTCTGATTGTCCAATCTAACGAGGCGCGAACGAATTTTAGCCGCTCGACTATATTTTGGCCGGCACTCTCATTAATTATCTTTTCAAATTATTAAACGTTTTAAATTTCGTCCTTTTCATTGGCGGAAAATAGTCTAGGAGATAAGTTTTATACTTAATTTTTTTTCCAAAAAATTCCATTTTTATTAACCTTCAACATCTTCTCTGTGCCGTGTCTCTTCAAGACATGGGGGAATCAACTTCCTGTCCTTTGTAGCCCTCATTAAAATTGATTTCTTTACTATATCTCCTAATCCCTCTTCTGCCCACTATTTAAACAAGTTTGTTAGGTAGATTATGCGCTGCTTGTTCTGTCCCTCTGGGCTTGAATATGTCCTGTGTGTGCCAAATTTTCCACACCATCTTTCCTCATTATGTACCTTAGAAATGTTAATTATCTCTTTCTAATTAAACAAGTGTCATTTTTCCGCTATTTTCCCTAATATTTTGTCTTTCCACGTACGTTCAGTCGATGGTATTCTCAGCATCCTTTTGTAGAAACCAGAAATCTGTTGCCTCAATCTTCTCCATCTGTGATGAAATTCTCCAGCATTCACCGCTATATAGCAGTACCGATAATAGATAACAGTAATCTTTTCTTTGTTTCCAATAATATTTCCTTTAATACTTTAGCGTTGAGACAAAGAGGCACAAAACCCATTCTTATCAAAGAAATTGGCACGGAACACGTTATTGATTGATGTCTTCGCAAGAACAAAGGATTGCATTTTTTTCTTTTTGTCAAATAAATTTCTTATAGTAGATAAGATTAAGGAAAAGTTAATTACTTTTATTTATTTTTTTATTTTATTTCTCATCCATGCACAATGTAAGCAAAGAGACAGGTTGACCAATATTAAGAAGCTGGTATAATTTTTCCCTTATTGGTTTTGTTTACAAATTTATTGCTCAGTACAAACTAAGGTTTAACCAGATTAAATGGTAGTGGAATCCATTACTGCAATGTCTTATTTCAAAGTCAAATTATGTGTAAATGTGTGCATACATTTTTGTACATTAAGTGGCATATGTAAGTCATTTACGTACACCACAGACATAAAAGTATGCCTTGTAGATGCGCATGCAAAGTCACACGCCGAAGGTGTGGGATGGACAGAAAATCCACTCATCATAATATTTTATACTAGAAGTTTTTTTGAAGAGTATTGGATTCCTCATAATATTTATTGTGGTTGATGTTATTGCTAACATTTTTGGTCGAGATTTACAAACTCTACATTTCGTTCAATTTAGCATACCAATCGATGAATTTTGAATAAAGCTGATTTGTTTGGAAAAATACTTCGGCAAAATCCCTACTCCACGGTTTAACAATCTCTTTAATTTAATTTAACTTTCTAAGACTTCATGGTAAACAATATTTAAAAAAAAAATGTTTTCCTTTTTAACAGCGACGGATAAACAGAAGTTAGAGAATTTTATATATAGATAAATTCTTGTTTATTTTATAACTTTTGATTGAAGGATTTTGCGATAAATTCTGTTTCTTTGCTTTAGTTTTATTCTTAGGATTTCTTACACTTGAGCAGGAAACATACAACAGGTCATACGTAAATATTTCTTTCTGAAGCCAAATTGCAACCTTTTGAAGTGTTTAGCCTTGTGATTTGTTTATAGTTCTTGCAGTAAGAGGGTGAACTGGAAATTGTATATTTAGAAAAATATGACAAACTAGAAAACTTCTTGTCACGCTTTTCATCCAATAGGATTTCATTGGATTGGGCTTTGCTGAAGTTGCCGCGCTACACATGCGCACAAAAGGAGAGACGCAGGCAGTTTCAAAATTTAACATCAAGAAAGCACAGTCCGATGGAATCCTAACGGATCAAACGCAGGGTAAGACATTTTTCAGTTTGTTATATTTTTCTAAATGTTTGCTGATATATAAAATTATATATCGTTATATCATCCCTGTATATAAAAAAGATATGTAAAAAACAATATTGCATTTTTATTAAATAAGTATTTGTTATTATAATCTTTATAAGTATTTGTTACTATAATCTAAATAATTTTTATTAAATAAGTATTTGTTATTATAATTGGTTTTAAAATAGTGAGAATAATAAAATTTTAATTATAACAAAAAATTACTGAAAATTTATTTTACTAGACTACGCAACATTATCAGTTGTACTTTGTATCCCCAAACTTGTTTGCACTTCTACCCAAAATTTGTTTTCGATCAGTCAATGCATGGTTACTTTAGAGGATGTGACGGACGGACGGATAAACCGAAGTTAGAGAATTTTATATATAGATAAAGTCGTGTTTATTTTATATCTTTTGATTGAAAGATTTTGCGATAAATTCTGTTGCTTTGCTTTAGTTTATTTATTGTTTCGCGTTGACAGTTTAATTTTAGATATTTATCTATTTATGATTCTTTCGGATAGCTAATCAAACAATTTCAAAAGTTCCGATTAAAGGCAGATAGGTTAACTGAAGTTTTAACACTGTGTCAGCAGTAACAGCGGCCATTCATCAAATTGATGTTTAGCCTTTATTATTTTTGATCAAGCGAAAAGCAAGCCGCATCAAACGCGTACTAATGGTTCGGTTTGACGAAACCAAGCAGAAGATGGATTTGCAGATCTCATGGCAGAATTTAAGATGTAAAAAATAATGAAGTAAAATAAACGATATTTTGATAAGTATTCCCCTATTTTTTTTATGCAGGGGAAAGCTTAAATTCCTTTAATTATCCCGATTAAGATTATATTCGTAGATTTACACTTTGAACTCGGGTGTTTTTATTTGTTTTGTTTTTTTTTTTAGTTTTTTACTAATGTTCCCCCAATCCAAGGGCCACTCAAGGTAGAGAGTTACTATGTGGAGTTGTATTAGCGGACGGAAGGACGGAATAACAAGAAAGATAGCTAATTCCAGACTTGAATAGGTCAAGATTTTATTAGCGAATAAAATTTCAGATTTCAGGAGGTGACGTTAGATGTATGGAGTTAAAGTAGAATATAGACAGAAAAGCCAATCCTAAACAGGAAATAAGGGATAAACCTCTACTCCTGTTTAAAAGAACTGAGAGGAGTATGAATTGGGGAAGGAAAAATATAATAACGAGTGAATAAAATTTCAGATTTCAGGCAAAGACGTCAGAAGTACGGAGTTAAAAGAACCGAAAATACAATCCTAAATAGGAAACGAGGGATAAACATCTACTGCTATTCAAAAAAGAAATGGGAGAGAAGTATGAACTGGACGATAGACGAATCTATCTACTTCTATATGCGTGATGTGTAATGGATAACAACTCGGAATAAGAGAATCGAAGGAGCAAGTTCGAATTCCATTCAGGTTGCGTTACATTTACTTACGCGCAAACAAACTTTTGAAATGTATGCATTTAGTCACCCCAAGCTATGGTTGACTGGCTTATAGCCTTGGTTGTTAGCCAGTCTACAGCTAAAGAATGGTAGCTTACTGTAGAGAAATCTTCCAAATCGAAAGAGACATAATCGTCCAAACGTGTATCCTTTATAGCACTTAACTAACCGACTCATAAGTATCTAACAGAAGGTGGGACGTTTATGTGTTTATTTAGGAACATTGTTCGAGACCCACATGCTTATTAAAACCACTTCGCAAATAGCCTTGGGAAAAGATATGAATCCACATATGGACAAAATGCATAGTGCAAGCACATTATTACGAAATCATTGTGTCAGCAAATAAAACCTTTACTTACTTCAAAGGGAAATTATACTGGACAATTTCGCTATATTATGATATATTAGGTTGGTCCAAAAATAAAGACGTAATAATGTCGTTTTTTGACGTATTTTTAACGTCAAAAAACGACATTATGACGTCATTATTTTTGCACCAAACTAATAATATGTTATACAGCTTTCGTGTGATTTTCAATAACCAATGCAAATTTAAAATATTTGTGCCCAGCATATATATATATATATATATATATATATATATATATATATATATATATATATATATATATTTTTATTAATTATGATCTCACAAATGCTCTAACAAATATTATTCATTTAGTCGGCTTTTTTGTAATCATTTACAATTTTTTACATTGTTTTTACTTATCGAATACGGTAAACATATTAATATTTAGCTTGTGGTGATTCATAATTAGAAATCTGATTTGAATATATTTTCCATTTAATGGATCTAATACAAAATATCATCTTAATTTGGATTTATTCTTGAAATAGTAATGTAAGCAAACACCTCCGGAAATTAGGTGTTTTTGTTTCAGACGATTTTTATGCTCAAACATTGGTAAGATTTATTAATCTCATTTTGGTATCAGTAATTATCAAAGAAAGAAAGAAAGAAAGAAAGAAAGAAAGAAAGAAAGAAAGAAAGAAAGAAAGAAAGTAAAAAGAAAGAAAAGGAAATTGAGAATAAAGAAAGAATAAAGAAGGAAAAAAAGACAAATTACAGGAGGAAAGAAAGAATGAAGTGGGGTCAAATAGAAAAGAAAGAAGAAAGAAAAAATCAAAAGAAAGAAAGAAAGAAATTAAAAGGAAAAGATAGAAAACCGAAGATAGAATAAAGAATTAAAAATATAGAGGGAAAGAAAAAAAGAAAAATTTAATTTGATTTGTTTAACGGCATAACTCCTTATGTGTAATTTAAAATTGAAATGTAATTTTCTTTGGATTTCTGAAGTATTAAAAATATGATATATATTATTTTTCTTTCACAAATGAATACATAGTAGATAACACTCAGCTTTTGTGCATATACATGTTTATGTGGACATTACAACTAGAGGCGGTTTTTATGTTGTATATTTGTTGTATTTATATGTTTAAATACTGTTCGATTTCTTTAAGAACTTGTAGGATGTTATATAGATTAATGTCATGGATTGGTTCTTTTATGTTGGCTGTTTGATTGGTTAATTTTTTTTAGCGGCATATCAATCGCTATGTGTTATTTAATACCTAAATCTAAATATTTTCAAAACTGTTTTATGACTTCATCGGAATGTAATCATATGCCTTCAACTACAGATAAAGTTAGCCATTTTGCTATAAATTGTATAGTTGGTAATTCTACTTAAATTGTATTTGCTATTCATTTTAGTTTAAAGTTGTGCTGTTGTTAATTTTATTATAAGTATTTATTGTTGGCAATCTTTTATAGAGAATTGTATTGCTGGTATTTTTTACTATAAATATGTATTTATATAATTTCATAGTGTTTTGATTTGTTTGGGTGGTTCATTATTTGCCGATATCTGGGACAATAACAAGTTCTATCACCCCGGGGCCAGAGTGAACTTGGGTACAACAACGATTAAGTTGTAGTTCCACGCTTGACAAAAAATCGAATCTCCCGATCAGAGGCATTGTTGCCAGATGTAGTTTGTTGTTATACTCAAGACGCAAGAACGAAGAAAATAAAGAAAGGAAAAAAATTACTGATGTGATAAATGAAATATATAACAGCGGCGAAATACTGGAAGAATTGATCACTCTTCACAACACAGCCAAGGAATCCAGATACGACTCTCCATCGGACAATCAACTTAATGGCCCAGATAAGCTAATAATTAGATTTCTAAAGAATTTAGACCGTAGTATAATTAAACCAGATATCGTCTTGAATAGTGTTAGTTTGCTCCGCACACTGAAAAAAGAAATTTCAATTTGTATTGTTAGAATGCTATCAGAGTGATTAATATAAACGCTGAATGATATGTATCAAAGTTTCATAGGGTATACAAAGATATTCCCGGTACGAGTACATCTTTTAAATATTTGTAAACACTGATTTACACGGAATGATATTCAAATAACCCATCCCTTATTTAATGAACGAAGATATTTTATGCGGATAGAGAATCAGAATAACAAGAACATCATTTCTCAAAAGATTTAAGCTGAGTTCGTCTTGAAACCATGACTTAGTTATTTGAGGGTTTTTTTTTCTGAGTCTGTCATCAGCAGAATGTCATCTGTTGTTCACTTCCGCCAAAACTGTCATAAAAGATGATCATATAAAGCAAGAACAAAAAACAATAGTAACTAGAAGAAGACAGTATGCACGACCGTAGACAAAAGAGATAAATTACTTAATGGGCACATCAAAGTCAAGTAGATGCGTAAATTTAACTACCTTGATTTGTATCAGTAAACAACGGAAATCCGAAGATACAAGAGATTAGCGAAAATACCTCCCCAAAATAGGTTAATTATTAAAGGCTTGAGAAACGTCCTTAGAAACAAAAATGTGAGTGATAAACTTTTTCTTTAATCAGTTTACCCCAAGCAAAGCGATAATGTCACTAAAATGCAAGAAGATGCTGCAAGTGGAAGACAAGAAAAAGAATTTAGAAGTACCCACAACCAGAACGCTAAACAAGAAATAATGGATAAACCTCTACTCCTGTACAAAAGACCGAGGAAAAAATATGAACTGGGCGAGAGTTGAAGCTATCTACTTTTATTGAGAGAGAAAAAAAGGAAGTAAACAGTAAATAAAATTTTAGAAATTAGGTGGAGACGTTAGAAGTATAATGTTGAAGGAGAATTTAGAAGAATCCATAAGCCCAATCCTAAACAGGAAACATGGAATAAACATCTACTGCTCAAAAGAGAGGTATGAAGCGGATGATAAGCAAACTTATCTGCTCCTATTAACTTGCTGTGTAATATCTAACATTTTATATTAAGAGATATAAATTAAAGTATGTCATGAAGCGACAAACAAATAATAGAGATCTAGTATAAAGATTTGGGTCACATGATAAGGAGACAGGGTCTAGAGAATTTAACAGACACAGAATCTACTGAATGCATAAGACGGAAAACGCAATGATCAAGTAACCTCCTCAGGGGATTTAAATAAAGAAATCACAAAACAGCAACCTCAAAGGTATAGAAGAGTTACATAGAAAAACAGATGACATGAAGTTGAAGCGTGCCATGACGGTCTGAAAGGAAAAAGCCTTAAAAAAGATTCCGTTCTAAATGTTAGAATTATAAAGGTACCCATTCTTATTTACATTCGGATTAATGTTTTCATTTTTCTTGTTACTATCCCAGTCTTTCGAGCGTTGTGTCCTAAAGCCTCCTCCAGTTCTCTTTTGAGCTATGTAACCTTCAGGGAATTTTCGAACTGAACTACGGATATATTTGGTTCTTTTTGGTACTATTCAATGACTGATGTTTTCACAGAGTTTCAGTCTGTTTTTACTGGATATGAATCAGGCAATAAGAACATTATGGTTGGCGGTAGCCTCCAGGATAGTGACTCATCGTGCTTTTTCACGTTAACGTTTTCTGCTGAAAAGTAGAACGATCATATTGAATTAATTCTTTGGTCTGCTGCTAAGGTTTTTTTCAGTGTCGTTTCTGTTACGTTTTTTGGATATATATGACTAGGAGATTTATTATGTACAAAAAATACATAATTGTGACACAATGCCGAAAAGGGGAGGGGTAAAGGCTGGTCCAAACTAACTATCTTATACCTAGCTAATCAGATTCACGACCCATTCATACGCTACAATTTACCCATTCACCACAAGAACTCGTCCATCACCAATCGTTCTCTCATGAACCATAATACCACATTCTTACCTTGGATATATATGACTAGGGTATTTATTTGCATTGAAATACAAATTGTGGCACAAGGCCGAAAAGGGGAGGGGTAGAGGCTGGTCAACGCTAACTATTTTATACCTAGCTAATCTGACTCACGACCCATTCATACATTACAATTTACCCATTCACCACAAGAACTCGTCCATCACCAAACAATCCTTCAATCACCATAATACCACATCCTCTCTAGGGGAACCTACCAAAACGCGCCCCACACCATAAGAATTTGCTGATGATACATAAAATACATAAAATTTAAATAATGATAGAATGAGAGGGGAGGGGAGATGAACCCAATAATCAACTAAAAGTAACATAAAATGTAAACTAAACATAACATATGTTAGTAGGGGACCGTCCAACCCTCAAAATAGAGAGGCCGCTGTATTCTGCCCAAGGGACAGAATCAAGAGGCAACTCTCGCTAAGGGAGTGGGAAAACGGATAAAATATTATGCGGGAATGGGAAGATATAAAGCTGACCCAGTCGAGATAAAAAGGAAGGCCCAAAAACAAACTGGGGAGGTTGGGAATCTCGACTTGGACCATAACCAAAGAGTAGCCGGGTTACAGGCCAGGAACAACACTTACTCTCATTAACTAGGTACACTTAAGCTTGTCTTACCTAACCAAGGGGAGGGTTCCACAGGAAGCCACCCCGATGTGCAATAGGTTGACCTAGAAGAGAAAATCAAGGCTAGACCCGGTCACACGAACCAAGCTCGCCTCTTTTACCCACCTTTCGCCAAAGACTCTCGAATGCAATCGTTTTCTATCAGATCTAATCTTCATCTTGAGCTGATGCTCAAAGAATTGGATTAGATGCTGATGAGAAAGACGGTTGCCTCGCAAGACTTCCTCCTTTCGCGTCGTCCAAATCACCATTCGAGCTGTGGCCAGCAGCGTCAGAAAAACCATTCGTTTCACCCCGGAATACGGGGGCGACACATTGTCACACGCGTATGCGCGATCAATGGACACAAGCTGTTCGGGAGCGAGACGAGCCGTCAGCTCGCCGACATGGTCCCATAAGGGGCGGACCCGGGGGCAATGGTAGAAGGCGTGCGAAGCCGTTTCTTCTAAGCCAAGACCACACCGTTCACAGTCTGGCAAATCCGCCAAACCCCATATGAAAGCCTTGTCGTTGAGAGGCAGCCGATTCCGAGCCAATCGCCAGGTAAGCGAAAACTCAGGGTTACTGAGATAATCCGCCGCTGGCGCCCAAGACCAGTAGGAGCGATACTCCTCCTTCGATAAGCCGAGCGTATCACGTAGGGGATCCTTCGCGGGCCCCTCCACTAAACCACGATAGAAGACCTTCCTAGGCCGTGAAAGGTCACTGGACCGGGGAATGACCTTCAAGGCCGACCGACACTCGCGGATGAAATCCGACTCGTCCCGGGGTTTACAACGGCGCTCAACCCTCGAGATGGGGGGACTGATGGTAAGGCTAGGGAAGGCGTCCCTAACAATCCCCTCCAGAATCGGATCTCTTCCAGTCAATGCGCGGCGTAGGAAAGCCAACCTAGAGGCACGGATGTGACTCAGCAAGTGCGGCATTCCCAGCCCCCCATGACAAGGACGTTTAGTGCAGACTCGTCTGTCGACCCTGTTCACGCGTCCCCTCCATAAAATGGAGGATAGCGATCGCTCGAGCGCCTTCCAATGGGTCTCACAGAGAGGAAGTACTGACAATCGATAAAGAATCTGGGGGAAAATGTATGTAGCACACACCTCCGCCCTGCCCTTCACGGACAACCGCCGTCGATTCCAAGTCTTGCCGGCAGAATCGACCTTTGCAAGTACTTCAGACCAATTCTTCTCCAGCTGGAGGTCCGGTCCAAACCACACTCCAAGAATGCGGACAGGTCCATCCGTCCAACCGAAGCGGCCGGGAAGAGCGACCCCCTTCCAGGCACCTAACCGCAAGCCGGACGACTTGTCGCGGTTTATCTTGGCCCCTGTCACCTTCTCGTACCGATCAAGCGCCTTCTGTACCGCCTCGATGTCGTCGCGGGACGACACGAAAGCAGATACGTCATCGGCGTACGCGGAAACCCTGGCTCGAGCCGCTCCAGGAACGGCGATTCCGCGTAGGGCCGGACTGCCGGTCTCGTCCATCAGCCGGCGAAGGAGAGGCTCCAACGCCAAAGCATAAAGGAGAGGCGACAGCGGACAACCCTGACGAACCGACCTAGACAGCACGAACGCGTCCGACAACCTTCCGTTCACCTGTACCACAGCACTGGGAGAGCAATACAGGAGGCTAATCCAGCGGCAGAAGTTGGGTGCGAATCCAGCGGCCTGCAGGACAGTAGCAAGGTAGCGATGGTCGACCCTATCAAATGCCTTGGACTGATCCAAATTGATCAGCGCGGCTTGCTCGAAGTCTTTTACACCCTCTATGATCGTGCGGATCAGATGCAGGTTGCTCTGAATTGTTCGGCCCCTCACAGAACAAGTCTGCTCATGTCCCAACAGAGACTCGGCAACTGACTGCAAACGCTCCTGCAGGATCTTGGCCATAATCTTTAACTCTGTGTTTAGCAGAGTTATGGGCCTGTAATCATCTAGCTTCTCCCCACCACCTTTGCCCTTTTTAAACAGAGTTACCACGCCCCTGGTTATCCGGTTGGGGATGGACCCCGACCGAAACCAGTTGTTGAACACTGCAGTCAAAATCGGAACAAAGATGTGCGACAGCCTCAAGTACAATTCATAGGGCAAACCATCCAGACCGGGCGACTTGCCTTCCGACCTTCTTCAAAACCGCGAAGACTTCGCCCTCCGTGATCTCTCCCTCGCAGCTAGCCGCTTCAGTCGGCGAAAGCCGAGGAAAGTCAGCCAAATAGCTACGAAACTCCTCCTCACGGAGACCAGGCTCCTTGGTAAACCGGCTCTCGAAATGGCGCCGAAACGCCTCGCACATGTCATCAGTCGCCCGAAGAGTACGCCCCTCCGGGGATATGACCTCACGAATGTAACGATCGCCACCTCGACGGACCTCTTCCCAAATTCACCGCTTCGGAAGACATCTTGCTTAACTTATGTCTAATTACCTGACCCATGTACCGCTCGCTATTCGAACGATCCAGGGCCTCCTTAGCTAAGGCTATCTCTAGGGGATCCCCCCCAGCCACCGCCCGGGAATAACTAGACTTGAGCGTCTTCACCTTATCAGCTATATCTAGAGCGAGCCGTTTGCCGAAATCAGTGGTGAAGGACCTAATCCTACACTTAAGGCGTTCCCACCACTTATTCCCGATAACCGCCCCCACTAGCTCCCGCTGCACTAGTCCAATTAGCTGTTCCCGAAAGTCCTCCCTGTCCAGTAAAGACAGATTGAACTTCCAGTAACCAGCCATTCTAGGCCTACAGTCTAACGCCACCCGGGGACAAACAAGTTTGTGGTCCGAATAGCCTACCCAGTGGAACGTAGGGCAATCTAGTAGATCTATGTCGGCTCTTCTAACTAACATTCTGTAAAGGTAGCTAACCACCTTGTCAAAAGGCCAATTAAGAGCCCACGTCCACATTTTCCCCCCGGGATGATCGACCCGGTATCTATCGACGAGACCATAATCGTCGATCAGATCAACCAGGCTACGATCGCCCCTTCTCCCGCTAGCTCCCCGCCCCCTGTCTAACTTGGGGTGCAGGATGGCATTCCAGTCCTCCATTAAAACTAGGCGCGCTGAATCCACTAGGAACGGCCCCAACCGCCGAAAAAACGAGACCCGCTCCTCCCGGTCGTTGGGCGCATAAACTGCAACGTCTCGGAACGAACCACTTTTCACGGCACGATGAACCGGCCCTCGGCATCGGTATGCACAAGGTCCACCTTCGCATCGAGAGTACGCCTGACAAGCAAAGAAACTCCTCTGGCAGAACGGTCCCCATATGCTGAATAGACGACAAAGTCATCCTCCAGCGCACACGCATCGGAACTGCAAACAAAGTGGGTCTCCTCGATCGCGGCAACATCCACATACAGGGACAGAAGGTCCCGGAGCAGGCGCACAGCCTTACCCCGATCCCTTAAGCCCCTCACATTCAAAGTTGCTATCTTAATAGACATCTTCTAAACCTGCAAATAGAAAAAAGAGTCAGCGCAAGAAACCTACTCACATACGGGACGGAAATCTGAGGGTGAAAGGACCCCGACGGAATGTCCCAGACAATCCCGCCAACGTCCATAGGGAACATTAGTTTGGCTGCCCTATATACGGAGGGATGGAGTAAAACGGGGACCCTCCCAGAGCAGAATTGCAGCATTTTTTTCATTTGCGGAGTTCCCGACTCCAAGACCCTGATGTCTGGGAACACCTCCCTACACTCCTCCAAGAAGTACCACACCTTCAAGTTGCCCCCCGTGTCTCTAACACAAGTGGTGACACCAGGGGCCTTTGGGAAGTTTCGGGGGTCCTCGGTGGACTTGCCATCCACCGATGTCATCTTGAAGAGAGGACCCAGTTTCGCCTTTCTATAAGAGGACATGTCCCTCTCAAGCTCTTTCCGGTCCACCTTACAAATTAAGTCCGGCCCCGGAAAAAACCTCTTTTTCTTCTTTTTCCTTTTGTCTGGGAGAGGAGAGGTAGGGGTAGATGTGGGCAGAGGGGTGGAAGTGCCAGGAGGGATAGGTACAGAGCCTAAGGAGGAGGCTGACTGGGAGGGCGACGAAACCCGAGAGGGGGAAGAGGGACGACTCTTGGTTTGAGAATCCTGGCAGGATTGGGAGCCCGATGAGTGTCCATCGTCTTTGCTTGCAGTCACCTCCTCATTTTGGGAGGCACTCGGTGGCGGCATTCGCTCCACCTCCATCTGCTGTTGATCTTGCTGTTGGTGTTGCTGCTGCTTCTTCCGTTGTTGCTGCTGTTGTTGTTGCTGTTGTGGGAGCTGCTCCCGTTGCTGCTCTTGCTGTTGTCGCTCCTGCGACTTTTTTTTCTTCTTCTGCCGCTGCTGTTTCTGTTTGGGGGCCTCCTTATTGGGGATTTTCGGTTTGGATTTGCCGGCCACTCGTTCCTCTGTTGCAGCCTTCTTCGAGGGTTCCTGCTGCTTAGGAGGTGAGATGGCTTCCCTGGTCTTCTTTTTTGCCACCTCTGTCCATTCGCTGCTGGCCGTTTTTCCCTTTTCTTCTGCGGGTGCAACTACCGGTGCCTGTTTTCCTGCAGTTACCGGCTTCTTGGTTGGACACAGCTTTGCCAGGTGTCCAGCCTCGCCACACACCCAGCAGCAGGGCCGGCGCCCTTCCACGACCACAAAGATACTCCTTTTATTGCAGAGGATTATGTTTGGGATGTCCTTGAACCCTTGGCGGTTCAACGTCACCATGACCTCCAAGACCCCGGTGGCGATCCCCGCCTTACTTCTTATGGCCGATACCCCTTCCACTGGACCGTACTTGGCAAAGAAGGCACCCACCTGGTCCTCTGTGATAAACATGGGTACGTCGTGTAGGATAACTCTCGTCTTCCTCGTACCTATGTACTCGGTTTGCAATTTAAAGCTCTTGGTAGTGAGGGAGCGACCGGCCAGCGCCTTTGCAGCTTCCTCTGTAGCCAACAGCACGTCCCAGCACGCGTTTGACCTTCGCGCCAGGACCTTTGCCCCAATTTTTAGAGTCTTCAGGGCTTCCTCCATTGGCTCCCTATTGACGGGTATGAACTTCCTGGTCTTATTATCCATTGTCAATAAGGAGATAGTTCTTTTTTCCACGGCCTCCATGACCGAAGGCATTGGAACAAGCTCATCGTTCGTGAAAAATTCCTTCCACTCGTCTCTCCGATTCTTATAATATTCGGGGCCTTTTTGCGGCCTTTCCGGCACCCATGCAGATGGTGCCGTTGAAGTGGTGGCCAAAGGCTCTTTTTCTTGAGTCCCCTCCGCCATAGCAGAAGGGTATTCCCCACAAACAAACAGTTCAAAAGCAAGGCCAGAAAGAAAGGTAACAATATCTGACTTACTTTTTTGTTCTTCCAAATGACGTCGATCAAACCGAATACTGGCGTACGCCACAAAAACACAATACTAATCAAAGAACATAACGGGGTATATATAC
Source organism: Acanthosepion lycidas (assembly GCA_963932145.1). Classification (NCBI taxonomy): domain Eukaryota; kingdom Metazoa; phylum Mollusca; class Cephalopoda; order Sepiida; family Sepiidae; genus Acanthosepion; species Acanthosepion lycidas. Next base: position 38,630,309 of record OZ010604.1, read on the forward strand.
TAGGACTAGTGAGACAATCCAAATGACTCAACTTCCTTTATAGTCCACCAATAGAAGCTTAACCAATCAGAAGCAGAACATTGTATTCGTCGTGTATAAAGGCGGCCATCTTTGTTTACCCTACCGGAAGGACCAGTGCTAACTTGACAGGCGAAGAGGATAGAAGGAAGAACTACGCTCTGCTAAGATATCCACTGCGAACCTGAACTACGCTTTCCTACTGTCTCCGAAATATTCACTGCCAACCTCTGGATTCTATACTCGAAGACGACCGTCATGAAAATGTCTAACAGTTTCAACCAATTTTTCTCGACTGAATCTATCTTACACATTTATAAGTCTACCATTCGTCTATGCATTGAACACATCTGGACTGTTGCTTCTGTTGTGTATTTAAAGATTCTTTAAAAAAAAGGAAGAATTTGTACGTAGCTTCGTGCCTTTTCTATAATTTCATGGTAATTGTTCTGATGTTGGTTTTCCCTTTGTTACCTACGCTTTATGAACTGAAATGCAATACTCATCATGTTACAGTTTATATGGCTATATGTAACCGTAAGTTCTATGCTAATAGTTTCTTCTCACAGAATTCATGGTAGTGGAACTCTCTATCAGTTTCGTGCATTCCACTCAACTTTGCAATCTCAAACATAAGTTTCTGTCTTCTAAATTCCTCTTCTTTTATTGTTATATCTCTTTAATAATGTTTTCTTTTTCTCATGTTCTTTTACATTCAGTACATCCTTGCGTCTTAGTCGCTTTATTGCCTTGCTTGTGATAAAATAATTAAAACCAAAATTCTAACCTGAGGATTGAGTGATGGGCATTGTTTAATAGGTTCTGTATTTTGTGGCATAGTAATTCAGTTCTTGGAAATACTAGTTCCAACACAGAATCATTGAAAAGTGCTAGCAACAATAACTGGGGTATGCTTAAAAGAGGATTTTTCATCTAGGGAGTTGGATTATTCTCTCTTCACTGACCATATTTAGTAATATCTTGTCAGATTTTAATACTTCTCACTTATTTTCTTACTCTGTTTCTATTGAATATGAATCTATGCTACGTGACCAAGAGATTGAACTCTCAATTATTATGTCACTAACTTCATGAACCATTGTTTTACTCTTTAGGCTATTACCTGAAGGTTACCTGGATCGACAGACACCTGATGAAGGCAGGCGAACACTACCGAAACCTCGTAATAATAAAAAAAGTATCCCGAATATCAATAATGTAAATATTGATAATTCTTTATGGCAGAAATGCAGATAGAAAATATCGATTGTTGTTAATAAACGGCTGTAAATTACGAGTTGTTTATTTCGTAAACATATTGGCAAAGTCGTCTTAAATGAATTGAATGAATGCAAATGATTAGTAAAATATATCTGTACAAGAATCTGTGACAATGAAATGTCAAAGACCAGGATATATTTTTGCCAGTAAGAAAAAAAAAAGAATTGTTAAAGTAATGTTTCGTTTGTTTCTCACTAGGTTTTAGATAAATCTGTTAAAGAAAAAAATTGTCTACACGAAGAGACACTGCCGCGATGATAATCTGGCGTCACCTTAATATCCAACGATATATAACCAGGCGTCTTCCTGATATCCAGCGATATATAATCAGGCATCTCACTAATATCCAGCGATACATAATCAAGCGTCTAATATCAAACGATATATAACCATGCATCTACATGATATCCAGCGATACATAATAAGGCGTCTCACTGATATCCAACGATACATAATCAAGCGTCTCCCTAGTATCCAACGATATATAACCATGAATCTCCCTGATACCTAGCGATATATAATCGGGCACCTCACCAATATACAACGATACATAATCAAGCGTCTAATATCAAACAATATATAACCATGCATCTACCTGATATCCAGCGATACATGATCAGGCGTCTCCCTGATATCCAATGATATATAACCATGCATCTTTCTGATATCCAGCGATATATAACCATGCATCTCCCTGATATCCAGCGATATATAATCAGGCATCTCACTAATATCCAACGATACATAATCAGACGTCTCCCTGATATCTAACGATATATAACCATGCATCTACCTGATATCCAGCGATATACAATCGGGCATCTCACCAATATCCAACGATACATAATCAAGCGTCTAATATTAAACAATATATAACCATGCATCTACCTGATATCCAGCGATATACAATCGGGCATCTCACCAATATCCAACGATACATAATCAAGCGTCTAATATTAAACAATATATAACCATGCATCTACCTGATATCCAGCGATATATAATCGGGCATTTCACTAATATCCAACGATACAATATTATCCAAGTGTGCATTTTTCTACCAATATAAATTAATTAGTCTTACAAAATTCATACATCATTTATCAGAAGAAAATCCTTTATGTCTATTTGTCATTATTTGAAAATTCGGAAATAAAAAAAAGCAGAATCATATGTGAACGAAATAAGTTTTCATGAAAGTTCATTTTAAACATTTCATCCCAAGTATGGCAATAATGTCACTAGGACACAAGGGAGTGAAAGAAAGTGAGAAGACTTAAGTGAGAAGAAAGGAAAATAAATTAACAAATTTCAGAAAGACAGAAGATGGTGACTGGCGTTAGGTTTACATTTTTGAAGACTGTAGGGCAAGAAATCGTAAGGAGGTTTCACAGGTGAGAAGTGCGAAAAAGATAAATCATTAAAATACAACTGATAGTTGCATCGAGCTACTTCGACAGTAAAACGGTGAGACCTACTTTCACATCGAGTAGCACGATTAAATAAATGCAGCCGGGACATAAAGAGGAAAAGATCATCAGAACAAATGCTATGAAAATATTTAGAGAAAAGACAAGGGGAATCAGGTGAAGTCG
>OZ010604.1:38638202-38663202 GCA_963932145.1 Acanthosepion lycidas
AATGGCGACTTGGAATATCAATGAAAACGAAATAATGATGAATAACTTAGCGTGAAAAGGATTAAACAATATAAGGAAAGATAGAATGATAATAAAATTGTTCCCAGAGAATCAAGATATGTACAATAGACAAGCTGACCGCCTAAAAGCGATTCTCAGTTTGTGCGAACAAGTCAAGAACAAGTCATGTGTTGACAGCCTTCGTTGACAGCCTTCGGCAACCAATGGCTGGATCTGACATGAGAAGAATTGGGTTAAAACTAAATTAATTCATTTTGCGGGATGTCGAAATGAAAAACAATAAAACGAACATCTGCAGAATAGTGACATTTGGCTGAACAAATTGTCACTATAAATGGGAAAGCGTCTCTTGTGTCAAAGGCGAAACAGCCAATTGTGGTGTCAATTCACTTATGAGATAAGAGCATTTGAAACCCTTTTTATTTTTAAATTATCTTCCGACCGAATTCTAGAGGTGACAGGCGCAGAAGACCGATCAAGGAAGGATAAGGATCTGCCTGCACCCACAGAAGGATAGCAGACACAGAAGAGAGGTTGAAGGAGATGATCACGTCCAATGGAAGACAATGGTGAGAGATGGTAATAAGAGAGAGTAGAAGCAGCCATGCTGGGCCTTTTCTCAGACAACGATACGGCTTTCGTTTTTCCAGGTCAACTGCTAATGCGTTAACAATAATTGCAGAAAGATTCTATCGCGCTCTAGAAAAAAAAAACAGTGAAGACCGGGCTGTAGCACTGGACATCTCGAAAGCCTTTGTCAAGAGCCAAAAACTGAAAAGTTGCGGTGTCTCCGGCCACATTTTTGCGCTGATACAGTCGTTCAATCAAATTGTGAAATCAAAGTTTTTTGTTTTTTTTTTTCCTGAACGGTCACACGTCTAATTTCTTTCGTACTAACGCGTGTTTTACCTATGGTTCTATCCTTGGTCCTGTGCTGTTTTTAATTGCCATTAACGACCTTCCCGCTCTCAACTTGGCATCTACGCTAAAGACACTACCATTTACTCCGGCCTCGATTGTAAAACTGATCAGTCCGACAAGGTCAAACTGGAAGCTGGTGTCAAAAACGACCGTCGTTAACTGGAGGCAATTAAACTTCTCTCCATTAATCATCTGGGAGACCCATATCTGCCCTCCATCTGCATGTCCGATGCTAACCCCCAATAAAATGACTCGTTGCACCTTCTTGAACTAAAGTTCTCAGCTGACATAAAGTGAAAAGACTATACTGAATCCATTGCTAGGTCAACTGCTAAGAAAGTCGGTTCACTGTGCCGTGCAGGACAATTTTTCACTCCGGAATCTATCTTGCATATCTCTCTACCATTCACCTATGCTATGTTTACCTTTAGCTCCTTGATAATATCTGAAGAAGAATTAGAAATATTACTGAGGCAGAGCTGTCGGCTCAGCTTCAGTCACTTTCTCACCGGCGTAAGGTTGCCTCTTTATGCCATTTTTATAAATGCTATCATGGTAATTTTTCGTTTTCGTTTGAGCTCTTCGCTATGCTAACCAGAATGTACGAATTTAAACGCAATTCGTTTTGAGGAGAAAGGAAAAAAACACCATAACTGTCACTACCAGTCGTCAATGACAGTACAAACCAGCAAGTGCTTGGCTGAGATCAAAGCATAATGTGGCCTCAGGGTTGCCCATCGGAAATAAATGAACGGACCCCTATCCATGCGTGACATGGCATTACAAATACCCTGATATTATGCGACTGTTGATCAGAACAGCCTCTCTAAGTGCTATCAAAGATTTTGGGATCCTAACGACGAGTGGAAAGCCACATCCAGTAAACTACCAGCCAGCCACCCTCATAATAAAAAGTTAAAGTCACTAGTTAGTCCGATCACCAAAAATTTAATACAGTTAGATCATAGTGGCCGTGATAAAAATAAAGAACAGGGAAGAAAGGCTGAAAATCGACTCCTGTTCAAAAGACTTGAAATAAGTACAGACTGGACAATAACTGAGACTATCTACTCCTGTTAAACTTTATAAAAAAAACTGGGAAAGAATTCATACTATGTAATGACTTCGTATAAGTTTTGATGTCTGCTACCAACTAAAAAATCGGGGTGGTAACATTTAATTTTTCAGCATCGATAAATAACAGTGGGAAAACATTTTGCTATTGATGGCAGACTTGGTATCAATAGTGAATTAGTGAAAATTACGACCGACACTGAAATTCATATTGAATTCATTGGGAAAATGCAAAGGGTTGTGGTTGGGGTAGCAGGGGAGGTAGGGTGAAGGGTCCAAGCAAAGCCAAAGTGACTGCCGTGGGCTGGGTTGTGTAGCTGGAGATGGTAAGAAGTGGAATAGATATGCTTTAAGCGCCATTTATAATTGCCTATTGATACACCAAAGTTATTATTATTATATTATTGCTATTATTCTTTTTAGCCATATTTTATTGTTGTGGTATAATAATGATTTTCTACAATGATTAATTATGACCAAATCTTCTTGAATGTTCATGTATTTAATCCTTTATTTAATATATACTTGGTAATGGTTGGAAAAAAGACTTTTATATCTGTTTGAATACAAGAACAATTTTTATTTGTAATATTGCTGAATCAATTAATAGATTCTTTTGTATTTTTTCCATTGATTTATATTTAATATTTTTTCTTAATTTTGAACATATTTTTCTACTATCTGTTTACTTATTTTCCTATATTTCTTTTTGTGGGATTTAATCATCTACATTTTGATTTGTTTAGAAAAATTATCATTATTATCTTTAAATTTAATAAATGGTTCTACTTTCATTGTTTAATTCTTTTATCTAATTTTAATTGTGTTGCAAGTGATTTTGCTTCTTTATTTATATTATTTTTATGTTTGATTATAGATATTGCAAAATTAAGAAAAATTATTTATTAACCAATAAAACTGAGTTTAGCAAAATCTAATTGATCTAATTGATCGTTGGAACAATTTTTCTGTATAAATACGATTGCATAAATTAACAACGCTAGTTTTCAGTTTTTCCGTGAACCAGGATCGGTTGTTCGTTGTTGTAGACTAGTTGAATTTTTAAACCATTCGTATAACTTGTATGCAACATTTCATAAATTTTATTCGAGTAACTTCTTACAAAACCTATAGATTTGAAAGTAATTTAAGCACACATCAAACATACAAAAGGAGTTTTGTAAAGAAAAAGTTTGTAGAAGTTTTCATACAGCTTACTTGTCTGATGACATGCTGACTACTAGAAAATTATACCCATTCATAAAACAATATAAATACTAGCACTCTCCTTATGTAGATAGGCTCTGCCCCTTCTGTCATACAAACATAACTGACTCGGTTATATTGTAAACAAAGACAACTAAATATTTTTGTGTGAATTTATTTCGTAATGATCTATGCAACTTTTTTCTTTCAATTTAAAAGAAAACAAATACTCAATAACAAAATCTATTTAAATTTGGAGAGCACTCTTTGAAGAGTATTTCTTTCTTCGCTTTTTCACACAATTTTTCTTTTTCATATATATATATATATATATATATATATATACACCAGGGTTTGTTGTCGACTGAAGATCACGAAGCGAATGAAACTAAAGCAGCAACACGAGTTGTGACGCTGTGAAGGGTTTCGGGTCGGTCAATAACCGTGCTTTTTGGTCAGTAAATAACCGTGCTCAATGCCTAGGCTATCCAGCATAGGCATTGAGCACGGTTATTTACTGCTTAAGTGTTTTCCTTTAGGCTTCATCTTCTTTCTAAGTGTGATTTTTTTTCTTGTGGAAGGTTTTTCTTAGTTTTTGCTTTTATAGTTATTAATAATACCCTACTCTGTTTTTATGAAAGTCTTTTGGTAAGTTTTCGATTTTTGTGTATATATATATATATATATATATATATATATATATATATATATATATATATATATATGGAGAGAGATGCGAGAAAGAAATAAAAATGAACAGAATGAGATAGTTGGATAGATGGATAGATAGATTGAAAAAGAATTATATAGATCAGTAAAACTCGAAGTAAGCTGACAGTTACACATGTAGTCATATAAATTGAATCTATATAACTCGGGACTGTTTTTAAGTTGACGTCAACAAAACAAGAAATTGTCCTTAGCACAAAAGTTACAATCCAATAAAGACAAGCTATTGTGTTGAACAACCTCGAAACATTCGAAATCTTTGCTTCGATTTCAGCAACGGAATTCGAATATTGCAGACAGACGACAAATACGACGAGACTCCATTTTGTGCAGCTTTTCAGCCAAACAGCTTATTGCTTTTCGCCGAACTCATTTCTCGTTAGATACTTGAAGCGACTTACAGGGAGAGGAGAGGCTTTGTAAAGAGCGGAATTAGCAAACCACCATCGAGATAACAAAATGGAAGAATAGATTAAATAATAGAATGATAAGTCGATAAAGAAAGAATTAGTTCAAACGCATGTATAGATATGTATAAATGGGATACATATATATATATATATATCAAATATGATTTGTGTGTGCGTGCGCATATACAGACGTAGGCACACAAACCGGTTAGCGTTTGTGAATATTGTTACAACATTTTAGTTTCATTATTTTTAATTTTTCATGAATGTATGTATGTAGGTACAGGTGTGCATAAATCTGTCGAGACAGATAGACACATGTAAAATATTTCCTATGATTTGATTTAAGTATGAGCGAAGAAAACTGTACCTATGCACGCATATGATTATGTACATCGGTAAATAGAGAGAGAGAGAGAAAACTAGAGAGGCAGAGAGAAAGACAAAAATACATCCACCCGTAATTCATTTTATACATACATACATACATACATACATACGAGATAGATAGATGGATAGACAGATGATAGAAATAAATTAAAATAAACATATAAAGACAGACTTCAATAGATAGATAGATAGAATTGAATTGATAAATATATAAAAACAGACTAAAATACATAGCTACATAGCTAGACTGAAATAGTAATGACTATACTAGATAGATAGATAGATAGATAGATAGATAGATAGATAGATAGATAGATAGATAGATACTGCAAGCAATCAACATTAACGTAACGGACATCCCAAATATTACGTAAGTAGTTATATATATATAAATATATATATATATATATATATATATATATATATATATATATATATATATATATACATACATGTGTGTGTGCGCGCCTATGTAAATGTGTCCGTTTGTGTTCACACATAAAATGAAGCCACTCATATAAGATAAATCCAATACTGAAAAGATGTATAAGAAGAAAGTATAACAATAAGAAGATAGGAAAGGAAAAGTTTTGTTAATGAATGAAAAAGTGAATAATAAAAAAGACTAAAAGAAAAAACTGTTTTTTTTTTCTTTTTACTGAAGAAATGTTGAAACTCCGCCTAATGAGAAGAGTTGCCTTTCCATTGGAATTGACATATTTTCATTTGTTTTGTTTCCCAGATTTTTCTTATTTTATTACATTCGTGTAAATAGATTTATCATATTTCTTTATAAAACAGATAATAAAACAGATTATATATATATATATATATATATATATATATATATATATATATATATATATATATATATATATATATATATATATATATATATATATATATCCGTCTGTTCATTTCTGTGAGTGCTTTCATGTATGTATTCTCTAAAAATCTACTAGGAGGTTATGAAAAGTTCTCGGGTTAACCCAGTTTCATCGATCTGATCAAATGTTCAAATATTCGAATTATTTATTCGTTTCTTTGATTGGTCCATAATCTTTGAACATTATCTTGTAAATATATAACAGTTTAAGATAATAGGTCGATGGTATATAGTTGTCCTTTATGATTAATATTATAAAATGTTTCATCAGTAAAGAGTGTACGAGATTCATGGAAGATTGAAGTTTATAAGCAGTAAATTCGACCTTGCCAACCGAACGCTCCTTTGTGGCCGAATTGGTTAGGCACGCCCGGCTAAGTGGCGGTTCCGTATAGGATGCAGGTTCGAATCCTGTCAAAGGACGAATATTTTCTATGAAAATTTCTCGGACATTCAGGCCGGTAAATGTTATTTAATATTGTTTATTATAAACAGAGCAGTTACTTAAATACTTGTATCTATAAAAAGAACGTTAAACATAAAAAATGTCTTTAATTAATAAAGGTCAATTAATAAAGAAATATTTTCATCAACAAGTTCAAATCAATACTTCATTGCATAGATTCCATGAAATTTTTCTTACCATAAGCGACATATTTAGCCAGTTACGCTCCTTGATTCTTTCATTTGCTCAAAACGTATGCGTCAACACGTGGAGATATAAACAGTTAAAATTTTGAAAAGATAAGCGAAACCGCTTAATGTAAAAAAAGTAAAACAAAAAATATTTCTGGAGAAAACACTGAAAATTTAATTGTAAGTAGCACAGTTTTAATTTCCATATTTCTCTGCAAAAAATTCACGTATTACACATATAAATATTAGGTATCTTTTCCCAATTCTTATTTTAGTCTATACACGTTTTTGCAGAGAATTTTTCTAAAAATTTATATGCTAATTATTCAAAGCAAAGATTTGATGATGTCGGAAAACACCGTTAACTTATGTCTATTATTTAATAGATTTTTATTATTTAGAAACTTAATAATGTGTAGTTTCTCATGTAGGCATAAAGGGCATGGGTTATCCCAAGTTTTACAAGTTCTAGTTTTGTTTATAATTTTCCATTTTATAAACAAAACTAGAACTTGTAAAACTTGGGATGACCCATGCCCTTTATGCCTACATGAGAAACTACACATTATTAAGTTTCTAAATAATAAAAATCTATTAAACAATAGACATGAGTTAACGGTTTTTTGCCGACATCATCAAATCTTTGCTTTGAATAATTAGCATATAAATTTTTTTTTAAATCCATAGTCCTAATAAATAGCTTACATAAATACCCTACAATAAAGATAACCCTTTATGAAGTCGTCAAAAAACAAATGTTACATCAGTTTTTTTTTTATATACACAAAACGCTTTTAGAAAAAATAAAATAAAAAAATAAATAAATCTCCCTAGACACGTACACCAGAATAGACTAAATCATCTTCCGTTTTAAATTTAGACACCCCAACCTTACCCTGACTTGACACCTAGAAATGAAACTCTTTATTGATACAAATTATTAACACCATGCGCCCCTTTCTATATGAAAAATCGCGCTGGCCGTCACCATGGAAATTTTGATTTCAATAATGAATCTGCTATTAAAACACGTACATTTCAGAAATAAGTTATTCCCAAAAAATTTCGCTTGAAGATGGAACAGAGCTTACTTTAATTCAATTTAATTCAAATAATTATATTGAAGTTTTCGGCTCTTGATTTGAAACATGAGAACTCTTATGTAGCGTGTTGGAATCATGTTTTTAAATAGATATATATATATATATATATATATATATATATATATATATATATATATATATATATATATTGAATAAAAACAGACCACGTTCAGGTTCCATGTCATAAATTATTTCACCATAACCCCTTTAACAGGGCTCTGGATCATCAGACTTTACTTCCAAAAATTGAAATGAAAAATGCAAAGAAATTCACACATTTTTGACGGACCTCATCAAGTATACGTAAAATTAACGAAGTGAGGTGGGAAAGAGGATATGAATGTGTCATATGTATCATTTCAAATTCTTATTTTTAATTTTTAACTCCAATGTGTCGGCTAGATGTTGTTCGAATTTATTGTGTCTAGTCTCAAGATATAGATGGCTAAAGAGTGGATGGGTGGAGACCGACTTTAAAGGAAGAAGCTACACTACTTTCACGAGGACAGTTTTTCTTTCAAATTTTTTAGACGCTGTTAATTCGCGTTACTTTAACGGGCATGTTTGGGAGGTTAAAGTTTTTTCTGTATCTAAATCTACGAAGAAATTAATTTGAAATTCGGTGGAGTTTTTTGTTATTTTCTACGAAACAATCGATTAGAAAAACTCACAGATAGTACATTGAAAGAGTAATCTATTTTATATTTAGTAATCTTATTAGTTTATTTTTATCTTTTATTAATTAGTAAAAAACAAAAAAAAACCTATGTATATTCCCATATTTACACATATACATCTGCAGAGAAAACGCATATTCATATATCTTCATAGATATCTCCACATACACTTATACTTACATATATATACATATACATTTAAAGACACCTGTATATCCATATACATCTACATATATACATATATATGTATTTTTTCACACATATACGTATATACACATACACATATACACACACACATATGCATACATACATACACACATGCATATATATAAAAACACATACATTCATATATACATAATATGCAGCATATCCATATACACACATATACGTTAATTTGCACTTACACATATCTACACACGTACATATCTCTATCCTCATGTTCACCCATGCACCCACTTAAACATATCTGCTCTGAATTTTACATTGAGCTCTCTGGATATCATCCTCCTCGGGTCTACCCATACGGATTACCTAAGTTTGCATAAACTATATATATATATATATATATATATATATATATATATATATATATATATATATATATATATATATATATATATATATATAGTTTTATGGTGTGCTATATTTATCAGTAGAAATGCTCAATATCAGGTATAGAGCATGTGCAAATACTGCGACAGTCAATTTATGCTTAAACGCAACTGTGGCTATATATGATGGAGTAATGGATATCAGCTTGGATTGAGGAATCGCAGAGCTGAGTTCGAATTCCAGTCGAATCCACTACATTCACTTACGTGCTAATACCCTTGGGAAAGGTGTGAATCCTCTTCTTCTTCCTCCAGCTATGGGTAAATAGCAGGACAGACTTGGTTCTATAGCCTTGGATGGCAACTGGTCTAGGAGAAGGACAACTCTGAATTCAAAACCTGTGGAGGGTCGTTTGGGGACCTTGTGGCACGTAGTGCACAAGGTCTCTGTAATCGGCCCTTCAAAAAGTGTGGTTGGTTCTGCACAAAACCTTCACCACTATAATCAAATCTCATGTGTCGTTGTCAGGCTGTCGGTTTCCTAGGAACTGATCTGCTTGACCCTCATACATCGAATTCGACGGGAGAGTCGACTATATATATATATATATATATATATATATATATATATATATATATATATATATAGGCAGCATATTTCCATTCAGACATGTTTGGTTAAATAATCTAGATGTATTATGTCTATTTTAGTTTTAATTCTTTTAATAACACGAATTAATTTCTTGGTGGCTATAGAAAAGTTAATTAAGAAATTTTCTTTCAAATAATTATTTAATTTTTGTTCAAGTACTTTCAATCTCATCTGAGGACATCTTCAGGGGTTGCATAACTAGAGAAAATTTATACGTTAAATTATTTGACATATATATATATATATATATATATATATATATATATATATATATATTAAGACTTAAGAAAGGGCAGATATAACTGTATATAGTGTAACCCGGATATAAGATACCCTGATATAAGAGAAACACGGATATAAGAGAGATTTTCTCTGGTCCCAAATTAGAGCCATACTTACCTAAACAAAATAGACCAAACCCGAATATAAGAGAAACCGGGATATAAGAGACTTCTTCTCCGGTCCCGACAACCCTCTTATATCCGGGTTACATGTTCTCAATATTAAAAATATTAAAATGGTATTAAAAATTAATATATTATATAAAAAGTTTCTTGGGCGAAAAATTGATATTTAAAAATTAAGTAATTTTGAATATAATATTATGTGCATATATATATATACATATATATGTATGTGTGTGTACGTGCGTGTGTGTATCCAAGTTTCTGGCCTATCGCATGAAAACCCACTAGTAAGCCGAACAGACTTTACAAAACAGGTCAGGTCCTGCATAAAACAACTTAGTTTGCCTCATCTGCAATAACCATTTCAAGTCATCTCTAGGCTCCAAAAGCCATTGTCATTCTTACGACAACCAAAAACTTGTCAATGATGGTCATGCTAGTTGAAATAACCGACAGCTACCTTAGCCATATTTCTTTAAAAAAAAGATTGTCAGGGAATTTTTGTTCAAGTCTCAGTTCTTGTATGTAGTACGACAGTCATTTTAACGAAACATAAACTAACGAGGGATTGCTGCCCAAATAACTACATAGGTATATGTAAAAATGCGTACACACGATTATTTATACGAATAAATATGGTATAAATAGGTATTAAAAGCCATGAAGATGCATTTATGAATTAATGTTAGCGAATAATGGAATATCTTTTAAATTTATATTTGAATTTATTCACAAAAAACAATCTGAGAAAATGCTCTCAAGGAAAGCCATTAAAAAGCTCAGTTTCTAATGAAAACGGTTTTCCTCGCGAAGCGCATTTCCGTTATAAATTTCAATCTATAAACCAGTAAACTTTAATATTGCTCTTTAAGAAAGAGAGAAAAGAATTAATGGATTTATTTTTAATTTATTATTATTATTATTAAACACTGTGTCTTTCGAGAAAAATAATCTGAACGAAGAGGAAGTTCTTCTCTTAAAAAGAGGAAAATAGAGTTTTGCTTCTCTGACTTTTTCATGGACGTGCAGTAAAATATGTCTGAACAGACTGTGCTTTCCCCCACAAAGGACGCAGTTTCACTCCCTGGTAGAGTACGCATCTTCTTTAATTGAATTTCTCGAATACGGAGTTTGATATACCCAATGTTTAACAAATAAAATAGCGCGTCTGTTTCAAATTCGAAGTGCCTACTACAATAACGTTTGAAATATAAATACGTAAATATGTGCGTACATATATGTATGCATGTACATATACAGATGACTGTACATATATATATATATATATATATATATATATATATATATATATATATATATATATATATATATATATATATATATATATATATCAGTAAGATGGACAATTTCAAAGAATTTCAAAAACTTCATGTCAGGTTAGTAGAATATCATAACTGGTTAAAGCAACTTTTCAAGTATGAAACACTATTTTTTTTACTGAATATACTTTTTCCCCGGTGACCAATCCGAGCTCTTCATATCCATGGATGATCGTTAACTGTGCTCACATTCACGCTATGGTCACCGTAGACTTTTGCTAACCATCAATGAATGAATATTAATAGCTACCATTTTACAATGTGGTGTAATCTTTTGTTAATGCACTTTCATGACAGACACCATTTTCAGGATTACCCTTCAAGTGTTATCTATAACAAAGCAACAGAAAATCATGTTTTATAGACAGACTATTTTACTACTATGCAGACAACAAAGAGTAGTATAAGTAGCATTATTTCCAGGACAATGTATATTACCAAATATCAATTCCTTGTGAAGTGTAACTGAAATAATCGAGGCAAAATAACTATTTTCTTATTATGTAAGATAAGACTACATTAATTCTGGGGCAGGACATATCTTTCTTGATTCCTTATAACGTTACTTCATTATTTCGGACTTTTGACCAATTTTCACAGCAGAGAAACACTCAGCGTTGATTCTCTGTCAATAGCACACGATTTTACCCTCCTAACCAGTAATTTTGTGTAAGCGATCGAAAAAAAAAAAAAAAACGCTCTTAAGCACGAAATATAAATGAAGAAGTAGAACGCCTTTTTATGGCTTACTTTAACTCTCGCGGTTTTATGAAGAAATCTAGAGAAAATATAACTTCTTGCCAGTTTATTACTGACACGTTTCATGGTTGCTACTTGATGGGTCGCACCATGAAACTGTGAATTGAGAAATCATTTTCCGAGCCGAGAAGAAATTAACCATGAGCAGATTGTAACAATAAATTGGAACGGGCAAATACCTCAGTTAAAGACCCTTTGCTTTATAATGTATTGAGAGTAAACGATTCTGCGCATGCCCAATAATAAATGGGATTTCACAAAAGCGGAAACTCAAATATAAGAATATACATGAGAGAAAAATAGAGAAGAAAGAGTTAAAACTGAAAACGAGAGAAAGAAAGAAAATTGCGAAGGGGAAATATAAATACAAAGAAATAGTTTTAAAAACGTTAATGAAAACATATTTCATCCTATTTAAAATTCGAATGGATTGGAGTATTTACAAAGAGAAGTTAAATCGCGATATAATTTTGAAAAAGCCTCCTGAAATCTGCAAGTTTTCCTCCCGAATTAAAATAAGTATAAAATGACAAAAAAAAAAAAAAAATCTCTTACTATAAATGTAATTTACATTAACCAGAAAAAAGGCTTAGACAGAAGCGTCTATCTTTTTAAATTTGGATTTTTTAATGTAACTATAACAACAAGAAAATTTCGATTTCATTTTTGCCTTGAAAAAGTCGAAAAACGAAACGCGTCGGCAAAATCTAAGATCTTTTTTCCAATTGTCATTTTATACCAATCTGTCTTGTCCACAGAATTGATCTGGGAATTTATCTATATTGTTGACATGGAAAAAAAAAATCTCTTACTATAAAGGTAATTTGCATTAACCAGAAAAAAAGGCTTAGACAGAAGCGTCTATCTTTTTAAATTTGGATTTTTTAATGTAACTATAACAACAAGAACATTTCGATTTCATTTTTGCCTTGAAAAAGTCGGAAGACGAAACGCGTCGGGAAAATCTAAGATCCAATTGTCATTTTATACCATACATATATGTATATGTATGTATGTATATATATATATATATATATATATATATATATATATATATATATATACATATTGAGGAACAACAAGAGCAGAAAAAAAAACTCCCTTGAAAATGGTTAAAGTAGCCGAAAGCAATTAGGACAATAAAAATTATACAAAATTGAAAAAATCGAAAACTAAATAAAAATTAAATGTCTCTTGTCTGTCGTATTTAATCTAATATATATATATATATATATATATATATATATATATATATATATATATATATATATAATTTATTCAAAAATTATAACATAAATATTTTATAAAATCACTACAAAAGTAGCCATTTTGTTTCAACACTTCTAGTAATCAACATCATATTTATGTTATAATTTTCGAATAAATTATATTTGCTCTAGTCTTTTAAGAATAGTATTTTTTGATTAGTGGAATTTATTCCGTATACATCAATCCTATATATATATATATATATATATATATATATATATATGTACTAAATTTCAAATGTTCCAGGAACCCATGCTAATTTTTTTTAAATGGGCTCAAAATAGTTGCTTTTACTTTAAATAAGATGAAATTAGAAATTATTATACATAGTTAAAAAATCTATAAAACATAAATAAATATTTCTGATAAACACAAATAATAACAAATTTACTATTTCGCTATACAAAAAACCTACCAGCATAAATTGATGTACACTTAACTACAAGAGCGAATGTCCATATTACTACAAAATAGCAATTATAAAGAATCTAATACATCGTGCAGAAACTAATTCCTCCACAAAACAGATTTTTACAGTGAACTAAAGAATATAAAAATGACACTTAATAATAGCTTTCCAAACTATAAAGTTGATGAACAAATAAGATGCTTTCTTAGAAATCTCAATACTAAGAAAATTGTACATAATACTAAGCATTATACATCAAACAGTTGAAACCCAACCTAAACAAAATCAATTATGGCATCTCTACAAATATTCTTAAATGTCTATAATTGGTAACAGAAGCCATTGGTTTATACCAACGACTTTCGATTCATACTTCTTCAATTCACTCTCGTGTGGTTATGTTTGACGTCATGATATGCGGTGCGATTTTCGCTTCTAGCGTCTTATATGCGCGTCTTTATCGTTGCTTAGAAATCATCTATGTAAACATTGACAGACTATCATCACTGTCTTGTCCGTATATTGTTTAATATGTTGTAATTGACATATTTGATAATGGCTTAAGTAAGCCGAAAGCTTAGATTCTATTAAAAAAAATATGGATCACTACTGTGAATTTCTTTCTTCTTTCAACGATTGTTATTAAACTTGTCAGAAGTTACGAAAAAAATTTACATACAATAAATAGACAACACTTGTCTATATTATTTAATGACACGTGTATGAATGAAAAGATGCTGCCTAAATACACACAATATATATATATATATATATATATATATATATATATATATATATATATATATAACAGTATAAAGAGACAAGCTTCTATAACTTCAATCAAATATATAGATATGTACTAAAAACGCACGTGCGCTAACGCACGCATACTTACACATGCACACACACACATATCTTGATTTTATAATGTATATGCATGTTAAGAAATTCAATGATAAATAGAATACATTTTTCAATTAATTTACTTTCTTATTATTTTTTATTACTTTTTTTATATAAGTATCCCAATCTATAACATGTAATAAATGTCACAAGTATTACATCGGAGAAAATTCAAGGAATTTAAATAAAACGTTATATGAAAACAACAGGTATCTTTTACAAAACAACACGCTAAATACATTAGTTACTCTCCCGTAATTAGTCTGACCATAATTTTGATTTAAAAAAAAATGTTATTTTAATTAAAAGAGAAAGGTATTTACTAAAAACGAAAGTCTATGGAAATTGTTTTAATCGGTAGACCATCTATAATAAATTCTTTACAGTTTCTTACATTTCCGCTTTCTTGGAAGATTTTCTATTATCACAATGTGCGATATTTATTAACAGAAGTGATAAAAGCATAAACAAAAAAAAAAAAAAAACAAACAAACAAAAAAACTAAGCGAAATTGGTTCGACCTAAACATATATTTTAAAAAACATTATTTTAAAATGTTAATATTTCAGTGTTCCTTTTCTTCATGCGCCTCTATAATTACACATCGCTTTCATCAGACGGAGTTCTAGATGACGGAATTACTCACACGAATTTTTTTCCACCTTGTCAAGGACGACCCTGATATTGTTCTAGTGTATCAAAATGTATATATGTTTTTACCATCCTCGTATGTATAACCCTACACTTCGCTCTATATATTCAGAAATATATACGGTGTATTTGGGTAGTAATATTTCGTTTATGCAACTTGAACAGTAGAAATCCAGATAAATGAACAGAAATAGACGAATATTAAATAATTTGTTCCTTAATATATTATCTTTAAAGAAGACGACGACGAAGAAGAAGAACAAGAAGAAGAAAGAGATGCTGTTACATTCGGCAAAAATGATCAAATTCCAAAAAAGGCTAACTGCATTTGAAAACAATAAAAAGAATACGAACGAATTGAACGTTGATCAGGAAGAGAAAGCTACTAATGGTTCAGGCGATGTGCTGCTGTGAGCATCAGTTCGACACATTCAGGTGTGGCAAATCTGTCATGAAATAGATGGC
This sequence comes from Acanthosepion lycidas, assembly GCA_963932145.1. NCBI lineage: Eukaryota > Metazoa > Mollusca > Cephalopoda > Sepiida > Sepiidae > Acanthosepion > Acanthosepion lycidas. The sequence goes on from OZ010604.1 coordinate 38,653,662, forward strand.
TGCACAGTTTTCGATTAACCTCTGCCGATCAGGGTCATTGTTGCATGACAGCGATCATACAAGATGATAGCCAATTGTATAAATGTTCCGCCAAGAGTTCTTTTCTGATTTCGAAAGAATCCGGCAATTTGAAGGCACATATCTAGATAGTAAACAGCGCTTAAACTGCTTCCTATTTAGTTTTCTATTGACGCCTCTTGTCTTTGACATTTTGGCGGGGTAAATCTAGAGACGCTGGAGTTGTTATTTTAACAAAAAAATATTTATTTTCGTGTTGTTCCAGATCTAGTCGTTGCTAGAATCTAACGATGCCGACTGAAAGAAAACGGTAATCAGCTTTTCTAGGTAAACGAATAAAAATAGAACGAATCTTTTTCAATCATAATAAAAGGAAAAAATGGCTGATGTAGGATTAGACGAACATTACCAGAACGTTATTGAAGAGTCAGCATGTTTTCAAACTCAATCGCACTTACTACCACAGCAGCTTTTAGCGCCAACCATTCGGTTTTTTTTTTGGAGGGGGGGTTGTCCTTTGCTATGTATCTTTTCCCTTTAGAACGTGCGCGATCATAGCTCTGAACATTTTTCTATTAGGTTGGTGCAAAAATAATGACGTATTAATGTCGTTTTTTGACGTACTTTTTAACGTCAAAAAACGACATTATTATGTCATTATTTTTGCACCAACCTAATATCTATATATCCCACAAAAATATTTGTTTTTTACCATTCCTTCTACTTCCTGATCTGCTGTCCATTTACATAAGCTTGTTTGGTAGTTTGCTTGATATTTCCCTCTTTTGCTATTCCCTTCAATATATCCTGTAGGTACGCAATTCTCATAGTAATTCCGAGTACAATCTCTGAGACGAGCAGCATAGACTCAGTGGAAACACGGAGAGCAACTGAACAATGAACAGTAGAACGAAAACAGTCTAACCCTGTAAATTATACAAATGATTCTGTTCAAAATTCCCTAAAGTTTACCTGGGCCAACACATCCGAAGAAGTTTTGAGAGCATAGCAGCTGATGCGATACCAGCAACAAAAGGGAGTAGGTTACCACTAATATACACCCTGGATTTTTTTTTTTCAAATATCTCCATTTCTGAAATAAATTACTACTTTCCCAAGCCAACATGTATGAATATAAAAATACTAAGTAATTTGTATTTACTCAACCCACCATGAGGTCAGGTTGTGACACAAGGTCGGTTTAATATGGGGAGCCCGAGAGCGTACACACGAGCTGGGAACAAAACCCGCAGCCCACGAAACCGTCGGTTACGCTGGCGTCGGTGCGAGCACCGATCCCTTTCTCTGGTGAAATGAGAGGGAGCGGCCTCAGGCAGCTGTTCCCCGGGGCTGGGCACGTCTCAATATAATTTTTCTCGGTTACGACTCTGTCCTTTCGCGGACCCGACACTGAGCGCACTCTGACCAAAACGGGGACACATCTGAAGGATGATAAATAGGGTGTTACAAACTACTCGAGGGAGTAATAAAAAATGCCAAGTATTAGGTTGGTGCAAAAATAATGTCGTTTTCTCACATAGTAACATATGTGAGAAAACGACATTATTGTTGCACCAACCTAATAATTAAAAGAAATCGGTTACATCCATGACCTCATGTTATTTAAAATATATGAGACATATTTTAATTCGAAACTAAAATAATTTAAGTACTAATTTGCATTAATAAAAAAAAAATAATCTCAAGAACATCATTTACTCACTTCAGTTTATTAGACATTGAAGTGTGTCATTTTGGTATACTCCATAATTTATCTAGACTCATGAATATTTATCAGTGCGCTTAAATTTTAAAATTTTGAAAAACCTCTTGTATATGATTACCTGTTCCAAAATAAAATCCTTACAGTTGCCTTGATAAAGTTAGCCAGAGAACGAATAGCGTTGGTTAAGATAAGTTTTCCTTTTTTTCTTTATTCATTAGCCCCAGTTTAACTAACGTTAAAACCTGGTTCTAGAATTTCAAATTCAATGAATTACTGAAACGTTTCTATTGGTTTAACAACAATGGGTTTTGTGGTCGCACAAACATTTCAGATTAGTTCATCAGTTTAAAATTGAAAGTTATGATGATTTTTAAACTAAAGAAAAACTAAAGTTATTTACACATATAGTTATTCACTTTAAGAATTAAAAAAAGTGTTTCGATTTTTCCAAAGGTCTTATGACGAATAATGTTGAAAAATATTTCTTTTTTGCTATATTTCCGTTTGTCTTCTTTCGCCATGACTGATTTATCGTGTATTTTGTTTGTGACATAAAAATTGGGTAAAACCCGGATAAATGAGCCCGCAATGAGACGGAGTTTCAAAAAGGCGTTTTTGTTTTTTTTTTCAACCACATTGAAACCGCTTTTTTAACTACCTTCATTGTTCGGCAAGTGAATTTATACATTTTCTTTGTTCTTGAGAACTGACAACAAAACAATATACACTGTTTTTATTAAATTGTTTATAAACACTATTTATTATATTATTTATTGGAATTGTTGCCAAAACAATCGGTTAATTGCAAATTGATTCAAACTTTATTAAATGGTAAATAAAATATCCTAATATTAAGTTGGTGTAATGTCGTTTTCTCACATATGTTATCATGTGAGAAAACGACATTATTTTTGCCCCAACCTAATAGTCAACATATTTTAGTTATTTGGTAAATTTATGAATAAAAATTTTCATATTTATTCCTTTACAAATTAGTAAATTATAAATATTGCATATTTTCCTCCGTTAATGATCATGATCCAAATTGGTCCAAATATATTCAATAGCGGATTTTTTTTAACATTTCACCCCAAGCAAGGAGGAAATGTCACTAGAAAGTATGGGTCTACAGGGAGTGAAAGTGATAGAAAAGACTGACTACTGGGTGGTTTGAGGAAAGGGCAAAAGATGAAGTGTTCAAGAAGACAGAAGATGACGATTGACGTTACATATAAATTTGACGATTATACTAACCAGGGAAGCAAGTAAACGAAATGTAATTCCGCATGCGGGTAGTGTAATAGTTACGATCACAGAAAATAGAATATTCAAAGCAAGTTCAATTTCCGGACTAAACGAACCTAGAAGACGACCATTCTGAATTGAAGACCAATAATAAGAAACTACTTCACAATATTTCCAGATGAGGCATGTTAATTCCCAGATACTAAATAAAAGAAATTTGTAGAGGACCATGATCTCCTACTTGCTGAAGGGGTAGGGCATTTTGAAAATTATATATAAAATAGAATTCATAGTCTCAAAGTGACATGAACATAAGAATCCGTAAATAATTTTAAAACTGCTATTCCCTAATTTTTATTTTCTGTAAAGCGCTCTATTCCAACTGTCTACAAATAGGCGTAATTTTTATTGAAATAATAATTGGTAAATATCAGAAGCAGGGATATGACGTGATACCATCATTGCACTGGAGAAGATACAAACATCCTTGCAACACATTGTGCCCGGAAATTTGCCATATTAGAGAAATCTTGAGTATGCAATCACCAGACCATTTCTGTTTCCTCAGGAAATCAAAGCCATCTGAAAAGAGAGTAGTGTGTTAATTGTCAAGTGCCTCTCCCCTATCTCAATCAGCCAATGATGTATTTGAAAAATGATGACTGGTTTAAGTAAAATTATTATTACGACCTCTCTGCTCTGCTATGTCATGAAAATAACTGACATGGATTATGTAGCAAATCTGTCACATCTATTGCATTACAACGGAGATGTGCTTGTTTCAATTTGCGTTTATTCTAGGATGGCAACTAGTAATATACGGCTCCACATTTCACATAATAAGCTGAATTCTAACAGCCCAATATAATATAAACAAAACAAAATGGGAAGGTAAATTAACAATGTACCCTTTCGTAGAATTTATCAGATTTTATTAAAATTCCATAGACTTGTTTTCAACACTAAAATCTATATTTACACATTATTATTTTTACTAATCCATGAATTATACACGGCTGTGAGTTAACTCGTTTTCATGATTATTATTTTATGATTATCAATTGAGGCCCGTTTTGCAAATCAACACTATTAGTTAAATTTTCTAATCCATAATCTATTCCATTTAAATATTAAATTATAAAGTCTGTTGTGATAATTTGTTTAACAAAAATGGTTAATAAATTTGTTGCATTTGTCGGATCTAGTTGATATGTTACTAACAGTGAAAAAGTATCGACATTCTCTTTTCCTCTTTTAAAATCCGGCCTTTTAGAAAAATGGATAGAAATCGTTAATCGTATTGATTGGTTTCCAACGAAAAAAATCATTCCACTGTATGAAACATTTTAAAGGGAAATTTATTTTGAAAAATAAACGAAACAAACTGAATTGGAATTTACACCTAATATCTAAAATACATTTAGAAAATATAAGAAAACCGTCTCTTTTGCCGACTACAAGGGGATTCAGAATTCGGAAAACCTCGAAAACAACGACTTTTCCAAACTGATGAATTACATGATTTTATTTCAGCTGATACGATAAAGAATTTTAGTCATTTGCAAGAATAAAAATGTTGTACTAACGATTTTGAAGTTAAAAAGTGATTATATTCTAATTTCTAGAATAGTCTTTGAACCTGAAACACGTTTTCCATCTGTAAAAAAAATCTATTCACATTGACCAAAATATTCAAGTCCGGCTCAAGTGAGATGGAACCTCTATACCGTTACCACAGTGGTTTATTCATAGACATAATGCTAAACTCATAAGATTTAGCATGTTAGAAAATTTTCCAAACGACATACATAGTGGATGAACAATCAAACTCAATTCTAAAAGAATTACGAAAAAAGACATTACCAACCAAGAGGCCGTCCTTCATTTTCTACAGAATTAATTAGTTATGCTTTATCTATACGCTATACATCTCAACAAGTTTACAGATAGATAGATAGATAAATAGATGAAATTTAAATACATAGTTAAAATAGATAAATATTAGGTTGGTGCAAAAATAATGATGTAATAATGTTGTTTTTTGACGTTAAAAAATACGTCAAAAAACGACATTATTACGTCATTATTTTTGCACCAACCTAATAGATAGATAGATAGATAGAGAGGAATAGGTGTAGATAGATAGATAGATAGATAGATAGATAGATAGATAGGAATAGGTGTAGATAGATAGATAGATAGATAGATAAATAGATAGATAGATAGATAGATAGATAGGAATAGGTGTAGATAGATAGATAGATAGATAGATAGATAGATAGATAGATAGATAGATAGGAATAGGTGTAGACAGATAGATAGATAGATAGATAGATAGATAGATAGATAGATAGATAGATAGACTTTCTAGTTATCTATACTAACTTATTTTTAAGTTTTATTGACAAGTAGCCGAATTTTCGAAAATGTCTATTTAGGGCATAAGACATGCAACTATCTCCGTCAACAAGCAAAAACGAAAGAAAACCACAAAATCCTTTTCCACTAGTCGACTAATTAGAACATGGCGTCAGGCATTTTCTTTCTCCCGCCAAAGTTTCCCGCCTCGTTTGCAAAAGCTAGTTGATCGATATGAAGTTCGGAGCGGTCTGATCGATAATCAATAGACCGTTTCTAAGCTTCAATATCTCCAATTACCTTGCTGCACCTGTAGGTCTGGCTCAATACCCTGTTGTCGTTGTAAGTCTCTCCTTTAATATATTCACGCGTGGTTCTTTCTTTTCGTCTTCTTGGTGGCTTAAGAAACAGCATCGTCCTATCTTACAGCTAAGTTGCTCGTCATTCAGTCGAACGCTGTCTCTTTTAGTTTCGTCAACTCGAAATTTGTTCCAATTTGCTGTGTCAGCCTCAGGGGTCAGAAGCGCAATTCTACTGATCAATTAATGTTCCTTGATTCCGATTAAAAATACTGTGTTACTGGTACTTGAATAAAACATTTTTATTAGGTTGGTGCAAAAATAATGACGTAATAATGTCCTTTTTTGACGTTAAAAAATACGTCAAAAAACGACATTATTACGTCATTATTTTTGCACCAACCTAATATTTGCGGACTTCCGAAGAATCTATGTAAAATATATAACGTATATTTTATTAAATCTTGAACATTTTTATCACTGTTGAACGAAAATAGTTCTTTTAAGTACGTCGGCAGATTTATTCGAATTTGAAAGAACAAAAATCAGCAATTGATAATAAAAAAATCAACATTATAATATACAGATAGGAGGAGATAGTTTTGTCTGTTCACAGTCCTACCAGGCCTTTCAAATGAAGTAGAGTTTTTTTGTCCCTTTCCTGTTTCTGGTTTCGTCTAATCTTTTCTCATTCTCTTTCACTCCCAGTAGCCCTCCTTTGGTCTTAGTAGTATTATTGCATTGTTTGCGGGGAATTGATTTTTAAAAAAATCATCATCCAAAATGTAGATTTTAACAAATTAAAAGCTGGATAATTAATTCGTATCAATATAATTATTTTAATTTGTCTTTAATACAATTATATGTTCAATTCTTCAGAGAAACTTTTAACAATGCTTGATATAAGAATGTTCCTTATTATTACATGTGTTCAGTATGTACATAATGTGACAAGAATTCTATGGGCTATTATGTTTAAAAATGTTTAATAATAAAAAACATTCTTAATGTAATGTATCATTTATTTATCTATAACCATTTCACTCCAAGCAAGGTGATAATGCCACTCGGTTGTTACAGGTCGTGAAAGAGAATAAGAAAACTTTCGTGAGGTGAAGTGAGGAAAGGTCAATGAAGGAACAGGGATCAAGAAGACAGAAAATTGCAACTGACGTTGCATTTAAATGTTTGAAGGTTATAAATGGCGAGGAATCAAGAAATCGTAGGGAGTTCTCCAGGCCAGAAGTGCGAGAGAAAAAAATTAGAATGGAAGAGACTGTTTCATCAAGCTTGCTCAATAGTAAATCTGGCCTAGTTGCCAATCTAGTAGTACACTTAAATTCATGCAGTCGAAGCACTAAATAAAACACTTCATCAGAACAGTTATCGTTTTGTTTTTTGTAGAAGAGTCATTATAAATCCACATTACGACGATAAGAAATTAAGTGATGTCAAAATGCGAGATCAGGATCGTTGACATTACAGACCCTTCTTTGAATTTCATCAAGGTTCTCGAGAAACTATAACTTATACTTTATACAGATCGCTCATCAAAGACATAGCCAAGGAAGCATTCCAAATGCTAAACAGAATACTAAGAAATAGAAAAATATAATCGCTAGAAACAAGGAAAAATGTACTAAACTTCTATGTGGTAGCTGTTCTGCTGTATGGCAGTGAGTGCTGGACGATGAGCATGTGGCCAACGACGAAGTTTTCAAAACAAAAAGAAAACTAATACTTAAAATCAGGAAGGGACAGTTAAGGCTTCTGGATCGCATCACTAGGAAGCGGGGTTTGGAAAATCTGATACTAACGGGTCAGATGAAGGGCAAGATGAACAGAGGTATACAGTTCATAATAGAGAGAGAAGAGAGGACGAGAAAACAACTAATATAATAACAATACTTTCTTATATTATCTTTATTTTATTATTTAATTTATCTTCTATTAAGCCTTTATTTCTTAATATTCGATATTTTATTTGCAATTACTAATTGCCTTAAAAGCATTATCCTCGAGAAATACGCTATCCCAATGCGCTGGTCAGCTGTTGAGTGAAACAACGTGTATATATATATATATATATATATATATATATATATATATATATATATATATATATATATACAGGGTGCGATGGATATATTGTCGTCTAAGTTACACACAAATGAAGATAATACTAACAACTCAATTTAACAAATATATTTGTGAAAATTACACAAAAATATTTTGAAATACTAAAATACTAAAGAGTAAATTTATTCAATAAAATCGCCAGTAACTTCAAACACGACCTTCAGACGACATTGAAATCTCCGGCAATTCTGCTGGGCGGTATCCTTGCTTCCATAATCCTTGCCTTCATATTTGATCTTTACAAGGAGATTTGTTGGTGTCTCGCTCAAGTGCGCCCCACAAATAATCAAGGATGTTGAAGTCTAGGGAGATAGATGGCCAGATGTTAGGGGTGGTGTGATTGCAGAAATTTTCTGAAAGCCATGACTGGGTTCTCCTGCTTGTGTAGTATGGAGAGTGGGTTTTCTGGGCTACCGTATCTTCGTAATCACCATTAGACTCATCCAAATCTTTCCGACTCAGAAATATTCGTATAGAGCTTCCGGCGCGAATAAGCAAGTAGAACAGCCTGCCGTTTCGAAATATCTGGCAGAGTAAATTGTTTTATGGTGCTCTTTTTCTCACAGACAGTACCCAACTGATCCAACTATACTGTGCAAACGACAAAATCAAAAAACAAACACCGCGCATGCGCGAAATTAAAAATATAAATTGCCAGCAATTTCCACATCGCATCCTTTGCACACACACATACACACACACACACATATATATATATATATATATATATATATATATATATATATATATAATGTGTATGAGAGAGAGAAGGAGAGTAGATGGATAAATGGATGTATTTTTAGAACCTTTATTCGTTGCTTTTCATATTAAAAGAAATAACAAACTAAGAATGTACGAAAGTAGTGGTGTTAATTTCTATTAGGGGGAAAAAAAGTTATAATTTATCGTTTCCTACATACGGGTTATCTGAGAGGCTCTAATTGCAAAATATATTTTGACAAGATTAGTAATTACGAAAATGGCGTTGAAAGAAAACGTGTCTCGATTCTATCAAAGGCGGAAAATGAAATTGCGGCATTTTTATTTTTTGAAAAAGTAATAACTCAAAAAGTAAAAAAAAAAGAAAAGAAAATCCCTCTTCAATTAACCGACGAAGACTAATTAGTCCCACCCTCGGGGGACGAAAACAGATACTGGTGAGAAAGATGATGACGATGATGAAGCTATTGAATTGGATGGTGGTAGCAGGTGGGAAGAAGGCGGGGGAAATGTAAGAGAAGCTTGATGCGAATAAAATGGAGTAAAAGCTGCGGAGTGATTGGCGGGAGGGGAGAATTTTGAAGATTTTGGTCGGTTGATATAGCGTCGGTATGACATTGATGGATACGTCGCTTAAAAGAAGAAACACACACACACACACACACACACACATATATATATATATATATATATATATATATATATATATATTGTTTAAAATTCGCTTCAGTATTGTGGAAGATAAATCAATATCAAGGACTGGTTATAGATATAGTGTACGTACCTCCAATAATTCGATATACCTAATTTTTAAATGAAGTTTTCTAAATGAAAAATATTTCTTGAAACTTTCATTTTACCTCTAATTGAAAGCTAACGGATTACATTTTCTAATTCCAAAAAGCAAAATATCGTGGTGTATTTCATATATAAATTAGATCAGTTTTAGTCAATTCATTTTTTTTTTTCAGAAAAAAAATCGAAACGTACATTGTGACATATATGTAAACAAAATTTAATTCTCAGTTTTAAAAGT
>OZ010604.1:38668202-38675702 GCA_963932145.1 Acanthosepion lycidas
TGCTAAACATGTTAAATGCTTTCCTACTTGAATTTTTTTATAGTTGATAAATAAATAACTTTTTTAAGAAACCATTAAATAATTTAAGCATTTGGAATTATTTGGTAAATAAGCAACTATTGAATAAAGATACTTCATATGAGATCTTAATTATAAAAACCGATTAATGTAAAATGTCAAAAATATCAACAAAATACCAACCAAATACCAATACATCTGTACAAGATGTTACTAATACTACCAGGAGATTAATACAAAATTATATTAAATCCAAATTAATCTTACAGATAGAAAGATAAGCCATGTATGTTTCAACGCAGTAAAACTAGTATATAAGAAAAGCATAATAAAATTCCAAAGTTTAACTAAATTGCAAGATAAAAGGTAAACTATGTTTACAATTTACTGTTAATTCATTTTTTCGTTTTAATAAGAAATGTTTATCAAATATGATAATCCAGTTTTTCATGTAAACATAGAAAACATGATCTACATGTTCTTGCCATTTTTAAAATTTTCCATTTCAGCTTAAAAGTCTTATTTTCATTTTTTTAATTCCAAAAATATTCAGAAAGTGTTGTGTTATTTCTGTAAGTACTATTGGTGAAGGATAAGGTGTGTTGATGCCACCTAGTCTTAAAAGAATTCTTAGTACTACCAATATAGAACAGTCGGATTCTCTATTGTAGAGATGTCTACAAGAAAGCACGTTCTGTTCTTGTCGTCTTTGACCACGATGTCGGGGCGATTAGCTTTGAATTGTTCTGGCACTGTGTATGATAAATCTCCTGAAATACTTTCAGACCCTACGTCTATCATCATTATTATTATTGTTTTATTTCCTTTGATTTCTTGTGTGTACACATTTCTTTCTGGGTCGGAAATGACATCATGACACTTTCCACTGACCAATTAAAGAAAAAAAAACATCAACACGCATATTTTACATAGATAAAGCCCTTCTTAATGTGTGGGCAGTACTCGTTAGAACATTTCTTGCATTTCTTTAAGACATGGATTTTCAGGAATCTCTTCAATGTGACTACTGGAAATTTTTCCAAGAATTCATAGGTCTCCAACTATAACAGGGATTGTTGATGTTTTAATGTGTCACATTTTTGAGATTTCGATTTCAAGGTCCTTATATTTTGATAACTTTTTGAAGATATTCTAAGATACATTGAAGTCTGCAGGGACTGTTATATCAATAAGGAAACAAGCGTTTCTGTATCTGGTCGGTTGCATTTGCTTTCTTTTTTACGTATTTTGCAGCTTCAGTCGCTGTATTATGCTTCTACACCCATTTAAAACACCATTTTTAACTTGTTAGCTTCCTTTATTACCTATTAAAGTTGCTTACTACTTACATGTTCTTTGAGACATATCAACATCCAATCTTCTGTAGTTTCCAGGTAGTTTTGAAGGTTATTTGTTGAAGACAATTCTAGTTGAAGTAATCCTCTGCCTCCTTCGGATCTGGGTATATACAGACGATCAACATCAGTTTGGGATTATGCATGAGGTAGCAAGTGAGAAGCTTTCTCGTTTTGGCGTCCCTTCACTTAATGTCAGCGATAGTCTAGTTAAGGATGATAAAACTGTATTGCACCAGAGATAGCCAAGGTTTTTATTGTGATATTCTGTTTTTCTGCATCCAGGTCGGAACTCAGTACCAGACGCACACGCCTGTAGTACTCGTTTCTTAGCTTCCCTTCATTTCGGTAAGCTGTATACCATTTCCTTCACTAATTCCCAGGTACTTATAGGCTTCATCATGCTCCAGTTCCCTAATCTTTGTGACGAAATCTAAATTTATTAATGGTGTTTCTGTAATTTTTCCTTTCTTGAATGTTACTTTTGCACATTTATCTAATCCGAAATCCATACCTATGTCATTACTGAAACATTTTACACTATTAAGGAGGCCGTTCACCTCATTGACGTCTTTGGCAAAGAGTTTGAGTTCATCCATGTAGAGTAGGTGATTGAATACTTTCTTGTTTAGTTGTAACCATAGCTACTGTTGTTTAGTTCATGCGTACGGGAGATTAAAACAAACAAAACAGAAGGGTTGACAAGACGTCCCCTGGAAAGATTCAACGTCGGATATTCAGACGGCTCTGGTGTGATTTAGGTATAGTGTGATGTTTCACATTGCCATGCTGTGCTTAAGGAAATTTACTACCACAGGGGAAACTTTGTACATTTCCAAAGTGTTAATGATTCAAGAGTGAAACAGATGTTCCGAAAAATTATAAGCCAATAACATTTCTCTCCACTACGTACAAATTCATGACGTCTCCCTGACGAACCTTTTTCGAAGCAAACAGCATTCTTCCACTGGAACAGAAGGAATGCAGGAGAGGTTCATATAGTTGCAAAAGTCAACTACTGATAAACAAAATCATCCTGGAAAATTGCAGGAGACATTGTAGAATTCTTCTTCTTCTTCTTCTTCTTCTTCTTATTATTATTATTATTATTATTATTATTATTATTATTATTATTATTATTTTCTTTTTCTGGATAAAAGCTAAACATCAACTGAGATATAATTATTTCTCCCAACTTTCTCTTCAATTAAAACGGAATGGTCGATTATATATCTGAGGTGATGACAGGGTGTAACGCACGTGCTAAATGAGTTACTAACTAATGGAGAAGCAACCCGATATCGCAATATGATATTTATAGATGCCCGTGTTTGAACAGACATCCCTGTTTTTGTTTAAATGAAATTTTATATCAACCAGACGGTTTATGTTGTTGCATATGCGTAGCAAATTTTTAGAATAACTTTCCAAAATTCATATCATTTTTGTTCGAGTACTTCTGGCCATCTTAATGTCACTGTAATTAGTTCACGAGAGAAAATATTCATTATCTTCGCATTTTTGAGAAGCGAGATTTCTAATTTGAATATACGTACATTTTATACATAGCATGGTTTTTCTCTGTATTAATGCTATGTATTTCTATATTTGCATTGCTTAACCGGGAATGAGAGTATGTTATGTTGGATAATAAATATTTGTTATGTTTATAATTTGGATACGGATTTACTTCCATCAATCATTATATTTACGCAAATACATACATACACACACACACACACACGTATATATATATATATATATATATATATATATATATATATATATATATATATATATAAACATGATTGCGTATGATATAATGGAAATATAAGATAGATAGTTTGAAATAGTAATGAATATAATAGATAAATAGAGTTATTAAAATACTAAAGAGTATACAAACATAAATAGACAGACAGACTGAAATTGTTATGAATATGCATACACATAGATAGATAGATAGATAGATAGATAGATAGATAGATAGATAGATACGTACATACATACTTTTTCGGATGACTGGAAAGCCTGTAACAGGAAACATGATAATTGCACTAGGTAATTCAAAGTAAAAGGAAATGATGAAAGACGATAAGTTTTAATATCGAAGGAAATATTCTCCGTTGATTTTGATGTTTACATCAATTATAATAATGAGGTAGATCTTTATATTGACAGTGAAGCTGAGGCGTGCAATATAGAAGGAGAAACAAGCGTACCAGGAACAAGATATTTTACTTGTTTTGTTAATCAATCTGATGGGAAAAGGGAATTACGTAGAAATGGAACAAAATTGGAGAAACACGAGATATATTAGACAATATTTAGTTAATGCATTGTTATCATTTATCAAAGCCTTTGCTGATGAAGATATCTCAGTAAAATGCTGAAGCGAGTGCAATTTTAATGAATATAAATATACAGACTAGTGAGATGGTAAGAGTCCATCAATTATTATTATTATTATTATTATTATTTGTGTATTTTATTGTTTCTGCTTTATATCCTGTAGATCCGAATCCAAACTATGGCACTTAGGCCCTATAAGAGAATTGTCATTTAATTGATAGCCCTTTTCTTAGTAAATGGGATGTTCCTAGTATTAGGGAAGACCTTATGTTGACGTTACCTGGGACACTATTAGTAAAATTGTTCATCCCTTTTTCTCACGAGGCCCAGAGATCCGATTAGTATTTGTACAATCTCAGACTTCATCCTGCAAATCTTTGTGTTTGGACAATTTCTCGATAATTTTCATAGAGGTTTCTCTCTCTGATGGTACTGCTAAAGAAAGATTAATCCATATTTCAGATGTGAAAGATTACCTTTCGAAGTCGAAATTTTCTTTAAGAATTCAAAGTGTTACAAGTGTGGAAAGATAGGGCATAAAAAGACACACTGTAAAACTAAAGCAAGGAAAAGTTCCCACAGAAAAAAACTCGTTCACAGCGTTGCAACGGGAAAATAAATGCATAAAACCAAAGAAAATGTGTGTATGTGAAAATTAAAAATGTTGATGTAAGAATGTAACTAGATACTGGTAGAGATATCACAATAATCAACGAAGGCACATGGAAAACAAACGGAAAACCAATATTAAAAATAACTCCGAAAATCGCACGCGCCGCTCGATTTTTGAAGATTTTTTTTAATATTGATTATGACACACCACATATCAATTGAGAAATTATTTTTATTCGCGAAATGACTTATAACAACACATTCCGTAACAAGTGTGTAAAAGCTAAGTTAAAATTACTACAAACTTATTTGGTATTGACTAGATGGAATTATATAATTGGCGGGATTTACCTATAAATATTTATTGCAAAAATTTAAGTGGACAAGCGACCAGTTAAAAAAAAAAAAAAGAAAAACAGAGTGAAAATTTAAAGGAAGAAAATTTAATTGAAAAAATGTCATCCGGATATTCTGTCGGATGAGTTGGATCGGTGTTCCAAAGTCAAAGCGAAATTTCAAGTGAGAAAAGAGTCGACGCCAGTGTACCATTCGCAGCAGTTGATCAAGTCAACGAAGAATTAGATAGAGTTGAAGAAAAAGGTGTAATTGAAAGGATTGAACATTCAGAATGGACAGCACCAGAAGTCTGTGTAAGAAAAATAATAATTAATTTCGTGTGTATGCTGATTTTTGTCAAATCTAAGCAAATGTTTTGAACACCATAACTACCCATTATCAAGCCGATAGTAATTTTTTGCGAATTTAAACGCTGGAAATTCTTTTTCAAAGCTGGATTTTCTGAAGCATATTTGCAAATACAGTATTTGTTAACTGTGAACATTCTTTTTCAGAATGTTCAGAGTTAACAACTATAAATACTCACAAGTGATTTTATAAGTTCAACCGACATACTTTTGTGATAAAAGTGACTCCAACTATATTTCAACGAGCTATGGATACTATGCTTGTAGTTTTTGATTTGACAGTTGCGTATCTGGATGGTATATTAATCAAAAAGTGTATCTAAGAAAAAACATATCGGGCATGTGAAAATAGTTTTTGAGAAAGTACGAAAGTACTGGTTTAAACTCAGTAAAGAAAAGTGCGAATTGTTTTTTGCCTAGAATCAAGTACCTAGGACAAATCATTGACAAAAATGGTCGTTAACCAGATCTATCGAGGGCAGGTGCAATTAAGAATATGTCTCCTTCAATAAACATTACTAAATTGCAAGCATTCCTGGGACTAGCAAATTATTATCAAATTTATATACCTAATATGCAAAATTTGAGAGCTCCACTCAATAATTTGTTTAAAAAAGGTGTAAAGAGGAACTGGGCTGATAAGTGTCAGAAGGCGTTTGAAGAAATCAAGAAAATACTAACCTATCATTAGTGCATTACAATACAATAGTAGAAATTATATTGGCTTCAGATGCTAGTGACTATGGTATAGGAGCATTGATTCTACATAATTATTATGACAGTAACATGAAAACCGTCGCCCATTCTTCGCGTTCACTACTACCGACAGAAAAAAATACAGCCAGATCGAGAAAAGAGGCGTTAGTGATAATATTTGCAGTGGAAAAATTTCACAACTTTATACACAGAATGAGTTTTTCGTTTACAGACAGATCATCGACCTCTATTATCAATTTATTGTTCGATAAAAAAGTAATTCCTACACATAGACAGAATAGATTACAAGGATGGGGAACCATCTTATTAAATTACTATTTCACGATGGAATACCAATCGTACCAAAAATTAGGACATGCTAATGGTTTATCAAGAAAGTTACCAAAAATTACTGAACCGTCTGAAGACACTGGTTTGCAGCATTAAAAATGAAAGAGAAATTTTATGCAATATAGTACGCGAACTACCAGTTACCCAGGAAGAAATAAAATTAAAAGCTGAACAAGACATGTTTTTTTTCTAAAATAAAAAACGACTAAACAAAAGTAAGAAATATGGACGATTTTTAAAACGCAATCCAGTCTTGAACGCTTACTCGTTATGTGACGGAGGACAGTTGTTTGCGAAAAGTGTAGTAATACCTAGCATATTACAAAAGCAGATATTAAATGAATTTCATAGTGGACATCCAGTAATTTCAAGGATACAATCTCTTATGGTAAGCTATGTATACTGGACCAAAATGGATCAAGACATTGAAAAATTAGTAAATGCCTGCACAGGTTGTGTATACCGATGTCAATATTTTAAACATTTTGACAACCTTCAACACTTTTCAAAGAAACATGAAAAGAATGGGAATGGTTTGCCGCCTTGAATATGACAGGTTTTATCTATGAAAGTCTAAAGATGGTGGAATTAATGAATGTAAATCGACCAAACATCAGCCACAGTAATAACAAGTAGTGAGAAGTAGTAACCTTTTGTCTTTGGAATAAGGGTCACAGAGGATAAAATAATTCATCACCCACAAGGCCGCGTATGAGCTTTTTTTGTTTTTGACTATACTTATATTCTTCATGCCCTTTTCACTTTAACAATTCTTTTCTCAGTTCTAAATAGGAAACTACGCAATGTCACAACAATCCGTAGTTGATGGATATGATGATCGCTAATATAAATAAAAAGTATTGGTTACACTCTGAAAGAAAATAAAAATTATTTCCTGTGATTCAAAATGAACTTGCAGTCAATGTCCTGTTGAGTATGAACTGACCTGAAATGACATCCGAGGTAATGGTGGAAATCCACGATTAACGCGAATTAAGGGGTACCATTGATAGGCGAACACGTGTCGGCCTAGGTACTCCCCAGGGTTGTGCACGTGAGAATAAGGCGCATGACAGCGATAGATACTCCATCACAACAATAGGTGAGCAGTTTCTCAGACATCGCGTATGCGAATGTAAGGTCCATGTTTCTGATAAATGACCCAATGCCACACACACACACACACGCAGAGGCCAACAGTAACTAACGATATCCTGGAGTGAAATAAAATTGAATGTTACGCATGAAAGATTATTTCTCGTGTTCTGCTTTGAAATGCCCAACACTTCATCATTACTTTATTATTATTAGTAGTAGTAGTAGGAGTATTAGTGGCCGTGGTGGAAGTGTCAGTTATTACAGTGGTTTGCATAAAATTAGATTTCTGGGAAAATAGATGAAAGATTTTCGAT
>OZ010604.1:38683202-38720702 GCA_963932145.1 Acanthosepion lycidas
CGGAAACTACTCCTCGCCTGTACAACGAAAGCCTTATTTTGTGATTATCACGGCAATATCTATATCCATGCTAATAGCGTAGGCATGGGAAACCCATTAGATCCTGCTTTCTCATGTCTTATATTGAAAACAATTTTGTTTAAAACAACTGAGAAATCACAAATCTACACAAGTTACGTTGACGACGTTTTTGTTTGGATAAAAAAAATAAGAACAAAATTATAAATCTGGAATCAACTTTTGAAAAACTCAACACTAAAATTTCCATATAAATTCAAGGATAATAACCAAATCCTATTCCTTGATGTCGATATAGAACTAAAATCCAAAGTATTTATCACTTACCTGTATAAAGGCCCACCAATGCGTGCTCTTGTTTCTAAACTATGATAGCTAATGCCCAGAAAGATATAAAATAACAGTGATATCAAACTTCTTAAATAGAGCACACCAAAATTCTTCTTCCCAAAGAATATTTCTGAGCGAACTAAAACAAATAAACCAAACATTAGACAACAATAATTTTCCAAACTACATCATTGATAAACAAATCAAATTATTCCACGACACCAGTAATAGAAATACTACACAGCTAAAAAATCAACATATTTTACTGCAACCAGAAGCACATTAATTATAAGCAGGACGAATTCGTCATACGAAGAATCATTAAACCACATTTCTGCTCTAATTCCTGAAGAACATGTAAAATTTATAATGTATTACAGAAAATGGAAAAATCACAAACCTTGTTGTCACTAATCATAATAACCCAATCAAATCTGAACTAACGATGACCAATATATCATATCAATTTCACTGCCCAGGCAAGACTGTGTTTCTTGCCACAAATCAATTACCTGTATCGGACATGCCACCACATCCTTGGGTAGACGCCTCACATGTCACTTATCTGATCAAAGGTCTATAAACAAACATCTATCAAGCCATAATTTACAAGAAATTTTTAGAAAAAATCTGGTCAAAAGCACCAGAATTCTATATAAATCACATTATCAGAAACATCTTGCTATTAGAGAGGACCTGTATAACAAAAATTTCTCTCCGATCAACCTCACATGATTTAACAGATGAAATAGAGTGGAAGTGTTTTTTGTTTTAAATTAACGCGAATTCCTACCACACGAATGCTCAGAATGAACGTTTCTATTCAAAACAACACAAAAATAAATTACAACGTAACAGTCAAAACCTGTGGAAAAATAACCACACCAGACAACAAAACACCCTTAAAATGGCTATAAAAGTGGACTAAAGCGCTTGCGACAATAATAATTATGGAAAGTTTTTATACACTCTTATTCCTATAAAATGGAAAAACGTAAGGATGCTGGAAAACCTTTTAAAAATTAATTAAATCTTTCTTGTCGACCGTATTTAATGAAACAAGTTTGAAAGAAAGGTTACTGCCAACATATATATATATATATATATATATATATATATATATATATATATATATATATAAGAGAAAATTATATATATGAGAGAAAATAATTAAAGGTTATATGTAAACAAAAAATAAATATCTGCTCAAATACGTTGTTCTATACTAGTGAAGCCAAAAATATAACCACTCATTAAAAAAATTGCTGATAGGATTTACTAATTCAAAAACAACAAGATTCCATTACAGTTTTAAGACCACAAAGAACATTTCCTAAACAACGCACAATACCGATTAATCAACCCAATTAAAAATAATATAGCTAAAATCAGCAAAAATAATGAGCATGTAAATATACCATAAGTGGTCTCGGTATTAACCAGTGGCAGAAAACAGCAGAAGCTATAGAATGGTTTACTAATATAATACGGAAGAAAGAATGTACATTCATCCAATGCAATATTTATGACTTTTGCCCGTCCATCACCAAGTATCTGCTAATATCTGCTATAAATTTAGCAAAATATTACTGACCTATTAGTGATCTAGAAATCAAAATTATAAAGCCGGTAAAAAACCTATATTATTCCATAATGGTTATTTGTGAACCAAAAGAAATAACCCAGACTTTAATATTGCTATGGTATCATATGACTCAGCAGAGGCATGTGAAACTTTTGGAATCTTATTATTAGATTTACTTAGATTTATTTTCGACATTAAGTATACCGGACTCTATAGAGATGACGGTGTAATTCTCCCCCGTAAAACAAGTCCAAGACATATACAGCGATTCATTCTTGTATTTTCGTTCCTATTGATTCTTTTAGGACGAGAGTCAACATATCAGCAGCCTAAATAATGTTTAGGAAAAGTTGACCTCACCATTACTTTCAAGCTACTGAAAACGATCGCACAGAGACGTGAAACTGATAGTCAAAATACAGTTTTGATTCTTATCTCCACTATATCTTTTTTTTAATCGAGTTTACCCTAAGCAAGGCAGTAACCCACAAAATAAAGGAGTTACTGGTGTGACACTATTTAGCTATGGTAATTAATTAACTAATTAACCATAAAAAATACACAAGAAAATACTAAAAGCGGAAAAGAATATACCCCGAGTTTGTTTTTTTTTTAATTTTTTACGTTAAAAATAAGATCGTGGTACTTTTCTCAAAAACCAGAGAATTGGCGTTAACAGTGGATTCACAAAAAGGTCATATGCGAGCTTTTGACAATTGATTAATGATATTTGTAAAAGTACTGATTATCGAAAAACCTAAGAACAAGATATCATCGTAAGTGCCGGCAAGGAACGGCCATACAGTAATCATAAAAAGTTTTGGCATGAGAAAATATTCCGAAATATTGTGGAAACGGGATAGAGAGAATTGCCCTTGTTTATTTTTCCAAGATGCCGTCTTCAGTACCGACACTTTAAGTAGTCATGTGTCGATTATAAAATTTTGGCATGAAAAAAATATCTCGGAAGAATTGCCGATTTGGAGATAAAGAAATTTATTATCAATGTATTTATTTTCTCAAGAAGCCAAGGGTTCCCGTAAACGCTAACTTCATGAAGGGACCAGATGGCAGACATTGACAGTTGCTGGTTAAGAAGACGCAGTGTGACCTAAAGATCTGAGAAATTTTAAGTGGCCATGTGTGATTCGTAAAAATTTTGGCTGATTGAAAAGAGAATTTTGTAAACAAAAATTCTTAGCCACGTCTGCACGGCCGGGACGCCATTCGTCGAGTGGTAGCACGGGTGATAGGCGGATGTAATTTGAGGATAAAGATGGGGAAATTATTAACACCCACTGAAAGGATTGGTATGAGGTATCAATGTGAGAAGGGAGGAATTTAGGATGATAGCTCTCCTATAACCTCTCCTCACGGACGAATGTATCCCCCCCACAATGGAAAGTGATTAATTTTCCAAAATAGGAAGTAATCAATTTTCCTGGCCTGACAACAAAGAGGTCACTTGTCAGAAATCGGGATTTACCGAAAACCCTAGATTGCGTCTAACCCCGCACCGGGTTTTGGTCGGTGTCCATATAAATGAATGCGCTCGGAGTTGGAAAGTGTAGTTCGTGAGTTCGAGTCGACAGTTAAAGTTAGAGCCTTTGGAGTTGCAGGAACCAGAGTGGTGCTTCACAGAAGCTGACCGAAAGATTCCACGACATCCGACTTCGCCTTAACTACCAATAGCACCTTATACTGACGAACGAAGCTAAGCGATGACTTAAAACTAAACCAGTTCTCTTAGAAAACCAGAACTTGCCTAATAAGCATAAAAGTGTCACACTCCGTAGAAAACTGGTTGGGAGAAAACACACACTTCTGTATATAACAGACGGATAAAAGTTAACTTTTTACTTTCAACATACTTGACCCCCTTGGGTTTTTTTTTTATTTGCTTCCTTTCTTTGCGCTTGTGCGATATCACCTCCAGTTTCGACTCATCTTACACCGGTGCCTGATTGATCTCGTCTACCTAAGATCAATATCACAACGTGGGTAGGTTAGATGTGAGATCGAAGTAGTTACTTGGGTAACTAGACATTGGAAGTTAGCTGGGAACGACGTAACTGTTATCGAACCGGTTGTAGCTGGTGTGAAGCCGTTACCATCGACCGACCATCCCACTTGGTACCCTGACCAAAGGATTCCGCCGGGTAGCGAAAACCACCGAACGACCGGGACACAGGCTGATGACAGCGACTAAGAGTCAAACCCAAAATGCCGGTAGGAGAAATATTACAGGTTCGTGCCGCGACTGGGAGATGACCACAGGCCTACAGCACAGTGTCACACTGGGGATTGGAAGAAATAGAAATACAAAGATTAGTAAAGAGCGAAAACAAAAGAAGAGGTAACCAGGGGAGTTAGTAGATAGCGAATGACATTGCATTTAAATTTTTAATGTTAAAGTCGGCTAGAAAGCATGTAGATGGAAAGGAGTTTCACAAGCCAAAACATCTGTCAACATGGAACTTATGGTTGCCTCTAATTCAAGTGTAAACTGATGACAACTTCTCGCTAATGGAGATGTAACATGTATTTAGGCATCCAGAACTCTCCCAAACAATTTATGTCAAATTCAAATTAAATAATGTCTCTCCGTTCAATTTTTTATTTAATTTTTCCAATTTTCTGAGATATTGTACATTGGGATCGAAATTGTGGATAAACTGAAGTAAGTTGACGTTTTGTTCTTTTTTTACTCTTTCGACCGCCTCGGTCATTAGCAGGAACTGTGTGTTGTCAGTATGGCATTTGTTAGAGTGCTGCAAGTTGAATTAGTCCAAAATGACGACCTGTGTAACGCTTAGCAACAAGCTCGGTCGCAATGAAAATAATGTATCAAATATTACTCGTGTTTTTATCATTTTAAATACACTTAAAAAGATATCTATTTATTTTCAATTTAATATAAGGTGTTTCTTCTGTTTAATAATGGATTCTACAATTTTAGATCGAATTTTTTTTACTGAAATCCTAAAAAAAAAATATCACGTGGCATCCGTATCGATTTCAAATTCCAGTCAAGTTCATTAGAATCACTTGCGCGCAAATGCTCTTAGGAAAGGTAAGAATTCATATCTTCTCCCCACACAACTATGGATTAAATAGTAGAACCTATATCTGGAAAAATGATTTTTTTAATTTTTTAATGCAATCATTTAATCAGTTAAATGCCATACTTGATACACGCTTGGGCTTCATGTCTCTTTCGATTCACAGACAGAAGATATTTTCGTCGTAGGTTCTTTCTACTGTAGACTGGTTGCCAGTCATGGCTAGAGGACCCAGTATGTTCTGCTATTCAATCTATTGCTGGGGAGGATAAGAAATGGATCCATACTTTACCTAAGGGTATTTTCCCGTAAGTTAACGTAATGGATCCGACTGGAATTTGAATTCGGCTTTCCGTTAGTTGTCCCGAGATTCCACCACAACTCAAAATATTTACTTGAAGACAAAATTATTATTATTACAATCCAAAATAGGTTTCAGCTTTAAATAACCCACAAAGGGTTGATAAGCCATAAAAAACAAATTAGTTAATCAATCAATATCAATGAAATTGATCTCTAACAACCTATCTATATCAATAACAATGTACTTATTTACATTGATACTGATGGATTAATTGATTTATCTATATTAAAAACTGCCTACTGCGGAAAAATCTGCCTCGTCAGTCACCTATCGAAAGATACATGATCGCCTAAGCGTTTGTCATGCATGGCACATAACAGAGTGATATTAAAAATTACGCAATGAAACTTTTAATATCAAATTGTTCGTAAATAGTACATGTCAGGCTACAGATTTATTGAAAACTAGAAAAGGACATTTATTTAAATAGAAAAGGAAATTTGAATTAGAAGTTAGAATAATTTAATTTTTTGTCATTCCTAAGGTTCCTAGATTCTCTGGGAGACGATTTTATTTTTATGCCATTCATAATTTGTTTAATTCTATCCATCCCAACAGCTTGATGTATTATCAAATAGCAAAGGAAAAAAAAAACTTGGAAATAGCTCACCAAATATGCTTTATCCGCGAAATTATTTCCTTATCTATGAATTTTTTTTTTTTAAGTGTCCTGATTTCATCTTGAGACACCAAGCAACACCAAATGCTCAGCAGGGTTGAATTACATTCACGTTTTTGCAAGTGAGATATTTGGTGGTTTATTACACTGGCATCAATCTTTCCAGTTTTACCCAGGCACACACCTCCAATTTCTTTGCAAGCCGTAGTGTGTATCTTTCAGAGTTTTAGTACCCTTATCGCTCGGGAGAGAATCGACTGTCCTCTGAGCTGCCAGAAATTCCAATACATCGGGCTGGTCAGTAATATTTCACCTTCGCGTGCGCATGTTCGGAAGACACATTTTTAAGCAGATACCATGATTTGTGGTTTAGGTTTTATGTCCCTCGGAATCCAACCACCAATCAATCATAGGCAGAATTTTTCAATTTCAGATACAATCTCTCTCTCTCTTTCTCTCATTCTCTCATTCTCTCTCTCTCTCTCCCTCTCTCTTTCTCGATGCAATGTTTATTTATCTCTATTTCAGTCTCTGCCCCTTTTTCCTTTCTTTTCTGCTATTTCTATTTTCTGCTTTCTCCTCAAAATGCACCACTAGTAGCGCTGCTGCCAACCCGGCACATAGGAACTGCTTAATGGGTATAATAGATCGTTGTATTAGTTCATTATATATTAGCAAAATCCATAATTTGGACGTTCTGGGTATGACGATAAACTATATCCGGCAGTCTTTTGATCAGAAAGTTTTGAAGAGCATGGGACAAACATTGCTGTTCCCAGTTCTACTCTGACTCGAGGTGTTAGCACCTTTTAGGCTCCCATCTATGGGCAAATAGTTAAAACCCCAAACTGAGGTCAAAATACTATGAAAATAGACTTTTAGCGTAAAAGTACAAGCAATAAATTTTTGGAAAACAGAAATTACCAACAATACATTATTTTGCCAAAATATCTCAATGAAACCTTATCTATAAAGTGATTTCTTACAAAGAATACATATACTATTCATACGAACCTATCCTAAAAATCTTTTCGGCATTAAATAACCCATTGAGGTTGATAAAGCAAAAATCAAACCAAAACAGCAGCACAATTTATGATCTACAAACTATATATTAAAAATACCTTTAACTCTGAAAGTATAAAATTATGTACAATGTAGAATTCAGTATTAAATAACCTATAGTGGTGTTGATATACCTCTAAACAAAATCAATAATTTGGTAAAATACGTTTTTTGAAAAATAACTGTGAATATTTTATGAACTTTTAATTCTCTTTATCGCAAACCTCATGAAATTTTATTCTGCAAGATAGGGATTTCGAAAACGTTAGTTAACAAATGCTGCAGGTAAGCTTTTAAAAATCAGTCAATCAATATCAATGTAATTGATCAATATCCATAATAACGCACGTATTTACATTAATACTGATGGATCAATTGATTTATCTATATTAAAAATTATGCAATGAAACGTTTCAAATCAAAATGCTCGTAAATAATTCATGTCAAGCTACAGATTTATTGATATATCCTATATAACCTTTAACAAGAAAAGGAAATTAATTTATTCCTTCATAAAATTTATCAGAGGACGAAATACGTCAGCTAAGTTATCCTTTTATCTGTATCAATATAGTTATATCTAATAATAAAAATTACTGGCAGGTCGTATCCGTGGATGCCTATCAAATCCTCGGTCACGATGACTTTTGACTTCGTGCTAGCACAAGTATCGTTGGATCACAAATATTTCCATGTAACCGATTTCACTCACAAAGCTTTGTGTAAATTGCTGATGTGGTTTTCTGGCACTTTCCAAATGTACCACTGGCTATGAATTTTAAATTATGTGGTTTTATTACAAATTTTTGCAATAATTGTTTTAATGGTGTGATATTTATTTACCCAACTTAGGGATTGGCCATCATGTTTATTATTGGCATATTTTTTTTTTAATTTAAAATTTTAATAAAGATCACTATGCGTGGCAAGAAAGAAATAACTTCAAAAGAAAAACAAGAGAAGAAAATTTTGGAAGTTTTGTAAATATTGAAAAGAAATCCCAATGGACAAACTGAAAAACATTGGCAAGATAAGAACATAAAAAATAGCTTTATGGATGTCTCCAAAAGAGATTTGAGAAGAAGTAGAAATAGAGGGTGTTTCATTAAGACGGATCAAAGTCAAAAGTAAATAAATCAGTGTTATTGGTAAAAAATTTATTCATTTCTCTATTGTGGCATGTTATTTATGTCATGGCAATTACGTGTGAAAAATAATATAGCCCAAATTTCCGCCAAGGCTTCGGCGGAACATCTCCACTCGATGGTCAATATTTTTGATGACGTCTCTGCATAGTTTCTCTTCGATCTCACTACTATGGCTTATTATCTCATCCTTCAGCTGTTGCATTGTTTTTGGCTTATTGGCATAGACCTTACTTTTGAGATGACCCAAAAGGAAGAAATTTAAAGGCGTCAAGTCACACGATCTTGGCGGTCAACTGAGTTCACTGTTTCGAGAGATGATGCGACCTGGGAACTTCTCATTCAAATTCTTTTTCAACGTCCATTTTCTTAATAGGCTTGGATAACTATACCACGTTGCTTACTTGTTAATCTTTCCATGGTTGAAATTACCAAAGACTTAAGTTGTTAAATCTGAAAGAAAAAAAGTCTTTTTAGGCTTAAACTTAATTCACATTTAAAATCGCTCCAAGTTATTGGAACACACTTTATAATAATCACGAAATGTGGTTTGAACAGCAAGAAACTATTTGAAATTTGAGCTCTGAATGTAAACAAATGACGCTGAAATCAGGAATAAAGTCAGATTTAATTGAACACCACAAAGATAAGCGAGTTGGGCAGAGAATTACTTGAAAATTAATATCTCCCCAGTAATATTTAGTAATGAATGTAGGACTACCTTGGACACGCCTGGTATATGGGCTAGAGTTTGTGAATCCAGTGCGACTTAGAACAAAGTATCGATGTATGGTTTTAGCTTGAAGTAGAAATGTTATGGTCCACCATTGAAAGAATACAAAACGAGATTCTACAAAATATCTCTGGAAGTAAGAACTGATGCAATTCATTCTCAAATTGATAACTATATTTTAGATATATAGAAAATGATTATCAATTTGAACTGAGGCCAGAAGGATGCAAGGTAATTAAACAGAAAAAATTTAGTCCTTCATTGAAAGTGGTGTATAGAAGAATGATCAACAGAAGATGTCTGGAAGCAATAAAAACCCTTGCAAGTAATTTTTATGTTTATGATTTATAATTATAGTTTAGTTACATGAGGAAAATGTGGGTTTAGACTAAAACCAGAAAAGCATACTGAAATCAAATAGAAACATTATAGTTTATCGTTGAAAGAGGTGTGTATAGAAGAATACAATGTTCAACAAAATATGTCTGGAAGCAATAAAAACTAATGAAAGTAATTTTAAAGTTCAAATTGTAGAAATGATAACACAATCAATGATTCAAAGACTGATCAACTTTAAAACACAACGATCCCATATTAATAGGTAAAATAATACAAAAATTACTTTATTAGGGTATAAGTTAAATATATGTTTTTTTTCTGGCTTCTACGTTTTGGAATTTAATTACAAATAAAAATTTGTTGCTCTAAAATTTTTTATATAACATCTGAATAAACTTCGCTGCTATAAGTTCATTCTCATAGTATATGTTGTACAACTAAATAACTTGAAAATTTTACAAAAACCGCTTGGTTAATACCAATGCGATTCTGAAAACAATGATTTGCATAACATAATTTGATCTTATGTAGAAAATATTGGAGTGTATCGAAAGATTATTTTACAGACGTTTACTCCAAAGTTCATTCCAGACTTAAATATCTGTATTTCCTAGTTCTATCATGTTACATTGATATCAGTAGAGACAAAAGAAGGGAATCAATATTGCGGCCTGCAGTAAACTTCTAGATTGAGCTTTTATAACAAATTTATTTTCAAATAAATGTACATTTATATGTTAGAGGATTTCTTACTGAGGTACCCTTTAAAGAATAATCAAGCTTTATTTCTTCGATTATTACAGTAATGATCACTATCGACACTTTGTGGAAAGGGAAGTAAATCAACGTAATTTAGTAAATTTATAAACGATTTCTTCCCTTAGTCGTTTTAATAATCTATACAAATAAAATATTTATCTCCATTTAGACAAAATCTTTTTTCCGAGCGAAATGAACTGTTAATTAATCATTTCTTATGCTCCTACGTTTTATGGATTACAGTCTTATTTGTTCAACTTTCTTTTTTTTTTTTTATGTGAGGTACTCAGATGCATTTTTCTATTAAGTGATCGTCTTCAACTTAGACTTGAAATTGGCTTTGACGTCGACTTCTTTGTCGATCTGTTGCTAATGTTTTCCTCCCGTGGTTTTATTTCACTGTTATATTAAGGGCATAACATTTTTAACATGAAAAGATATTGACGAAAAAAAGATTTATGTAATTTCATAGATACCATTGAATGTATAGAAAATATAAACGAACTGGATTAACTAAACGTTTCATTGGCCTCTATTTTAGCTGTCATTTCTTTATTTACGCATAATTACATCTCAATACATTATTTCAAGTCTTTTGTTTGATTATTCACATCATTGAAACTTTCTAACCGTTGCCGTCATTTTGGATTCCACATGTATATAATAATAAGGCGTAACTTTTGGGTGGAAATCCATGATCTGTCGAGACCGACGGATGTTACACATTATATAAAACTGAATATAATAATAATAATAATAATAATAATAATAATAATAATAATAATAATAATAAATGCATAAATAAAACTCCCCGTGGCTTAGAAATATCGGGGTGGTATCCGGAAATAGCCATATCTTCATGGGCAGGACGGACTCTTTAATTTTGGTCGATAGTCATCCTAGAGGTGGTATCTTAAAAAAAAAAATACCCCTAGGTGGTTAAGGATAAAACGCTAAAAAATACAAATCAGAATGTTTACCGGGACGGTTGTCACCTGTGTAAACTAGGGCTGCATCGCTTAGAGAGGAAACAGACTAGGGTCGTAAAATCTGACACTGAAACAAACTCTTCCACACAAAGTCATCAAAAATTCTAGTTGTATTTGGAGCCCCAGGAATGATTGGAACGGGTTCAGATATACTCGGTGAAAGGAAACCTGGCAAAAGAAATAAAAAATTGTACTCGTAAGTACAGCTCACATATTACGAAGAGTTTTATCTATGTAAAATGTGTGTGATTTTAGATTTTAGGGTTGTTTTTAAATTTGAAGGATGTTTCAGCCAATTGGTCTTAGTAGCCGTTTGAGCGGACTGAGTTACCCGACGTGGAGCTGTTTCTAAGTGGATCCCAGCCGCAATCTTATTTTATAAGAATGTATGTCACAAGCAAATTTTCGCGGTATGACAACAGGTGTACACTACGCTTTTCAAAACCTCTCTTCATCTATTATCAAACTAGTTGACAAGATAAGTAAATTAGACTTTGTGTATTTGTACGGCAGCGACATATCTTTCCTTGTCGTTTTTGCATTGAACAATTTTAATAGGTAAACATTGTCAATAATGATAGCAACACGTTTGCAATTGCATATCATATTTGTATATCATAAAATTCCAATGCAGCTGCTTACCTCGCGCTTAAATACCACCTTCTCAGGTTCACCTTCTCTGCTGGCATGAAGTGGAAATATTATATTAAAACTTTTACAAAGTCTGCGGCTAGGAAATTTGATTAACTGTTTCTTGCTAGGTAATTTTTCTCACCAAAATCTATCTTATATATTTATAAGTCTAACACTCGACCATGCTTTGAATATTGCTGTCACATGTAGTCTGGTGCTCCTATTATATCTTTAGTGAGTCTCGATGAAATTCAAAGAAGAATCTGCAATGTCATTGATCGTGACCTGGTATCTCGGCTTCACTCATTTTTCCACTGCCGTAATGTAGCTCTTTTTGTGATTTCTATATAAATACTTTCATGGTGATTATACTGATGATCTTTGCACTATAGTACCCAGACTTTATGAATTTAAACACACTACTAGACTGGCTCAAAGTCTCATCATTTTAGAGTTGAATTGACCAGATATAGCCGAAAGTTCTTTGCTAACAGTTTCTTTTCTTGCAATCCTCACATATAGAATATTCTTCCGGGTTCTTGCTTTCGAGCCAAATTTAAATAAAATATCATTAGTTATCTACTGTCTTCTTGATTACTCTTCTTTTATTCTCTTTGCCCCTTAATAATCTTTTTTTGTTTTGTTTTTTCACACTCAGTAACCAGTTGTATCCCAGTGGCTTTATTGCCTTACTTGAAGTGAGAGAATTTAAAAAAAATCGTCATGGCGTTGTGTCAAAAGTTTGTCTTGCATGAGATTTTCATCAACAGCGTTATGTGACACTATTTAGCTATGGTAATTGGCTAACTAATTAACCATAGAAATTAAAACAAGAAATACTGAGGACGGAGAGAAGTTATACCGTTCGATGTTAAAAATATTTTTTTTTATTTACAAAAAAGTTACTTTTCACAAAAGACAATAAACCCGTACAAAAAGCCATATGTGAGATTTTGTCAAATTGATTAATATTGTTGTAAAGATGTGCCTTGCCGAGGGGAATATGAGAATTCAGAAAGAAAAGCAAAGCATTAAAATATCGGGCAGACTACATGGCGGTCATAAAAATTTCGGCCTGAGATGATTGCCGATACAGGGTAAAGAGAATCAATATTAATTATCTTTCCAAGATATCATTTATTTATTTTTTCTTGAGTGCCGACAAGGCAAAAGCCATATGGTATCTGTGGGAATTTTGGCATGAGAGAAAAATTTATCCAGATACGGGTGGAGAGGATTGTTATTATTTACTTTACTAAAATATCGCTTTCAGACGTTGAGTAGCAATATGGTGATTATAAAATTTTGGAAATGAGAAAAGATAGCGTGGGAGAATTGTGATCTGGTGTGATATAGGAATTTAGTTTTTCAAGAAGCCAAGGGTTCCAGTAAAAGTTAACTTCATGAAGGGACCAGATGGCAAACAGTGATTGATAGAATTGGTAAAGAGTGTTGGCTAAGTGGATTCTGAGTGATCAAAAAATCTGATAGATTTTAAGTGGCAACGTGGAATTCGTAAAAATTTTGCCAATGGTGAAAAAGGAGAATTTTGTAAACAAAAATTCTGTGTTATAATTTTAAGGAGGCCAGCTTAGCCACACCCGCAACGCCAGGATACCATTGGTCGAGTAGTAGCAATGGTGATAGGCGGAGGTGAATGGATGAGAAGGACGGAGAAGTTATCAATGCCCACTGAAAGGATTGGTACGAGATATCAGTGTGAGAGAGGAAGGGTTTAGGAAGATAGCTCCCCTGCGACCTCCCCACACTGTCGAGGGAACCCACCCCAAAATGGAAAGTGATTCATTTTCAAAAAATGGGAAATAATCAATTTTCCTGGCCTGATAACAAAGAGATTTCTTGTTGGGAATCGAGATTTATCGAGAATCCCAGGCCGCGTCTGGCCCCGCACCGGGTTTTGGTCGGTACCCATATAAACGAACGTCCTCGGGCCGTTCGACAGTTAGTCAGTTAGTTCGGGTAGCGGGAACCAGAGTTTTGCCTCGAATAAGCTGACCGAGAGATTCCACAACCTCCGACTTCGCCTCTCTTACCAATAGGAAGTTATACTGACGAACGAAGCCAAGCTAGTACCTAAGAACTAAACCAGTTGACTTAAGATACCAAAACTTGCTTAAGAAACGTAGAAGTGTCACAATCCGTAGAAAACGGACTGGGAGGAAAACATATTCCTGTATATAACAGACAGATAAAGTTAATTCGTTATTTATTAACATACTTGAACCTCTTGGGTTTTTCTTTTATTTGCTTCTTTTTCTTTACGCTTGTGCGATATCACCTTCAGTCTGGACTCATTTTACACTTCGGCACGACGCCTGATCGATCTCGTCTACCTAAGATCAAAATCACAACGTGGGTAGGTTAGACTTGAGATCGAAGCAGTTTCTTCGCTAATCAGACGTTGGAAGGGAGCTGGGAACGACGGAGCTGGTATCGAACCGGGTACGACCACCGATCCACCGGGCCACAGGCTGGTGGCAGCGACTAAGAGTCAACCCCAAAACGCCGGTGGAAGAAATATTACAGCTTCGCGCCATAACTGGGAGTTGACCACGGGCCGACAGCGCAGTGTCACAGTTAAGTCAGGTGTTAATAGCAAAAATTACA
Organism: Acanthosepion lycidas; assembly: GCA_963932145.1. Classification (NCBI taxonomy): domain Eukaryota; kingdom Metazoa; phylum Mollusca; class Cephalopoda; order Sepiida; family Sepiidae; genus Acanthosepion; species Acanthosepion lycidas. The sequence goes on from OZ010604.1 coordinate 38,697,472, forward strand.
ACTAGACTTTAGAAGAAAGTTGATTCGTACAATTAAAAAGAAAAATATGTCTGCACTAACTCCAAGATACTAGCTTCTCTAAGTTATAAAATTAGATTTGTTTTGTTTTTGTTAGTATATAAAACAGAAAAAGACATTTTTCTCATCTTTTGACATGAGAGATATCAAACATAAAATTCAACTCTACACGAACAAGAAATTTACGTAAACTTATCTCTCGCTAAGTAAGAGACGGTATAATCTTTTTACATAAAGAGATTATTAGCAAGGCTTCTTAATACTTAAAATAACATTTCGATTGCCAATTTTTTTTCTTACACGCTAACTATATCCAGTGATAAATTTTACATTATCTAGAAAAATTGTACACCATACTTTGTAAAAAATACAGGTAAAAATTTCAGAATGGATAAAACAAAAGATCTTGTAGAAAAGTCTTTTGTGTTACATTTTTATTTTTGAAAATAGGATTTTTAAAACACAAAGTAAGCATTCGTTTGTATCAATGAAAATATTTGCTAAATTATTATAAATTTACATAAACATCGACTCACTGAAGTCTTCCAGTATTTATCGTTGTTGAACACAGCCTCAGTAAAGATATGCAGATGACATTGTATTCAAGGAATAAATGAAAACAAACGTTGCGGCTGTTAGGCAAGTTACTAGCAGAAACGACCCCACCCAAAAAAAAACAATTAACCACCAGTTGTAAGCAGATGTAACATATGGTTGTTAGTAAGAATTGCTCAAGATGCGGGCTACGTCCTGAAGGTACACCGTACAAAAAAACAAGAAAATTTAAAAGGTGTAAATATTGTCCGTATATTTTCTGTTGTAATGTGTTCATATCGGAAGAGGTTTGAGGAATCATTTTATTTAAATATGATTTTTATTAACTTTTTCTGTATTGCGCGCAACACGTTGGCTTTCAGATCATTCCACTTTTAATTTTGCCAAGCACAAAATCCCGTAAACTAAAACTAGAATGAATCAGTGATGTTTTTCTTGCGTATCCGGTTACAACAGCCCAAACAATTTGAAGCATTCCCCGAAAAATATGTCGCATTTTTTGACAGATTGGACACAAAAATATTTTATTTGCGGTTTCTGTACTTACACAATTTCATGTTCAATGTATTTCTGCTGACCGTAAAAGACACGCACCAAATGAATGTGATTAGAATTTGTTCTTTCTTTTTTAAAGCAGATGGTTGCAGTTTTCTCATTTTGTGGGCAATTACCTCCCTTAGATACTCCATTTTAAAATTTCTACACGAATAAATTCCGACTTAAAAATATCAAGGATTTGTTAAAATACAAACGAACAAAGATGACAAAATGAAGACGGAGTCGAGGTCATAATTTATTGATGAATTGCTTGGTCAATGCATTTTACAGAATTCTAAATGAGAATTCGTTTTAAAAGTTTTTAGGATTTAAAAAAAAAAATTAAATCACGTCTGTAGCTACTCTCAAAATTAACTAACATGTAGCGTGTCGTCGTTATGAGACGAAATTATTATTTTCAAAAGAAATTAATAGTTTAGGTTGACGCTAATGCGAAAATGCTGCTGTTATATACGACGGTAAATCAATTAATCCGTGGCTTCGCAAGGATTAATTAGAGGAATTCTGAGTTGAAATGTTCTCTGTGTGATTAATATTTGTCACCGAATTAAGTAAAATTATGTTGAAAATATCTATGCATTGTGTAATAGGAATGATTTTTTTTATATATGTTACGCGTTTAATTATTTACGTATTTATGTAGAGTGATATTTTCCTCGTCGTTACTTTTTATAAGGAAAATATAAAACATTCATGACACTCTTTCAGGTCCAAATAAGACTTGAATTTGCAATTCCTTGATAGCTACACTACACAAGTCTGTACGTCCAGATTCAGGAGCAGTGAAGAGAGATACTCTAACTACATAGCTCTGATCAGTGCCAAAATTGTACATTAGTGTGGTTCTCTATTTATCTATATTTCTGAGATGAATGAGGTATTTTAACTATTTATACTATTTACATTGTTCGGACTGTTGTACTCATCTTTACGGTCATATTCAGAACGTTTCGGCAGTTGTACGCTCCGGGCTTCTTCAGGATCTCTCTATAATTCTGAGATAAGTATTATAACTATTTCGACTACTTACATTGTTCAGACTGTTATCCTCATCTGTATCGTAATATTTATTATCTTTCGGTCACTGGACGCTTTTTTCTTCTTCAAGATCTGTCTATATTTCTAAGATGAAGTATTTTATCTATTTTCACGATTTACATTGTTCGGACTGTTGTCCTTATTTTTATTGTCATATTCCCGATGTTTCGACCATTGTACATTACTGTCTTCTTCAGAATCTGTCTATATTTCTGAGATTAAGTATTTTAACTATTTATACTATTTTCTTTGTTCGAAATGTTGTCCTCATCTTTATTTTCATATTTCGAATTTCGAACTGCACCTTTTATTTCGTCCACTTGGTCCAGTAGATGAAAGCTTTGGTTGAAATAATCCACTGACTAGACCTGAGTCAGAGTTCTAATTTCAATACCTAGTCACAATAGAGATTAACAAAAACTTGGGGAGTCGAATTACTAAAGGGAAATAAATGAAACACATAAATCATGAAAAGGCATGACAGGTGAAACTAGAACAATCTACCCTGGTGGCCGAAATAAAGGATGCGCTTCGAAATTCTAACTTATATCATCTGAAGAACGCCGGTGTGTACAACGGCCGAAACACCATCAATATCGCAATAAAGTCAGTACAATGTAAATAGTGTAAATAATGTTGTTTTCGTTGAGGAGTAAGTTTTTGACGCCGGTATCGTCGAAGTTTACGGAGGTTTGATTGCCAATAACCTGCCAAAGCGATTTTTCGTCTGATCATTTAGTCGGCCTTAATGTCATCTGCCGTAGAGAAGCTCTATGTGCAACAGGCATTTGAAAATGAGTTGCTCTCCTTAAAGATGACGTGAATTGTCGGATTCCAATTTATATTGGGAAAAATCGTTGTACTGGAGTAAACTTACTCACTCGACCTCTTATACACTCCAGTGCACTTGCTGGCATCACTTTCATAACTGCCAGACAGTTAGGGGATCTCAGTTGCTCATTCCACCGGAAGTCATTCTTCAGAGGCGGTAAAGCTGACAGACCTCAAATTATCAAGGGTATAGACCGTTTGATATTCTTATCTGGTTTTGTCTGCCAGTACAAGCTGCTTATGGCAATATGGCGACTGTTGCCCGCAAACAGTCATTTGGAACGACAGATGAGAGTGAGAAGCTGGGATAAGAAACGACGCGGACAAACTACTCCCAAAGGAGTCCGACTCTTTCCCCAGACAGGATGCTATCTTTCCACAACACCCTAAAGAGACCATATGAAATATACAAAGTCGAAAAATGTCGATATTTTATTTTCTTTATATAAAAAATAAAATGCAAACTTAATCAGTAGTAAACATAGCAAGACAATATCTTTGTTTTTAAAAGTATACAACTAACTGATATGACAGATGGAAGTCCATTTCGCTGATATATTACATAGTAACAGGTTCACTAACTACTTATATTGGCCTGAAAATTGTGCAATTGTATTTTCCGGCCTTCCACAAGGGGACGAATATTCTATTTACCACTGTTAAATTGTTATTTAGACAGTGAATATTAATCAACATCTTGGTATTTTATATGCGAGCGCTTCTGAAGAAACATAGTTAATAAGTATGATCGATATCTATCTACCTATCTCTCGCTCTCTCTCTCTCTCTGTCTATATATATATATATATATATATATATATATATATATATATTTGACGGTTTCTCCTGCTGGATGTACGCCATTTCGAATCCTTTTTCGAAGGGTGTATCTTTTCTTTAACAAGATTTCTCGAATATTTAGGCCGACAGACAAAATAAATAAATATATTACTTAATAAATAAACACATTAATAATTAAGTGGAGTGTCTAGTCAAATATGCATGCCTACTAAAAATTACGAGATTATATATATATATATATATATATATATATATATATATTAAGAGATTATATATATATATATTAAGAGATTATATATATATATATATATATATACTTACTATATATATATATATATATATTAAGAGATTATATATATATATATATATTAAGAGATTGTATATATATATATATATATATATATATATATATATATATACTTACTTGCATTGATATGAGTTTGTGAACCTGGGTTTCACGCCCTTGCGATTGTCAGACGATCGCAAAGGCGTGAAAACCAGGGTCACAAACTCATATCAATACAATTGATTATGTTAGCGCTATCCTTGATATTGAGGATTTTCTAATAACTATCGCGCATGTATAATATATAAATAATATATCTAGAAATTATATATATATATATATATATATATATATATATATATATAAATACAAATTCACTTTTGCAGGAGGAACCAACGTCTGTTCCAACCAGCTTTGAGCGTTCGAGTACTAACAAGGTTCTATTCTGCGTTTAAAATATATTCATTCGTTCAAATATTTCTAGAAAGAATATATCTGGCCTGTTCCATATCCAAAAGGGAAACAATGTAATTTCTAAGGAATTAATAGATTCTATTTATTAATCGTATATATTTTGATTACTTCAAACGAGGCCAATATGTCACATTTTCTTTACTCGAGAAAATGTAATAAAGAAACACAGAGGACACATTTTCATTATTGTTATGGTCCGGTTCCTTGTACCACGGTGATAGTCCAAGATAGAACCAATAAAGAAGAACTCGAATACGGATATGGAATAACACAGATACATTACAAATAGGAATATATACAGAGAAGTAGAAAGTGTTAGTACGAACAATAAGGTTTACTAGTAATTGTCTGAACGCGACTCTCTTTCGGACTGCCTCTGACTCGACTGACTGACTCGCTCGCTCTGACTGACTGACACTCCTGATGGACTTCTGACGGACCTCACTCCAGATTTCAGACTGAACGGTATTTAGTCACGCCCCACCCCACGAGGGCATCATATGGCACAAGGCCGGTTTAACGTGGGATCTCCGAGCCCGTGGGGTCTGCCAAAAATATGCCCTTTGAACCCATATATACGGGTTCAGGGTTGGTTTACCTCCCCGAATGAGAATCCGCCCTTCTGCGTAGCCTCGTTCGGGTTCCTCCCCGCCGAAAGGGAGAGAGATCAACCTATCAGCCGGTCGCCCGACTTCCCACGAGGGCATAATGTGGCACAAGGCCGGTTTAACGTGGGATCTCTGAGCCCGTGAGCTCGGCCAAAAATATGCCTTAAATGGGTTCAGGCTCGGTTTACCTCCCCGAAAGAGACTCCGCCCTTCGGCGTAGCCTAGTTCGGGTTCCACCCTGCCTGAAGGCAGAAAGTTCAACAGATCAGCCGGTCGCCCGACTTCAAGCTGAACGATATTTATTTATACAAATAGTATAAAATGTGGCACAAGGCCTAAAAGGGGGTTGGGGAAGCACGGTCTTCTTCTGTCTTAATTCTAAACTTTGCTAGTCCCAGACACGGACCCAAACATACCAACAGTGTCCCAATCACCAAAACAACACATTCACTCCTACCTTTCTTACTGCGTCCACCATAATACCTCAAATTCTCTATGAAATCCTAACTAGTCCCCTTATGTACAGATATTGTTCGTTGGGGGAGGGGCATAAAACAACAATTTTTAAAAAGATCCCCAAATGAATACGTACAATATGATTAAATATTTACAAGAAACTAAACAAAAGATGTGTTAGTAATAAAAAAAACCACCAACTAATAAATGTGGCAGAAACATCAGTTAACCGGATGAAATCAATGCGGGACTCTGAAAAAATCAGGAAAACATTCATACCTCCAAGCATTCACACAGGCACACATTCATACACAACAACAAATACGAAAAATCACACACACGAAAGGCGCCCCGCATCCACCAGAGAACTGACATCACTAACCACCTAAAGAGGGAAGGGATGGGGAATTAAACAAAAGAAAAATAGGGACAGAAATAAAAGGGACCAATGCGCATGCATATCCTAGCTAAGTTAACCAAAAAAAAACCTAAACTAACCTAATATCGGGATGGGTTGACTCTGTTCAACCCTGTTAGGACAAAATCCTGAGCCTAACCGACATCCAAGTGCCACTCTAGGTCAGCCCCTTTCACTCTACACATTCGAGCAAGATTTACCCACCTTTTGCCAAATTCTGATGAAGGGAGCCGCCGCCTTTCCGTCCTAATCTTGACTTTAAGCTGATGCTTAAAGAACAAGATCAGTTGGGAAGAGGTGAACTACTCGCCATCATAGAATTCCTTCTGACGCGTCGTCCAAATCACGACTCTCATAAACCCTAGTAAGCAACAGAACACATAGTGTTCAGCCATCGTCAATTGCGGCACCACATTGCTACAAACAGAACTGGCTTCCAGGACAAAAAACTTTCCCTGCAGCATGCGAACCATGAGGCCTTCAACAAACTTGCACAACGGCACTACCGTCCTGCACTGAAAAAAGGCGTGACCAATGGTCTCGACTTCCCCAGTACAGCGACGACAGTTTGGATATTTCTCCAAGCCTGCTGAACAAAGTCTCTTGCCGACCCAGAGTGCCCCACGAATCATCAGCCAGGTGAGTGATGCCTCATCATTATTGAGACATTTCAACCCAGGCGCCCAAGGCCATATCGAGCGAGCCTCCTGCTTCGTAAGACCGAGCTCGCCAATCAAATCATCTTGAACGGCCCCCCTAACTAACAATCGATACAATGCCTTACGAGACAACGCCTGGGCGTCGGAGAGGCCATCCGACGTCTGCAAGAGGAGTTTCAAAGCACGACGACATTCGCGGTAGAAAGAGCACTCGGCACGAGGCGTACGGCCGGCCTCCTCCTCGCACGAGTGAACACTACTCAGGGATGATAAATATTTTCGGACGTCTTCTTTCCAAAAGGTGCCCACCTCATCCAATCCGCGACACATTCGGTCTAGAAAAGTAATGCGAAGCATATATTGACGAATCTCAATACTAGGCATACCCAGACCGCCCTCAGAGGGATGAAGGCAACAGATCTCGCGATATACCATAGGGGCCTTGTCTCTCCACAAGAAAGAGAACAAGATCCGTACTAATGACATTAGTCTGGCATACGGGAGTGGAAGCACAGAGAGTCGGTACAGGAGAATCGGATATATGTGTGAAACACATACCTTCGCCCTTCCCTTCAGGGAAAGTCTCCTCCGAGACCACAGATTAACCGCGATCTTGGCCTTCCCTTGTACCTCCGACCAATTCATTTCCAACTGGAGATCAGGACCGAACCAGACGCCGAGTATCTTGATCGGCCCATCCGTCCAGAGGAAAGGTCCGGGAAGAGACACTCCCTTCCACGCACTCAACCGCAAGCCAACAGACTTATCGCGGTTGATCTTGGCCCCTGTCACCATCTCATACCCACTGATCTCTTTGCTGACTTCGTTAATCTCGGCTCTGCTCGACACAAGAACCGAAACGTCGTCAGCATAGGCAGAATACCTAGCTGAAGTGGAAGCTCCAGGCGGGGAAATTCCGCGCACCACCGGATTCGCCTTTAACTTGCGAAGGAATGGTTCCAACGCAAGAACGTAAAGCAAAGGCGAGAGAGGACAACCTTGACGAATGGAGCGAGACAATACGAAATGCTTCGATCTTACCCCATTCACTTCCACCAGCGCACCGGGGGGCGCATACAAAATTCGGATCCAGGAGCAAAAGTCGGCTCCGAAACCGGCCGCCGAAAGGACAGCCTCCAGAAATCGATGGTCAACCCTATCGAAGGCCTTGGACTGATCTAAATTAATCAGCGCGGCTTCACTGTCGACTTGTTCTAAGATCAAGCGTACCATATGAAGGTTATCCTGAATAGTCCTACCCTTCACAGCACAAGTCTGTTCAGGGCCAATCAGACTAGACAGGACAAGCTGCAAACGGTTGGCTAAGATCTTCGCCAAAATCTTTAAGTCAGTATTTAACATCGTTAAATGGCGAAAGTTCCCTAACCCATCCCCACCGTTCTTGTCCTTACGCAGCAACTTGTTCACACCCCTGGTGAAGCGTTGAGGTAAAGACCCCTGCTTCATCCAGTGGTTGAAAATCAGTTCCAGTAAAGGAACAAAAACGTACGACAACCTCAAGTAAACTTCGTAGGGAAGACAATCTAATCCCGGAGACTTATCAAGGCCAACCTGCTTCAGCGCTTCCCCGATTTCCGACTCTGTAATAGGACCCTCACACCTAGCCACTTCAGCTCCCTTGAGGCAGGGAAAGTCAGCTAAATAGGCGTCGAACTGAGCAGAGCTCAGACCGGGCTCCCTGGTGAAAAGATCCTGAAAGTAATCCCGAAAGATATACCCATGTTTGTAGCCAACGTGACGCACGCTATATGTCGCCTAGACGCGTTCCGATTCTCCTCTGCACGGAGTTCAGCCGCCATATTCGTCGCCTCAGAAGACATACTTTTTAACCTAGCCCTAACTACCAGAGCTTGATCCTTCTTGATAAGCAAGGAGGACAACTCTGCTTTAGCTAAAGCTATATCCCCACTAACACGGGATTTCACTGCCCGATCAACTTTATTTTCTAAAGCCGTTTGCGCCGCTAATCTATCTAGATTGATTCGACGACTAAAATCGGCAGCAAACGTTCTAATTTTAGATTTTAAATTGTCCCACCAGGCATTTCCCACAACCGCCCTCGTCAATTCCCTTTGTATCATTAGTAACAGCTGGTCCCGGAAACCCTGATCACTAAAAAGTGAACAGTTCAATTTCCAGTAGCCAGCCAATCTAACCTTAGGCTTATCTAAGTTTACACAGACCCGGACAAGCCTATGATCCGTATAAACTATGTAATGGAAACTTGGACACCCTAAGAGCCCTACATCGACTTTCCTAAATAAGACTCGGTCCAGGTAGCTCGCAAGCGTCCCAGGAGCCGAGTTGCCACTAGTTGTTCAAGTCCATACTACCTCCCGAGGGTGTTCATTCCGGAACTTATCGACAAGATCAAACCCATCGATAAAGTCCCGAAATGGTTTCACGTCCGGGTTGTTAGTACCTTGTTTGAGCCCTATACGATCTATATCGAGGTCAAGGACGGCATTCCAATCCCCCGCTAAAACTACCCGACGAGACGTCGTCAAGAACGGCGCGATCTACCGAAACAAAGCAGGCCGCTCGGAATGGATATTGGGCGCATAAACCTCAATGAAACGTAGAACCTTATCCTTTATGGTAACATCCAGCACGCAAAGTCTGCCCGCCGGATCCGCGAAGACAAGGGTACAAGCAGCCTTCAAAGACCTGCTCACTAGCCAAGAGACTCCCCTCGAACAACCATCAAAACATGCTGAATAAAGAGCAAACCCCTTAGACAGTATGTCCTCACGATCATGAGAAGAAAACCGAGTCTCTTGCACACAACATACATTCACCCCGAAGCGCTGAAGGTCACGAGAGATCCTCACCCTGCGAGACTCGGACCTCAGGCCCCGGACATTCAAACTAGCTAACCAGAGTGCCATTGTCAAATCGATTAAGGTTGTCCTTCAGGATAGAACATGGATCGGATGAGGACACCGACAGCTCGTCCCATAGATCCGGACGCCATCTCATTTTCGACGGTATCATCTTGAGACAAGCCGTCGATGTCCGAACGGTAGGTTAATTTGAGCGCCCTATAAAGGGATCGGTGAACGAAAACGGGGACCCTCCTTTTCAGTTTTTGGTTTGCTTCGTCCATTTCCGGGTCGAGTAGGTAGGCAGCTGTTGGCACCATTTTTAGAGACGACTGGGCCTCCTCTATCATGCCCCAAATCTCCCGCGTACCCGGGCCAGTTCTAATAACGGTCAAAATTCTTGCTGCCGAAGGGAAATTTTCTGGAATTTCTACATCTAGGCCATTTATTTGTTTAAAATTCCAAAGAACTTTTATATCTTTCGGGTTCCTTGTCTGCCCTTTCAGCCTGGTCCCAGGATACGCGGCAGACGTCTTCCCCTGGGAGATAAGGTGTTTTTTTGTTTTTTTCTTTTTGTCTGTAACAGTTTGTGAATCTGGACTTCTGACCCCCTTTTTTTTGTGGTGAATGAATGGGTGTTGACATGGGTGTGAGATTGGGAGTTGTTGAGGGAGTCCATCCAGAAGGTGTCCTCACTTGAGAAGGTTTGGACGAATGCAGTGTTTTGACGGGAGAGTTTGACACAGATTTGGGCGGAGGTGGCTTAGGGAATTTAGTTTTAGATGAAGAAGGGGAAGACGGGGCAGAGGATAGGGAGCCCGGTGCCCCCAGCGATTTTTGATTTTTACCCCGCTTTGTCTCCAATTTTTCTTTTAATTTTTTAATGTCTAATATTTTCACCCAGCTGGGCTCATTTAGTTTTGGGGCTTCTGTTGCGTTTTTATCATAAGACGCCGAGGCGTCGCTCTCAGAGCTGGTAGAGGGAATGGGGCTGTAGGTGCCATTGTCCCTGGGGTCATGATGGGACTGAGGCCCCGCTGTTTGGGTCTTCCCTTTTCCCCACACTGGTCCTTCTTCGACCCTCGTACTCCATTCTTAGAATTAGGTCATTTGTTATTAACTCTTTCTTGGCCATAGCCAGGCAATCTTCTGGCGTGGGCAGCAGAATGTCCCACATGAAGAACCCGGTACCGTTAATTACTCTTTGGGGTTTTATCCCAGGGACAAAAGTGATTTAATCACTATGTCTTTCGTGAAAACCGACACCATTCTCTTTGAGAACACATCGAGCTCTTGGACATCTTTAACGAGCCCATCTTTATTTACAAGATGGGCATAACCTTTCGCCTTTTCCAAGAAATCCGCCATGTTCACTATGCAACTTGGGGGGGACTTCCAACAAGAGGGCAATTCCTCGGCCGTCTTAGCTTGTGCCTCCTTCGGCACCTCGTCATTTTTTCTAGTTTCTCCTTTTTTTTGAGCTACTAGCACGTTCTTCTAAATTTGGGCTAGCATTTGCCCGCTTCTTCGCGGATTTATCCGGCGGGTCGGCTTTAGCAGCCGTCCCGAAAAGGTCTTTTTTAACATTAGACCGACTGGCTTCGTCGGCCATATTGAATTAGCGTGGAGACTTCCACCTACGGGTCTCTATCAATAATTTTCCAAAAAAATGGGGAAAGGAGTTGGAAGAAGGCAAAAAAAAAAAAAGAAAAAACCTGGATAACCCAGGAAATTAAAAATACAAAAGACAATAAACTTTAAAAATAAATAAACTGGTAAAACTAAAAGTAAAATAAAATAAAAGACAAACTAGCTCAACTGAAATAAATAAACAGACAGGTAAGACTCTTTTTTAAAAAAAATAAAAATGGCGCCCAAAGGCAGCCGAAAGTAAAAAGAAAAAACAATAACAGAAAAACTCCTCTCTTTTTTTGTCAAAAAGAATTCAATTAAAATGTACAAGAAAAAGAAAAGAAATAAAAAGTCTGGTTTGCAACCAAAAAAATAAAGGTTTGCGGCCGAAGCCGCTAAAGAAAATAAATTAAACGCAAAGGAAATACAAACTAGTTAAACCAAAAAAAGAAGGCGACCGAAGTCGCTAATTAAATGAATAAGAAGGAGGGTATAAAATAAACAGGAAATAAAAACAAAGTTTTCTATTTCTCTTTTCTTAAACGGTACTAAATATTTTCAAAATGAAAACTGAAAATAAAATAAACAGAAAATTAAAAAAAAACAAAAAACAGTCGTCCAGTAAGACTTTGTCAAACCGGACTAAAATAAAAATAAAATATGACGGCCGAAGCCCAAAATAAAACAAACAAAAGAAATGGAAAAAATAAAATAAAAAATAAAACTTAATTAATAACTTATCAGGAAAAACTTGGTGGGCCGAATAAAGTTCGTCGACTTAAGAATGTTCTTGAAGTACTCGTAGCAAATCCTCGTGGGTCAAAAAAGTTCGTCACACTGGAAAAACAAAAAAACACAATTACAAATATTCAACTGGTCAGAAAAAGTCAGAAAAAGACTTAGGGCTGAACTCCCTGCTTCCTCTTGAGGCGCAGTATTTATTACGTATGGAAGAGTACATTAGGTTATTATGGGTAAGGTTCCGTAACACCCCCCTTCCGAAAATATTCGTAGCAGAGGTTTTTTAATATCTTTTTTTCTTTGGATCTATTTCCAAAGGTTCAGTAAATTTTCTTTTTCTAGACGATTTTCTTGTTTCTGGCATTATTTGCGGTCTTGTTATATCGAATGTGTCGAAAATCGTGTCCAATACCTCTTCTTGAGGTGGACCGTTATCTTCCTGTAACGGTCTCTTCCTTATTTGGCTTACGTATTCTTCTGTATGAGAATTGTTTTCCTTGAACTATGTACATCATATTGCCAATTCTTTTCTCAATTACCCCTTGTTCCTAGCAAGGGGTATTATTTTTGTATGCCTTGAAAAAATTTTCCCTGGGAGGAATTTTTTTTTTGGTGTGTAGGACTGTGTTACTTGTTTTGTTTTACTTGGTAGTAATTTATCGAACGCTGATCTGATTTTCCTAGCAAACATGATATCTGCCGGTGATAATGTTGATGGTGTCGCATTATTTGGCGTTATTCTATATACCTGTAGGAATTGCTGTAATGCTTTCTCCGTAGGCACATCGTACGTTTTTCGTAATGCTCTTTTGAGAGTATCCACGAATGTCTCCGCTTGTCCATTTGATCTTGGATGGTAAGGCGGGGATTTTATATGTTTTAATTGATAGATTTCGCAAAACTCTTGGAAATCTGCTGGCGTGAATTGTGTTCCGTTATCTGTTACTAAACAGTCCACTACGCCAAACCGAGCGAATAGCTCGTGGAGGAAATTGATGGTCGTTTCTGTAGTAGGATTTTGGCACCGAAACACCTCCGGCCATTTACTGTAGCTATCAACTATGATTAAATAGTAGAACCCGTCAATTGGTCCTGCATAATCTGCGTGTATTCTTGACCATAGACGATCAGTTTCAGGCCAAGGCTTATGTATGATTGGCGATGCTTTAGCTGCTAAATTACAACCCTTGCACATTTCCACCATTTGAGAAATACCCTGGTTCATATTCTTTCAATATACATACCTTCGCATTAGCGACTTCATTCTATTTTTACCCGGGTGTCCTCTGTGGAAATCATTTAGTATCCGTTTTTGTAAAGTTTTGGGGATTACAAGCCTTTCGTTGTAAAGTAGCACATTATCACATAGAGAAAAGCTGTCCGAAGTTTTCTCATTTTTTTCTGCTATTTTTGCTTTTGTTTCATTAATAAATTCGTCATTTTTTACTTCATTTTTTATGTCTTGTAATGTGACTGGGAGGTTTCTGATTGTACAACATAGTACTGTTCTTATGTCTTCTTCATTCCTAAGGGCTGCGATTACCGTATCTTCCAATGGCTCTGTCTTTGTTGGTATAAGTCTCGACAGACCATCCGCGTGCCAGATTCTTTTCGTTGGTAAATATTCCAATCTGAAATTATAGTTCAGAAGAATCGTTCCCCATCTAAGTAGTCTATTTGCCGTGTACACCGGTAGACCTGTTTTTGAACCAAAAATTGTTATTAACGGTTTGTGATCCGTCTGCAGAGTAAAGTGTCTACCATAGACGTATCTATGGAATCTTGTTACCGCGAAGATAATTGCTAGAGCTTCCTTCTCAATTTGAGAATAGTTTTTCTCCGCTGGTAGTAGGGTTCGGGAAGCATGTGCGATAGGTTTTATTGTCCCATCTGGCATTTTATGTAATATACACGCTCCGACACCGTAGGCGCTCGCATTACTTGCTACAATAATCTCTAGTTTAGAGTCATAGTTTGCAAAAAATAAATCCGATGTTAATCTCTTGATTATTTTTTTCAAATGTTTCCTGGCATTGATCTGTCGACTGCCAAACTTTTTCTTTCTTTAGCAGTTCGTTCAATGGTGCGCTAAGTTTATGCATTTGAGGTATGAATTCCTGGTAGTAATTCACTAATCCAAGAAAACTTTGTAGTTCTGTTATGCTCTTAGGAACTGGCATCTTTTTTATTGCTGTAGACCTTTCAGGGTCTTCACGTCTACCTTCTTGGTCTATTATATGGCCAAGATATTTAACTTCCTTCATGAAAAAATCGCACTTATTTTCTTTCACTTTGAATCCGTAGCTTTGAATTCTCTTAAACACTTCTTGTACATGTTGCCAGTGTTGTTCAACGCTTTCGCTATTAATCAATATGTCATCCAAATATGCTATTGGGTATTCTAGTCCTGCCAGCATCGTATCCATTGTCTGCTGGAAAATAGCTGGCGCTACTTTAATTCCAAATGGTAGTCATTGGTATCTCTACAATTCCTTGTGTGTGTTTATGCATAGTAGTTTTGAACTTTCTTCATCGACTGGAATTTGCAGGTAGGCCTCATTTAGATCAATTTTTGAAAAATATTTTCCGCCATTTAATTTAGTGAATACTTCTTCAGGACTAGGTAGCGGATAGTGGTAGGCCTTTATTGCTGCGTTCAAATCTGTAGAAAAATCAGCACAAACTCGAATTTCTCCTGATTTCTTCTTAACGTAGACCGTCGGTGCAGCCCATTTGCTGTACTCTACTTTTTTCAATATGCCCGTATTTTCGAGTCTAGATAATTCTTGGTCAATCTTTTCTATTGACGCAAACGGTACACACCTTTTTTCTTGAAAATAGGTTGAAAGTTATCCATTATTTTGATATTAGCTGCCATTTTCTTGCATCTTCCGAGATCTGGCGAAAATACTTCGGGGAAACTCGTTTTTAGTTTTCCTTTTAATTTGTCTGCCTCGGTTGATAAGCTTTTTACATTCTGGCAGTAGGTGCTAATAGGTAGATCCCACAATTCGAATTTTTGCATCCAGTCTGTCCCGAATATGTTTTCGGCATTTCTTAAGACGTACATTTTTAGTTTTTTTCTCATTCCGTTACATGTTACGTTTGAAATTATTTCACCCTCAAATTTTATCATTCTCCGCGTGACTGATCTCGCAATTTTATCCGTTTTTAACATGACAGGTTTGATCAGTTTTCTCCATGTTTGTAGATTTATGATAGTTAAGTCTGAGCCAGAATCCAGCTGTAACCTTACTTTTCTGTTTTGCATTTCAACTTGTACATATTTTATTATATTAGTCTCATCTGTTTGGTCGGTCCTCGTAATTCTTATTCTGCTTTCTTTTCTATACTAACAGTGAGAACTTTTGTGACCAATTTTTTACATGATAGACAAGTTCTAGCACGATATGTACAGTCTTTAACCCAATGCCAAGACCCACAACGATAGCATGGACTTGATGGTAGTTTCTTTTTATGTTGATTATAATTAGAAAATTTTGTTTTACCTGTTCTTGAGGCGGGAAAATCAGTTCGGTTTGTTTGTGAGGAGGGAAAATTTGTTTGCTTTGTTTGTGAGGAGAGAAAATTTGTTTGTCTTCGTACTTTGTATATGTATGCTATGCCAGCTTGTTCTATGTCTTTAGAGTCTTTTTTTATGCTGACGCATCTCTGGCAGTCTTCGGCTAGTTTTTCAAGTGTCATCTTGTTCATTTTCCAATTTAGTAAGTATTCTACGTCTCATTTCTGCGTCTTTGGTTGAAACCACACCTTGGACGTAAATTAAGCATTTGAAGTTGTCATCGCTGAGTTCCGATAATTTGAAGTCGTCACAATATTTATTAAGAATGGATGCTACGTAATCTTCGCTATCCTTTTTTGTAAGGTTCATGCATTTCCATCTATTATGAAATAGTGAAGTATTATGGCTGAAAAGTTCCGTTAGCAATGTTATAGATTCTTTGAACGTTAACTCGCTTGTTTTTCTGGGAAGGATATAATCAACGAATTTGGTATATTCGCCTGTGCCTAATTTTCTTAATAAAAGGCGTACTTTACGTTCGTCTGACCAATCTTTGCAGTCAAAATCATATAGATCTTCGTACCTTCGGAAGTAATTTGCAAAAGTTTTATCTTCGTCGGGTGCATACTTGAAACCTTCGATATTACTCCAAATAGTGTCTTGAGAGAGAACTGATTCGTTCTCGGGTTTTTGCTCCTTATTTTCCATTGCACGTATCAATAATTCTTGTATTTCCAGATGTTTTTGTTCGTACCTTTGTTGTTGTTCAAACTGGATTTTGATAAGTTCCATAATGGTTGACTTAAAATCGTCTATGTTAACGTATTTTTTTGTGTAACCTGATATTCTGTAGCCTGTGCTCGCAAAAAAAAAAGACTTTCCTTTGTCGTCAGTGAAATTTGATATCAAGAAAAAAAAAATTTCTTTTTTTTTATTTAATCGTCGTCTACTGATACGTACGACGGATAGCAAAAAAATATGTCCTCCGAGTAGAAAGTTTATTTTTCTTTAAGGGTTTTCCAGATCGTCACTTGTTATGCGTGACGTATAGTATAAATAAGTTCTCCGTGTAAAGAGTTCGTATTTCCTTTTTAGGGGTTTCTTCGTCGTCACTTGGTATGTTGACGAGAGACGATTTTGTTGTTTGTTCTTCACGTGTCAGTTCGAATCTTCGTCGCCACTGTTATGCGCGACGAATAGCAAAAAAAAAAAAAAAAAAAGTATGTCCTCCGCGTAGAGAGTTGGTTTCCTCGTCGCCACTGTTATGGTCCGGTTCCTTGTACCACGGTGATAGTCCAAGGTAGAACCAATAAAGAAGAACTCGAACACGGATATGGAATAACACAGATATATTACAAACAGTAATATATACAGAGAAGTAGAAAGTGTTAGTACGAACAATCAAGTTTAGTAGTAGTTGTCTGAACGCGACTCTGTTTTGGACTGCCTCTTACTCGACTGACTGACTCGCTTTCTCTGACGGACTTCACTCCAGACGGAACTTCAGACTTCAGACGGAACTCTAGACTTCGGACGGAACAGTATTTAGTCACCCTGCCACGAGGGCATCATGTGGCACAAGGCTGGTTTAACGTGGGATATCTGAGCCCGTGGGCTTGGCCAAAAATATGCTCTTTGAACCCGTATAAACGGGTTCAGATTCGGTTTACCTCACCGAAAGAGACTCCGCCCTTCGTAGCCTCATTCTGGTTCCTCCCCGCCCGAAGGCACAGAGTTCAACCGATCAGCCGGTCAGCCGGTCATCCGACTACAGACTGAACGGTATTTAGTCACCCACCCCACGAGGGCATCATGTGGAACAAGGCCGGTTTAACGTGGGATCTCTGAGCCCGTGGGCTCGCCCAAAAATATGCCCTTTGAACCCGTATAAACGGGTTCAGGCTCGGTTTACCTCCCCAAAAGTGACTCCGCTCCGTTCGGGTTCCTCCCCGCCCGAAGGCAGAGAGTTCAACCGGTCAACCAGTCGTCCGACTTCAGACTGAACTGTATTTAGTCACCCACCTCGCGAGGGCATCATGTGGCACATGACCGGTTTTACGTGGGATCTCCGAGCCCGTGGGATCTCTGAGCCCGTGGGCTCGGCCAAAAATATGCATTTGAACCCGTATAAACGCGTTCAGGGTCGGTTTACCTCCCCGAAAGAGTCTCCGCCCTTCGGCGTAGCCTCGTTCGGGTTCCTCCCCGCCCGAAGGCAGAGAGTTCAACCAATCAGCTGATCAGCCGGTCGCCCGACTTCGGACTGAACTCCCTGCTTCCTCTTGAGGCGCAGTATTTATTACGTATGGAATAGTCCATTATGTTATTATGGGTAAGGTCCCATAACAATTACTAACTTTTCTCAAGTACGGAGGCTGGTAGATAAAATAAATAACATTTCAAAACAAATGAAACGTTTATTCAAATATATGTATCCACTAAAAATACAGTTTAAAATAATAAAAATATGTCAAATTAAAAATAAAATCCATTAAAATCAATATATATATATATATATATATATATATATATATATATATATATATATATATATATATATATGCATGTATTTATGTACATATTCTTTATATATATTCTTTTAGATCTGCTACTGTTGGTTTATCTGTCAAACTGTGAAACCGTTTCGTCCATAAATTGACTTTTTGGCTATTTGTCTTGCTTTCGAACTTCGATATTTCGTCCTATCATGAGTCATGTGATACATTTTGAGAAAAAGTACAGATTCAACAATTTATAACATCTGAAACCGTGAATGTTCTTCTTTGTGTTATATTGGTCCTGACCTGACATCTCAACTTCAGCCCCTTTTCCAACTGCCGTAACGTTCCTTCCCTGTGCCTTTTCTATAGATATTCCATGGTAATTGTTCTGATAAACTTTCTTCTATGGCACTTAGACTTTATGAATTTGAGCGCAGTAGTAGTTGGGTGGCAAGGTCTCACCATTTTTACATTTGAAATGGCTGGGCGTAACCGTAAGTTCTATGCTAACATTTTCTTCTATCGCAATTCTTATTTATGGAACTCACGTCCGGATTCTTCCTTCCCAGTCAAATTTGATCTTCAAAAATTTAAATGCAATGTCAATCGTTATCTCCTGTATTCTTGATTCCCGTTCTGTTATTGTTTTATTTATTGTGCTTTTTTTTTTTTTTAATATTCTCTCAGACTCAGTAACCTATTGCTTCTTATTGGCATTGTTGGCGTGCTTGTGGGGAAATATTTAAAAACATAACGATCCGAGGCTTTAACAAGGTTGATGACGCTTGAGTGACCAATGTCGTAGTATTTGTTTTCTTTCCCAATGTTTGTCTCTAGACGTGAAATTTTCATTGATATTTCATCCTTCAAATCACTTTGTGTCGATTGAAAAATAGGCAATGACAAAAATCTTTTGTCTACTTCATTTGTTATGGCGTCCTTTATGTGTCTGAAGTATTGGTGGGATTTTTCTCACGTGTATTTCTCAGATCGTTTCGAATGCGAATTTAGTAAAAATTCAGAATAACAATCCCGTCCGATCGCGCATACAAGATGAAAGATTAATGTGAGATGGGGTGAAATACATTGATTATTTTAATCCTGACAGCAAACACATTTCTGAGTAAATACTCAGAAATATACTGCTACTGACGAGGAGTTTGGTATGTGCTTTTTTCTTTTCATTTTTTTTTTTTTAATGGAGCCAGGATTTCACGAAAACTAAGTAAGTCATTATATGCATTCCTGGCATCACTTATAATTGTTTTGTGTATTCTTTTTCGTATCATTACTACTTGAGGTATTATTTTCTGTCTTCGATAAATCCAACAATATAATGAAATTATTGAATAAATTTAAAATATTTCTAAAATACTTCTATTTTGCAACGTCTTACGGTTATGTGTTGTGGTGAAAAATTACGTTTTAGATTTGCTAAAATCGACCGTTTTTCTTGAATAGATGAATACTGGGTTGGTCGCAGTACTGCTTTGTAGGATTTGTTTCCTCGGTTGGGAGAAACTCAAAATAAGTCATTATATGCACTCCTGTCGTCACTTATAATTGCATTACCTAAATGCATTCTTTTTCGTATCAGTTCTAATTTAGGGATTATTTTTGTCTTCAATAAACTCAACAAAATAGTGAAATGACTCCATAAATTTGAGTTCCTCCTAAAACCACTATTGACTCATATCTTTTCCTCTGTTATATTTCTCAACAGTCTTGGTAACATCGATCGTTTTCCATTTTAGATTTATATGGGCAACACATTCACAAAGTAAATTACGAGTAATTAATTGATTATTGAATCCGAATTCATCTTAGCTTCAAGGACGTGTGCAAAAGTGATATGAGGGCGATGGACATGGACATCGCGATCTAAGATCGCCAACGATTGCTCACGTTGGATACGCGATTTTCACCGAGGGCCGGAGCGAGGAAAGACGAAACGGGAGTTTGGCGCCGGGGAGAATCGCGCTAGAACGAACGAAAACAACACGGCGACATCGTTGCCATCGATATTATCACTGCCATCTGGGCCTGTACAGCCATAATAGCAGATGAGGCATAACTTTTGGGGCGCAGATCCTAGGTCTCTGGAGACCGACGGATGCCACACACACACACACACACACACACACACACACACACACACACACACACAAATGATTATTATATAAAATTTTATTAGCCCTTTACCACTTTTACTCAGTTCCTTAAATTTTCATTTTTATGAATTGTCTCGTGTTCATTCTCTCTCGATATGCTGGCTATACAGGGGAGTCGTTGTTCTGCATTCTAACCGCGATTTTTTTGTCTCGAGACCATGTTGAAATGGTGATAGAAGCAATAAGTAATACTGAAACGACTGGCGAGATATTTCACAGATATGACGTCACAGATATGACGTCAAAGATATGACGTCACAGACGAGCGAATGATATTTTCTCACGAAATTCTCCATTAAAAATATTCCTTCTGGGGACAAAAATCCCAATTATCTACTGAACCTGTTTTTGTTTATTTTTAATCTCTTCCAACTGTAACACATTAAATATATAGAGGCAGTAAATATAAGGGGATGATAAAACACACCTCATTCAGTAGGCTATGTCTTACGTGAACTTTAGTAAAAAACAGAATTATTTTAAGACTATTGATTTCAGCTTGTAAATTTTATCCAGAACGCATTCAATGTCTTCCATAAAAATAACTTAATCATCAATTAATTTTTATTTTTTTCATCTGTATGTGTTTATGTGTTTTTATGCAATATTTTATTGATGTGATGAATTTGTTTTAAACAATTAATGAAACAATCGTGAAGAATATTCTATTATTTCTATGTTAAATTAAAAGTTTGAGTCAAACTTATTTAATTTACTAGAGTTTAATCAACGTATCAAAATTGATTTCTGTAAATTGATTGATTCTAAGTCTCTTGAGTGTTTCTGTTAAACACGTGTAACTTTCGTCTAAATTTCTGTGACGCTGTCGTTATTTACACACAGATTATTGCCATTATCTCTGTTGTTATCACAACGTTTCATCTACTTGTGCCATCCGGTTTTCATCGGGATTTGCCGACCCGGTTAATCTTCAGGGAATTTAGAACTGAACCATTTATTTAATCTATAGCGATTATTCTCATTCATGTCATCAAATTAAGTAACACTTTAATAGCTAAGTGTTTTTATTTTTTATTATTTTTTAAGCAAATCACCCCAATCAAGGCGGGAGTGCCACTAGCACGCAAGGGGTTACACAGAGTAAGAGTAAAGAAGAGTGTTTGGGAGAAGGGTAAAGAGGAGGACAGAGATCAAGGTCAAGGCATCAAAAGATGTCGATTGACATTACATTTGAATATTTGAAGATTATAGCTACCAGGGAAGCAAGTGATAGGAAGGAACTTCCACTGACGGGAGGTGCTAGATAAAAATTCTGTTGGAGTAGAAGAAATGGCTACATTTAGACGTCCCGACAGTGAAAGGGTGGGACCAAGATGCCAACCTAGTATCACACATAAATTCATGCAGTGTGAGAACCAGTGAAAGTAGCTCGTCGGAGCAGTTGCCATGAAAGTACTTTTAAATCTCACCCAATAAGTGGCTCGACATCCATTCAAATAAGAGGGTTATAGTAAATATAACAATGCTGGATGGGGTGTGTGATATTATTGGAAAGGAAGGTGTTAGGAAATACAGATTATGAGGATAAGGAAGAAAGATGACGATTGTCACTGAATTGAGGAGGTCAATATTGAAGTGATTAGGGAAGCACTCAACGCTGGCAGTTTTTTGGAAAAATAAAGTTGCCTCTCTAGAACATTGCTTTATTTTTGAACGAAGAGGAGATGAGTGTGATTCGAGACTGGAAATTGCATGATCTTTCCCAGCTGAAAGTTCATCCTAAATATACACAGATAATTACTGTTTTGTTCGATCTCCTTGCTGTACATTTGTATTAACACAGACTGCTGCTCACAGAAAAGTTAGCATTTAACCAAACGCGCACTCGATCGGAATGTAATACACGGTCGAGTTTAATCTGGTTGGTATCACATGCCTACGTCGATTGAGGACAAAAATTGGTCAAGCCTCCTAGTCACTACCATTTCTGGGGTTACCTCAAGGGCCAGGTAATATCTTTTAACATAAAAATCCAATAAATGAGGCCCCAGGTCGTATGCATATAATAACTCTCACCTCCACCGACCTACCTAGAAATTATCTATTTCCCTAGCCAAAAAGTTTCAGAAGAGAGATTATCTCCATTGATTAAATGATGTCTGTTTAATAACTATATATTTAACATTTCAACTTAGCATATAAAAATCTGGTTCTCTTATAACAATTCTAGAACTTACTAATTTGCCAAATCCACTTCTTCCTGCTTTTCAATGCGCAACAAATATGCAGTACTTAAAGGTACACAAACATTTTTCATTGAAATTATTTTATCCTAACATAGCCTCGCCAGTTTCAAGAGGTCGTTAGAGGGCGCCTATAAAAATGAGACACTTCCTGTCGTAATTCTCTTTGTTTTTTTTCTCAGCATGCTGAATTGATAACCTCACTATAACCTTGCTCATAGGCGTAGTGATATATTTCTCTTAGTGACTGAACTTATACACATTACATCATCAGTACACGCGTATCAACCAAATAAAAATTCTTAATTTGTAATGTCTTTCTTCCTTTGCATTCATACTTGTGTATTTTTTTTTTTTCACCTTTTACACCGTTATATAAAAGTCAAATGATAAAATATCGGCCTGTTGAAATTAACTCGTTTCCTTACACTTCTTTACTTGTGGAAAATATTGCTGCCACTACTTTTAACCAAACTAGAAGCCGTACGTCAAAAAACATTCCATAATACGTCGGTCAATTTCTAATTTATTTAAGTTCATTTAATCACAGTGCTGGACAAACTTTTCAAGAAAGTGCGGTTTTTCCAGAGCCGGATTGAACCAAGACAAAAACTCATTAAATAAGCTATAAGAAATTCTTTTTGACGGAGAGATCAACATATTTTCATGCTATATCCGACCTGAAGTTAATATTAGGTTGGTGCAAAAATAATGACGTAATAATGTCGTTTTTTGACGTATTTTTAACGTCAAAAAACGACATTATTACGTCATTATTGTTGCACCAACCATATATTTTCCAGCCGCCTATGCACATCTAAAATAAAAGCTTATTAAAGTTATTTAAGGCTAATGATCTTTATGATGATATCTGAGCTTTTACGTCACACAGTAATGTTCATCTCTCTTGAAATGCC
>OZ010604.1:38723202-38745702 GCA_963932145.1 Acanthosepion lycidas
TTGAGATCTTATTATCTGTCTCTTCATTAAATTTACGGGCAATTGATGTAGCAGTTTCAAACAGTTTTTTGTAGATATTCTAACAATTCTTCGATCTTCTCTTTGCGATGTTTTTGGAGGTCTGCAGGTTTTTGGTTTTGCATCTAACGTTTTATCGGTTTTATACCTGCTAATTACACGATGAACAACACTTTTAGACCTATGAACAATATCAGAAATTTCTGAAATTTATTTTTTTTCTTGATAGTTAGTGATAATGAGATTTTTTTTCTTCAAAAGAGAGCGTTTTGCGTGTAGAATTTGCCATATTGTTTAAAAATAAGGTCCTAATGATAAATGAACTTTTACTTATTGTTCAAAAGCTCCAGCGAGTTTTTTAACAACGCAAATTAAAAGTTTATGCAATTTATTAACATCGTTCCTTAACTTTTGTCCAGTAGCTTATTTCCTTTGTTCCATTTAATCTTTATTTTTAAAAAAAAACTATTATGTAAATTTTTGTAACTTTGTATAATATTTATGCATTACACCCTAATCTTTATTCGGTAAAAATTTCATTGCTAATCATGCATTACTTTTTAAGTAATGCACATATTTATGTCTTTGTTTTTTCCGTTCCTTATATTATGGCCGCTACTGTATATATATATATATATATATATATATATATATATATATATATATATATATATATATGAATGAAGAAATAGAGCCTTAAGATATAATATATTTATGGGATAAAGTTCTCAATACCTGAGATAGAGTGTGTGTTATAAAAGTGAATATAGAAGTCAACGCTTAGAGGCGACAGTCTGTTTCATGCTAGACGCAATCGTGAACGTGGCCTGACGATTGCGTCTAGCATGAAACAGACTGTCGCCTCTACGTGTTGACTTCTATGTTCACTTTTATATATATATATATATATATATATGCGTATATACGTTGTATATATATGATTGTAGTATGTTCGTGTCTATGTTAGAGGTGGTGTTAATCTCCTTTAAAAGGACATGCACAAGTATAGAATATATAATATAAAAAGCAGAAGAAAGAGTAAAAGTTATGAAAGTGAGAAAAATACCGTGAAGTGGCTCGAAAAATAAGAAAGAAAGACGTGACAAATTCCTGAAACAAATAATAAAGGTTACACTTTCATACTTGTGGCGCCGGTTGTTGACTGCCATCATAAACATTGACATTGCAATCAATCAGACACTTTCGCTTTGCCTTTATTTCTCACCAAACATTTCATTTTGTTATCTTTCAATCCTCTTTTACGGTTTGGTTCCTATTGTTGACAAATGAAACAAGATATTCATAAATAGTACAACAGATGTTTTTTGCAAGTCCACAAAAAGATTGTGTCAGACAATGAATCTCTCTCTCGCTTTGACGCGAGCGCGCGCGCGCACGCACGCACGCATGCACATACACACACACACACACTCTTTAGAGCGTTAGTGTTCTGGCTATCAGCTTCGGTTTCGAATCCTATCAGGTCGGTATGTCAAGAAAGTGACGTGATAATATGTGCATGGAGTGATGATCCTAGCACTGTAATGAGGTGCCCGAAAACCATACTACATGCTGAGCAAATCTTCTCATGAAAATTAAGTAAATAAAACTATTCAGAAGCTGATTTCTTTGTGCAATAAAATATTTGGTGGTGTGATATTTTATTATGCAATCTGAAGCTTGGTAATTTCACTGTTAGTACATGTATGACATTTTAGTTTTCGAAATGTGTATGTAAATATAAAGTTGAACACTGGAGTGAACACCAAGCAGCGATAGTTTATTTTATGCTTGAACGCAGGATAGTTGCTGGCCTGGACGCTATTTTGCAATGTCTTGCGATCTTGCTTTCTCACAAGTGACAATGACACCTTCCGATTTGCAAAGTCGACCGTTTTTCTGGAATAGTTGCATTCATATTGAAAGTGTTTATTTTGCAACGTCTTACGGTCATGTTTTGTGGTGAAAAATTAAACCTTTTCGATTTGTCAAAATTGAACGTTCTTCTTGAATATCCGCATTGAGATTGGTGAACTAGTCGCAGTACTTCTTTACAAGACTAGTTTCCATGGCTGGAAGAAGCTCAAATTGAATTATCCCTCTGCAATCCCAGAAGACGTATAGTAACATCCTTCTTGAGGTGTAAGCCCGCCTTTCACATGTGTTCTACACATTCACAAGCATGTCTGCAGCTCTGTTTGGGCTGAACATTATTATAAAAGGTTCATTTTTCATCGCCTGTGATAATTCTATCCCAGAACGTCTATTAAGAAAAAATAAATAGTGAATAAAAGTCTAGAGTTTAGGCGGAGACGTTAGAAGTAAAAAGTTGAAGAAGACTTTAGAAGCAACCGGAAATCCAGTACTCAACAGGGAACAATGGATAAACATATACAACTGTTCAAGAGACTGAGCGTGAACCGGACGATAAATAAAACTATACGTAAGTAAATACTCTACGACAAGCTGTTCTACAGCACTAGACCGAAAGGGATTCACCCAGTACAGTCTTTTTTTTAAAAATTAGCATCGGATAGTATCCTACCGGTTAGCGAGAAACGATTTTTAAATAGATAAGCGAACTGGTTGTTGGATTATCCTAAAATATTCCTATATAATAATAGCCGATATATAATAACTAATAATATAATTAATAAAATTGTTGTATAACGTATAATGTATTATGAGAAAAGAACTCGTCTTGAAGTTAAAAATGTGCTAAATTTTCTAGTCATAAATTTGATTGGATCTTTGGGACTGCATCGATTCAGTTTGAATATAGTTAAGAAACCAAAACATAGTTGATGACACTAGAGTCAAAAAGCAACATACTTCTGAACAGAAATCTGATGAGAACAGAATTTCAATCTAGAAATATCTTAAATAAACGTTTTCTATTAAATTATCAAATTAAATTATAAAATTATTAAATGGTTTAATCCTTTTTTATATTATTAATTGGTTTGTGCCCATTCTCAAATTGAAAAGAAAATTATCGGAATAGGTTCCTAAATATTACTTGTCTTTATAGAGCTGGTTCCTGGAAATTTGGGATGATATTATTGTATATAGACATGGTATAAACAAACATTTATTACAAATTGTATGTCCAACGAAACGCATTAAAACGTAAAGAAAGTGTTTTTTATTGATTATACCAACTGTCGCATTATTTGAATTTCTACAATCTTCTTTGATTTCTACTGTTTTTGTCCCAGTAGATTTTCATTTTTTGTTATTTCTTTTCAGTTTTGCATGAATATCACTTGCCCTACATATTAACACGCAATATCATGTGATGCAGAAAATATAGAATTTTTTGATTATGTGGGACGTTGATCTGTGCCAGTGGCGATAACAGGAATGATGAATACCAGCTTTTATTTTTGTTTTGAAGTCACACACATTCTCTACAATCTCTTATGAGAACTGTGCATTTGTTTGTTTATACCTAATAGAAACTGAATCAAAGTGGATTTTAGTGCAGTTATTTTTGTTCGCATTCTTCTTGGAGGATGTTTTAAATGAAGAATATTTTCAGAAAATTCTTTGAAAGGAAATGCTGATTGCAGACAATGATGGATGGATTAGCGTCTGACCTAAATGGAACCGACGAGCCGAATTGAGACTATAAATACAACTGCTTTCAGATGTTTTGGTTCGGATGCTTGAAGCAAATATCAAAATTCAAGCCGTCATGTCTCCTTGTGAAGCTTTACATCACTGACAACCCGAACTGAGTAGGGTTTAGCTTGAACACAGTGATCATAGAAACGTAACTGCAATGTATTTTCTTTGTTTAAATCTTAAGATAGGACTGAAAAAAAAAACGTTAAAAATCGTTGCCATAGTATTTCAAGGAGTCGGTAACCCTTCATATATGCGTTTAAGCGATGTAAGATAATGTGTCATTGTTCTACTTCATTTAAACGGTATCAAATGAACTGTAATTATTAGGTTGGTGCAAAAATAATGACGTAATAATGTCGTTTTTTGACGTATTTTTTAACGTCAAAAAACGACATTATTACGTCATTATTTTTGCACCAACCTAATATATATTCTTTTAATCGTAAAACATATCGAGCAGTCTTCGGGAAAATGTTTCTTAGTTGAGGTGCTGGGTCGGCGAGCAGACTCTGAAAGAGGTGATTGTGCGGTAGATTAATTCTCGAAGACATATTGTATCATATGGCTGAACTGGTTATACTGCAATCAAGGAAATCAATCACTGTATATGCTCTCATGACGTTGATATTCATGAGCAACATTTTGTGGATCCCCAGTACAAGAACAGTTTTCAGTATTTATTTCCTGCATATTTCAACATTAACTGTTTTGATAATGTTCAGTTGTAATAAATGCATGTACCTTGGTCAGTGATTTTACGCCGTTCAGAGAATAGCTGTTTATTTTACGTCGCTTAAATTGAGGATTACTATGATAACTTTGTCTTCAGAGTTCCTTTGCTTGCTGTGATTTCAATCGAGAGAGAAAAGCGACCACGTCGTAGCTGGCCGACCTTTTGATATATTATACTGATATGTTATCTTTATCTCCCTCTACCGTTCGATTCCGCCATAAAAATTATATGTTGTGGATTCACTCTCTGATGCAGCATTGGGGTCTCTACAGAGAAATTGTCTGCTACAATCGACAGATGACTTACAATGCTTCATAATGGGGATAAAGTACATTTGATATGTAACGTGTAAAAACTGTCTATATTTCTGAGGTGAAGTATTGTAACTATTTACACTATTTATATTGTTCGGGCTCTTGTCCTCATCTTCATGGCCATATTCCCGACATTTCGGCCGTTGTACGCTCCGACCTTCTTCGGGTGATATTGGTTGGAATTTCGTGGATAGACAGTTCTAATTCCACATGCAGTGCTTTTCGATATCTGTTTTAATTAGTTCCCCCTTCGTAACTCGGTTTCTGTTCATTCTCAACCGGACAAACATAGACATGAATACAATACAGGAAGTAATAATACAGAAACCTAGAAAAACAACAACTGTATATATATATTTTTTAATATGAGCTCTGATAAAAAAAAAAAAGTTTATTGAAACACCAGGTTTATGAGTCCCAAAAATTAAATAATGGATACCTAGCCCAGTGGATAAGTGCTTCGCAGTGATCCAAAATTGACTTGACCCAAAAGGTTCTGTGTTCAGTAACTGACAGAGGTGAACACAAACTTTGAGTGTTGATTTACTGAAGGGAAATAACTGAAACTGATAAATCCAAACAAAGGCATGGCATGTGGAAGTAGAACAATCTAGAACCGTAGACTAAACAAAGGGTTCGGTTTTGAAATTCCAAATATTATCACCCCAAGAAGGCCAGAACGTACAACGACCGAAGCGTCATGAATATGGCAATAAAGATGAGAACAATAATCCGTATAGTGTTAATAATTGTAGTACCCGTTAAAATGTCACGTTTACACGTTTTTCCTATTTTAATTTCCTCATTAATTATAATTCTTATTTAAATGGATGAATAAGACACTTGCGTGTTGTACAACCATAGAATACCCGTGGAAATTCTCATATTGCATCGTTAAATATTTGACCATATGAAAAGAACTTTAAGAAAATGTGTTATTACGGATAAAAGTCATTATTTTGATAAGTTGATATATATGAAATGATTTAAACATTTCCAAAACGACTGGAATTTCCAGTCTGAAAGAAAATGGGAACAAAAAGGGCGCTCAGATTCAGAAAGAGAGAGAAGAAATTTCTTGAAGATATAATCTGGAAAATGTGACGTTTACTGGGCATGAAACAGCAATCTGACGAGCTTATGTGAACAGATGCCAGAACGAAAAGGGGTGAGGAAGAATAAAATAAGAAGCATTACTAAGCGCTATTAAAAACATGGATTCCTGGAGAGCAATGATCTCCCGCATCCCAAAGGGACACAGCACACAAAAGAGAATATCAGGGCATGACGCATGTGATAACTTACTATTGTGAGACCGGAACTACCTACACAATAGACTCTTCCAGGTCTACATTAAGTATGCGACACAACACTCTAGAGAGAGAGAAAGAGAGACAGTGAGAGCCGCGTACGACTACCAGTATTGGACACTAACATATAATAAGCTCCGCTTACACTATCTTGGTAACCTGTTGTTAATATATCTTTCTTACATCTAATCCGTGTTTCCCTTCCGTGGTCCCGACTTTGGCCCCATATCAGTGGCGACGAGGATTTGAGAAACGCACTCACGGCGAAACCTCAATACCTTACCAGTTCCACATCTGTGTCGACGAATTATTCGTGAAACGCATTCACGTCGAAAACCGCAGTAACTTACCAGTCCCACATCAGTGGCGACAGAAAGCTTCGAGAATTTCGTTCTCACCATATCAATAGCGACAGAGTACTCGAAAAATACACAGAAACTCCACGCGTTCCCACAGCAGTGTTGAACGAGAAATTAAGCTGGTATTACTACATTAGCGATTTAAACGCAACACCCAGCGTCTACATTTAAAAAAATGATATATATTCCAATACTAAACATCAGTGACGAACTAGCGATTCGACATCTACGGAATATTAAAGTCTGTCCAAATAACAATACGAGAACGATTTCTTACGCACCCACACACAGAAAAAAACAGTTTGCTC
The DNA here is from genome assembly GCA_963932145.1 of Acanthosepion lycidas. Lineage (NCBI taxonomy): Eukaryota > Metazoa > Mollusca > Cephalopoda > Sepiida > Sepiidae > Acanthosepion > Acanthosepion lycidas. The sequence goes on from OZ010604.1 coordinate 38,729,875, forward strand.
ATAAAACAAACTGACAACACAAGAGCAGAAGTACTACCATTGTACGCAAGTTTTCGAAAAAAAAACTATCTATTTTTTTTTTTTTTTAATGTAACTGAGTTGAACTCCGGTATAAAATTATTCTCCCCTGAAATTCACTGAGGTTAGTTTTCTCTTTTTTGTACCTCTAAAGAATAATACTTAAGTGTGGTGAAAATATATACAATTACGTTAAAATTAACGGAACCACGGAATTGCAAAAAAAAAAACTAAACACATAATTAGTTTAGTCTAACTAATTGTCTGTCCATATTTTTTGTTTGTAAAAGAAAAAAAAGAAAAAAAAAACTATCAAGATTTTTTGGTGTACCTCCCCTTGGTTCACGGGTTTCAAAGCAACAAAAAATCGCTGTCATTTTTGTCTGCCTAAATATGGAAGATTTTCAAAAAGTAATTGCCCAAATGCTAAAAGTAAATTTGGATCAGCAACAAAAATCAGAAGAAAGACAACAACTATTTTGGAATTACATAAACAACAAATGGAATTCCAACAAATTACGCTTCAGAATGCTGAACTACAACAGAAACAACTTTACACGCAAATGCATTAAAAGGCTCAAACTCTGAAAAAGATACAATATTCTCCCAGAGTATAATCTACAATTCAATAGAAACCTTTGAATACGTACCAGAGAACGACAAAACGTTCGAGGCTTTTTACAGGTGCTACGAAGATATTTTCAACGTAGACTGTGAACAATGGCCCAGTAAAAAAAAAAGGTACGTCTACTATTGAGAAAACTGGGAACTACAGAACATAGTAGGTTCGTAGACTTCATACTACCCAAGAAAACCACACTTGGATTTTTCAGAGACAATTAAGCTCCTATCGGAACTATTCGGGCCTAACACAACCTTGTTCCACAAACGTTGGAAATGCCTGAACACAGTCAAAGACAACCAGCAAGATTTTCCAACGTTTGCAGCATCGGTAAACAAACTCTGTAATGATTTTAAACTAGCCGAAATGACTGCCGATGATTTAAGTGCTTAATTTTCGCACAAGGTCTAGTATCAGCAGAAGACGCCGAAGTCAGCTTGAGAACAAACAAGGATTGACTCTCCAAAACCTGGGAGAGGACTGTCAAAGAGTAATATCTGTAAAGTGTCACTCAAACACTATCGAGGAATCAGGTGTGGCTCAGATTAATAAAATCAGAAGCAAGTCTACCTACTATTCCCCTCAAAAAGACAAAAGGCAAATCTCATGTTCTAAATTACGCAGTAACCATAACCCAAATAGGTTAAAGGAACCGCCCGGACCATGTTACCATTGTGGTAAATGGCATTGAAATTCTGTCCAGTCAAGAACAAAAAATATTGCAAAAATTGCAATAAAGGTGGGCATACTTTAACTTCGTGCTGGTACGCCAACAGAACGAGAAAACCCAAAAATAAAATTAGGTAAGCTCAATCTGACAATATTGTCGATTGGAATTTAAGAAAATATGTAACTGTGGATATTTTCAATAAGTCCATTAAATTCCAGCTTGACTCGAGTTCTGATCTTTCAACCATTAACTGGCGTACTTGGCGAAAATTAAACAAGCCAACCTTATTAAAAACGGATAAAACAGCAAAATCTGTAACTGGCGAAAAGATTAACATTTTAAGCGAGGTAATACTTACAGTAACACTAAATGGAGTTACCAAAAAGCTCAAAGCCTATGTATTGAAAACTTCAGATAACTTATTTGGAACTGATTGGATAGAAAAATTCAATCTTTGGGATTACCCAATGAGTACATTTTGTCGCAAGATACAAAGTAAAACGTCCAATTTGGTAAATCTAAAAAAGGAACTCAAACAACAATTTTCCCAGGTTTTTTTCTGGCGGCCTTGGGAAATGTACTAAAATGAAAGCTAAGTTCAAGGTAAAAGACGGTGCACAACCGGTATTCAAAAAGAAACGGAATGTCCCTTTCGCTGCTCTAGAGCAAATCAATAAAGAGTTAGATAGACTCGAACAAGCATGTATTCTGTCAAAAACAGATTTCACCGAGTGGGCAACACTTACGGTCTACGTAAAAAAGAAGTCCAATCAAATACGAGTATGCGCAGATTTTTCCACAGGGTTAAACGATGCCTTGGAAGATCACCACTATCCTCTCCCAAGCCCTGAAGAAATTTTCAATAAACTCAATAGTGGAATTTTTTTTTCTAAAATTGACCTCTCGGGCGCATACCTTCAGATAGAGGTGGAAGAAGAAAGTTCCAAATTGCTCTGCATAAACACCCATAGCGGGTTGTACAAATACAACAGGCTGGCTTTTGGAGTAAAGTTTGCGCCTGCAATTTTCCAGCAGGTCATGGTCGCCATGCTGGGCGACCTTGACTACGTAACAGCCTATTTGGATGATATACTAGTTACTAGTAAAACTACGGCAGAGCACCGGAACCATATAATAAACGTATTCGAAAAGATACAAGAATACGGATTTAAGGTTAAGGAGGCAAAGTGTGACTTTTTTTTACCAGAGATTAAATACTTAGGGCACATTATAAATAAAGACGGTCGTCAGCCGGATCCAGAAAGAGCCAACGCGATCAGAAACATGCCGGCCCCAGATAACGTTCAAGCGTTACAAAGCTTCCTCGGCCTAGCTAATTTTTACCAAGGGTTCATTAAGAACATGCAAAATGTGAGAGGGCCTCTCAACCAACTCTTAAAAAAGGACAAACCATGGTCATGGACCCCGGAATGCCAAAACGCATTCGAGAGGATCAAGAAAACTCTCACTTCAGACCTCTCCCTCACCCATTACGACCCTAGTCTCGACATGCCCCAAGTCTCTCCTGAAGTGCGACGCTCAGGAAGGAAAAAGAAATTTACTCAACCGCTCGACGTAAATCCCAAGAGGAAAAAGTATTAACAGTTTTATTTCTTCTCTCGTTTTCAAAAAGAAAACTTATGGAAGGTAGGTATTGTGAGACCGGAACTACCTACACAATAGACTCTTCCAGGTCTATATTAAGTATGCGACACAACACTCTAGAGAGAGAGAAAGAGAGACAGTGAGAGCCGTGTACGACTACCAGTATTGGACACTAACATATAGTAAGCTCCGCTTACACTAGCTTGGTAACCTGTTGTTAATATATCTTTCTTACATCTAATCCGTGTTCTGTGTTTCCCTTCTGTGGTCCCGACTTTGGCCCCACATCACTTAATAACAGAGAAAGAAGTAGAATTTACAATATGATATATGTTGGGTTTAAAAATCTTAAACAGACCCTCTCCGTACACACACAGATGCACTTTTTCCATAGGATATTTCATGTATATCTTTCCTCTAGAAAATGTACATTGAAACTTCTTCCATGTGCCGCGGCCTTGCAGGACATAGGCGATCAAGGCTCACCTCAAAATCTAGCTCTTAGCAATGTTTTCCATTGCTAAGTCCCCTGCCCTGTTCCGCTATACATTCAAACAATCTCATCACGTAAGTGGCTCACTGCCTTCCGCAATCTGTCTTGTCCTCCATAGGACCTATGATAATTAAGCTTTCCAATTTCTTCTCCCTCATTATGTGTCCAAGAATTTCCATCTCTTGTTTCCGGATTCTGAGTATAAGTGTTCTTTCATTTGCTATTTTCTTTAAGGCTTTAGTATAACCACATTTCCGTAGGGAGATTGTCTATCATTCACTGTCATATAAGAGGATAGCAATTCAGCAATCCTGTCGTTGTTTGCAGCAGTTAGCTTTTGGAATGTTTCTTTCGCGCGTCCAATGCATGTTCAGATCGTGGGATCACATTTTCCATCCTCTTGTTACCACGCTTCTCAGATATTTAAAATTCTGTCCCTGCTTTAGATGTTTATATCTAAGTAGTTATATTTTTATATTAGCTGACTTTGTCTATTCTGTTTTGATGTGGTTCCTTTGCTCAAAACTACAAATCGTTATTTTTTATATGTATTCTGAGTAAGTATTTTTCGTATTCCAGACAAAGGCGGACACAGTTCAATCAAGTATATTTGCTTCTTATCAAACATGGCACGAATATAAGCATAAAGTTTTAGAAGCTTATCCTGTAAAGCCACTTTGTTTATCTCCTGACAAATAGTTCATTGCTATGTTATTCACTTGTTTTCAAAAGCTTCTGGCTTTATGCTTGGAGACAGAATAATAAGAGATCGAAATCAAAAGACACAAATTAAAAACATAAATAGATTATAGTGTCTGTAGGATGTTTTTTTCTTTATATATAATTCATTTCTCAAGGCAGCAGGAAATTTGATGGGAAGACACATAAGTAAACACAAAACAGGAAATGATACATTGCGAATATAATACCTTCTATAATGTTTGATCTTCTTCATATTATAATTTTAGCATTTTTACGTTTTCAGTATTAATCTCCTGATAAAAATTTCAAGTTCATATTTTTCCTGAAAACAATTTCTTTTCTTCTTATTATTATTATCATTATTGCTATTATTATTATTATTATTATTTTTATTTTCTTTGCTTTCTGGCGTTTACACATTTCTTTCCGGGTCCCACCCAGGGACCTAAGGTTAGAAATGGCATCATGACATTTTTCACTGACAAAAAAAAAAAAAAAAAAAAAATTACATAGATAGAGCCCTTCGTAAAGTGTGGGCTGTACTTGTCAGAACAATTTTTTGTATCTCCTTGAGGCATGGGCTTCCAGGAATCCCTGCAATTAGTCTACTGCAATCTTTTCCAACCAGTCCTAGGGCTCCAACTACAACAGGGATTGTTGATGTTCCCATATGCCACATTTTCGAGACCTCTATTTCAAGGTCCTTGTATTTTGACAGCTTTTTGAATATCTTCAAAGATACATTGCAGTCAGCAGGGACTGCCATATCAATAAGGAGGCAACGTTTTTGTTTGTGGTCTTTAATAACAATATCTGGTCGGTTGGCCTTGATTGTTCTGTCAGTGTGGATTGTGTAGTCCCATAGAATTGTAACAGGTCCTATCTCCGTAACTGGGTCTGGGTGGTGTTGGTACCAGTTTCTTTCAGTTTCCTTCCCGTAGAAGTTGCAGATTTTCCAGTGCAGATATTGGCCCACTCTGTCATGTCGGGTTTTATATTCAGTGGGTGCCAACATCGTGCAACCTGATACAAGATGATCAATCGTTTCTGGATATTTATCACAGAATCTGCATTTTGGGCTGACACAATATTTTAGTATATGTGCTTGATAATTCCTAGTTAGCAAGCATTGGTCCTGCGCAGCAAGGATAAAACCTTCAGTTTCCGCTTTCAACCCTGCACTGCGTAGCCACTGATGGGTACGGGTTTTGTCTACATCAGCTTGGTTGATACGGGCAGAGTATTGGCCATGAAGCGGTTTATCTTGCCATCGCTTCTGTATCTGGTCGGTTGCATTCGTCTTTGCTGTCTTTTTCAAGTATTTTGCAGTTTCAGCCGGTGTATTGTGCTGTAGTTGCATCTCTACGCCCATTTGAAGCTCCAGTTTGAATTTGTTGGCTTCTTTCATTACGGAGTAAAGACGCTTACTACTTTCATGTTCCTTGACGCATACCATCATCCAGTCTTCTGTAGTTTCCAAGTATTTTTGGAGGCCAATTGTTGTAGTTTTGTAGGACAGTTCTAGTTGAACTAATCCTCTGCCTCCTTCGGATCTGGGCACATACAGACGATCAACATCAGCTTTGGGATGATGCATGCGATAGCAAGTGAGAAGCTTTCTCGTTTTGGCGTCCATTCGCTTAATTTCAGCTATGGTCCAGTTAAGGACATTAAAGCTGTAATGCACCACTGGGACAGCCAATGTGTTTATAGCTGATATTCTATTTTTTGAGTTTAGTTCAGTATTTAGTATCAGACGTACACGCCTGTAGTACTCTTTTCTTATTTTTTCTTTCATTTGGGTGTGTTGTATGCCATCTCCTTCGCTAATTCCTAGGTACTTATAAGCTTCTTCATTCTCCAATTCCCTAATCTTTGTGACAAAATCTAAATCTATTGAGGGTGTTTCTGTAATTCTACCTTTCTTGAATGTTACTTTTGCATTATTATTATTATTATTATTATTATTATTATTATTATTATTATTATTATTATTATTATTATTATTATTATTATTATTATTATCCTTTTTCCTATTTCTTCTCCTGATTCTTTTTTCTTCTTTTTCTGCTTTTTTTCTTTTCTTCTTCATATTCTTCTTCTTTTCGACGTATTATTATTAATATTATTCTCCTTTTCTTTTTTCACCTTCTAATTCTTCTTCTTCTTCTTCTTTTTCTTCTTCTTCTTCTTCTTCTTCTTATTATTATTATTATTATCCTTTTTCCTATTTCTTCTCCTGATTCTTTTTTCTTCTTTTTCTGCTTTTTTTCTTTTCTTCTTCATATTCTTCTTCTTTTCGACGTATTATTATTAATATTATTCTCCTTTTCTTTTTTCACCTTCTAATTCGTCTTCTTCTTCTTCTTCTTCTTCTTCTTCTTATTATTATTATTATTATTATTATTATTATTATTATTATTATTCTTTTTCTATTTTATCGTCTTATTCTCCTTCTTATTCTTTTTCTTCAATCGTCTTTTCTTCTTCCTCTTATTCTCCTTCTTCTTAAAATTATTATTATTAATACTGATCTATTATTATTATTATTATTATTATTATTATTATTATTATTATTATTATTATTATTATTATTATTATCCTTTTTCTCTTTCTTCTCCTGATTCTTTTTTCTTCTTTTTCTGCTTTTTTTCTTTTCTTCTTCATCTTCTTCTTCTTTTCGACGTATTATTTTTAATATTATTCTCCTTTTCTTTTTTCTCCTTCTAATTCGTCTTCATTTTCTTCTTCTTCTTCTTCTTCTTCTTCTTCTTATTATTATTATTATTATTATTATTATTATTATTATTATTATTATTATTATCATTCTTTTTCTATTTTATCGTCTTATTCTCCTTCTTATTCTTTTTCTTCAATCGTCTTTTCTTCTTCCTCTTATTCTCCTTCTTCTTAAAATTATTATTATTAATACTGATCTATTATTATTATTATTATTATTGTTATTGTCATTCTACTTCTTTTTCTTCTTCTTCTCCATCTTTTTTTCTCCTCTTTTTCAATTGAAACTTACACGAATACATGATAATCAACGATATGAACACAGCTTTCATTAAGCACAGCTGCATCTTTCACTCGATTAAATATTCTATCCACTTCAGTAGTATAACATATATCTTTTTTACAGTCTGGGATACTATTCTTTCATTTACTAATATTTTTCTCAAACTAGACAATTGGGAAAGCCATTCAACAACGTATTCATTAAAAACCATACAACGAATAATATGAAAAACGTCTCCTTGATTCTATAATCTATTCCTAGGGTTGCGTATTCAAAAGTAAAAATCATTAACTTATTCGAAAATGAATGGAAGTTGTCATAATATATAAACACTGAAGAAAAAACGCAATGAAGTATAAAACAGCATCTCCTTTATCTGATTTTATAGGGAATGAAAGTTACACACAGCTTTCAATAAAACATTCCATACCGTTCACAATGGTAAGGCTTCAAGACATCTGTATAACGTAAACCAACATCCATTGGATAATTTTCTGAACTGCAATTTCTACCTTTGTCTATGAAATGGATTATCTTCTGCCTTAAGATTTCGACCCAGACACATACCAATAGATTATTGACATTGGAAGTATTTTTTATCCTACCAGCTGGTATCACCCAGTATGTTTTCAACTAAACAATGCTAAAGGAAATTTAAAGATGCGATAGTCTGAAGTTTTATAAGATATTTATTCAATAGGGGTAAAATAATTAAAATTTGACTGTGGGAGTGTACGCCTTTTTTGACCTGAGAATCCATGCGTCTACATTTTGAAACAAGAAAAGTACTACTTATAAGATCGGTTGTAGAGAAACCCTCTAGAAGAAGGTAATGAACGAAAAAGTTTCTTTTGACAGTAGGGGTTTATATAAGAGCCACTAGTCTGCCGCTATTTCTAGACTCTTGGCTGCTGTAGTTAATCCTGTTTCTTTTTACATGAAATCGCTAGACACCCTTCAGATTAACAACTTCACTTCAAGTATATGTGCTTCCACGAGAACAGACAAATGAGTAGAGGACAATAATAAAAATCTAAAACATCGGAAATGATTCAAAGATTTTGCGACACATACAGCATTATTTATCCGTAACCAAGAATTTCAAGGGGAGAACATTCCTAAAGAACTAGTGATTTTTTCCCATGCACTTATGGCAAAAAATACGAAGGAGATACTAGCCACCCACTAAATGTATGTATGGGGAAACATTGAAATAATGATGACGGGGAGAGACAATGAAATCAGGCAGTGCCGACCATATATGTAGGAAAAAGCTTGCTCTGAGCAATGAAGTCATTTTAATAGGCAGAAAAAAAGTTGGATAGTAAGGCAATTGAAAGAACCTACGATCATGTTAAATGTTGAAAATCTCTTCTGTAGAACGATGATTGGGGTAAATACCATCCGGGGGCCTCAAATTAAGAAAGAAAGGTGGAAAAAATGGCCGTTATTTGATTCAAGTTCAGTTCTCCCACCTGCTTTGGGACGCTCATAGAGCGCCTGCCTGAGTCAGGTACTTATACAGTGCCAATTCCCGAGGCAGGGCAATCATTAAGTTCCATTACTTGAGTACATTCAGTTTACTTGCTGAATAATTCTACACAAAGCTTTCACAAAAGCTGCAGAAATTTGCAGTAAGATTGCCCAAGAGACAAACGGTCTAGCGGTTAAAAAATATGTTTCCCGGCTTGCGATTTCAATCCCTGGGTCTATTCGTGAGTAAAAGTCACATAGCCTGATTCAGTGGAAGAAACGAACGTGACACAAAGGGAAATAACATCCGTTGAGTATGCAATAATTCTTAAACATACAAATCTGAATGAGAACAATATACACTGCGTGCCAAATTATTATCGAGATAACTTTTTTCTAATATTTCAAAAATCTTCCAATCAATTCACACAAAATTTTCACACAATGTTGGCAATACTGAGCTGCGCAATCACTGAAATGTTCGTACTGATCTGCGCAGTGTAAACAGACTGGCGCCATATTTGTTATCAGCATGGTGATTTGAGCGTGCCAAATTATTAGTATAAGAAGTATATTAAATGTAAGAATTTAGTGAATAGATGGGCCGTAAAAGCAGTTTAAGTGATGCTGAAAAAAAACTATTACCTCAGAACTCTCAAAAGGTAAATCTACCCTAGAATGTTTTTAAAATAATAGGGAAGTGTCATCAAACAGTGAAAAGTTCACCGTCGACCCTACACAAGTACGCAAAAGGGCATATAAAGGCAAGCGGGGGGTTATTTCACGTCATCTCATGTCACGACTAAAACGCGAGGCCATGAAGAACCCTGGACTTACCAGTCAAGAGATTTTCAGTCGCATTGGGGATCCTACTGTGTCTAAAAGTACTCGGTGACTGTATCTGAGGAAAATAGCAACAACAGTCAAACCCGTATCGAAGTCTCCTTTGACGAGAAATCACATCGATTGAAATGGGCCGAGGACAATATGAAGATTAACTTCTCTAAAGTTTTCTTCACAGACGAAAATCGAGCAACACTTAATGGGCCAGGAAGATGGTGCAAAGGCTGAGTAATGAACGGACAGAACCGCCATCAGTGTTTGGGACGCTAACAAGGCAGTGGAGGCGTAATGATCTGGGGTGGTATTATTAGTGGACCCATGGAGAGTACCAGATGGCGTCAAAATGACTGCTGATGCATACATAGCGTTTATGAAAGAGCATCTTGAACCGTGGATGAAAAGGCAAAGCGTTGCCTTCAGAAGGGCCATTGTTTTTTATGCAAGATAATGCTCCCTAACACGCTGCTCACAAGGCTACTGAATATTTCAAACAGTTAGGCTTCGATGGACCTTGAAAAAATGAAGTAGCCAGCAAATTCTCCGGATTTGAACCCAATCGAAAACCTTTGGAGCATCATGAAGCGAATACTGTACGCCAACGGACGACAATTCAGGAGCAACGCTGAGTTGTGGGAAGCAATTCTTGACATATCTCGCGGCATTACAGCAGATGACATCCTACAATTAACAAATTCTATGGATCGTCGACTTCTTCAAGTAATTTCAAAATAGGGAAAACACATTCCCTATTAATTTGTTTAAAACTGTGCCTTTGTTTGTATTTGTTATTTTTGTTTGATTATCTTATTTATTAGCTTCTTTTGATCATAAACATTCACGTTCAATATTAATAAACGTTTTGTTTGCTCAATTCTGGGAATTTTACTAAACATTTCTAATAATTTGGCACGCCCAAATCACCGTGATGATAACAAATATGGCGCTAGTTTGTTTACATTGCGCAGATCAGTACGAAAACTTCAGTGATTGCGCAGCTCAGTATTGCCAACATTGTGTGAACATTTTGTGTGAATTGATTGGACGGTTTTTGAAATATTAGAAAAAAGTTATCTCGATAATAATTTGGCACGCAGTGTATATTTGTGGATTGAATAAAGTGTTGTTTTTTTTAATTATCTGGGGACATATACGTGACGAAGGTTAGAGGTTACAATGGGTGAAAATTAATTTTTTTTTTTTTTTTTTTTTTTGCTCTCTTTTTTTAACACAACCATCTCCTGGAGCGGTTACTTAATCTCTCTTTTGTAGAAGTCTAATCAGGAACATTTGTTTGTTCAACACACGCAGAGCCTAACTGTGGTTTATACTACAGCTGTGCTTAGCGGACCTTAGTTACATATTTCTGTGAGATAGTGCTTGATCTATCGTTATCAGGACGCTGAGACCACCCGAATTTTTCTGCCTACGCATTTTCACAAATACGGTTTGGGTCAGCCGATGGCATCTTTTTCTAAATAATTTCTAAAGGCCTCGTAGGCTGGGATATCACCCCCACAGACCAATAACATTAAGAAGACACCTTCCTGATAAATCGATCCTGTATCAGGAAAAAAAATTAAAATAATTCCAGCAACAGAAAACCGTGATGATGCAAAATAACAAGAGCGGCATATGTCACAGGAGAATTACAATAAAAGTTCATTGCAATAAATCATGTTACGGGTTATCATGCTAAACATGTTAGTGAATTGTGTGCCGAAAATAGGATTTTTTTTTTGTTAATAAATGAAAACGATTACATTCACGCACATTGCATTTTTTCTTTCCATTAAAAATAACATGATAGAGATCAATTTAACCTTAAGGGAAATACATAGTATTTCAAAGAAAAACAATACTGCCCAGGTGGCAATAAACTTTCTTATAAAAACAGGTAAGTTCCCGAACATACGTAAAAAAATACATTCAGTCAGTTAGACATGCGTGATACACGCTTAAGCGATTATGTATATTTCGATACATGACTGACGAGGCAGATTTTTTCCCGCAGTATGTTACCATTTTTTTCTGCAGTAGACCAGTTGCCATCCAAGGCTATAGTATCCGGTCTCTCCTGCTATTTACCCATACCTGGTGGGGGAGGAGAAGAAGATTCATTCCTTTCCCAAGGGTATTAGCACGTTAGTAATGTAATGTAATGGATTCGACTGGAATTCGAACTTGGTTCTACGATTCCTCATTTTCGAGGAATCGGAGAGCCGAATTCGAATTCGAATTCCAATCCATTACATTCACTTATGTGCTAATACATTAGTATACTGATATTCTTCCTTTATTTAAAAAGGGTAAGAACCCCCCCCCCCAAAAGTTCCAATGATAGAAAATGCAATAGTAACAGAAACAATACATCGTTTCGAAAGGGGCGTTTCCGTATCGTAATTAGGTGTCGGGTTTCTTAAGACTTAAAGTTTAGTAACTGGAAGTGGCTGCGAAGAAATCACAAAGAAATTCGATTATGAATCGAACATGTTCACTCTTCCCACAAGGTCAAAAATTTAGTCCGGGAGCGATAATGTTCTGATGGCAGTAGTTTTTGACTCCGTTCAATTCATTAAACAGGCGACGCAAATGACGACATCTTTAAAGAGAGTTATTGGATTGGCAGAGAATGATGTCATTAAGCCTCAGGTCAATAGGATGAGTCACGCTGGTAGGGCGCAGAAGATATCGACATGTTCAAGCGGTGGCTACCTGATAATTATTGTGCCGTTAGCCAAATTTCTTCAAAAGAAGCTATGAGACACGTTTTCAAAAACTGAATATTCCACCAATTTGAAACCAATAAAACACGTTTTTCTATATGTTAAGATTAGAACATGGGTGTCATGGTGAGAAAGTTAGCGCGCTAACTTCACGCCCATATTAAGCACTAGATGCGTGGGAGTTAGCAGAAATTGATTTATACGCCAGACATTTATTGTAATTATTTTTCTAATAAAATTGTACGGTTTTGAATGTTGGTTGTTCTCTTTATTTTAGATTATTATTATTATTATTATTATTATTATTATTATTATTATTATTATTATTATTATTATTATTATTGTTGTTGTTGTTGTTATTGTTTTGGATGTTATTGTTGTTTCCTTTGATTTCTCTTGCATACTCATTTCCTTCCGGGTCTCAACCAGAGCTAAGGTTAGAAATGACATCATGGCATTTCCAATGAACATTTTGAAACGTAAGTGCCTACACATTTTACATAGGTAAAGCCCTTCGTAAGGTGGGAACTGTACTTGTCAGAACAATGTTTTTGTATTTCTATAAGGCATGAACTACCAGAAACCCATTCAATAAGACTATTCTGACATTTTTCCAATCTCACCGAAGGCTCAAAACTCAAATGGAATTATTGATGTTCTCATGTGTCACATTTTTTAGATTTCCACTCGCATTTTCCTCGTATTTGATGGACACATTACAGTCTGCAGGAATTGCTATGTCAATAAGAAATAATCATTTTTTTTTCTTGGGGGGGGGTCTTTGATCACTATGCCTGGGCCATTAGCTTTGATTGTTCTGTCTGTGTGTATTGTAAAGTCCCATAAAATTGTTACAGAGACTTATTATTATTACTATTACTACTACTACTACTACTATTATCATCATTATTTTTATTATTATTGCCTCTGATTTTTGTTGTATACCAATTCCCTTCCGGGTCCCAACTAGAGACTTAATGTCAGAAATGGCTTCATAACATTTTCCACTGACGATATTTGTAAAAACTGTTTTTTTAAGATCATACATATTTTAAATAAATAAAGCTCCTCGTAATGTGTGAGTTGTACATATGAGTACATTTTTTTGTATTTGATTAAGTCATGGCTACCAAGAATCGTTTCATTGAGTCTATCGGAACTTTTCACAATCAATCCGAGGGATCTAGCTACAATTTGCCAAATTTTTGAGATTTACACATCTAAATCCTTGTATTTTGAAAGATATTCAAAGATACATTACAATCTGCAGGGACTGCCATGTCAATATGAAAGCACGTTTTGTTTTTGTGGTGTTTGATCACGATCTTTGGGCAATTAACTTTGATTGTTCTGTCTGTGTGTATTGTAAAGTCCCATAAAATTGTTACGGGTCTTATTTAGCCGGGTCTGGGTTATTATTATTATTATTATTATTATTATTATTATTATTATTATTATTATTATTATCATTATTATATTTTTGGCATCTTTTCACATTTGTTCTGCTTTTCTTTTTTTTAATTTTCTTTACTCTTTTTCGTTTCACTATCCATTCTTTTGTCTTATTTCGTGTTTAGCTTTTTTTATTATCCGTCTTCCATTTTATTTTAATCCACTAATATGTTTTCTGTTTTTTTTACTCATTTTTAAAAAATTATTATTATTATTATTATTATTATTATTATTTCACTTCTTCTTCTTCATTTTGTACACCTCCTCCTTCTTTGTTTCTTTCTACATTTTCTGCTAGTCCTTCTGCTCGCCTCTCTTTATTCTTATGATGAGTTTGTGTTATCATATCTTCTAGTGACCACGCTATTTCTCTCAATATAAAATAATAAAACAACAAATTCAAAGATGATGAATTAAATTCAATGCGGCCAATTCCGTAAAGTAATTAATTCCTTCAAAAGAATCTTGCTTTCTCATTAACCACATTTAATTGAAGTGTCGTTTGGGTTCCCATTTTTGACTGGTTTCGGTTTCTTAATTTATATGGAATCACTACAGCGTTATAATTTCCTTTATGTTGTTCTCACTGTTATAATTATATAGTAAGCTCTGATGTCTCAGAAGAAAGGATGACATAGTAAAATCTGTAGAATTTAACAAATATTATAACTCGTCTTTAACAGAGAAATTTTAACTTTTTTTTACAGATTTTATATGAATGTGAGCACAACGACTTCGGTTGGAATTTGGACTTTGACGATCGACTCTGCTGTCCGCGCCCATATCCATCACGTTAGGCGTAATCTAATGCAAGGATATAGGGATTTACTAAGCCTAGCTTGGATGTGACACAAAGCCGAAGTATGGAACACCCAGTAAGGATCGAACTCATTGAATTATTTTCTAAGTGTAGCATAGGTGTGGCATAAGGCCAAATGGATTTAGTTCACTACTCAGTCGTAATTGACCTGGAGATCAAATGCAAGGATAGTGATTCACTAAGCGTAGCTTAGATGTGGTACAAGTAGAGAGGATCCATTTACGATCAAACTCACTAACGCCGGAATAGCGATTAAATAAGCGTAGCTTAGATGTGGCACAAGGCCGAAAATAAAGAGCAATCAGTGAGAAACGAAGCCACTGTTCAGTTGTAATTGATCTAGCGAAACAAGTATGCTAAACATTACACCACGTCTAATGCAGTGTGCCCATCTCATAGAGGGATTTAGTGATTTCCTGGGCTCATTACTCAGTCGTAACTGATCTAGCTATGCCAGCTTGCTAAGCATTACACCAAGTCTAATGCAGTAATGTGGAGATTTCCTAAGCCTAGTTCAGATGTGACACAAGTCCGAATGTTTAAAGCACCCACTGAGGTTCGAACTCACTATTAATTGTTCTAGCGTGACAATCATATTAACCATTACACCACATCGAGATACCCACCAAAAACCGTTTACAGTGATTTACCAAGCGAAGCTAAGTTGTGACACAAGAACGTAATTATTGAGTATCCAGTGAGGGTCGAACTCAATGTTTAGTCATAATTGATTTAACGAGACAAGCTTGCTAACCATTGTACCACGTCTAATGCAAAGGTACGACATTACAAAACGTTTATGTATTTCAAAATTAGTCGTATACCAAGGGTAATATTTTTCTTTTATTTGTGTATTTAATATCTAATCGTCATTATTCAAGCAAATCTTTTTGGTGGGATAAATTCTGATAAGTCCACGGGTTACAAAAGGAAATGACAGCCGCGTCGCAGCATTTAGAAAATGCAACCGTGGGTGTCAGGGTAAGTGTTAAAATAAGACGTTGTATAAATGACAATGTTCGTGTTGTTGTGATAATCAGTTATTTTCTCTAGCTATATCTCTCTCCTGAATGAAAAGAAGAAAATATTATTGTTTTTATTTTTATAAATATAAAGATTTTATATTATTACTGGCAAAATAAAATCCTTCTTAAAATCAGTGATTTATATTTAGATGCAGCTAGTCCCAAACATAAAATGCTAATAACTCTTATCACAGTTATATTATAAATATTGATATTTCATAACATGCTCATATTATAACAAAGTACTTTCGACTATCATAGTGATTGTCAAGAACGAGTGTTAACATTCTGATAATTTTGATAAAGAAGTTACCAACCGTTGTAGAATGATCATCCGCATTACTATTAATAGACTGTTAT
>OZ010604.1:38750702-39003202 GCA_963932145.1 Acanthosepion lycidas
AAAACTTCTTCGTTGATCCCGTGCTCTATCCATTGTATTGCCAGAATTCTTCTGTAGAACCACATCTCTGTCGCCTTAAACCTCTTCTTCTCCTGTGAGGAAATCGCCCAGAATTCACTGCCATATATAAAATTAGACATTACTTAGCCGTTAGACGAACGTCTTTTTGTTTTGTTTGTTTGTTGTGTTTTTTTTTTTTTTTTTTTTTTTTTTTTTGCTTAAGACATTTACTTGAATTTTGGAGTATCTAGGTGACATGTGCCTAGGCATCTTCTCAGTAATATTACCTTGCTCTATAGACAGTTATTTTTCTACTTGCTAGATTTTAACGTTTTAAAGTACCTCAAATGTTGGTTGTCTCTTTTGCTGACAATTAAACCTCCTTTCTTATTTACTCAATTTTCTACCACGGCTAAAGTTTTCATTCTGAGTCTGTTATCAATACAGCGTTATCTGTGTATCTCGTGCTGTTTAGATGATGTCTGTCAATAACAAATCTTAGTAAATCTTTTAGTTCGGTTGAGAATGAATTGTTTTAAATAAATCTAATAAGAAAAGCATCCTTGTTTCATTGGCCCCTTCTATTTTTGTGTATTAAATTCGTTCATATCTGCATACAGATTGTTTGATCCAAATAAAGATTACGAATTACACAAATATATTTTCCGTACAAATTAAACTTTCAGTTATATTATGTGTTGTACCTAATCAAATAAACTACAGGTAAAATGTTTGGAGAAGCCTAACATTTCCTAAAAAGCATCTTAGCATGAGATTTTTTTCGTTTTAAAAGTAAAAGATGCAATTTCTGTAACTACAGAAGATTTGCTTTTATTTTCACAAAAATATCCACTTAACTAAAAAATTATCATACAAGAGCATTATATTTTGTTTTCGTCAATAAAACCAACGCCTGCTTTACAGATTCATGGCATCCTTTCCAACAGATTTTGGAAAAAAAATGTCAGACCTTTCCAAGTATTTCTCAAGCATTAAAAAAGCTTACTCTCACTCTTTGGGTCTTCTCTCCGAACTCTCCTATCACATTCATCCTATACTAATTTAACGTAAGAGAGGTCGGGCGGTTGAGGCGGCCACGTCAGAATTTAGAAAATGTTGGTCCAACGTAATTTTGACATAATAAGTGTTTTGAATCGTTGTCTTACTGAAAAGTCAATTTACTACATTTATATGGAAACCAGATGGTATAATCAATATTAGTAGCCTAATCGAATGATATTTTCTTTTTTCATGATTCCCTTGATCTGAATCAAATCTCCAGCCCTCTTCCCACATAACAACCCACATCAAAACCGACACACCAAAATGGTTAACTCTTGGAACCACAGTTTCATCAATCAGTTTTATCTCACTACCAAAATGTTCATATTTGGATTCGTCTGTTCCCAATACATTTTATCACTTTTTCAATGTCGAGTTCTCATACGTTTTTGCTCATAATAGACTTTTCTTCTTCCGTAACAGAGGTTTCTTGATAGCTATGTTCCCCTGATCCTCGCTGACCTAAGTCAATCTTTCACAGAAGAGAGTGATACTGGCTGCTGCCGAGAGGAATTACTTTCAGCTATCAACTCTGGGGAAGTTTTACTTCAATTTCTTTTACTCCCTATTATCAGGCGTTTATCTCCAGCAGCAATTATCACTTTTGGTGTTCCAGCTCTTTTTCTGCCAACATTTGCGCTAGTTTCTAACTGTCTTCGTAACGAATATTGAACCCCATGTCTAGAAATATTCAGCTTCATTCAGGTTAACCTACTTTGAATAAAATTTCAATTTGTGTCCTCACTTTAATGCTTAGTTGCTTTCAATATGCCATTTTGTGTAAATTACTTCAAAATTTAAAAATAAATTTTAAAAAATGCTAACGATCATTTTTTTCAAAAAGAGACAGCAACATATGTTTAGTTTACAATTGAGTTAACATTTACAAGCTGTATTAATATTTACTTAGTTGAAATTGTTGGTAATCACAAAAAGTATATTGAATGAATAATGGTGAAAATATAATATTTCGCAAACAATGTATTCATAATTTAGCAAAATGCATTGTGGACAAACGAATCCAAATTTGAACTTTTTGGTAGTAAGTGACGCCTGGAGAAAAACTGAAAAATAAAAGCAAATACACGACAGTTACTGAAATTTTATCTTTTACTTTAAAAAGTACAAAAATATCTCATTTTAATGAGTTTTAGAAAGAGATGCAGTGTATCCCCAAAATGTTGTACCTGTAGTGTACCTTTGAGTAATATATGAAACATGAATATATGTTTTTTAGCACTTGTATTGATTCTTCTGTCAGCACTACGATTATAAATATATCAGATTTTCTGGAATCTTGAACGAAGCTGAATGGTTCTTGCTCAATGGCATATCTATTTTCGCTAAGTTCCAAATCTTATTGATAAGTTATGTGGAGCATTCAGCCGATACATCAGCATATGTTTATTTAGGACCGGCTACTTGGTCGTTTTATGGCCTGAAACAACATTTGAGCCATGTATTTACACAGTTTCGTCTGTTTCTACGTATGTATATAAACTGTGTAACCCCCCCAATGTATATTATATATATATATATATATATATAAAACCGAGGCCTCTCCACGTGAAGTGATCCTATGGTTTCTGTACCGAGTATGATTTTAAACGGTGTAGTTGCTGGCCCCACGCCCAAATGGTTTTGCTTTCAAAGTTGTCCTTTTTTTTTTTGTCTATTTGCATAAAAAATCTGTTAACTCCAACTTAAGGAAAGAAGAGATAGCTTCAGATATTTTCAAGTGAATGCAACGGCCACGACTAGAATTTTAACTCGACCGGCCAATCATATTTTCTGCAGCGATTGCTGATGCACTAATCAAACAGCTATGGTGTCTATATCTTTTTTTATTCACTATTTATACATGCTTCCGAATATTGCATTACACATGAACTGTATTTACCAGAGAAATCTCGTATAAAGTAACAACTACTGTGCTAGTTATTCTTATTTGCAACTCTCTTTTGGCCTGAATATTCAAGCAATCATATTAAATTAAAATATTCGCTCTCTAGCACGATTTTTCTTTAATAAGATTTCTCGAATATTCAGACCGGTAAATGAAAAAAATACCCAGGTTTAATAAATAAACTGAGTGTCTACTTAAATATAGGCTTCCAATAAAAAATAGCGTTTAAGTTCTAAAATCTGTCAGATCAATGAATAAAAATCCTCCTTTAGAAATATATATATATATATATATATATATATATATATATATATATATATATATATAAACTATGGTACAGTGATTGATGTATCATAACAGAGTTAAAATTTATATCAATAATAAATATACTCACCAGGAGGACAACTAGATAGATAGATAGATAGATAGATAATCATCATTTACTATTAAATTACGAAATTTTACTTTGTCCGTTTTTCAAATAATACAATTAACACCAGTTAGGCACATTTCGTTTCGTTGTGACGTCAAAAATGTTCTCTTTTTCTGGTGGCTTTTAACTATTCAGAATGTTCTTTTCCCTCGAGAATTTTCATTGAATGAAGGAAACACTGGTTTTGAATCGCTTCGATTCATTTCAACTACCACTTAAAATACAAGCCAAAGAAGACACCTTTCAACATTAAACTCTCACGTGGTTTCGTTCTTTCCAAGAAATTGGATCGCAAATGATGAATGATTTATCAACAGACTTTTCAAAATCGCAAACGACACAAGAAACATGAGGGTGTTTATACACATAAGCCGACACATTATAAAAATACAATCTCCTAAGATTTAAAACGAAATCCCACTACTTGATAGACTGTGCATAACTGGATTTAGTTACAGAACCAGCCTAGCAGGGATGAAATAAATACACCAAATGGATTTATGACAGGTCGAGAAAAGACCAATGACGCATTTCGAAGACAGATGATGAAAGATGTAAATCTGATCCCCAAGGAAGTTGTTCATTGCTAACATAAAGGATGATAATTCAAAAAGGAATACTACTACTACTACTACTACTACTACTAATAATAATAATAATAATAATAATAATATTCTCTATTTGACTGAGACTTAATGGCAAAATAATAAAAAACTTAGGCAATTAAAATTGCGAAATTCAATCCTGCAAGAATGTAACACCTCGTGAAACCTGAGAGAGATGTTGTTACTATTATATGTTTAGGTAAATCTGGCACAAGGCTCCTAATAATGAGCAACACATGAGAATCTAATATAGCAGCAATGGTTTATCAGCCTGTACATATACCTTGCACCGAGGAACTTGACTAAGGTTGAAGGAAACATAATGACATAAATTATTGAGAGAAAAAATATCCGCCCCTATGAAGAATCCTCGGCACAATAAAATACATTGTTTTATGGAACGATATAGCTGAGTGTTAATAAATAATATAAACAATTAATTAAAACCTGGGTAAACATATTTCAAAGATATCCCTAATATTGTTCAAAAGATAGCGCTGAGAACTTTTGTTGCAATCTAACACATACACAGCATTGCAGCAATACACCAATAGATAGATAATTTTGAAATACAGTATTTTGCTTATTGGAAATATTAAATTTAATCTGTTAGCTTGAAATTAAAAATAAAAATAAAAGCTTCAAGAAAGATTTTTCATTATTTAAAAATTCCTTTTAATCATTAGGTATCGCGAAACAGTAGATAGATAGATAGATAGATAGATAGATAGATAGATAGATAGATAGATAGATAGATAGATAAAAAAAGACTACGAAAACTATAGATAGATTAAGAAAAAAAAGAAACAAAGAAAGAAGTGTTTGATGTATGAACAAATCTAGATGAAGAAATAGAAAGAAACTGAGGCATAAACATATTTTAGCTAGCTAGCTAGCTAGCTAGCTAGCTAGATAGATAGATAGATAGATAGATAGGGAGAGAGAAAGAGATAAGGAACGAACGAACAAACGAACGAACGATCTCATGTGCGAATAAATCTAGATAAAGAAATAAACCAACTATAGCATGAATATAGACAGATATGAACATACTGAGATAGATAGATAGATAGATAGATAGATAGATAGATAGATAGAGGAGTTGTTTAACACTATTCAGATATTTCATTCCAGCAGCTACGACTAAAATCAAATCCTTTCTAGACAGTTCGAAGATATCGAAAAATAGCAAAGAAAGGTAGGCGTGTGTGTGTGTATGTGTGTGTGTGTGTGTGTGTGTGTGTGTGTGTGTGTGTGTGTGTGTGTGTGGAGGGATGGAGCGCGTGTTGGAATATGCGGAGTGATTGGAAATTTGCGTAAAAATAAATAAATAAAAAACTATGACTAGCGAATGAGGTTTGTAACCGGAGTTAGTTTATGGCTGCTATTTTTCCTTTTATCATTATTTCGTCATAAATATTTCCTGTTGGATCTTGACATTTTCTCAAGCCGAACATTTTTTTTTCTCTCTCTCTAAATCTGCGGCAGATCGACACTTGAAAAGGATTTATTGACATTTAATGAAAATAAGGCAAAGCCGAAAGAAGATGCGAGAGAAAGCTTTAAAAGCAAGAAGAAAACGTTGATTTGCAGACAATGATAGCCGCACAATTACTTACTCATGCAGCGATAACATGACAACTGTTTCTTTATTCAGTCTTCTTTTATGCTCATACTTTCCCGTTTACACCGCGTTTATTCAAACAAACGTACGCTTAAAAAACACGCACCAGTTCGCCTATGCATATTTGTGGCAATTAGCGGCCTTTGTTGTGTATCCACGTTTTTGGATGTATCTACTGATGAGTGTTTCACCGTAACAGACATTCACAACAACCTCATTAAATGTTCCACTGTAGTATTACTAACGCCATGCGTAAAGATACTGATTACACCAATTTCTGCCCAAGACTAGCCTATCAAAAACTTACAATTGATAGTCGGCGAGTGTAACATATTAACTGTAAGTCCAGCTTTCAGGAAATATCACTAAATTTAAATTATTTTCGGATTTACTGTGACTAGTATGTGTATAGTTTAGATATGATTCTGGCAGAATAGTTAACATCTAAGACAACCGAGTAAGTTTCTATATTGATATGGTCCACATTCCCCGGAAATCCATTGCCTGCTACTTTGTGCTGTTGTGGAAAATGAAAAGGGGAAATGGCTAGTTGCTGGTAGCGTCAGAAGAGAGAGTTAGGCAGCTGAACTTCAGTCCCCTGAAGCTAAAGACACGTACAGTCCAACTCCCTCGGCCTCAGAAATGACTTTTTCAGTATCAACGACGAAAATATAACCCCGGCTACGAAAAATTGAAAGCATTAAAAAACTTAAAGCAAAATTAGAGAAACATCGATAATTCATCACCATCCAAAATGGCACACGCCGCTCGGACTCTACCCCGTCCTCCCCTGTGGTAAAATTACAGAAGAAATCATCGTCTACAAACTCCCCCCTGTAAAATTACCTCTACGGCGAAGATCCCAGTCTCTTCATAAAAAAGCATTGCACACACCAAAACCCCCCAAAAAATACCAGAGACGCCTCTGCCTATCAAAAGGTAAAGAAACCCTTCAGTCAAGACAAAAGAAAAAGGAAGAAGACATCAAAATTACCATATCATTTAGGACGTCTGCCGCATTTCCCCGGCGCAGGCTGAGAGAGAGCAAAAAAATATGGCAGTAGGATAAAACAACTAAAATACCTTCTATCGATAAAAAATACGGCGAGCACGATGTAGGAGATACCCGGAATTTCCACCAAGTCAAAAGAATACTCACCGTAATTCTAACTGTGCCGGGGGTGCGGCAAATATGGAGTAAGCTCGAGGGTGACAGTGGTTCTTTTAAAATCACCCACCTTTTGCAGAAATTGAAAACGCAGAAGCAAAAAACCTTCAACAATTTTCTTCGAGAAAGGTTTCATTTTAAGTTCACCCCTTCCTTTATAGAGCTTTAAAATTAACATAACGCTGGGACATTGGCTGTCTCTCCGTAGACAGTTCCATTAAGAATGAAATGGGCAAATGTTCAATAGGAGAGGCTGATCCTGACCATTTTAAAACAGATTCCCAACTCTAATAGGGCATATCATGGTTCTCTGGTTAGTTAGTGTAAATGCTCGGAGCCTGAAGTTGGAGTCTCGCAGGGCGAGGCTCACTCACGAACTTCAGTGTCTCAGGGTGGATGTATGTTGCTTGCAGGGGACCCGTTTTTCTCGCGACCGTGAAGACATCCAGTCTAAAAGATTTGTCCTCTATTCAAAATGACTGATGGATGCTCAAAAGATGTTTTTTGCTTGGTTTGTTGTATCTGTGAAAGCGGTGTGTGGTCTTGTCTTCGCAAATCCGGTGGGAAGGCAGTACGTGCTGGATATTACCATAAAGGATATGGCTCTTCGTCTCATTGGGGTCTATGCACCCAATAACTCTGAAGAGCGGCCTGATTTCTTTCAGCAGATCGAGACGTTTTTTACGACATCTCGTCGGGTAGTTTAGCGGACGATTGTAATGCCGTATTTGACACCGATATAGATCGTATAATTACCTATCCCATCACCATTGTTTTGTTGTTGTAAAGCAACTTGATCACACCACTGGTGAACTGTTGAGGTATAAATCCCTGCTTCATCCATTTTTTGCAAATCAGTGTAACTGGTACACAGACGGGCGACTGACTCAAGTACAGTTCGTAACGAGGACCATCTAATCCCAGAGTTTTGTCCCGGTCAACCACCTTCAACGTTTCCCAGATCTCAAACTCTGCGATGATACCTTCACATCCATCCGCTTCAGTTATGGTGTCGACTTAAAATCATCTAATGAAGCAGGAGTCTCGCTCTATTTGGACTTAGGTGACCGTGTTGAAATGCCTAACATCTGTACGGCGGCGCAAGAAATATCTCAAAACTGCGTTCACTGCTGCGAATCGGTGGAGACAGTGGTTACCTCTTTCTTCCAGTGTAGGGTCATAGGCCCTTTGTCCAAGTTTATCATGTTTCACATGCTGCGCGGAGTGGTTTTCTTTTTCCTCGAGGCCCCATCTGTTTGTAGCATTTTTGTACCACCTTTGACCGTTTTGTACACCCTTGAGTATTATGGGTTTTTTTTGGTTTTGTTTTTTGTTTTTTGTTTGTTTTTGCTTACTAAACGAATCCTGACATGGATGGCGCGGCAGAAGGAATTGTTGGGGACTAGAAGTATACCTCTTCCCATCGACTATTGTTCTTTAGGCATCAGATTAAAGTCAAGATTAAGACAGAAATGAGATCACCCTTCCATCAGAATTTAGCAAAAGGTGGGTGTGTCTTGCGCATTTGTGTCCAGTAAAAATGCTGATAGAGTGTCATTTTGATGCCGGTTATTGGAAATTCTCCAGTCAACAGTGGCAACCCCACCCAAAATAGGGTAATTTAGGTTTGTTTTGTTTTTATTTTTTTGTCAAAATTAGCTTAGCGAGGTCATGTATGCTCAATGGCCCCCTTTATTTTGTCTCCATTTTCTTTAGTTTAATTTCCCTTTCCTGTTAGATGATCAAAGATGTGAGTCGTGTGGTCGATGCAGGATACTTTACGTTTTACCAGTGTGTGTGTTTTACTTTTTGTTGTTGTGCTTGTATGAGTCTGCGAGTGTTTGGTCGAATGATGGCTTGAAGTTTTAAAATCCCGCATTAATTTCGTCCAGTTAACTGATGTTTCTGACACATTTAAGAATTGTGATGAGGTTTATTACTAACTACAATTTTGTTTTGTTTTTTGCAAATAAATCTTTTCCTCGTTGGGGGTATTAATTTTTAAAAGTTGTTAATTCAAACTCACCACAGAATTATTGTGCATATGGGGACTAGATTAGTCTTCATAGAGTCGCTTAGGTAGTGTGTTGGCTGTAGTAAGAATGGTAAGTAAGAATGTGTTGTTTCGGAGCAAAGTCTATTTTATTATGATTTGATCAGTGATTGTGGCTAGCTAAGTTTAAGACAAATGAATACCAGCCTTCTCCATTCCCCATTTTTGGCCTTGTGCCATATTTGTACATGTTCATTCAATAAATATCGTTCGTTAACGCTTACTGCTAAGCAAATTCTTATTGTCTCGAAAAATTCTACTAGAGATACCAGGGTATATTCTTAAAGTTTTCCCGTGAGCGCAAACCGGTAAACGTAATACACGCTGTTTAAAAAACGGGGCGTTTACTTAAATACGGATATGCACTAAAAAATACTATTTATTTTGTGGTATACAAATGCTTTGAGAGTGCTGCTTAATTTGAAATCACTGTTGTTTTCATAAATGCTTTTTCTTTAAATTTCGGGATGTTTCTAATGTATTTGGGGGATTGTTTCTTTTTTAATTTACTCCAAGTAAGAATGTTCCATAGAGTGAATGTGAGTGAAAAGAATGTGTATTTGAAGGATTGTTTAAAGGACAAAAGAGGAACGGGATTCAAGAAAATAGAAAATGATGATTGACGTTGCATTTAATGTTTTGAAGATTGCATTTATCTGAGAAGCATGCAAACGGAAGGGAGTTCAACAGACGGGAAATGCGAGAAAAGAAGCAGCTGGAGTAGAAGAGGTGCTTGCATTTAATTTAAACAGTAAAAGTGTGTAACCTAGAGGCCAATATAGTAGCACGCTTAAATCGGATCCTTCCGCAGCTGCCATGATAATATTTATAGAAAAAAAGTCCACATTGGTGAGAAAGTGACTGAAGTAGAGATGCCAGGTCAAGCTTCATTACATTGCAGATCCTTCTTTGGATTTTATCAAGAACCTCGAGATGAAGAGCTGGAGCATCAGTCTAGATATGGAAGCAGGGACGAATGGTAGCTTTGTAAATGTGCAAGATGCACTCTGACGAGAACTGATTTTCTGCACAACACAGTGATTATTTACATTTTTTTAGATGTTTCCTGTTTTTGACATAAACTTCTTTTGCTTTGACCAATTTTAACCGTATTGAAGTCATTATGATTTTTCTTTTAATATTAACATTTCTATATTTCTCTCAGGTTCATTCATCGTGAAATTTGTAGGCAATATAATACCCGGAAGGGATAAGGCTCAAAGACGTCTTCAGTATTTACATGTTGAAGTAAATGTACTGAAATAATTTTAAACTCCTCCGATATCCTAATCATTTATTATATTTATTTATTTATAATGCCAAATATAAAGCTCACAAAATTCATAAAATTATTAGAAAACTGTTTAAAATAACATAATCTTAATAAAACAAGACACGTAATACCTCAATAACGACTACTATAATAAAGAAAGGATTTAAAGATAATATATATTTTGTTTCAACTACCTCAACAAACAATAAGAGATTTAATTAATACAAGCCAAAAAATAAATTAAACTGAAATCGGAATTTACACTATAGTGTAAAGACTGTAATAATAGTCGTAAAACAAATATATAGGTGATGATTCCAGGAATTTAAATAAAAGACTAGATGAACACAAAAGGGATCTTTTATAAAATATATAATAGAATAGGTCAGACGATAATTTCAAATTTAAAAATGTAGTTTTAAATAAAAAAGAAAGTAATTTATTAAAGCTAAAACATATTGAAAGTGCACTTATTTCAGAGTCTCCAGTGGTAAATGTACATCTATAATTATACAACATAGATCCTTTCCTGATAAAACTATATATTACAATGTGAGATATTGAATAAATATATATGAAACAAGATAAGTATTAGAAAGCAGTTAATTATCTATCTAGATGATTTTGTATTTTGCACCCCCACCTACATACATGAAAAATATTACTAATCTGAAATAGTTCTTTCGAAGCACGAAACGTCTAACGTAGGGTTTTGTTTCTTTCATTTTCTAAAACAACCAACCAATCATAAATTCTTATTTTCGAGAATTTTCGAAGTAACAATGTCAAAATTTGTTTTGGAGACATATTTGCAGAATGACACCCAGTTTTTGGAAATACATTTTCTCAGTTGTCGGGTAGGTGATCAAGTCTCTCCACCGCATCATTTTCTTTAATGTCAGTAAACATCATGGCTGTTATGGGGAAATTTATTAGAGAGAGTTCTCTTTGCCTTCTCCATGGTTTTAAATTCAAATGGATTACTTACAAAGGCTAATGATCGTCGCCTAATCTACTATTTTACCTATAATTGGAGGTAAATGGGATTGGGTTCTTGTTCTACCCAAAGGCATTAGTGAGTACAGCCTGGACATGAATTTCAACAAAACCCAGTGACTCCATTTTTCACACCGATAAACTTTAAGCCACGCACACATTCCTTTTTGATAAATATAAACTGATGCATTAACGGATCAGTTAGGAGTAAGTTTACATAAAAGACAAAAGATTTTATTAACATTGTAGGTATATATGGACGGTAAGAATAAACATATGATTACAAAATAGTTAACTCTATTATTTCGGTATAAATCTTCGATACCTAAGTTTTAAAATGAATTTTTAAAAATGCAAAATCATTCTTGAAAATTTCATTTTAGCTTTAATTAAAAATTAAATGATTAAATGTACTATTTCCAATAAACAAAATACTCTGCTGATTTTCAAATTATATACATTATAATTTTTTTTTAATTATATAGATTCGAATGTTAAATTTTTTGCTCGCTTTCACAAAATCGATAACAAGCGGCCATTTCACACATTTTAAGACATTTGTAAACAAAATTTAATTATCGGTTTTTAAAATCTCCCCAAAATAAAATATATATTTGTGATACGAAGTTTGAGGAAAAATTGCAAATTTAAAGTTAAATTAATTCGATTTGAAACGTAGTATACAAGCATTTCTTAACCACGGATTCTGTTTTTCTGACGTGTTGATTGATGTAATTAACGGGCTAAGGTGTTGAAAGCTAATTATGGATGACCAGAGTTAACAAAATTTACAAAATCTTAGTGAACGCATTTTTCAGTAATCTTTACAAATTAATATATTTTGAGCGAAAAACTACTAAAAAACATTTCTTCTATGTTGCGTCTTCTTAAAAAGTTAAAACAAAATAATTCAATTGAAGTAGGACTGCACTATAATAAATACGTAAAATAAAATTTTAAAAAAATCAAAAATATATACTTAAATAGAAATTAAAAGTAACATATGTTAAAGTCTTAAAACTTTGCAGTGATGAAATGCGTAACCTGTTGAGACATAAACACGAAATTAATTAAGAACTGTAGACAAGCGAATTTCTCAGTAATTTTAGGACAACTCTTACAACATGAAACCTTTTAATAATAATAATAATAATAATAATAATAATAATAATAATAATAATAATAATAATAATAATAATAATAATAAACTACCATACATAAAAAAGGAAATTTATAAACTAAATAAAAAAATAATTTTTAAATCTGTGTGCAAAACGTCTTATATTAAGCTTTTCAACTTTTGATTCCACTTAATTACAATATCACCTAATAGAAAAAAAAATAATGCAGTTAATGTTAAACGATTTTTGAATTATTATAATTAAAATTTTAAAAATGAATAAATATACAAATTCATTATTCTTCGAAAAGAATATTTTCTTAAGACAATAGTTTCCTAAATAATTCTTATTTACAGAAGCAGTTAAAAGCTTCTCTAAATAAATAATGTCATAGTTTTATTGCATATTTTTAGTTTACGATCTGGTGCAGATTTTGGGAAACCTACAGTAGTTTAAAAAAATGGATTATTTACTTTCTCCAAGTAGTCCAACTAAAGAACTAAAAAAAACGATTTTTAGAAAGAAAATTTAATTTCTCGAAATCTCATGAAATTAAGTAAGTGGGGGTAACATATATAAAAATAATTTTACCAATATTTTGTAAAACAAAAAGTTTAAAAAAATAATTCAATTCATTTGTGAATAAGTCCTGAAAGGTTCATTAAAATACAATAATTATTTGATTTTTGCAAGAATTTCAGAATTAAAAATTTTATTCACCTGAAAAAAAGCACAAAAACGGTAATCTTATCTATTACACCAACCGTAACGGAAAAACAAGATTTTTAACCACAAATTTTGAATGTGTAAGAAACTTTGTACTTTCATCCTAAAAATGACAAACATTTTGACGATAAAACATTGTTTTTATTACGTTTTTATTAAAAACAAGATTTTTAACCACAAATTTTGAACGTGTTAGAAAGGAGTAAAAAAAAATAAATTAATAAATAAAAAAAACTTTGTACTTTCATCCTAAAAATGACAAACATTTTGACGATAAAACATTGTTTTTATTAAGTTTGGGGCGTTGTTTTTCATCATGCCATGATGTTTTTCAGCGAAAAGTGGTGGTGTCTATTATAAAATATTTATGGAGAATGCTTGCGCGACTTTGTGGTATGAGCTGTGTGTTGGTTGCTCTATTAGTTGGTTGATTCATTACAGTGATGGACGCTAATCAAGAAACTTTGTTAATGACTTTGTTGATTAGAATCTGACTTTTTTGTCGACAGCATTATTTCTTTGGAAAGAGCAGAGTCTGTATAAGGCCTTTGGTTATGTACCTTAATGAACCTCGTTGTATGTCTGTTGTCGAACTTCGTTTCTTCGACTCAGAACCAAAAAGTATCAAAGGTAAAAGGAAAACAAAAAAACAACTGAAAGAAGCACCATAGAAAAATGGACACATAGTAAGAATTTTGAAAAAGCTCAAAAGAGATCAAAATAGTAGATAGATTGATAGGTAATCAAGGAAACTAAAACGTGTACAAGCCGCTAATGAGGACTATTAGAAGAATGAAGTCCGAATGATAACCTATTTGAATGAGAAAGAAAGAAATAGAAGAGAAATATAAAAAGAAATAAAGAGAAAAATAAAAATTAAGAAAGATAGAAGACAAAAAAGAAAAGTAGTCAGAAAAGATAAAATATATTAAGAAGACAGAAAAAAATAAATCAAAGATAATGAATGAATGAAAAGAAAACCCGAAAAGAAAGGAAGAAAGGCAGAACAGAAAGAAGAAAGAATGAAAGAAAGAAGAAAGAATGAAAGAAAGAGCTAATAACGGATAAAATCAACTTAAAGGTGTATGAAGTAAATATATAAAGGAAATTTAAAAAAAAAAGAAAGAAAGAACGAGAGAAAGAAAAGGCAAGAAAAAAGTGCGACGCATTCAAAAGCAAAGTAAGAAATAAGAAAACAAATATGTAAAAAAATGAAAGAAAAACTAGAGAAAGAAAGAAAGAAAGAAAGAAAGAAAGAGTTGGTGATGAAATAAAAAAAAAAGAGTAGAATGAAAATATGTAAATAAAATTGATAAAAAAGGAGAAACAAAGAAAGTGACAAAGAAAGAAGGAGAGAAAGAGTAGCAGTAAGAGAAACAGAGAGGCAGTAACGAATTAAAAGCAATTTGAAAAGACAGAAAAACGATGTAAATGAATTGAAGAAACAGGGGAAAAACAAAATAACAGAAAGAAAGAAAGAAAGATGGAAAGAAATATGGTAACGAATTACTAAAAAGCAATTTAATGGACGAAAAGAACTACATAGTAGAAACTGAAGAATGAAAAAATAAAATTAAAATATTATAAGAAAGAAAGAAAGAAAGAAAGAAAGAAGGAAGGAAGAAAGGAAGGAAGGAAGGAAGAAAGGAAGGAAGTGTATAGGATTAAAAAGGAAACAAGATGGGAGGATACTAAAAAGTCGCTAACGGAATCCAATATTCGAAATGGATAAAGATGTAAAGACTAATGAGTGCAAACACAAGAAACATTCAATAAAAAATGGCGGACAAGACAAAAAGCCGAATTCTAAAATGTAAAACGGCCGGAGACACAAATGTAAATATAATAAAAATCTCGAGTTGAGCATTGTGATATTCAGACATGAA
This sequence comes from Acanthosepion lycidas, assembly GCA_963932145.1. Taxonomy (NCBI): domain Eukaryota; kingdom Metazoa; phylum Mollusca; class Cephalopoda; order Sepiida; family Sepiidae; genus Acanthosepion; species Acanthosepion lycidas. The sequence goes on from OZ010604.1 coordinate 38,765,556, forward strand.
ATGATAAGGACAACAAAACACGTTGTTTCAAAGTTTCACTTCAACTGATGGGAAAAAAAGGGAATAAAAGTTTGGGCTGCATATTTTAGTAATCTTTATCTAAAATATAATCTGGTACAAGAGCAGTATTTTTCGGAAAATGAAACAGAAGCAGATTTTTCTGACAACAAAAGATGTAGTACAGAGACACAAAATGAAGCGCTCTATGTGGAACAGATTCATTTCCATATTGAATGGATTTGCAAAAGTATGATCACTCTACGGCAATTGTCCTAGGTACAATATAATGTCAGCACATTTTAAATGCTAGAAAGAATATATATATATATATATATATATATATATATATATATATATATATATATATATATATAATATTGAATTAATTAAAAACGTCTGTTTATTCTTATCATAATCCTTTCATATTCACGAATATTTTCCAAATATTACAATTAAATAACCAATATACAGAAAAATATCCGTTAGTATGACAGGATTATGATAAAAAATAAGCAGATATAATGTAATTTATTCAATCAGACATATTTAAATAAGAATACGCTACCTAAATACCCATATATATATATATATATATATATATATATATATATATATATATATATATATATATATATATATATATATATATATATATGTATATATATATATATATATGTGTATTTATGTATGTATGTATGTATGTATGTATGTATGTATATTTCTGTGTTTACTTGATAAGACACCGAGGGTGTTGAAACAAAATGGCTATTTTTGTAGTGATTTTATAACGTATTTATGTTATAATTTATTTTTTTAAAATAAATAATTATATATATATATATATATATATATATATATATAGGAGGTCAAATAGCAAGTAAGACTTATGCAAATTACAAACCCAAATGTAAAGAATTTTTCTGATGACCTAGAAAAATAAATATATTGTTATAACATGATAAATAATATTAAACTAAGATATGTGTAAATATTACGCTGAGTCATAAATTATTTCCATTTTTATTTTATTTTATTCAATTATATATTCACCATTATTTAGAACGATTTGTTACAATTTATCAAGGATAGGATTTTTTTTCTTGTAAAAGACATCCTACGAAAACAAAAATACTTCAAAGACGAACAAATGTAAGAGTGGTATTAGCACACAACTAAGATGGATGACACAAGACGAATTTAGAAAACATGCAAAAATGTTATTTAAAAAATGAATTTACACAAGTTAACTGCTTTGTGTGCCAAATTATGGCCAATAATATATATGTAAATTATCAATTAAATGAAAATGAAATATATATTTTTTTTTAACTTTTAATATTATAATGATGCATGAGAAGGTCCACAGAAAATAAAACTAAATAAATTGAAGAAAAAGAGAAATACTTCTTTGAATAGTGTTCAAAGAATAATTTGGTACAATTTTCAAAGTTTTTGGTAACAGCGAAGCACACCAGCCGGAAATTTTCCTTGATATGAGAGCTGTTCCTTTCAATTCTCGTCTAGAAATTGTCAAATTTCTTCTGTTGTTTTCTTTCTGAACCGGATCGACCTGGATTCCGGCAGATGTTGTCGACTCCGAAAATCAAATCTAGCGACCCCCTTAAATAAGTAGGTTCCAAATACACTTCTTGGAATTTGGAGGGAAACCCTTTCATTGGTTTGGGATGATAAACAAACGCTGCTGTTTTCCCACACATCAAAATTTAACAAAAATATAAATTTGAATCCGGTTTTCGTAAGAGAAATTTTTTGCCATCAAAGCATTTTTCAACGATCGAAACAGGTAACAATCGACTGGTGCAAGGTCAGGTGAATATGGCGGCTAGGATGTTCTAATATATTTCCACTTTTATTCTTGCTGTATGCGGTCGTGCATTGTCACGGAAGAGAACAACATTGTCCCTATTACAATTATCGGATATATAACTGCGTGTTCAATCTTTCATTACGCTAAAAAATTTTAAATCAATAGTACCCTGACGATCCCATTACACGAACAACAGCTTTTGTAGAAGGTTGTGGAAATTGGTCTTTGTCAGTCCAGCGTTGAACATTGTCGTATGCAACCTACTTTTCATCGCCTGTTATGACATATTTAAGCAAAGGATTCTTAGGATGATACATTCATCATTACAATTGATTCACAAAAACTGATATTATTTAAGAATCAACCTAATATTAAATTTAATTTAATTTATTTTAATTACGTGCAATCTCAGCGAGACAATTTCCCTAGATAATACCTCTTTCTCAGGTGAGAGATAACCATAATCACCTACCTCCTGAAGGGATACTCTATTTAAAAAGTACAGAAAATCTTACGAATGCAGAAAAGTCATCAATTCTTAAAGGTGATATTGTTACTTGACTCAGAAAATTCACTATATGTAGAACTAGATACTCGAAAAAAAAAACGGTGAAATTGTTATAAGAAAAATAAAGATTGTTTTATCGACACAATGATTTCAAATATAATAAGAACGCTTGAAATGATTAAATGTACTGTCATAAACATTAAGAAAATCATAGGAAATTCATTTTAACAAAAGATTTAACTAATAAGTAACTAAAGTGTTATACGTGATACATGCTTGGTTTGCTTTATTTTGTTCTACGGCATATCAACCTCAAAGGGATATGTAATGCCGACAACATTTTTAGGATAGTTTCGTATGAAGAGAATATGTATTCTTTGGTTTAGCTTGGTTTAGCATATTTTCTTTTACGGCATATAAATCTCAATGGATTATTTAATGCCGACAAGATTTTTAGGATAGGTCCATATAAATAGAATATGTATTCTTTATAAGAAATCAGTTCGTAGATCAGATTTCATTTGCGTATTTTTCTCAAAAGAGTTTTCTTTGTGGGCCAAATATTATTCTGGTATATTTTCCGAAACGTATTGCTGGTTTTATTACTATAAAAATTCTATTTCTACAATTTCATAGTGTTTTGAATCCATTTTGGTGAGTAACTATTTACCAATAGCTGGGATCCTAACATATGCTACCACTCTGGGTCAGGGTGAACCTAAGAGCAACAGCAATTAAGTGGTCGTTCCAAGCTCCTCAAAACCTCAAGATCAGAGGCCTTGCTACTGGATGTAGTTTATTATCATACCCAGGATTAGATACACACTCGGGCTCTTTTGACTAGGCAGATGTTTTCCCGCAGTAGAATCTGCGATTGACTGGTTGCCAACCAAGGCTATAGGTTCCCAGTCTGTCCTGATATTCAACACACAGCTAGGGGGAGATGGATTCATAATTTTTCCAAGTGTAATTGCACGTACTAATGAATAGAATTCAAATACACAGAAACATTATTTCAATCTAATATGGTAAAGAACCCACCGAAGAAGAAAAAAGTAATTTCATTTCAACCCTCAGATGAAAGACATGTTAACAGACTGTATCAAAGTGTAACGAAAGTAGCGTAGCTCTTACGCTGCGGGCGGGATTAGAGATATCACTCAGGCGGAACATCTATGACCGTTGACTATTTCAAAGTTATAGCAATGATTCATCAGAGATACTGAACAAACTTTAGTCTATGATATACAATTAATACAAGTAAAATATATTTTATTGATTACCTTCAGCACGTACACGGAACCCCCGGGAATTAATCCGTCCACTCCTCAGCGGGTATCAGCAATTGACTTATTATACTTTCCGATTTTTTGCAGGTGCTTTTTATTGGAGCATTTTTATAGCGTATGTGTGCGTGTGTGTATTTGCAGTCATGCATCCGTCGGTGCATATGTGCGCAAGTGTAGAATGTGGTGGTTATATGTCCTTTTCGTCGTTTTTTTTTTTTTTTTTTCATTTTACGCACACTCCTTCAACTTTTAGCTCTTTTCCCTATTATCTTGCAATGGTTGCAACTTAACTTCGAGTATTCTAAATATAGGCTGCGGTTGTTAATATAATGGGTAAATGTAGGCATATAAATAAATACTTACATTGCCATCTAAGCAATAATTCAAAATAAACAAATAAATATAATATAAGCATTAAATAAATGAATGAAATAAATATAATATACACTTACAAAATTAATTATTAATAAATGAATAAATAAACGAACAAATATTAAACATTCACACCTTCAATTCACATATAAATATATACATACACAAACAGCAGAAAACGAACAATCCTACACCCGATAATTAATACGCCAATTTATAACTCATAATGAATGTGTGGATATATATATATATATATATATATATATATATATATATATATATATATATATATATATATATTCAAGCAACAAAGGAAACATTCTATAAACCCAATAAACCAACCATCGTTGCACGCGCGAAAGCGCACAGACGAACACAAACAATACGGAAAAAAAAAACTTATACAATTTTTTCAGTTTTCTTGTTTAAGAATGTTTTTTGTTTGAAAAATAATTATTGCTAATAATTATTGCTAATTTTCCTCTAAGCATAATTTATAACTTTTACTGTTAATACTGTATGAAGCTGCTCTTTTTATAATTTTCCATTTAATTTTTGTGGGTAATATTTTTTTTATTGCATTTTTGTCGATTTTGATAGGGTTTTATTTTTTGTGTATTTTTTCTTTCAAAGAATATTTTATGGTTATAATATCTTTCGTTGTAAGTTTTTTCTGTTGCCCATATGTTTTATTTTCGTCTGTGTTAATGTTATTAGTTACGACAGCATTGTATATTATGTTATTGCTAAACATTTATTGTTAGGTGGTCAATTTTCTTAGTTTCTAATGTCACATTTTATGGTGTTATTTAGCTGGATATTATTGTTATTGTTGTTGTAATTCTTTTGGTTTTGTTGAGTATTTTTGTATTATGTTTATAATTGTATTTTTGATACAATATATATATATATATATATATATATATATATACATATATATATATATATATATGTGTGTGTGTGTGTGTGTATGAGTGTGTGTGTGTGTGTGTGTGTATTTACGCATCAAATTCTCTTTTAGTCATGGGCATGTCTGATTGAATAAATTATAAACATTATGTCTGCTTATTTTTATCATAATCCTTTTATATTCACAGATAATTTTTCATATATTACAATTAAATAAGGCAAGAAATGTTTTATAACAGTGAGAATCAGTTTTAATTCCCAAGTACTTTCCATCTCTTTCTGAGATCATCATCAGGGGTGCAACTGGTAAGGCAAAAACTGTGTGCCCCTGTCTATTACTGAATCATTTCTTTTACGTTTAAATGCTATGGCTGACACTTTTGTTTTAGCGTTTATTAGATCGTGAATCCATTGTGAATGTTTTTAATGTTAAAATGTCATGGTCGAGCGTGCATTAAAGCGTGAAAACTGTTATTTATATAGACGTTTAGAACATATTCGTTGCTGATTCTATTCAATATCGGCTTCAATTATATAATGAACATTGCTTCGATGATCAATATTTTTAATTTGTTATTTTCTTTGTGTAGGATAGCTGTCTTCTCAATCAGTATTTTCCTATACTGTAAATGTGGACAAGAATGTTGGTGTAAATGTCTCACAATAGACGAATGGTCAGCCATGTTTAGAGTAAGACGTTTTGATAATGTAGTTGTTGACCATGCTTGCCGTTGTCTCTGAATATGGAATCCAGTGAGGTCTGTAATCTCTTCAATATCAGGTTGGCAGTGGAGATATTTTGAGAGAAAAAATGGCTGACTTTACACACGTCGCATTGAATATTTTGAGCTTTCTGATTGGTTAACCCTTCTATTGGTGAACTATAAAATGAGTCAGCTCATTTTGGCTAGCTCACTAGTATTTACCCCAAAAGACTACAACAGTTGTCGTATATCCCACATGTATATTTGTTTTTCTGTCGGAGATACATTCCCCCAGGGGATATTTGAATTGATATACAAATGTTGGTTTTACGTAATACATCAGTTGATGAGGAGGAGTTATTGCGAATAATTAAATTGGTTTTATTGTATCTTGTATAATATATTATTAATTTTATTATTTTATTGTGACCCGTGGAAGATATATTGATACTAATGAGTTTTTTTTAATGAATTTCTCATCCTGTTTGTAGTTAGCATTCATCCGGTTGCAATATAAGAGTTTGATACATTTAGGATCCTTTGAGGAAGTGTCATGTTCTATTTGACGTGTGTTAAGGTTTTTAATAAATATTATTTGTCTTATTTGTTCATCTACAAAAATGAAATAGTTTTGGTATTGAATATATCCTAACTATTCAATATATTACTCCTCTTCATGTAAATAGTGAGGTCTGCAAATTCTGAGTTCTCTTAAATCGTATCCAATGAACAACAAAATAAAATCTGGAATGCTCTATTTCATTTTCAATGCGAAGCAAAAGTCTCATATAACATTCCAAAATAGAAGAGTTGTTTTTCTTGAAAAACCTAACGAATCAAAAAACTATATTATTCTACCCACAAACTCTATCACAACCACAACCGAAAAGAATGTATCTAAACCCAACATAGAATCTGCCACAACTACATCTAAAACCATCAAATACTTAATAAAAAACAAGGCAATCAGCCAAAATTTGGAGGAATTTACACTATCAAATGCAGGAATTACCAGAATAAATACATTGGAGAAACCTCAAGAAGTTTAAAGAAGAGACTATAGGAACAAAAAAGGAACATTTTACATAACAACACGTAAGACGCATTGGTTGTTCACCTTAACAAAACAGACCACAATTTTGATATAGTAAAAGTAAGAGATTTGATAAAAAAAATACAATTTAGACTATGAATCCAAATGATTAGGAGACTCATATCCAAATCTGGAACAGCTAGATTCTAATTAATGTCTCCAATAACCATGGAGAATAGTGCAACGTAAATGCAACTATTCCAAAAGAAACTAGAACTGTATATGCAAGTTCATTAGTGTACAATATTTATGTTTGATGTTGCTTTCTGACACTGATCAGTACTCGTTCAGAATATTTTGAGCCGTGACTACAGTGGACTGGAAACTGTTGGGAAACATCCCAGACTGAATACAATTGAAACTTTACGGGAAATTATCAAAATCAAAGGTACACAAAAACAACCTTCAAATACCGAAACACTGAGAGAGGCTATTAAAAATATTTAGAAAAAAAAATCTCGTTTGACTTCTGTAACAACTTGAGGCTCAGTAATCCCCGCCGCATACAAGCAGTAATAAAAAACAAAGGAGGTCGTACAAAATACTGACCGCTGGATTATTAGACTTGAAATATTTAAAGAACATTGTCATTTACAAATCTGTGAGTAAAATTGAGTCAGCCATTAAACTTGAAGTAGAATTATAAAGTGGTCTTAAATATGTGTCAATAACTGAATTTGCATTGTAGCGTTACAAAACTGGTAATAAGATCTTGTCTACCATACTGAAAACAGTGACTTCCTGATAACAACTAAAAGAGTCGAAAGTACTTAACCAAAAAGCAGGACTCGCGTTCAATGCAGACTTTAAAATATACGCATCTATACAATTCGCTGCTACAGAAGTTGTAAAAAGCTCGGCTGATTATATCACTGCAGAAAGTAACTAATTACTACTGCCATGATTTATCTTTACAACAGTTAGTTTAGGCTAAAGCTTAACCGTTTCTGCCATATCTTGTCTAGAATTCATAATCCCTGGCACAGTCTTGTGACGGGTGAATTTTCCACGCGACATCCTCTTTCGTATAGACGCTACATCCGAAGCGTTTTCTTACCATTTCACTCTTTCCATGTACAGATGACCTCCATTCAAGCGTTGCGGCAGTACACAGCTTTACTTCTACTACAGGTCATATTAATCCCAATGAGTAAAAAAAAATCACTCTTATTTCCCCCGAGTTCGAAATTTTAAGAAAGGAATTCTAATGAAACATCTTTTCCCAAGACCTGCTACTTTATCTGTTCTGGTTTCTCACGCAATTCTCAGTTCCAACCCGATTCTATTTCATTGATATTATATATCTCATTCATCACCAACAATTCGACTGTAATCCTATACCTCGAGTGGCTCTGGAGCCTTGCATTGGGTAAAACACAGTAGAAAGTAAATAAAAGACTTTTGGTCTGTTTATACTAATTGATTTGAATGTTCAAAAATCTTTTAAAATTACAATGAAAGCCAGGAACAGATAGAATTTATCGATTGAATTTAAGAACACACACATACATACATACATACATACATATATATATATATATATATATACATTTATATATGTGTGTATATATATATACATATATATATATACATATATATATATATATATATATATATATATATATATATATATATATACATACATATATATATATATATATATATATATATATATATAAGGTTTGTAGCTGGGACCCATCATTTCACGAACACAAGGATAAATCGTCACAATTATTTTCGTAAGTTTTCTTGGACAGCTTCTTCCCAATAATTGTTGCTTTGTGGATCCGACTCCCAGTACGATGACTTCCCAATCGCTACAAACCTATCATTTTCAATTAACCATTATATCTCCTGCCTAGACTCATGATCTACATTTTTCTTATGAGCATACAACACCGCACACTTAAATTTAACTGGCCCTTCAGCCATATATTGGCTGAAGATTATAATTTAAAAAAAAAGCAGAACTTAACGACTTCAATACTGGAAAAGCATTCTGGTTGCTTAATCTGCTGACATTTATTACTTCTTCCTCAAATCCCAACACACCTTCCTTAACTACAGCCTGTAGGCGCCTCTATAAAGAGGTGAAATGCGTCGTTTGAATTCCTTTTCTAATTATTATCTCCAAATTTCCTCGAATATTATTCTACATCCAATTAACACCCACACGTAAAAGTTTAAGTACAAAGATCAATTCAATTTATTTGTTAAGAATTTGTTGTTCCATTTCAGAACATTTTCCTGATTTAAAGTGAAAATTTTAATATAAATTGCCTGAGTAATTCTGCTTTCGTAAAATCTTGGAAATGGTCTTTGATTAATAAAAAAGTAACTATTTATGAATTGTTTTTTGTGCTAGGCCAATTTCATTTATATATATATGGACAGAGAGACAGAGAGAGAGAGATATTACCTAACATTAAAAACAGACAAATTAAACGCATCACTTTCTATAAAAAACTAAAAAAATAATGCTATTATACAGCAAAAATTAAATCTTCACTATACCAATGTGAGCTATGAATCCATTTACCAGTATTTAGAATGTTTCCTAAATTACTAAAAATGATAATTCAAATAACACATACATTGGTTACACAACCACAGTATTATGGTGGCGATTAACGTGCCATCTAATTTTAATTAAATTATATATAACCAGCCAACAAAGCAAAAAAAAATTCAGCAGGAAAATGGACATATTCTTAGCAATAAATCAAAAATACTTTATTGGATAAATTATTGTAAAAAACGACTACAAATGCTAGAAGCATTTACCAAATTCATCAACAAACATGCCAAATATATTTAATAAAAAATGACACGTGAAGACGCTAAAACGAATCATTTGAAAATTGTGAAACCGACATAACACAGGAAAAATACTCTTTGATAAAGGCTTATGAACGTGAATGTACTTAGACATTGGATAATTTATATTTAAATATTAAAATATTTAAATGATCTGAAAAATAAACTCCTTAACTAAGAAAATTTGTTGGTCTTTAACCAAACTTGTATATAGGAAAGATTCTTGCCAAAATACACCAAACATACATATATATGTATAACATCTGCCTCTCTCTCTCTCTCTATATATATATATATATATATATGTATTTATCTCTCTCTCTCTCTCTCTCTCTCTCTCTCATATATATATATATATGGATATAGATATATAAAGATATATATAGATATAGATATATAGATAGATAGATACATATAGATATGTTTGTATGTGTGTGTATGTATGTTTGTATGTATGTATGTATGTATGTATGTTTGTATGTATTCAAGTGTTAATAATTGATCTTGCGTGTTTCAACCCGATCTATATTATTGTCATATATACGATAATAGGATTAAAATCCATTAATAGTACAAAGCCGAAAACATTATGATCTCTTAAGCTTGCTTATCCATTTTTTCCGCATTATTTCGTTCAATCTCACCAATAGAGATGTAAACGATTTCATAATTACCGTTGAAATGTTTCGATTCCTTTTACTCTGTTTTCGATATATGCCATTTTAAATTAAGTGCTTAGATATCAGATGAAAGATCGGATTTAGCGAAAGTTATGTTCTCACGCTGTCACGTCTTCTTCGCTTTTCGTTTTATTTTTCTGTAGTATTTTCTTATTTTTCGAGTTAATGTCGAACATATATTCAGGATATGAACTCACCTCAACCGTAATGATCTACTAGAGTTGTTTGCTGATCCCTCCTCTATGCTGAGGTAATAAACGCGAGTGTATGTGTGTATGCATTTGTTGTTAACTGGGACAAGAAATGGTTTGTTAATTTTAATGCTTCCACAACAAAACTGATCTTCATTACTCATCTGAAAGACCCTTCTCTGCCATACATTAGTTGATGCTAACCTCCAGAAAAATGACCTGCTGCGTCGTCTCGGGATAATGTTCTCAGCTGACATGAAGTGTAAAGACTATATCGAATCCATTAATAGATCAGCTACTAAAAAATTGGCACACTGTGTCGCTCAAAGCAATTTTTCTCTCTAGAATCTATCTTATATATATGGAAATGTTTACCAGTCGTCCATGCTTAGAATATTGGTACGGCATATGATCCATTGTCCGTGCTATTTAACTAGAGCACCTTGATAAAATCCAAAGAAGAATCAGCAATATTATTGATCCTGGTCTGGGATTCAATCACTTTCTCACAGTCGTAAAGATCCCTCCCTTCTATAAATACTTTCATGATGATTGGTCGGATAAGCTCTTCCCCATGGTACCTAGACATCTTTAAAAAAAATTAACTGCATTACTAGAATGGCGTAGATATCTCAACAATTTACAGCTGAGCTGGCTAGATGTAGCCGTAAATTCTATGCTAACAGTTTCTTTTCTCGCAATTCTCGCTTGTGGAATCCAATTCGGCCACATGCTTTCCAGCCAATTTTAATCTGCAAAAATTAAATGCAATGTCAACCGCTATCTACTGTCCTACTGTTACTCTTCTTTTGTTTTCGCTTATTAGTAATGTTTCTATTTTTAATTCTTCCACACTCGGTACCCCCTTGTGTCTTAGTGGCTTCACTGCCTTGCATGGGCTGAACTATTATAGGGGAAAGAAGTGCGAGAAAATAGAAAAGTTTCCATGTTATAAGTGCGTCCTTTGGAATTCATCGGGCTAAGTTTATGCAGATATAACCTTTGTGTAAACTTAAACTTAGTCTGATGAATCCTAATGGACGAAACGCGCCACTCTTAAACTTTTTTCAATTGGTCATACATCTTCTCCCTACTATATATATGTGTGTGTGTTTGCGAGAGAGAAAGAGAGAGAGTGAGAGAATATGAGAGAGAGAGGGAGAGAAAAAGTGTTGTTGAAAAGTTCTCAGAGTCACATACATCCCAAGATCTTATCAAATATCACAACATCTTGAAGGAAGTCTGGGTTTGACCAATAATTTTTCACTAACCTTATATGTTCCCTTATACAAGTTCTTTGAGGATATGTATTTCACTGGCTGTAACTTTTTCTAACGTGTTCTAATTATAATTTGTTTTCAGATAAATGATGAAAAGCATCAAGGTTACTTGGCAAATGAAAAAGGTAAATCTATATTCATTAATTTAAAGGTGGTACATAGTTACTTAGAAATTACTCTCTTCCTGAAAGTTGCTGTCATCTGCTGTGAATGTTCGCATAGAGCTGGAAGCCGTAGAGAGGATTCTACACGGGTATCTAGGAAAACACCCGCTAAGTCTCCGAATACCATTAGAACACCGACATTTGTAGAAAGGCGCAGAAAATTATCCATAAGAATCCCAAAAAGTTGATTAATGCTATTGCTAAGGAGATGAAATTTTCCAGGAAGAATTGTCTGTGATAATCTTCAATACAAATCATATGTGATGCGAAGAGGCTAATTCCTTTCTGCAAGGATCAAAGACAACCTTCTGTTCCACGCAAAGCATCTGCTGAACAAGTTGAATCATCAACCGTCTGGAATGGATTACTTTTTCTCTGATGAGAAAAACTTTGATCAGAACCAAAAGGTCGACCGAAGAAATGACAGATTGTCGTGCAGAAACACGTAAGACATTCACACAAAGCTACGGGCAACTGTGATGTTTTTAGAGTTGGGAGAAAGGAGATAAATATCAACCTTCCTCATTTCTTTTGTCAGGGCTTAAATGCTAGGCTTCTGAAAGGAAATTGCAGTATGTGGGAATTGCCGTATAGGGCAGTACTAGTGAGAATTTCGGTAAACCTAGCCGTCTACGCAATCGTGAGTTAACCTCCTTTTCTAATTGTTCTATATGAAATATCGTAAATTCAAAGATAGACAATGGCCATAGGGTTTTGGGAAGTATGGCATGCTGATAGATCAGCATGATTTATTAACTCTCTTTAACCAGATTTCTAGGTTATTGTTAGTTTCCTGGATCGCTGTTGCGTCTTTTAGACAGTGAGCAATGTATTTCAAAGACGCTTTATTGGCTTTTCTTTAATTGTTGGTATATTTTCCCCGGACAGTCTAAATTGCTCCTTATCCGAGAATTTGCCTTTTTTTTAAAACGAACGACCCTGATTTCGACGAGTTGAAACACATTCAGGCCTATTTGATGTGATTTTCAATCCCCTTTAGCAGCCATCTTGCGCCAATAGCAGACGTAGTTGTTATTGTCATGTCATACATATAAACTGTTATCTCTGAATTCTATTTTTGTGGTTTTAATTATCATATTCCTAGCTAGGTAAAATAGGGTCACTGAGATTCTACATCCAGTTATAATACCCCTCTCCAATTTATGCCATGCCGACGCAGTATTCTCCGATACCGTTCTCATTTGAAAATTGTTATAATAATCCTAAATGAGTTGGGTGATCTTATTAAGGACAGGATGGAGTTGGAGTTCTTCTTCCACTAGTTTATGCGGAATTGAACCAGAGGCGTTTTTAAGGTCCACCCACAAGACTGCTATGTCTCCATGTTTTCCTTTGCATTTTTTAACAACTACGAAACGATTCCTACGTGTTCCATACTGGTTTTCCTGGTACTCCTTTTTGTACAGAGCTATCTATGTACTCATTTTTAAGAAGGAACTCTGACAAACGTCGGTTGAAGATGCTAAAAAATTCTTTAAGAGAGATGCATCTGAATTAGTTTATCCTTCTTACTCCTTCCTCTTTAGGCATCCAAATACCTTCGGAGTGCCTCCATTCTTCTGTTATTTTCCCTCTCTTCCAAATTACTTTCAGTAACTTCCATAACACGCGAGGTTTCTGTTATGGGGTCCACCCCTTTTTCATGCAAGTGGACACGACCAGTATGTACTTGGACTGCTACCGTTAAATACCCAGAGTCAGTCAGAGCAGAGATTGAGTAATAGTGTGAGGTAACCGATTGTAGAAGTCACAGTTACCAGCACGTAGACTCTAAGGAATTCCTACTTCGAGACTGGATTTACCAGACTATATATATATATATTATTATTGCTACTAACCGCGTTTCTGGATTTACTAACCGTATTACCAATTGTATTATTGTGTAAATACATTTATTTGTTATATTTCATTCCTGCGTTTGTCATTCATTGGAGACCGGATTTCATCTCAGAATCCACAACAAATTGGCGACGAAGATTCGAATCCACGCGGAAAAGAAAAGATCAACAAAAGAAAAATCTTCCCTCGTCGTCCAACAAGCAAATTGGCACATACACACACACGGGAAGAAAAAACAACAAATTCGCGTCGAGAGATTCGAACTCACACGAGAAGAAATAGAAAAATCCTCCCCTCGTCCACAACAAATTAGCGACAAACAGTTACGAGGACTAAAAATACGTAAAATTGAGTTATCATGGAAGATTTTAAAAATATTTTGGTAGAACTGATAAAACACCAAAATGATCAACAATTACAACTATGGAATGGAAGAAAAATGATAAAAGCAATTAGAAAGACAAATAGAGCTCCAGTAACTAATATTGAAAGTAGCGGGCAACAAGCAATTAGATATTCAAAAAGAAGCACTTTTTTCGCAAGACGCAGTGTGGAATACCATAAATTTTCAAATATTCTCTAGATGAGGACAAAAATTTTGGATATTACTTCAGAAGACATGAAGATATCTTTAACATCGACTGACTGTCAAAATTGGACAGAAGCAAAAAATCTACGTCTATTGCTTAGAAAATTAGGAACTGAAGAATATTCAAAGTTCGTGGATTATATCTTGCCAAAAAGACGAACGAATTAACATTTGACGAAGCAGTGACATGTCTTAAAGAACTCTTCAGCCCTAAAACATCACTCTTCCACAGGAGGTGGAAATGCCTTAACCTGGTAAAGGGGGATAATGAAGATTATTCCATGTTTGCCGCAATCGTAAATAAACATTGTGACGCCTTTAAACTAGCGGAATTAACCCCGGACAATTTCAAATGTCTCATCTTTGTTTCAACAAAATATAGCGAAATGCTCAGAAGAATGCTTGCAAAATTACAAAATGAACCGGGTCTAACATTACAGCAATTATCGGAAGATTGCCAGAGATGTCTAAGTATAAAGAAAGACGCAAAGGACATTGAACAATCAGCAGTTTCTCATATACGCAAGTTAAACAAGTCTACGTTCTTCACCCTCCCTGGAAAGAAAACTAAAATTTTACGACAGTGAAAAAAGATTCTCACCCTCCCCGGAAAGAAAAAGAAAATGTTATATTAAGAGAAAAAGTACAACATGCAGGACAAATTATGACGAATATCGATGCAAATATAAGTCCCCTCCATCAGCATGTTATCGATGTGGAGGACTACATTGGAACAAGGATTGCCGCTTTAGGTATAAAAACTGTCTTGAATGTGGAAAAAAGACCACAAGGCACCCCAATGTAGAAATAGAAAATATACTAATAGAATAAAAGCTACAAGGATGAATAACGATGACAACACCAACGTAAGGAAATATGTGGAACGGGAAATTTTAAATAAAAATATTAAATTACAACTGGATTCGGGTTCCGACCTCACGAGAATCAACATACCTACTATGTTACACTCAAGTCGGTTACAGGCAAACGAATAAAATTTGAGGGAGAAATAATCGTGAATGTTAAATTTCAGGCCAAAACAAAAAACTTAAGATATACGTCATGAAAGATACTGAAAATCTAGTAGGTATCGACTGTATTCAGAAGTTCAACGTTTGGGACCTACCTATCAACTCTTTTTGCAAAAAGTTAGAGGTTGAACCATCAGATGCGATAAAATTAAAGGAAGAATTATATAACCAATTTCCTGAGGTATTTTCAAGCGGGTTGGAACGATGCAACAAATTTAAGGCCAGGATTGAATTAAAAGAAAACGTCCAACCAATTTTTAAAAATACGCGAAACGTACCGTTCGCTACTATAGAAGGAATAGACAAAGAATTGGAGAGACTTGAAGAAACTGAGATTCTATCAAAAACAGAGTTTAGCGAGTGGGCAGCGCCGGTGGTTTATGTAAAAAAGAAGTCAGGAGAAATTCGCGTATGCGCAGATTTTTTGGCGGGACTCAACAAGGCGATAAAAGACCACCATTACCCACTACCGAGCCTAGAGGAGGTATTTACAAAGCTCAACGGCGGTAAGATATTTTCAAAAATAGATCTTAGTGAGGCTTATCTACAAATCCCAGTACAAGAAGAGAGTACGAAAATCCTTTGCATTAATACGCACAAAGGGTTGTACAAATTCAACAGACTACCATTCGGAGTAAAAGTTGCACCAGCAATTTTTCAACAAACGATGGCCACAATGCTCACGGGCCAGAATTTCGCGACTGCTTATCTGGATGATATTCTAATTATGAGTGACAATGCTGAAGAGCGCACATCACACAGAAAAGAAGTTTTCAGAAGACTTCGGGACTTTGGGTTCAAAGTAAAAGGAGAAAAGTGTGATTTTTTTCTAAGTGAAATTAAATATTTAGGATAGATAATAAATGAAAATGGCAAGAAAACGGACCCAGAGAGGGCATTGGCAATTAAAAATATGCCTGAACCAAAAAATGTTGCAGAACTGCAAAGTTTCCTGGGCCTAGCTAACGACTATGGCGAATTTATTGATAATATGCATAAACTGAGGGCTCCACTAAATGAGTTACTAAAAAAGGAACATAATTGGAATTGGACAGAGGACTGTAAAAAAGCATTTAAGGAAATAATACAAAAATTAACTTCAGAGTTAACATTGACACATTTCGATCCCGAACTCGAAATCATTATTGCAAGTGACGCGAGCTCACATGGGGTAGGTGCGTGTATTTTACACAAGATGCGGAACGGTACCAACAAATCCGTTGCACACGCATCTAGATTATTATTACCGGCGGGGAGAAACTATTCACAGATCGAAAAGGAGGCATTGGGCATAATTTTTGCAGTAACTCGTTTTCACAGATATATTTATGGGAGAGAGTTCACACTCCAAACGGACCCCTTCTTACGATTTTCGGTTCAAAAAATGGTCTGACAGTCTATACAGCGAACAGACTTTTAAGATGGGGAACTGTGTTACTGAACTACAATTTTAAACTGGAGTTCTTACCATCAAAGAAAATAGGACACGCTGACGGACTATCCCGATTAATACCTACGAAAAGCGAACCGTTAGAAGATTCGGTAATTGCAACATTACAAGCTGAAGATGAAATCAGTAAGGTATTATGCAATACAATAAAGGAACTACCTGTAACGCTGCTAGAGATAAGACGAGAGGCAGAAAGAGACGAGTTTATTCAGGATACCAAGAAAAAAAAAAGAAGAGAAAGTGGGGAATTTAGCAGACAGTTTCTCAATCTGTGACAACATATTATTGTATAACGAGAGAGTAGTAATACTGAAGTCACTACGAAGAAGTATCTTGAAAGATTTTCACTTAGGACATCCCGGAAAAAACGGATGAAATCACTTATGAGAAGTTTTGTCTACTGGCCGAATATGGACGATGATATTACAAATGGTGGAAAGTTGCAAAGGCTGTGCTGCTGCGGCGAAGGTACCACCCTCTATACAAAGGCCATGGCCTAAAGTCGACAGACCATTGTCCAGAATTCACGTGGATTACGCAGGACCAATTGAAGGTTAGTATTATTTAATAACAGTAGATAGTTTCAGTAAATGGCCAGAGGTTGCCCGATTTAAACACCCGACGACAGAAAACACCATAAATTGTTTACACGAACTATTCGCGAGATTTGGCGTCGCGGATTGTTTGATAACGGCACACAGTTTACCTCCAGTGACTTCAAAGATTTTTGTTAGGCATATCAAGTAAAACATATCAAGATAGCTCCGTATCACCCGAGGTCGAACGGACAGGCTGAAAGATTCGTTGACCCACTAAAAAGGGCGTTAAAAAAGCCGGGGATGTACCGACTATAAAAGCGATACAACAGTTCCTCCAAGTGTACAGAATAACACCTAACGTGAACACGCCATCGGGTCTTTCACCAGCGGAATTGATGTTTGCTCGGAGAATAAGGTCTGTGTTTGACAAATTATTGCCAAACAAAAACCAGTATACACCGATTATACCAAAGAGATCATTCAAACCTGGAGAACGGGTTTTTTAGGATGTTTAGAAACAATATGGCTTACTGGGAGCCTGGCACAGTAATCGACAGATTAAGAAATCTAATGTACACAATAAAAGGCGAGGAGTTTTCACATAGAAGACATATCGACCAATTACAAAAAAAAAAAGACCAAGCCAAGCTCGTCAACCGCAGAAAACGACGATTCTATGGATACTATCATCGAAGCGTTTGTCTCTTACTCAGTAACCCTCTACCTTGAGTGGCTCCCGGGTCTTGTATAGTACTGCGTGGATTCTTCCCCTAACCCTACAGTATTAACACCTTCCCGTCTAGGATTAATTGATATCTATCCACCTCGTCATTTTCACTTCATACTTCATCCTTATACGTTCATATCACACACATCATTTAATAACCCTCTAACTTTAGTAGCTACTAGCCCTTATATTAGGTAAAACATAATGAAAACAAATTGGTTAGTATGGATGAAACTCGCAGTCACTTTGTTGCAGCTCTTGCTTGAAGTCTGAGATATTATGAAAGAATAAGAAGGCAACTCACAGACTTTAATCAGGTCTTTTGTAAAATAATTTTCAATCGGATGATTGTGCAATAATTGATTGTCTGCCGCTACCCGATTATTTTCTTCGTCTTGTCAGGTAATGAAACATGCCGCTTGCTTTTATTTTAAAATATCCGCCATTTTTTTTTAATCGGTTTAGAACAGTTTGGATAAAAGTCTAATTCCATTTGGTAATAAAAAAAATATTCTATATTCTAATTAACGCGAATATTGAACGAACTTTAAGGTTTAATAAGCCGACTGCATATTAAGCTATCACAACGGGATGAATGCCCATCAAAATGCGATCACATCAAGTGAGAGAAAACCGATTCTTTACAATCGTGCTGTGACACGGGCTAAAACTTCGCCAAGACACGTGTATTTCTTCAAAAAACTCCGCAGTGTATTCAGGAATATTCTGAAAGAAAATCGTGCGCGAAAGAATTTCATCAGAAAGACTGAAAAATATTCACGCACTCACACGTACACACACATACACGTACGCATGCGCGCCCAGTTAGCCGCACAGAAGAAATAACATTTAAAGAAAATATATTGACGCATTCTAATAGACACGCATTAGCACTCAGAGAAGCGCATACACAAATCTATCCACGAAAGTATGTAATGTCTGGCGGCCAATGATTTTTCTCTGATCTTTTTGTCCGTCCAAGTTGGCGTGTCTTGTGTGCGACAACCCGAAATGTCACAGGGAGTAGGCGTCACTCGAGATAAAATGGCGTTATGTCAAGTCTGCCACAGCATCTCTCTTGTATTTTTGTCTTTTGTGTTGGACACGTTAATCAATGTTTCGCTTTGGCTTCCGGTTGACAAATGCGTCTTCCTTGAAAAAGACATTCGCCTTTTCTTTTTAATTCTTTGTAAGAAATACGGTAAAAAATTGTTGTATCTTTTTAAATTTATTTTTACAACATGCAAAAAAATTGAAGAACGATTGTGTATTAACATTTTCGAAATGCGTTTTCAAAATACAAATTTATTTCTAGATTCCACAAAATACAGTGATATGAATAATTCTGATAACATGGATATTTTTATGCCATATTCCTCCAGAAAGAGCCAATTGTGTTTCAATCCAGATATGGTGAATAATCTTGACTTCATGGAAAATATAAATAAAATGAAGTTCCTTGACATAGAATTCTAAGAAAGTTGTGTTCTTCTAGAGTTGTTACGAACAAAGCTAGAGAATTGAATTAAAATACCAAGCTCTGTTCCATCTTCAAGCGAAATTTGAACTGGTACTTTAATTCAATTTAATTCAAATAATTATATTGAAGTTTTCAGCTCTTGTTTTGAAACATGTGAACTCTTATGTAGCGATGGAATCATATTTTTAAATAAATAATTATATATATATATATATATATATATATATATATATATATATATATAATGACTCAGTTTCTTACCCACAAGGGAGCAGTCACTTTTATCCCGCAAGGTACATTCAGTTAAAATGTGTTTCATTCAGCCCCCGTAAGACACAAATACTTCAAGGAATCCAACACGAGAAACTATTTTAAAATACTGAAACTGTCAACATAATGTTCTGCCTTAAAGAAATAGGTTTATCCCAAAACATATACCACCTGCAACAGACCACCTACAAACTATATATCTATAAAACATACGTTTACCCTGTAAGTATAAGATTATGTACAAAATATCTGTAGTTGAAATTGTCGGTTAGCACACTTGACTCTGCGAAAAGCGTTCGCTGGAGCGGGGCGCTCTTTCACTCTATAAATAGGCAATGATATTCTCACCCACTCTCTAATTGGTCCTTCTTTTAGCTCTGATATCGAAATATCGTCACATTCGCACGCTTTCTTTGTCCTCTTTACACTTTTGAACTCTCTCACACACGCATATGCACATACGCGTCTATTACACACACAGTCACATTCTCCTTATAATTTTTTTTTTATTTACCTTAAAATTGTCTACACATGTAATTCTTTTTGTTAATACATACGTTTTTTTTTTTGTTTTTTTTTTAAATTATTGTTTTGTGTTAATCATTTTACCTGGACTCACATTGAGTCTACCAATATTGTTTGCGGGATAAATTTTCTTCCAGGAATCCGTAAATATTTACTATGCAAAGTGTTGATTCCCTCAAAATAACGATGATCAATATTTTCAAACATATTAGCATCTCGGAACAAAGGTGTAAAATTGAGTGCCAAATATTCAGATTTCGACATATGCTACTAAACAAATACAACCAACCAATTATTTCCCTATAATGTTCTTAGATAAATTTTTCGTACGCAGTCGTAAAAGTTTAAGTATTGTTCTGATTTCACACTGATCAGTAAATGAAAATGATTTTAATTCATTATTCAATCATTTATCTGTTCTTATTTTTATCTCATCAAAATCATTCATCTGTCATAATGGAATTTCCTAATTTTCACTTTATTCAGTTTTGTTGTGTTTCGTTTTTTTTTTTTTTTTTTGTTTTTTTTTTGTAGCCGACCTGCTAATCGATCTAATCGATCATTCAGTAAACTGATTTCTTTCCCGAGGTTCATTCACTTGTCCCTTCGCACGGTCAATTGTCAATTGTTTTTCATCCTTTTCTACATTAATTAATTGATTCTGTTTAGCCGCCATTTTTATTCTTGACAAGATTCATTAGCCACAAATCACAAAATGTCCGTTTTTACATTTTACCAACTCTCACGTATTTCTTCTACTTTTTTCTTTTTTTCTATGTACCATGTGCATTTGGAGCGTCGATGGTCATGGCGCTTCACAACTTCCTGTCTTTTATAGCTTTTAGCAAGGTTTCTCATTTTGCTGACTCACTTAATCCTTGTTCTGCCATCCATTTCCACCATCACTTTAGGCATGTTAGTCGCTGTTGCCCGTTTTCTTTCTTGCATTCAGTATGTCCCGTGTGTGTTAAATTCTCTAAGCCATCTTTCCTCATTATATGGCCTTGATTCTAAGTATAAGCGTCCTTTTGTTTCCATTTTCTCTAAAACCAGGTCGCTGCTCACATGTTCATTACATGGACTTCTCAGCATCCTTCTGTACAACAACATTTCTGTTGACTCTTCTCCATATGTGAAGGGATTGGCCAGTATTCATGGTCATATAGGAGGACTTTTTTTACATAACAGTTCAGCACTCTTTTCTTTGCTTCTAACAAATTTTCAGGTTTCTTAATCCTTTGCTTAGATTTTGAAAGACATCTTTCGCTATTCCGAAGCGCTGTCGTATTAGGTTGGTGCAAAAATAATGACGTAATAATGCCGTTTTTTGACGTATTTTTAACGTCAAAAAACGACATTATTACGTCATTATTTTTGCACCAACCTAATATTTCGGTGTCGTATTTTTCGCCTTCTATTAATAAAAAAGAAAACCTTAGATACGCAAGAGTTTATACTCGCTTGATGTTGTTGTCTCCAAATCGTATTTTGCGTCTTGAGCGTTTTGTCTTGCTGATTACCACATATTGTCTTTTTATGATTGATGGTTATTCCTTTTGTTTTTTCGTTTTCTTTTACTATTTTGAAAAGGGGTTTCCCTAGTTTAACTTGTGTTTTCAGTCAATATTGTGTCATCAATTTAAAATTGTGACTGCCAATAATAAATCCTGGTAGGACTTCTAATTTTGTGAGGATCACCTCATTATAAAGGTTGAATGAGTCCAGTGTGAAGAAAAATCCTTATCTTACGGACTTTCCTATTAGGTTAGCGCAAAAATAATATCGTTTTCTCACATAGTAACATATGTGAGAAAACGACATTATTTTTGCACCAACGAATATTTTTCTGTATTTGCTGAATTCATTTTCTATCCGTATACATGCGGATCGCTCTTAGTAAAAGTTATAGATCATTCTAATATCTTTCCCAAATAAATCAAGTTTACCGAGAAGATCGAACAGTTTTTTGAGATGTACTTTATTAAATTCTCTTTAGAACATCTATATTTCTTTTCTTCTTTCTTTGACTACATCATTTTTTTTTCTTTTATTCACTTTTGATTGTTTCTTTCTTCGCTTTTCCTTTAATAATTCCATGATAAATCAAATCGACCCACCTTTTTCCATTCTCCTTCCTTTCCTTTCTAACCGTAATGTTTTTTCATTTATTTCTTCAGCTTTCTTCATTTCTGGCTTTTCCCTTCTTTCCTTACTTTCCAACATCCTCTCTCATTTAAATATATTTCTATCCCTTTTCTTCTCTTCCTTAGTATGACGATAAGCTGCAAGGCTTCTGATCAGAAGATTGGAGGCTTTGATGAGCCTGGAACTACCTATTTATTGCTGTTCCTTCCAGGTCCAACCTAACCCTGAGTGGTAGCACCCGTTAGGGTCCGAGCTATGGGAAAATTATATCTCCACCAAAAAAGAGCACATTTTTATAATAAAATGAGCAACTATATATTTTTATAGCAAAATGAGAATCAATGCAACACTACAAAAAATATAAAAATACATTTTATACAACAATTACCAAAAATACATTTTATGATATACAAACTATATATCTCAAATAATATACCTTTACCCAAAGTATAAAATTCCTTACACTTCAGTTGAAGCTACAAACATGAAGTCAAAATCTTTACACTTTGACATTAAATAAACGATAGATGTTGATATGCCGCTAAACAATCAGCAAACTAATGCAGCCATCTTTACAATAATACGTCAATGAAACCTGATCAAGAAACTGATTTCTTACAAAGAATGCATATTCTATTCATTCGACTCTATCCTAAAAATATTTTCGGCATATAAATAATCCATTGAAGTTGATATCCAGTAAAACAAAATATAACAAACCAAACTGAACCAAAAATACATATTCTATTCATACGAATCTATCCTAAAAATCTTGTCGTCACTAAATAACCCATTGACGTTGATAAGCCGTAAAACAAAATAAACGAAAGCAAACCAAACCTTTTATCTTATTTTATTTAATTTCTAATTGAAAGGCACTTTCAAATCGCTTACGTTTCTTTCTTCTTTTCTCATTCTATTCTCTCTCATTAATAGTTCTTCCTTTCTTTGCTTTTCAAAATTAACACTCGTTTGAATTTATATCTTATCCTTTCCAAATCATATATTTTTTTCTTTCTTTCTTCTTTTCTTAGATTTTTCTATTATTCTCTTTTCTCCCCACTTCTTTCCATTTTCCCTTTTCTTTTCATTTCTTCCTTTCTTTCCTTTCTTTCTTATTTTATTATTTATACCCTTCATTACTCTTATTCCTCCTTTCTTAACATAGCTTACGGCCATGTCGTCGATTTTCGTATGGTCACCGAAGTTAAGCAACATCGAGCTTGATCAGTACCTAAAGTGGTAACCATTTGGGAATACCAAGACCTGTAAACTTGAATGTATGGGTGATGCAATGGATAACGGGTCGGAATTTGAAGTCAGAGCCGAGTTCCAATTCCAATCGGTTTCACATGCGCAAATACCCTTTGGAAAGGTATGAATCCAATCTTCTCCCAACAGCTAATCATTATTATCGCCAAAACATTTAACAAAATCAAAAAATGGATGTAAATAATCTACAGAAGATCGATAAGCCGTACAAAAACAAATCAGTCATTGAATCAGTCACTTTCAGTTCAAGTTCCCGTTCTTTGTCTAATATTTTCTGCTTTTACATGCCGTTTTTACTCCAAAGGAATGGCTTTCCACAGCTTCCTGCTTTTTTCGATCTGAGCAAAGTTTGATTCTATACCATCAATGTTTGTTACTGCTCTGTTCCCCATACACATCTAATTTTGTTTTAATAAGTTAAAAGACGTGTTATTTTGATTAGAAACATGATTTCACAGACAATTACTACAGTTGATTATTCCATCTGGGTGCCCATAACCTGAGGCCCTCTACACGATTAACTTAATCAATAAATACCTAAGCCCATCGACGAAGAAAATAAGTTAGCAAGCACAACAGGTAACCAATTTAATAGCTTATCTGTGTTGATGGCAGACACGAAAAAAAACTGGATCAACACATAAATAAGGCAGTAAAGGTAAGTGAGAAGAAAGGACAATCCATGAGTAATAAAAAGATTAAATAAATATAAAAGTAAACAGCTGAAGAAGGGGTCTAAGTATTTGAAACGTCTAAGTCAAGTACAGAATTTAACTATCTGGGAAATGTTATAACAGGATACAGAAAATATGTGAAGTCGCTCTGGAACAGCGAAAGACGATTTCCTAGTTCTAAGCAAAGTATAAAGAGACAGGGAAATTTCGTTAGAATCAAAGAAAAGAGTATTGAACTAAAGGGTGCCCAACAAAAATCAGTGAATTTTAGATTTACTATACGATAAGAAAAAATAAGATTTTAAAAAATAACTATATATTTTACTATATGAATGAATTAAAAAATATAAATGAATATTAAATTTCTATCTTTTGCTTTTGTTTCAAATAACTATAACAAAATTAAATAAACTGTACCAAATTCCTTGTTTTTTTTTGTTTTTTTTGTTTTTTGGGGGGTTTTTTGTGTTTTTTTTGTGTTTTTTTTTTTTTTTTTTTTGTCGGGTACTATATAGTATGGAATACGAATCATCATACATGTCAGGGAATACCGGAAAATATTTATACAGACGGAGAGGAAAAGTGAGAATACTATGGACGAAACATGTGAGCAACGCGGAAGCTTTGAGGAAAATGTTAAAGAAAAGCACACTTTGGCTCAGCATAAGATGGCTGAAATTCCTTGGGTAAATAATAAGGAAGGCGGACTTGGAGAATATGACATACAGAAAGCAAGAGGGACATCAAATAGGCTACCTGATAAGCATGTGCTAATGGATGACAGGGCAAGAACTTGAAAAAGATGGTAGGAAGACAAGCCTCGCTCAGTGGTACAAAGTAAAAAAAGTATGAAGCGATATGATCCCCAGATGATGATGATGATGATGATGATGATGATGATGAAGAAATATATTCGTAAATTAAAATTTAATTTTTTTCTCCGTTTGGCGTTGTTTCTTCTTTTAGAATTCCTTCATATGTTTGTGTTTATTCTTTAAAATTTCTCTCCGAGTTTTCATTTAATTTCTATCTGTTTTACCTTTGATCTCCGTCTCTTTTTTCCAATTATTTATTACCTATCACCATTTTTTTTCTTTTTTTACTCCTTGTTTTGTTCGAGTAATACTCACATTTCTTTAATTATCTCACAATTTTTTTTTCATTTTTAAACAAACATCATCTCGTTTTATTCCTTCTTTTCATCCCTTTATTTGTTTCCTCTATTCATATCCTTCAAACATTTATTCTATTTTAATATTATCTGCATGTGATTGAATATATACTGTCCTTAAAATTTCATATTAAAATAAAATACGCTTAATTCATTACTTTGATAATAGCTTCTTACTTTCTTCCCTTCCGTCTCTCTCTCTCTCTCTCTCTCTGTTCTTTAATTTTCTCAGTCTTATTTCACCTTTTTTGTTTTTTCTTCATTCTTATTTTCTTCTTACCATCATATACCTCTTTCTCCTTCTTTCCTTTCGTTTTATTCAATACTATTTTCAAGTATCTCACGTATTTTCCCATCTCCGTTGTTTCTTATCACACTTGCCATTTGTCTCTCTTATTCTTTTCGTCCTTTCCTTCAATTAACCTTCTTGCTTTTTCTTTTATTTCTCTTCTGATTCATTCCTTCTTTTTACTTCACATTCTCCTTTCTTTCATTTTACTCCCGTTCCTCTTTCCCTATTTTAACCAATGATTAACTAATCATTCTGGCGCTAATTGAAAAATTAACACCATCTTTTTTCAATGTATTGTGACAATTTCCTTAATGTATTTTCTTTATTTCAGATGAAAACATGGATTTTTTCAAATAAATTTCTGTGAAACTTTCACTTGCCAAAATTATTTTATAATTATAGTTTAACATCTGTCTATATTTCTGAGAGGAGGTATTGTAACTATTTGCCTTATTTACATTGTTCGGACTATTGTCTTCATCTTTATTATCATATTCACGACGTTTCGGCCGTTGTACGTTCCGGCCATCTTCAGGTGATATACGTTGGAATTTGACAATAAATTATAGTTCAGAATTATAACAGAAAAATGTCAGTTTAAAATTGAGCCAAGGAGGATAAAAAATGAATCTTGTCACCATTTGTTTCGGTTCCATTTTTCTCCTCTTCCTTTTCTCTTTTCCTTATTCCCCTCTTGCATTTTATTAATACATCTTTCACTCTCCGTCACTTCAAGAAGTTGGCGATTGTGGCTCTCCACAATTTCTTTTCTTTTTTTGCTCCTAGTAAATTCTGTCTATTTATTATATCTCCTAAACCTTACTCTGCCAACCATTTACTGAAATTAATTAGCTAGGCTATGCCCTATTACCGTCTGTCTCTAATTGCCTTTAGGATGTCCTGTGAGTGTTAAAATTTCCAAGTCCTCTTTCCTTATTACGTATAGTCTCTTTTTTAGTTTCATTTTCTCAAAAAATTCATCGTTACACAAAAGTTCATTATATATTTTATATTATTCTCAGCATTCTTCGTTAGAACCAGATTTCTTTTGCTTCAAGTCCCTTCTTCATATGTGAGGAGATAGTCCAGTATTCACTGCCATATAGGAGGATTGATAATAGTCCAATACTTTTTTTATTTTTTTCTAAGAAGATTTTCCTGTTTCTTAATACTAAGCTTTCGGATTTCGGTGTCGCCCTTTCTGTACTCTGGGAAAACGCTTACGAGATTTTTAAATTGTTTTACTTGTTTGATTTTGGTATCTCCAATTTGCAATTTGCATGTTGGGCTCTCCCTTTTGCTTTCTCACTTATCCAACTTTTAAATTCCTTGATCACTTTAATTTTCACATTTGTTTAAATCGTTAATGCAGAAAAATGCGACAATGGGAATTAATGGGTTATAGGGAGAACTTTATAATGAATTCCATACTTTTAAACCTATAATTAATACTGGATTTTCCATTATTTTTTTACCTATAATTAACAAGATATTAATTTTAATTTTTTATAATTGATACCGGATTTTGCTGTAAAATTTACTGCATTAATTATTTTGTTTATATTTACTTTTGTTCATTTTCTTCGTTCCGTCATACTTCAGTCTATCTTATTCACAAATCTATCATTCATCCATGCTTAGAATATTGCAGCCACATATGGTTTAGTGCTCCTGCTATATATTTAGAAATCCTTGATAAAATCCAAAGAAGAATCTGCAATGTCATTGGCTCTGTCCTGGAATCTTGGCTTCAGTCACTTTTCTACCGCCGTAATGTAGCGACCCTGAGCCGTTTCTATAAATATTTTTATGGTAATTGTTTTGTTGAGGTTACTTCTTTGCTACGATGAATTTACAAATTTAAGCTCATAATTTGTCATATAGGTTTCACCATTTTATAATTTAAATGACAAAATGCAATCCTAAATTCTATGCTAACAGTTTCTCTTCTCCTGAGGAACTTTTCACTTATGGGACTCTCTTCCAACCTCTTGATTTCCAATCAATTTTGATCTTTGAAAATGTCAATGCAACGTAACTGGTTATTTTCTATCTGTTTTATCTTTTCTGTTATTCTCCCTCCTTAATAATGTTTTTCTTTTTCTAATATTCTTTCACGGTTAGTAAGCTCTTGCGTCTCCGTAGCTTTATTGCCTTGCTTGGGGTGAAATTATTATGATAAAATCATTTTTAGTTATATGTAAGAGTTTTTCTTTCGCATTCCAGATATCTTTCTAAATCATTATTTATTTGTCAATCAGTTATGTTCTATGCGTGATACACGCTTAGACGATCATGTATCTTTCGATACATGACTGACGAGGCAGATTTTTTCCTGAAGTAAACTGACATTTCTTAATGTGGTAGACCAGTTACTATGCAAGGCTATAGAACCCGGTCTGTCCTGCTATTTACTCATAGCTGGAGGGGAGATGAAGAGAATGCATACCTTTCCTAAGGGTATTAGCATGTAAGTCAATGTAATGTTTTTGACTGGAATTTGAACTCGGCTCTCTGAATCCTCAATACATTACTCCTCTTGTATATATTTGGATGTATTTCTTGTATATATCCCATATTTTTTTGTTTTGAATTTTCTTTTAAAATTTTTCGAATTTCTTTAATGTCAGTTTATATTAAATTTTGATCTTTCGCTTTATACATTCTTTGACATCATAACATTTATATCTTATCTCTTTAAAATTTTATTCGAACAGTGTTTCTTTCCTTCTGTCTTCTTTTCATCTTTTCTTCTCTTTAACATATTTGTATTGAACGATTCAAAACAAAATATGCGAATCGGCATTTTTTTTTTTTCAGTTTTCTCCAAACAAAATAAAATATTGAGAACAAAAGATGCAAACATTTTCCGTTGGCAGCATACGATTTCAAAATTACAAGCTTTCTTTTCTCCCACACTTACTCCCATTTCTCCACCTTTCTCTATCCTTTTGTCTCTTTTCTTTCCCTTTGCACCCCTCTCCCCATTGTTTAACGTTTTACACAAAAGCCATCTTACATTTTACCTTATTCGATAAAGCTAAGAATATTCTCTTGCGACCTGAAGAAAACATCAGAGAGACAAAAAAGGGTCTGAATTAAGACATTTACGAGATGTTGCCATAGGCAAGAATTGACAAATATAGTTTGAAAACTGAATTGTATGTCAGTTTGCTATTTTTTCAACGGATAAAAATCTTAAAAGAGATCCTTATTTGTTTCTTTACATTTAAATATCAAACCCTCAAAGAATATGAGAAATAAAATAAAATCCCCTGCACATTGTTTGATGATGTTAAGGTTTTTCTGTTATATTGAATTTTCATTTGTAACTTAGATTCACCTTAAAACAATGCCAAAAGAGTCGAATAAGACAAAGAAATAAAACTTCTGTTCACACTCATTCTATGAATTAATCTCTTTTCCTGTTGTTTTTCTTTGCGAGAGTTAACGCACAGAAATCTACATATATATGATCCCAAGTATAACCATTGCTTGAAATGCTTAAGATTCGATTTCATCTGTGATTAGATGATGATGATGTTGAAGATATACTAAGCGAGGAAGAGTATTTTTTTTCCAAGTGTGGAGAGGCTATGCACATGCTAATGCAATTTTGTGAACAATGAACACAAGTACCCCCTAAAAATGAACTTGTCAACATCCTTGGCTTTTTATATCAGATTTCACATTAGAGATTTCCCTTCTCCAAGACTAAGTGTGATGTTTTAACAAGGAATAAGGGTCTCTCACGCGCGGAGGACATTATGTGTGCCAGATGGCTGTTGGTCTCGCCCATTGATACGTTTTACTTGTAATCGCATTGGGTGTCTAGCCACGCTTCTGACCAGAAAAAGGCTAATGATATAACCGAAAAACTGACCAGCTACTAGGTTATAAGCTAACATTCATAATGTGACCATGTATATATATATATATTTACTCAGGTGTTCTAAAAACAGTGATCAGTGTTATATAACAGAACTATTAAGTATATAATAATGAATCTACATAATATCCCACGTCGACGTGGAAAATTATGTATATTTACTAATATATATATATATATATATAATGTGAATGAAAAAAACAGGAAAATATACTTAGTTTAGCCGGCGCGTTTTGTCATTCTATCGACTTTCCCAAAGCAAAATGTTTTTCAATTTATTCAGACGGAAAGAAAATAGAGAGGAAAAAAAAAAAAAAGAAAAGAAGAAAAAAGGAAAAAAAAAATATTAAAAGAGGAAGAAAGAAAAAGAAAAATGTAAATGTAGGTTTTTCTTTTTTATAAAAAAAACTTATAATGATTTTTTTTTTCTTCCACTTTTAATAGTTTTTTCCTTTTCTTTTTTTTTTCTTCTCCCTTTTTCTTTCTTCTGGATAAATTGTTTCCATTTATTCAAAAACTTCGTTCTGAGGAGATAAATATTTGTATATTCATGAAATAAATTATAACTGAATGAATTGTTAAAGAACATATGTACTTATATATATATATATATATATATATATATATATATATATATATATATATATATATATATATATATATATATGAATGAAAAGATAACAGCAAAACTCTACTTAATTTAGCCGACGCGCTTCATCATTCGACGGACTTTATCAAGGCTAAATGTCCGGCGAATGACTAAACACTCATTTCATCCAGCTTTCTATCAGCTTTTTTTTTTTAATTTTTATCGCAGTTGTTTCTGTATATCCGATATTGGATCAAAACTATTTCTGTAAGGAAAAACCATGCTGTATGGTGATTATCTAGTCGTAGCTTAGATGTGGTCTAGGCCGAAAGTATGGGGCCCCCAGTGAGGGTCGAACTCACTATTCAGTCATTATGAATTTTCACTTTTATCTTGCAGTTAAAACAGCATTCTTAAATCAAAATTAATTTCAGACCTTTTGCAATTAACAACTTGTGCCTATTGTTTTCGAAAGCTCAATTTTGTGTTTTTAATTAAATTCCTAGACGAAAATATACAAAGAATATCATTGAATAAAACTCGAAGAATTTGAAACGATGAAGAATATACAGTGGGGGAAATAAATGAAAAATTGTATTTTTATAAATGTAAAAGCCTTAAATAAAACAAATCTGGGCACATTTTATGTATAAAGACAGATACTATTAAAAATAATAATAAACTTAATTAATTCTTATTCTAACAGAAATTAATGCATTTTTTATTCTAACTGGTGAAAAAAGTATTCGTACAAATCAATTATTAGAATAAATAAAGTAATTATAGTTAACGCTATTAGCCATTATCAGAGTATTCTGTAATTTCTAGTCTTACGAGAAGGTTCTAATAATGCCTAAAGGTAAATAATTGACTATTTCACAAAAATAACACATTTTGTCTCTTTGAAAAGATGGGAACAGTTACAGAAGGATTTCTAACAACCTGAATATTCCTTTTACTACAATTGCTTCGTTCATTGCAAGGTTTAAAACTCGTAACAGCGTCGAAAACCAAAGACGAACAGGTGATCCGAGGAAGATTTCTCTAAGATCAGCAAAGATATTAGGATGCCAGATCCAAAAAAAATCCACAAGTTACCCGAGAAGAGCTGCAGGAACATCTGCGTGCTTTAGGGATTAAAGTAATCAAGCGTACAATAAGTAAAAAATAGTCTGAAATCACGCATCCCAAGGAAGACTCCACTCCTCTTCAAACGACACAGAGATGCTAGGTTAAAATTCATTAGAGATCATAAGGATAAAGAATATTCGTTTTGGGAAAAAGTACTATGGATAGATGAAACTAAAATAGAGTTGTTCGGTCATAATTATCGAAATCATGTGTGGAGGAAGGACGGTGAAGCCTACTTACCAAAGAACACGTTGCCAACTGTAAAGTTTGGTGGTGGCAGTATCATAATCTGGGGCTGTTTTTCTGCAAAACGTGTTGGCAGAATATCAATAATAGATGGCATGATGAATGCCGAAAGATACCAGAAAATCCTGCAAGACAATTTAATGCGTTCTGTTGAGAGACTTTGGCTACCTCCTGATTGGGTTTTCCAACTGGATAATGATCCTAAGCATACCGCTAGATCTACAAGAAAATGGTTAGTTGAAAGTACTGTTGATGTCTTGCAATAGCCAAGTCAGTCCCCAGACTTAAACCCAATCGAGAATTTATGGCGATATTTGAAAATTCAAATTGGGAAAAGAGCACCAACAAATATCAAGAATTTGAAGACAATATGCCAAGAAGAATGGGGCAATATACCACTCAATGTGTGCAAATCATTAGTTGAGACGTACAGGAATAGACTGGTAGCTGTTGAACTCAATAAATGATATTCTACAAAGTATTAATTTATTTTTGTACGAATACTTTTTTCATCAGTTAAAATGAAAAAAATGTATTAATTTCTGTTAGAATAAGAATTAATTAAGTTTATTACTATTTTTTAATAAAATGTGTCTTTACACATAAAATGTATCAAAATTTGTTTTAGTTAAGGCTTTTACATTTATAAAAATACAATTTTTCAAGTGTACGAATATTTATTTCCCCCACTGTATAAAACTGAAGTTAGCAATTACGCTCATCGTTATTATAACGCCAAATTTGTTAGCAAATAAATGAAAGAACTAAAAATCAGACTATGTGGCGGGAATCTCGATACAACACAACGGCTAAAAATTTTTATTTTTTTTTACAACTTTTTTCACTTTGTACAAGGCCCAGGATTCACAAAGTAGATTGTTATAGATTAAGAGGCAGAGCTTATGGTGATATCTGGCGAAGATATCTTGACGAATTGGTTAATTTGCAGTACGAACGTGCGTGGTGGTTTGTAAAGGATAATTGTTGTCGTTCAGTCATCAGATCTAACCAATAGAAATCTGATATGAATACAGTAATATTTAAAAACATGAAAGTAATAGCTTCTTTATCACTCTTATGTAATTCAAGAATAGAATAATGGTACTTGTTAAATTGACTACTCCGCTTGTAAAAATATATGGAAGAATAATCTTTAACGATATGTTATAGATTCGAATTCATTATAGATTCTTCAAACCACGGCATTTATCGGAATCGAAAAATTTTAATTCTATTTTATCATTTTAGAAGGTAGTGTCAATACATTTTCAAATCCATCCTTGACTTCTTAGAGTTATCTGCACTTCGTTTTTATTTACAATTATAAATTATATAAACTGCCCTTACGTTACTAATAAATGCGTACTATTACAAATTAGAAAAAGGACATCAGTAGTATATAATTATCAATGACGTAAGCACGATCTCAAACTTGACATTTCTAACTTTTAAGAAATCAAGGACAGATTTGACATTTTATTAATATTATAAAGAGGACCCCATTTCGAAAATGATTTAAGAGAGGACTAATCTACAAAGATTTTTCCCCCTAAATAATTCCCCCAGTTTTTGAGAGAGGACTTGTTAGCTTAGTTCCAGAATAACTATTAACTGTAAGAAGACAATGCAAAGTCGGCGGTAAAAAAAGGTGACCCAAGGTGTGATCTATGTATTAGGGATGTCACAATCATGCAGATACAGCAATTTAACTATCCTGGTTGAGCAGCAACAGATGACAGAAGAATCTGATGGTGCATATAATTAGCGAAAGAGGTATTCCATATACTAAGCAAAGTATTAAGACTTTGGAGAATATCGTTAGAAATTATCTCTTTCTGATTCTATGTAAAAGTCCTTCTTTAATTTTTCTCTTAAAGTTCATCAATGCTCACATATTCTGTCCATGGGATCCTCAACATGAATCTATAAACCCAAATAATTTGTTGTGTCAAGTCTCTTCTTCATCTGTGATTATATCGTCTTGCATTCAGTGTCAAATAAGAGTGCCGATATGACATAACAGTTCAGTACTCTTTTCTTTTGTTTTTCCAGTTTCTTAATACTTTACTTAGCTTTTGGTAGGCATTTGTCTCTATTCAAATACGCCTTCAAATGTCGGTGCTGCATTTGCTCTCCTCGGTTAAAAACACTTCCTAGAAATTTAAATTTTTGTCTTTACTTGATTTTGGTATATCCAATTTGAAATTTGCTTGTTGGGTATTTCGTCATCTTACGACTGATGTTTATTTCTTTCTTTACTGCCTTCCGTAGAAGTTCCTGTAGTCCCCTTTCTTTGTCTGCTAGCAACAGAGTATCATCGGCATATCTTATGTTGTTAAGATTGATTGCCTATAATAAATCCTGGTAGGACTTTTAATTCTCTCAGAATTTCTTCACTGTAAACTTTGAGCAGGCCTGGTGAGAAGACACATCCTTGTCTTACGCACCTATTCTATTGTCTATATTATTCTATTCTAGAATAATATATCTCCGAAGGATATCAGCTGGTTACTGTTATTTGTATCCAAAAACGTGTAGAAATATGCTCGGTGGATAAATTCTTATATTTCAGTGTTCATAGGCAAAAGCTGATTATTAATATTTCAATGAATTTCGTTCAGTAAAATCTATATAATTTTTTAAAAAATGTCGAATTTACTAAACGTCATGTTAGGAGAGCAAATTTCAAACATATAGAAGTCGTCAAAAACTCAACCATCTGATTGTCCCAGCTTTCATTCCATACTATATGTTTCTCCAATCCAGTGCAGACAATACAAGCTGGATTGATCATTGGCGAGTAGAAGATGCTTACTATGCATGGCCGAAGTTAAAGGTTATTTCATTTTACGGCATATCAACCTCAATAGGTTATTTAACGCCTGTGCGATTTTTAGGATAGATTCGTATGAATAGAATATGTATTTGTAACAAATCAGTTTGTAGATCAGTTTTCATTGACGTATTTTTATGAAGATATTTTTTGTAGAGAGTCGCGTGTATTGCTGGTAATATTTTTTTCAAAAAAGAAATTGCTGGTATTTTTCTATAAAAATGCATTTTTTATACTTTCATAGTATCTGTCTATATTTCTGAGTTTCTGTATTATATACATTATTTACATTATTCGGACTATTGTTCTCATCTTTGTCGCCATATTTATCACAACGTTTCGGCCGTTGTACGCTCCGGATGTCCTCAAGGACACATGGCACAGTGGATAAAGGCGTTGGTTAGATCCACTGACAGGACCCAAAGAGTGTGAGTTCAATATCCGGTTATGGAGAACTTTCAGAGGGAAATTAACAGGAGATAACTGATAACTAACATCCATCAAACATGGCAAGTGGAACTAGAACCGTCTACCCCAGTGAGCGAAATAACGGGTTCAGTTTGACATTCCAACCACCTGAAGACGGTCGGAGCCTACAACGGCTGAAACGTTGTTATACATATGGCGACAAAGACGAGGACAATAGTCCGAATAATGTAAATAATGGACTTTCATAGCGTTTTGATACCAGTTTCGGTTTGACCATTTGCCCATTGCTGAGGCTCTAACAGCTGCTACAGATCCGGCTCAGGGTGAACCTGGGAGCAAGAGCAATTAAGAGGCAGTTCCACGCTCCTCAAAACAGAAGCTTAGCTACAGGATATATTTTACCGTCATACCCAGAACGCACGTATGACCGAGATGATACATTTAAACCATTGTTTTAACATAGAAAAAAGGATGAAATTAACAGTAAACACTTTAGCAGTGTTAACCAAATCACTATCAGTTGGTTTTCAAATATTGCTGAGGCCTGACAAGGAAACTTTTATTAATTGAGCTCCGAAATTACTTGAAAAACAAACCGTATTACAGTTTCAGTTATCAATCTTGTCATCTATTGTTTTCTGTAAAAATCGGGTGTTTGTGGTTGATTCTAATTTCAACAAGAAATCTTGATCGATTGGTAGATTGATAAATTAGGAGATTGATTGATGATGTCCGACCTTGTGTCGCAAAGTGGTAAAGAAACGTTTTCTTCGTTACCTGTGAGTTTGTTGTCTTCCAAATTTCAACTGAGTCTTGTTCAATTTTTACTTGTTTCACAAAGCTCGACGAATGTGAGATAACAAGTGATACATTGTGAATAATCATTTCGGTAATAATTACATAACTAACCAAATAATGCTGTATATGTGGAAGAGATGCAACCCAGACCATGGAAATTGTGAAAGGATTTGACATTCTATTCATTCATCAAGCCACCCACATTTTCGCATATACCGTCGGGCATTTCGCACTTCCAATCACTCCAGCAGAAGACAAAGACACCAAGTTATTATCAATGTTTCTCCTACTAAAAAAGGTATCTAATATACAGATTGCTTTAAGTAAATTGTCAACACTTTATATTTCTAATTTCGCACACTCGCCTTGTTTGATTTTGATTTTGTCGACTGCACATTATAGTAGAGTCAGTTGGGCACCGTCTGTGAGAAAAAGAGAACCGTGACGCAATTCTCTCCGACAGACATTTGGAAATGGCATGCTGTACTGCTTGGCATTCGCGCCGGAATCTCCAATATGAACATTTCAGTGCGTTTGGGTGCCAATCTTCGGACAGTGCAAAAGATTTTGAAAAAGTTGGATGAGTCATTACGAAGGTGTTTGGAGTGATCACTAGTGATGGCGACGTCATGCTTTCATTCATCTTCCCACAGGGCTTCAGGCTCAACACGGAGGCCTACATCAAGTTCCTTGAGGAGATAGTGCTGTCCAGGGTCAAGATGGGGGGTTGGTGGAAGACCTTATGTCGGACAACATGATTCTGCACCATTCCACACAAGCAGAAGGACTCAGTCATGGCTTTCAGACAATTTCTGCGAACACATCACCCCCTTATATCTGGCCACATAACTCTCCAGACTGCAATTATTATGTGTAGGGCACAGTTGGGCGAGAGACTTCTTGTAAGACCGAAAATAAACTGAAGTCAAACATTATAGCAGCATTCATTAACTTAAAAATAGAGAACATCCAGAAGAGTTGCAGGAGATTCTGAAGTCGTCTGGAGGTCTTGGTTGAAGCCAATGGCAACTTTTATTAAATACTTTTATTCTTTTGTATTTCCAGATATATTTGCGTAATTTCGGTAAATATATCTGATAAAATGAGATATCATTGTTATTCTTATTTTTGCGTATTTTAAACGAAAAATCCATCGCTCTCTCTCTCTCTCTCTCTCTCTCTCTATATATATATATATATATATATATATATATATATGCGCCTCAGTGTGTGTTTAAAAACAACAAAATGTTCATTGTTAAGTATTTATTATGGTTTATTTGTTCGATCTTTAAGACTATATTTTGATTCACGTTAAAGATTTTAATATTATTTTGGAAATCAAGTACTCTAGTATTTGGATATTGTAAAGAAGCAAATACAATTTGTAAATTTAATAACGATTATATTTCCCCTCATTAGCAATTACATAATTCCGTTTAAGTAGAAAATTGTTGATTCTTCGGGCGTTAAATTCTTCAGGTTTCGATTCAATGATACTCTCGATAATTTTCCCTTCCTTTTTTCTAAAATAATGTTGTATAGATTTGGGAAAATGATAGTAAGATGAAGCAAATAGTCTTGGAAAAGGTATGAAACCGCATCTTCTGCCCCCAAGGTATTATTTAATTAGTAGAACTTGCATGCGTAAATCATTATTATCTCTGTTGATTTCTTAAAAGCAAAAGAATATTTTCTGGCTTTTAATAACCCGTAAAAGCCGAAAAAAAAAACAAATCTATCATACATTCACGCTAGGTTTAGAGATGTCAAAGTTTATGAAGGTATTTTATGAACGAAATTTGACTTACTGTTTTGCTAAATTTTTCTTCTGCTTGATTAGGTTTTTGTAAGGTTTTAGGATACTTTCCGCATAAGCTAAATATTAACAAAACCATGTCAACTCGACAAAATGTACTTGTCAAGCTAAGAATTCCCCAATCGAAACTGGAAAAAACCATCCTTGTCATGTACACCGAAATCATGCATTTTTCAATCTGATATAAATTACCGAATATCTGTGTAATTTCCTCATCCATTATCAAATATTTCCACCATCTTTTTTTCATGTCTTCACACATTACATTACGTGTTTTTTAGTTATCGCATTTCACACGTCAGTTACTCTTATTTGGTTTTATTTATTTTATTTTATAAAGATTTATGAAAGGCGAAAATGACCAGAAAATGGAGGTTTATATTTATACTTCCATTAGAAACCAGTAAAATGGAACAAATAGCAAACAAATACTTTTTGTCTTTAACCAAACGTAAATGTAAATTAGCTGTACAAATGCATATATATATATATGTGTGTGTGTGAAATGGACTAAGTCCTAGAATTATTTTAATAAAAATATTTAAGTAAATGCTCTTTTATTATAATAAACAGTATTAACTACATTTACAGGCCTGAATGCGCGAGATATTGAGTAGGTAAATGGTATAGTACATCAAGCTAAATAACTGTTATCTGTAGGGTACACGTTCGATTCCTGGCGAAGGACACGTATTTTCTACGAAATTTCTCGGATATTTAGTTAATACTGTTTATTATAAATAGAGCATTTACTTAAACCTTTGTATCTATAAAAATAACGTAGAAACAGAATACGGCTTTCCCTTTTTTATCACGGTTAATACTGCCGCGATAAATGAATTTCCTCGAAGTAGGATTCTTTATTTACGAATCAAATATTTTCGTATTCGGAGCATAGAAAATCTGATTACGATATTCTAAATTCGGTTTGACATTATAAGAGCTCTCTAGATATGAAATAACACCACTGTAGTTGTCAGCTTACTTGTGGACTCCTTTGTACCAATACGCAGCCAAACACATTACTGACAAGTGATTTGCAGAGGTGCTCGAATATATAGGCCTACAGTAAATTTAATAAGTAGTGTATAATTGCCATAGAAGATTGAGTGCGCGCTGTATTATTTTCACTCTCGATCAACTGAAGGATCGGTTGTGTGTCTCCTTCTGAGATCTTGGCAAGAATTTTTTTCTAACCCTGTAGTAGATAGTTGTTAAAAGAATATGAATTTTAAATTGATTCCATTAAAAACTAGAACACCGGAATTTAAAACCAGTTTCGTAACTACACACAGAACAATCACTGAAAACGAATTAAGCAAAATTTGAAAGTACCCGGGAAAAATAATGTAAAATAAAAGTTATGCATATATATATATATATGGATTTATATATATAATGAGCGCATTTTGCCAATTTTAAGATATGACCCTTAATTGTCAATATTAAATAGTTTATATATATATATATATATATATATATATATAT
The DNA here is from genome assembly GCA_963932145.1 of Acanthosepion lycidas. Lineage (NCBI taxonomy): Eukaryota > Metazoa > Mollusca > Cephalopoda > Sepiida > Sepiidae > Acanthosepion > Acanthosepion lycidas. Next base: position 38,804,638 of record OZ010604.1, read on the forward strand.
ATATATATATATATATATATAATGTGTGTGCATTTGTGTGTAAAAACAAAATCTCAGTTTTAATGTATCGCCCACAATTACTAAAGAAAAATACTATAATTAAATTTTCTTGTGATATATGTAAATAGAAAGAAAGAAAGAACGAACGAATGAATGAATTCGTAAATATTCAAAGAAAATATTACGTGGTCAAATATGTGTAAATCTTAATTCTCGTTAAAAGGTAATTTTTTAATTGCTTCCAGATTTCATTTATATTCCACTTTATAACTTTAAATAATTTCATGATTTTTATTATATTTTTATGCTCTAAAATTCAAACGCCTTAAGTGTCTTTTATTAAGTCAATTATAAAAATAGAGCTCATCTTTCGAAAGTGTCACAATTATTTACTTATCGCATTTATCACCAATATATATGAAGACATGATACACGGACATTATGACGCTTTGCTGGGGTGGGGGAGTAATTTATTCCTGGATTGTACGTCGAGCTCTAAAAGGATAAACCTGTCTTCGATTCAATTCTCTTGCTACAGAACAGCTGCCAAATAAAAGTAACACCCCCTCCAGTTCGTTTTGATATAAACAGCAGCGCAAAGCGATCTCCTTTTCGGAGTCCATTACGTGACCGAACTGAATTATGGATGCTGCTAGTTGTTTCTTCCTAAGAAATGATGATATCTGAAAAGATCAGGAATCACTAGACATTAATAAGGGCGTTAAGTCATCGGCACCACAATGTCTGCGAGATTTTCAAACGGATTTGACGCGTGAGTTGTTCACAAGAATAACATTATTGGTCAAGACAGATGTTGTCTTTCTTACGAAGTGATATCTTCATTTACGTTTCATACAACAGATTTGTATGAGAAGGTTACATAACAATGCATTACTCTATTAATGTTTATCTCTACCGATGTATCAATCACAGTAAGTTTATACCTATTTTGTTATCTATTATCTATATATAATATATTTGGGGTTTTATCTGAGAATCTGTCTGTCAGCATCTTCTTCTTCTATGTAGTGTGTCCCTTCAGGACTTTAGCGATCATGGCTCTCCACAACTTCCTGTCCTTTGTAGCTCTTAATAAATTTTATTTTTTATTATCTCTCCTACATCCAGTTCTGTCATCCTTTCACTTAAGATCACCAGGTAGGTTACGCTTTTTTCTCCTCTGTTCTTCTTTCTCTCAATCTGTCCTGTGAGTACCAAATTTTCAAGCCTCCTTTCCTCATTATGCGCCCTGTTTTTTTGATGTTAAGTATAAGTGGCCTTATTGTTGTTTCAAGTCTTTAATTAATCTGTGATTGCCCAGCATTCGCTGCCATATAAGTGGACTGGCATTACTAACAAATCAGTGTTATTTTCTTTGTTTCTAACGCAATTTTCGTGTTTCTTAATACTTTATTTAGCATTTGGAAGGCATATTTCATTCAATCAGTCAGTTATGTGCCATGCGTGATACACGCTTAGACGATCATGTATCTTTCGATACATGACTGACGAGGCAGATTTTTTCCCGCAGCAGGTTGTCATTTCTTTCTACGGTAGACCAGTTACCATCCACGGCTATAGAAACCGGTCTGTCCTGCTATGTATCCATAGTTGAGGAGAGAAGAAGAGCATTCATACTTTTCCCATGGGTATTAGCACGTAAGTGAATATAATGGATTCGACTGGAATTTGATTCCTCAATCCGAGCTGCTATCCATAAATCGACCGTGCCTCCTATCATATTTGATTAGAAACATTATTTTGTGTTCCCTGTTTCCGAAGTCCTAGTTCGATCGTGATTTTGAATGCAGATTTTTTTAGCTTGTGTCATTACCGATCGAACGCAGAACCTTCACTAATCGCGAAGAACGGATGTTTCTTAAGGGATGCTTCGTGTCTTGAGTGACTATTAGACTTAAACGCAATCCAGACCTTCAGTAGATTTCATACAAACGACGAATCAGTAAAAATGTTGAAAACCTGGTCGGTTACTTGTAACATACCAGTAAGTACATGGCTCCTGGGGGTATCTCTAGCTTTACAAGAACCACATTAAGCCGGAATTGGAGTATTGCTGCTATATATGGACAGGAGATGCCCAGCCTTTATTTTCCAATCCTAATAGATTTCAAAAGGGTTTCCGCGTGCTTGCGAACTAAATTCAACCTTACAGCCTTAAGCCTCGCGGATGAAACTTGGCCAGCCTCTCGCTGTTCTATGGCTGTTTCTATGGAATGCGTTCAGTCGAACTACATTCCTTCGTTTCACCATTTCTAAGCTTCACGCCATGACCCTCATATTCTTGTGACTTATTTCCCTCATTTCCTTCATATTCCATTCGTAAGTTAACTATCGAAATGTTTGTATCGAGGAACCGATACTTTCTATAACCGAATCCCAAGTGATTGCTTCCCCGTTCACTATAATTTTAATCTGTTGAGGTGTAGGTTAACAGTTATGTTCCACGTATATCCGCATAAATTGTGCCTCTTATTCCGTAACGATCTACTCGAGTGGCTCTTGGGTTTTGTACAGAGTGAACATCATTGTATAAATTTGGAATAACAGAAAAGTATGTTGTAATCGATGTTTTCTTAAAGTTTCTATTAACAATAAAATTTAATTGACCAACAAGCCATATTTATGTATTTAAATAATTTTATCGTGTTTTTTATTAATAATAAAGATTAACTCATAAATAGATCAATTACAGTTTTTGAAATCAATTTTTCAATTAAATATAAAAATATTTTTATTTTATTTACATCCTTTACAATTAAAGCCATTTGAAATGAAATTAAAATTACGTCATATTTAAATAATAACCGCAGTGGATCGTTTTTCATCTTGAGTTATGCCCCTTTCTAATTACGACTTGAAAATATTGGAGGCCATATATCTTCTATCTATGAAACCTTCTTTTTTGCAAACAGAAGAACTTTGTCCTTGGCCTCCAATTGATTTCCATCTAATTATTTTTTTTTTACATATTCTCCATTCTTTTTATTGTTATTGCATATTCTATTTATTAACCGCAATTTCGCTCTGTTGAGAAATGTTCGAAAGCAGTTAAGCTAGCTCGTTTTTCATTTTTTTTCTTCTTTTAATTTTTAAATAATTTCTGCTGTCCACTTAACTTATCCAGAGTATGTATATTCATTAGCCCATATTATTTTTGTCTTAATTTATTTTAATTCCCCCTTCCATGCCTCGTTACATGACTAGAGATTTCAGTTCCTTGCTGGATGTGGGACGCCTTTCCATTTTTCGTTTGTCTTTTTCATATTTGTTTTCGTGTCTGGACGATAGTGTTTTGAGTGAGTGTTTGGTCGAATCATCGTTTGAATTGTTTAAGCCCGACATTAATTTCGCCAAGCAGATATTTTTGCCACATTTAATGATTGTGAAAGGTTTTATTGCCAACACCATTTTGTTTATTTTCTTGTATATAAATGTATATTCATTGTAAATAGACATTGGGTATCTTTTTTTAATTTTTCCTCTCCTCGCCAACAGACAAATTGTCCATCCGGGGGATATTTAGGACTTCATAGAAATCCTGAGGTAATACGGTGGTTGAAGTAAGAATGGAAAAGTAAGTATTTGTTGTTTTGGTTCAAGGAATATTATAGTTTGTTGGCTAAGTTTAAGTTTCGACAGAATGAGGACCGTTCTTTCTCTCTTTTTGGCCTTGAGCCACATTTCTTCTATATCACGAATAATAAATAATATTGTATAACATTTTTCTTACTGGTGTAAGGGGCCCAACGCATATCATACTTAGCGAGATTTATTAAATGAATGGCGGGACAGGTTTAGGAGATATAACAAAAAAAAAAGATATTAAGAACTACAAAGGACGGGACATAGTGGAGAGTTATGATCACCTACGTCCTGAGGAGACACGGCACATTAGGATGAATAAGATGTAAGTTAATGACACACACACAGAATAAAAGTTTATTGATTCAGCCATCTCATTATTCTCAACATTAAGTGATGGATATGTTTCTAAGTTCCTATTCACTTTGTAATTCTATCGAGACAAGAAATATTAAGAATTGACTTGATTACGTCATCGTTTTCTGTTTAATGCTGATTTTAAAGGTACGATCTATTTAGTACAACAAAAATCTACAGTGAGTATTCTTTCTTTTTTGTACGAACGAATATATATGTGTGTTTTGTTAATAAAAGGTCATTATTATGAAAAGAAAATTCTTATCAACATCGACTATGATCACGATGAAGTTGAAACATCTGTTCTCTATCATAGTTAAACTACATCGAACCTGATCAGTACCTATATGGATGAATGATTGGGAATATCAGCTGCTGCGAGTTTACATTTGCATGGGATGTAATGGATAACGGCTCGGAATTTTTAATCAGAGACTTCCAATTACAGTCGAGTTCTTTATATTGATTTACGCGAAATATACTTTGGAAACGGATGGCTCCACTTATTCTCTCCCGACTATGGGTTAATTCGTAAGACTTGTATCACTAAACATTATTATCTCCAGAAAATTATTAAAATCTAAAAATATTTTATGGCTTTAAATAACCTGCAAAAGGTTGATAAATTGTAAAAAACAAATCAGTCAATAAAAAGACATGATCACTATGAACACAGTCAAAATGCACTGGATATATTCGAGAATAAAAAAATATCTAGAAACTTTGTAGAAAAATGGAATTAAAAGCAAACAATGAAGAGTAATCTTTTTTCTACACATGCTGTCTATCGACATCATGACTCTTCTGTATGCAATGACGCCAGTCATTTATACAACATCGGAAGAATTGTAGGTTCTAAGAATTTAAACAGGTCAAAGCAGCCACTTTTACGTAATTAATAGTCTCATATTTTTAAGTTTTAAAAAATAAGAAAAAACTGATGCTAAATCAGGATTTTCTGGTTGATGCCTAATGATTAGCCAGACAAATTCTTGCAAATTTCCCTTTGTATAATGCGAGAAATAGGGGAATTGTCACGATGGAAAAGGATGCTCTTGTAAAGATTTCTACGACGCCTTCTTGCGGATTTTTAGTTAATTCTTTAAAAAACGTAATAAGATGTTGCTATATTTCTTCCTTTGATATAATCAAATGGCAACGTTTTCCCAGCCTTCCAGGAAATTGTCGCCATAACCTTTTCTCCTTGCGCTCTCAATTTTCAGCCATTGAGTTCGTCTATTCTTTGGAGAACGATTGCTTTGATTTAGTTTTGTCTTCAGGATCGTGGTGCTAAAGCTATCTTTCATCTTCAGTTAAAATTCATCTCAAAAAGCTTCATGATGTTAATCTCATTTGTTTAAAAATTCAAGGGAAAGCTCTGCTTTGCCTGTTGCTAATTTCGGCACAATAGCTTTGATATCCAATGTGTTTGTCCGGTTCATTGATCAAATAAACTTTTATGGACCGAATCAAGTGAAATGCATATGGTGTTGTTAATTATTCATGCTGTTACTAGTCGGTCACCCTCACATGAATCTTGAATAGCATCGATTTTTTTCCCTCACAAACTGATTTTGATAGTCTTACGATTCTTCTCTCATCTCCAATTCCGTCTCGTCGTCGTCTATATTAAACAGGTTTTCCATTTGGAAATTACTGAAAGTGCTTCTCAAAATGTTGTTTTAAACGCTTCATACACAATCTTCCTAGCTTGAAGATTGCGTTCAAACATGTAACAATATATAACACCAATAATCTTATAAATATAAGCATCAATAGTCGACAAAACCTTACGTGTTTTAGCTTGTAAATGAACAAACCAATATCCAAGGGTTAAAAAAGTGTAAAAAAAGAAAGAACTAAGAAGATATACTTCCGGTGAAAATAATCGGCTCTTTAGGTTTCCTTATATATATATATATATATATATATATATATATATATATAAATAGAGAGAGAGAGAGAGAGAAAGAGAGAAAGAGAGAGGGAGATAGAGAGATAAGGAAATATATTTTTATACATCCAGAACAATATTGTTGAAAAATGCAGGACAAAGAGAAAAAGGTTTTGTGTGAAGCGTTTGATCCTTTAGTATTTCTTCGGACTAAATTTATTATGTTGGTGCCACTACACAAGAGCAGGAACGAGACTGTCTTGAAGGCAAGTTCATCTATATTAATTTTGTGCCCTGTTCCTTACAACATTACACCGTTCCTAGCAAAACTTCTGTTATATCAGTGATGGAAAAATAATTTAAATGAAATCGACTAGATTAAAAATAGATAAATTTAAAATTCCCAGTATCCCTCGTTCGGGACCCTCTGTAGTCGTATCAGTATAACAAATTTATTCCGATGAAGTCTTCAAGGACGAAACTATATATATATATATATATATATATATATATATATATATATATATATATATATATATATATATATATATGTATGTATGTTTGTATATGTAGGATTAGTGTATACGGATGAAATTCCAATAACCCAAAAATACTATTCTTAAAAAGGTGCTGGATACAGAGTAGAGCAAATATAATTATTTATTCGAAAATTATAACATAAATATGTTACAAAATCACTACAAAAATAGCCATTTTGCTTCAATACTTTACTAGATAAGACACCAGAAGAGTTGAAACAAAATGGCTATTTTTGCAGTGATTTTATAACATATGTATGTTATAATTTTCTCATAGATAATTATATATATATATATATATATATATATATATATATATATATATATATATATATTCATGAATTATTCATACATAAAACAAATACAAAGGTTAATGATTTAAATGGCGAGAAATCCAATGGCGAACAATTCAAATAATATACAAAAACCCCGAACCTGTTTATGAATGAAAAGATCCTGTTTTATAAATTTCAGTTGCAATATGTCTTTTTATTTTTACAAGCTTTCGTCTGTTCCTACAGACATCCTCAGGTATGAAATAGATTGTGTTCTTGTTTTTACTCTCAGTATATATATATATATACAAGTATATGATTGGTGTATACGCAATAAATTCCAATAACCAACAATTAATATTCTTAAAAGAGTGCTCAATACAGAGTAGAGCAGATATAATTATTTTATTTTAAAATTATAACATAACTGGTTTTAAAAGTTTCAAATTAATTAACAATCCTTTGCAAGGGGAAAACGTTGTTACAAAAGCTAGAATGACTAATCGAAACACAAGGATAGAAAAAATTCAAAAAAGTTGACAACGAAGTTAGGTTATAATAGCTATTCAGAGCTTTAAAATTGGGGTTATATTAAAAAAGAATTTATTCTAACCAATGTATTAAATTATGATAAAATTTGATATTAAAATTAAAAGTAAAAAATTACCCATTTCAAAATCTAAATTTAATCTCTATTAATTTTAAAATTACTGAGAAAAGAAAAATACATATGTTATTCAATTTATTTCTTCATTGAAATTACGTTAGAATAGACGCTAAAGTCGATTCGTCTACCCGAAAAAAATGTATACATTTTAATCCCAAGTGTGTGAATGGGGTCCTAACCTCTCGCGTAAAACATTACAAACATACTTAGATTATAATACATAAGCACCCAGACATATTTAGATATATACACACACAAAAAAAGTGACGAGACAGGAAACATCTCCACGAACACATACATGCATACACAATTAAATGTGCATGTATTTTCCATACACATAGACACCGATAAATACATGTACACACATCCACATACATTGGCCTAGACAATCAGATAACACAACCAAGAAATATTAAAGACAGAAAGTGTTATTAAACGTACGTATATATATATATATATATATATATATATATATATATATATATATATATATATATATATATATATATATATATATATACTTGTGTATTTGAACAGCGATCCCACTTTTATACTAATTTCGTTAACTACGACTGACAAGGCACTGCCATTATTCTTTTTACTTGTATTCGTACAAGTGTTTTCTTTTATGGATACAATGTGTGTAAAACTGTCTAAACGTTCTGCGTATTCGAACTTTTTCTTCTATTCTTTTATTAGATTGGTGCAAAAATAATATTTTTTAACGTAATATTATCAATGACGATTTTATTTTTTATTTTTAGCTGAATGTGTGAGATTTTTATGCATGTATCTAAAGTTATAGGAATTTTTATTTTTACAAACACGGTCAGAACGTTGTGGCTGTATTCATAGTTAATTTTATTGAGTGTTGTCTTTATCTTTTTCAATATATATCTATGTGTGTGTGCGTATGTGCGTCTGTGTTTGTCCGGATGTAAAAGGATTTTGTTAAATTCTCTCAATAGCGTCTGTGTGTTGAATATTTTATTATATTTTTCTAATTTTCTAATTACTTATAGTACATCTGAATGAGACTTGTGAATAAAATGTCCAAATTCACGTTTCTTTTTCTCTTTTTGTTTGAGTATGTTCATTTTCCGGTGGTTTTAGGTTCTGTATGCGTTCTAGATGACGTCAGTTTTACAACACATTTATATTTGAAACTAGCTTAAAGATTTACTGGCTAGCATTTAAGCATTTAAGATCCTGCGGAGAGCTCTTGGTCAAATTAGGTAGGGAGGAGTAGATATGATAGCCAAGAATAAACTACAGAAGAACTCAATATTGATCGCGACATTTAAGTATTAAGTATTTCAGCTTAACTTTTAAAAGTTCAACGATAATTCTTCTGCCGCCACGTAAAGAATTTGATGTATGTAGGTCCTTACTTTAATTTCGATTATTCCCAAATTTATTTCCAACTTATAAAAACTGTTATCATACGGAAAATTTGTCGCAAAAAATCATGTAAAAAAAAACTGTCCGAAAACATTCGCAGCAATGAAAACTTGGGAACCCAAAATTTAAGGACTGCTGGTCCGGAATGTTTTTAATTTACTCAGGGAGTCGGCCTATTTAGGGCTGCGGCCTATAGGAGTAAACTCGAAAAAATTTGACACACTGGCCCAATGACATTTGCATTTATTATATAGATGTAGTGTTCACAAAATGACCAGGTTGTAGCCAACAAAATTGTCTCTACAACGCATAAAACAAAATATGTCTTAATAATGACTGAAACATTCGAAAAGGTGCCAAACAACTGATGCATGCATATTTAAAAATAAGAAAAAGATCGATTTATTACAGTTTCTTCCTTATTTCCTCATATTCGAATTACTTTTTATCTCTTTGAAATAAATACCATGTTTAAAACATGCGTGCGTTTTTTTTTTTTTTCAAGTAATTCTACAGGCGTATGCAAAGCGATAAGAAAGCTATAAACCTATTTGCATACTCCAGTGTGACGCATTTTATCTCCCTCTAAATCTGTTGCTTCTTTCACCAGTGAAGGCAGCCAATCTACTGGGTTGCAAAAAAGGTTCGTAATGATTTTACGTGAATATCAAATACAATCTTTCGATATGTTAACAAATGTTTAATCAACCGCCCGACTCATTTTGTTCCACTACATTTCGCTATCTATCAGACATCTTCATGATTATATCCTCCCAGAAATTGCAGATACTTAAAGAGAATTCTGTTGGGAATTGTAATTCTAAAGTTTCAAGATCATTTGACTACAGCGGGTGTAGTAGGACATGCCAGCCTAACTGTACTAATTTCTCTCAGAATTGAAAAGAGATGCGAGGCCTGGCTTTGTTTTGATTAAATACATCTCCTTCTGGAGGCCTTTCATCGACTGCTACATCTAAGAACAGTATTTCCGATCCCACCAGATACACAAATTTCCCTTCTTCAGGTGCAGATCAGATTTTAGAGAGATTGACAGTAGTTAACATTTCGTTTTTCTCCAGAACCATTTTCGCTGCTTATTGTAGTCTGCAATCCATTTTTCATCGTCTTAAAGTGTTGTTTTAACGTGTGGTTTTTGTTGTTTTTGAGCCGAGAAACGAAGATGGAAATTCTGTCGGTCAAATATTTTTCTGTACAATCATGACGCGCCCAAACGCCATAACGGTTCCACATATTCATGAGTTTCCAAATGTTTTAAAGCACTCATATGACATATGTAAAATAGCTCTGCAATATCCCTTGTCGTGTGGCCTGGTTTATTTTTAATCGGCGTTTCTATTTAGTTATCATCAGTTACTGCAAGGATGCCGGAATGTTGTGTTTTTAGCAGCATATCAACTCCTCACGGGTTATTTTATGCCGAAATAGAATTTTCTTTGGTGAATTAGTAATTTCCTTAACAAACATATCGCTGGTAAGGGTTTTCTTTTGTGGGGGTAATATTTTTACTATGCAAATGTATTGCTGGTAATTTTACTACAAAATTCTAATTTTATACTATTTTGACCTCAGTTTGGGGGTTAACTATTTGCCCATAGATAGGACCCTAACTGCTGCTACTTGGGAACAACACTAATTAAGAGGTGGTTCCACGCTCCTCAAAACTTCCCGATCAGAGGCCTTGCTGCCGGATGTAGTTTATCGTCCAGGACGAACGTTCTCGGTTTCCCGGATCAAAAATCCCAATTCTAAACTTAGCAAAGCACTTACAAGCAGGATACTCAGCTTTGGCACCATCTCCATAAACAAAACATATCTTTTTTCTCTTTCTACTTCGTTTATCCTTTTCGTGAATAAAAGGGCATCGAATGTTGATAATGATACTTGTTTTTCCTTATCTTTTTTTTACTTTTACCGTAAAAAATTAACATTCCCAAGTTGTATATAAAAACGCATTAAAATATTGCCTTTCAGAATATATGCAATAGCTTTCAATTCCGTGTGAAACGAAATTACGTGTTCAAACACTACCTAATGACAAACTCTACTAACTTTTGTTCCATCCCAATATCTACTCAAAAGCCAACAAGAAGGCGCAATAAAGCATGTGCAAGTATCCGATATTCCATCACTCAATAATGTGTTAAATCTACTAGCAGAAAGTGATAACCTATCGAAATAAAATGTCTTAACTGGAAATTCCTGACTTGGAATCTTCTGGTTGATATTCCATTCAAACTAAAAACTTTATCGAGAAAATAAGTAAATTTCAATCCAATATCCCTTTAGGATTTGTAACCGGCACCTGATCGGTGAAGCATCAAACAATTTCCAGGAAACAGACGACCATTTCCTATAATGGCGGAATTTCAACAGACCAGAAGAGTTAATTCTTCCGCTGAAGTAAGATGATCCATTAAATGATAGTTTTTTTTTTGTTTGTTTGTTTTGTTTTTGGTACGTATGGAAAGAATATGAAAGAAAGTTGAGCTTTCTAGAGAAATGTATCTGTAGACACGTCGTCTCCAGCTTGGAAGTTATTTTCTAGTTAGATCATCTAATATGGCGGTCGATAGTTCGCTTTTGAGTTAGAGATATTGAAAAAGTAAAAGGCTCTCTATCTTAAATCGGATCTGATGGAAAATTCACTATCTAAGTCTGATCAGCTTAGCGACACGATTACACTATTACTATTAAGTATTAGAAAAGAGATTTTAGCACGAACATATGTATAGTAGCTTTTGTTTGTCAATCAGCCAATTATGAGTGTCCACTACCAGCAAAAGCGATTTCAGATACCTGTAAGAAATAGCAAAACTTTTGAAGATGTTGAAACCTTCAGTATATCAGTTATGTAATAAATATATTACATACTCTATGTCATTTTTATAATCCAACATATTTGCATTTAAAATTGTATCACATCATTATGACATATTTCACTATTTATTAAGCGTCATCAGAAATATTTGGTGTGGAATGTTGGGAATTGTATATTTTATTTCAGATGTAAATTCTATGATGCTTTGTTTTCATTTGTTGCGTAGAAATCATGTGTACATTAGCGTTAGTGACATATATATATTTATCTATTAGGTTGTTGCAAAAATAATTTCGTTTTCTAAGATATGTTACTATGTAATAAAACGAAATTATTTTTGCACCAACCTAATATATTTAAATCCTGTTTTTGTTTCCATTCGTTGCGTTTAACGTAATATATTTATCTCGTAGCGTTGAAGTGTTTGCTTACTTTATGTATTTTTTAATCATTTCACTCCCAAGCAAGGCGATAATGCCACTAAGACGCCAGGGCTTAGTGATAGTAAAAGAGAATGAGAAAACGACAGGGAGGAGAAAGGACAATAAAATAACAAGTGTCAGGAAGACAAAAGATGGCGACTGAATTAAAATTTTGAAAATCGTGTGTGTCAGGTAAGAACCGGAACATAGTTCCACAGGCAGGAAGTGCGAGAAAAAAAGATGTACTGAGTCCCGATAAAAAGATATTAAAAATGAAATATATACACAAAAATGTAATATATAAACAAAAATAAAAATATTTAAAATAAATGTAAGGCATTACCGCTTTCCTTTAAAACACTTATCGGTTTCTCTCTCTCTCTCTCTCTCTCTCTCTCTCTCTCTCTCTGGATGTCTCTCTCTCTATTTCTTTCACAAGTAACGAGAAGGCGACGCTTAAATAAAGAGGAGGAAGAAAAGAGGTCATCTGCTAATTAGATTGGCAGTACGTTTTAAATTTATACGATCTACTTAACAAAAAGAAGGGTTCATTAGAACAATTGTGATGAAAATATTTATAGAAAAGTCTTAGGGAAGCCATGTCAAGTGTCAAGTCGAGATGCCAGGTCAGGACCGATAACATTATAGATCCTTCTTTCGAATTTGTCCAAAATATTGAGATATAGAGCAGAAGCACCGGACCCAATATGGCAGCAATATTGAATGCACGCACGAATGGTAGGTTTATAAATCTACAAGAGCCAAAAAATATTGTCTAGCACGAGAGTCTGTTCTACAAAATAGCAGTTCTGGAGAAGAACCTGGCTGAATGCAACTTCCTTCTTACTGACGGAATACGAAAGGAATCAGGATAAATTGACTTTGTATACGTGGAATGGTACAGGCCGATGATATTTATAAGTCACCTTCCTGAGAAGTCGAGTATGGTAAGCAAAGTAAACGTTCTAACCACTCAGTCGAGTGGGCAATATATATATATATATATATATATATATATATATATATATATATATGTATATATATATATATTGTTTTGAACAATAAAAAATATTCTTTCGATTTTTATTATTTCATTTGGATTCCTCAACTAGTTTCGGCCAACATGGCCATCATCAGGAGAAAAATAATTTTCTGCTTGCTGGTAGCAGTGAAATACAGAAATGAATGTCTTGGTGGAGAAAATGAAATATATTTGTAGTTTTCATTTCTTGTTTTAAGTTTTTAATTTTTTAACATGAATTGTAGTCAGTCCTTGTGTTGGTCAAACAGTCTCTTTTAAGTTGTCATTTAAGATAATGTCTGGTTGGATTCATGCTGTTCTGAATTCCCCTGGTCAGTTTGACAGTTTTATTGGTTCCTGGAAAGGTGATCTCTCTCTGTTAACTGTGTATGATATTTGTTTCTTAGGGAGTGAGAGTGTAGGATGTGTGTAAGTGTGTATATTAGTATGGGTGTGTGTTTATGCGTGAGGCCTCAACACCTCTGCAAGCATGTTTGTCTTGTGTGGGCGACAAATGTGGGTAGGTCCTGATTTGTGGAGTTATGTATTAATTCAATCTATGTTATTAAATTTGTGATTAAGCCCGTCTGGATGGAGCGTTTTTAGGCGCCGAGCCCACTTATAATCAGGGCCTTCTAAAACCTTTCTAATTTTATCTGATCTGATTTTTTCTAATTTCTCAATTATAGTGAATTTATCATGGGTTTTAAATCGTGTTTTTGTAGGCGGAAATGATGTTCTACAGGTAATAATCTTTCATGGGGAGCCGACTTAATTCGATTGCAATAATTATTAATTCTGTAATGGAGGGGCCATTCAGATTATCCTACATATTGTTTCTAGCATAGTGCGCATTCTAGAAGTAAATTATGTTATGACTTCTTCAGATTTTGGTAGTTTTTGAAAGTACATTTAGTGACTGATCTAACCACTCAGTCAAGTGGGCAATATATATATATATATATATATATATATATATATATATATATATTGTTTTGAACAATAAAATATATTAAAAAATTAAAATCTTCAGACACACTGGGCTGTATATTATTTCAGTTGGATTCCTCGATTAGTTTCGGCCAACATCACCATCATCAGGAGAAAAAAATTCTGCTTGTTGGTAGCAGTGAATTCGTGTGTCTAATGTAGTTACAGCATGAATTCCTTTTGTTGTTACATGGTTGGGGAAATCCTGTTGCTTTTGTTTTTGGTTTATTACAGATTACCTTGTCCCCTGAAATGTGGTTATTACCTATAATTTCCTTAAGCCTACGATACGCTAGAAGGCCAGGTTTGTCAAATATTTTGGGGGGTCTGTTTTGAGATGTAGTATTTCCCAACGACTTTTGATGATTTGGGTTAGTGGAGGCAGAGTGGGGTTGAAAGTGGTTACTAGAGGGATGCGGCTGGATTTATGGTTAATCTTGTACTGTACAAGATTAACCATAAATCCAGCCGCATCCCTCTAGTAACCACTTTCAGTAACCCCCCAAAAATATTTGACAAACCTGGCCTTCTATGGACGTAAGATCACTTTATTCAAACATTTTCTGGCACTGTTTGCACGAGATTAATTTTGTTTAGTAGATCTGTTCTGTCTTTGATATAGGATTTTAATTGCTTAGCCAGGGGCTGTATGTAGTGGTCTACGTATTTGGAAATTTTGGTCGTGTGACAGTTGAATGATGAAACGACCGGCCTTCTTGGGTTGTTGCTTTTGTGCATTTTAGGAAGGATATAGAAGCGAGCAGGTGTGATGTTTGTGGGTGTAAGTGCTGTGCATGATTCCTTGTCGATTAGATTGTTGCGAAGCATCAGGTGTAATGAGCTACTTAATTCTTTTTGATATTCGAGAAGAGGGTCTGAAGGTAAGCTTTTGTTGGTTTCTTTGTCGGCTAGCTGATCGTTGCCCTTTTTAATGTATTCTTTGAATCGACAGATCACTGGGGCACACCTTTTATCAGCCTGTGTTATGATTAGGTCATCTCTATGTGTCAGTGTGTCAAGGGCTACCCGTTCTGTGTGTGTGCTTCAAATATACAACTAAGTGTGCAACATATAAAATACAATGCTTGTAAATCTCAACTATATATATATATATATATATATATATATATATATATATATATATATACACACACACACACGGGGTGCAACAGAAAAATTGTCCAAATCGTGTAACTGCAAAATAGTCCAATTGATAGATTAAACACTAAACTGCTTTATCTTAGAAACTATTAAAGATATCTTACTGGAATTTTTGGAGGTTTTTATAACATTATTACACACTACTTTGAGCAATAAGAATCTATAATTACTCTTAAGCTTAACTCAAGAATCCTCATGAAGTTTTTCATAAATGAAAATGACATGTTTATAATTAATTGTTAAGGACTCATAAAGAATTGAAATAAATTTTGTTTGTTTGTTTGGGTTTTATGGCATATCAACCACTGCCTGTTATTAAATGCCAAATCCAGTTTATATGAATTATAAATGCCTATTTTGTATAGAACAAAAAACGTATAGCTGGCAACATTATTCCTTTTCTACAAAAAAAAAAAACTTAGAGCTGGCAACATTATTGTTTCAAAAA
This sequence comes from Acanthosepion lycidas, assembly GCA_963932145.1. Taxonomy (NCBI): domain Eukaryota; kingdom Metazoa; phylum Mollusca; class Cephalopoda; order Sepiida; family Sepiidae; genus Acanthosepion; species Acanthosepion lycidas. The sequence goes on from OZ010604.1 coordinate 38,820,255, forward strand.
CTTAGAGCTGGCAACATTATTGTTTCAAAAACTTAGAGCTGGCAACATTATTTTTCTGAAAACATTATCTGAGACCTTGCTGTTGGATGCAGTTTATCGCCATACCCAGGACGCGGATGTAGTTTACCGTCATACCCAGGACGTGAGCAAAACCTGGAAAACTAGCAGTTCACTATTTACCCATAGCTGGGACCCTAACAGGTGCTACCACCCCGGGTCAAGGTGGACCTGGGAACACCAGCAATTAAGAGGTGGTTCCACGCTCCTCAAAACCTTCAGATCAGAGGCCTTGCTGTTGGATGCAATTTAACGTCATACCCAGGACGCCTCATTGGGGGGGGGGTCTTACCCTTTTACAGAGGTGCAGTCGGCGTATTCTAAAGCCCCAGCGGACAGGGCCTAATTGAAATAAAGTACAAATCAAACATATATATATATATATATATATATATATATATATATATATATATATATATTTCATTAAATAATATAGACAAGTGTTGTCTATTTATTTTATGTAAATTCTTTTCATAACATCTGATAAGATTAATAACATTATCATTAAACAAAGAAAGAAAATCCCAATATTGATCCATATTTTTTAATCCAATTTAAGCTTTCGGCTTACATAAATCATTATCAAAGATGACAATTACATAACGATATATTAAGCAATACACGGACAAGAAAGTGATGATAGTTTGTTTCTGTTTACATGGATGGTTTCCAAGCAACGAAAAACACGTGCATATAAGACGCTATAAGTAAAAATCCCGTCGCAGCTCGTGACGTCACACATGACCACGCGAAAGTGAATTCGAGTAAATTAAGTAACGGAAGCCATTGGTGTAAAGCAATGGCTTCTGTTACCAGTTATAGACCTTTAAGGATATTTGCGGAGATTTTATTGTTTATTTTGTTTAAGTTGGGTTTCAACTGTTTTATGTATATAGCTTCAAGAATTTTTAGTTTTTGTTTATTGTTTTCATGTTTAAGCATAATTGTGTTTTCAACAAGGATTTTACGGAATTGTGTATGCGGCCAGGCATGTTGTTTTAAATGCCTAAAAATGTTAGAGTTTTCATTCAAATGTAGTGTCATGCGTCGTGAAAGCGAGTTTGTGGTGTGATAAACATATATATATATATATATATATATATATATATATATATATATATATATATATATATGTTATTCCAGGATAATTTTACAACTTGTTTAAGATGATCTTCGCCCTCTCTAACTTTATAACATTCTGTCCTGATGTAACAAGTTGCCTCACAGGTTTTCTCACACGATTTCATTTTCAAGTCTATTTCACTGCTCTTTGTACTGGCATAGGTGAAACTTCTTTCTCACGTGGCAAACGGCTTATGGATTGATTTGCATCTTTTCTGATTGATCTTTTTAGCTCTAACTTGAAATTATGATCGCTCTTCCTGTTGTGATCCCCTGATTCAGTTTTCCTCTTTAGTGTTCCCTCTTTTTTAAACTTATTCACCTTCCCCTTGAATGTTCTTGAACGGATGAAATCCAGAGTACGAATGTTGGTACCATTACTTAAGGCCTGAATTTTCCTCTCACTTTCCTTATTTATTTATTTCTGTTAAATTATTTTGCTTTTTTTTATTTATTTTTTATTTTTATTTCTTACGTTATATATTTATTTATTTATTTTTTATGTTAATCAGTGATTTATTAGCGAAATAATTTCACCCATATAAATAAATAAACAAACAAACGACTTCCGGCAAAATAACCGCCAAAAAGGGCTACCTACAATGCACCACTGACCCGTATATATAAATAGCCGAGGAAGAAAAAAAACACTAGTGGCCTGACGTTTGCGTCTAGCAGGAAACAGCTTGTCGCCTCTCAGTATTGACTTCAATGTTCATTATATATATATATATATATATATATATATATATATATATATATATATATATATATATATATATATATATATATGCCTAATTGCCTATTTCTTATGAATATATGTGAAAAGAGAAAGATGTAAATAGTATTATAGTAATCGTAGTTTGAAAGTCTCAAGTGCCAAAGCTAGTATTAATTGGTTAGATTTATTTCGAGTAATATTTAACACATAGTAAATATGCATATGGGTTACTTGATTGAGTAGGTAACATAATTATTTATTTAGTTAGTTAGTTTTTTTATTAGGGTATTGAACTGTTTTAGTCGATAAATGACAAAACTGGCAAGGAACTTCAAATTAATTAGCACGAGTTAATTTTGTAATGACTGGTTTCAAAAATTAAAATAAATAGGGGATAGAATGTATGTATGTCTGTCAGTACATGTGCGTATATTTACTACATTTATAGGTAGATGTGTGGACATACTTGTATGTAGGTTTCTTTGTGTGATTTTGTTTGACTAATAGTATAAGGTAAATATAGACTTAAAGATTTATCTGGTAGTAAGAATAGCAAATATTTTTTAGAAAGTACTAGTATAGGATAGATTTGAGTTGGGTACGCGTGTAGGTTTAGTTAAAGAGTTAGTATTGTTATGGGATTAGTATTTAAAACGTGTAGAAAATTGGATTAAACTATGCAAGGAAAAGACCAGCTTACTTCGTTATGGATTCCAGAAGTAGTTGATCGAAGTTAAACTGGATGAAATAAAAAGACAACACTGTATAGGAGGAGAGAGAGAAAAGACTTGTTCTTCATTGGCTGACGTTGATTTATATATGTCGATAAGAACGGTCGAAATCTGTGCAAGATCGAAATGCTTTATGCAATTTCGCGGTGAGTAGCACGACGCTTTCAAACTCGCCTTGAATCAGGTTCGGGGTTGCTGTTTGAACCGATATGATGTAAAACCTGAAATCGGCGATGAAGACCACTCTTGATGCATCTAAAATGTATTATACAACTATATATATATATATATATATATATATATATATATATATGTATGTATGTATGTATGTATGTATGTATATGTATATGTTAATAATACGTTCATAATTAATTATATTTATGTTTGTAACATATACTGATTATCTATCTATCTATCTATCTATCTATATATATATATATATATATATATATATATATATATATATATATATATATATATATATATTCGGAGTCTGCAGGGTTCGCACCCCTAATAACATGTTTCTTTGTTCTAAAGAGATCCCCGTTTCACGCTACAGGTAGAACAAAGAAATATATACCCCCAGGGGATCCCGAGAGTGGGGAGCATGAGATCCCCGGTAGGACGGATACAACGGTTACGACCACAGCAAACGCTCCACTCGATATGCCACTGTGGAAAGACCTGCAAGAATCATCGTGGCCTAAAAATACACCAGGCCAAGATGAAATGTGTAGTAGTGTCTGAGAACTCACAACGCATAGGTGTTACACCAAGTAAGACGGAGGTGGAGCAGGTCCCGGTGACAAACCACAGCGCCCAGCATCACCCAGTGTGGACTCAGACCTTGCCGGACAGAGTAGTCTCTAAGCGGATTAAATGGCCCCCAGCAAATGACAAGAAAGCTTGGCGCGATTTTGATGAAGACGTATGCATTATAATCCAAGGTACGTCTGTAGGTAACATAGACCGACGACTTCAAGCCATGAGTAAACTTATCGTCAGCTACGGATCAGAGCGTTTCGGCCACATTGATAAAAAGAGAAATAAAATCTACACTCAGAATAGGTGTGAAGGAAGGATAAGAGAAGTAAGGCAGGAATTAAGATCCCTCAAGAAACGATATAAGGCCGCTAGTGAAGAAGAGCGACCAGCCCTCTCAGAACTGAGGATAATTTTAAGACAGAAACTGAAAAACCTGCGAAGAGCAGAAGGACATCGTCGCCGTAGGAAAGAGCGGGCCAGGAAGAGGGCTTCGTTTATCTCCGACCCGTTTGGTTTCGTGGGAGATAAGAGAAGCGGCATATTAGCATGCCCAAAAGAAAGGGTGGATTCTTTTTTGAAGAGCTCTTATAGGGACCCAAGAAGGGATGAGGAATTAGGATTTAATGATCGCCTCATTAAACCCAACGCGTGGAGTTCGACACGAAGGTGCCAAGTTTGAGTGAAGTCAAAGAGATAGTAATGGCAGCGAGATCAGCTTCGTCGCCAGGACTGAGTGGCGTGCCTTACTCCGTGTACAAGCGTTGCCCTGGTCTTCTCATGAAATTATGGAAGATCATTAAAGCAATTTGGCAGCGAGGTAAAGTTGCAGAACAATGGCGATACGCAGAAGGTGTTTGGATCCCAAAAGAAGAGAACTCAGAAAATATCGAGCAGTTTCGATGTATCTCGTTAATGAGTACAGAAAGCAAAATATTTTTTAGTGTTATTTCCCGACGGCTATCTGCTTTTCTGCTAAAAAATAGGTTTATAGATACATCGGTACAAAAAGGCGGAATCCTTGGTATGCCTGGCTGCGTTGAGTATATAGGAGTTTTGTCGCAATTAATAAGAGATGCAAGGAGGAATAAAGGGGACCTGGCTGTTGCGTGGTTGGACTTGGCCAATGCTTATGGGTCCATACCGCATAAACTCGTGGAAGAAGCTTCAGTTAGACACTACGTCCCAAGTAGAAGCCGCGAGCTGATCCTAGATTACTACAAACAATTCCAAGAGTCTCATCCGGTTTGGTTTCTTCAGACTGGCATAGACTCGAGAGAGGAATTATTACAGGCTGTACATTGTCAGCCACAATTTTGCTCTCGCGATGAACATGCTCGTGAAGTCCGCTGAGGTGGAATGCCGTGACCTCGTTTCAAATACCGGAGTTAGGCAACCACCCATCCGGGCTTACATGGATGATCTTACAGTCACCACACATTCTGTTACAGGCTGTAGATGGCTATTACGTGGTTTAGAGAGACTGATTGAGTGGGCAAGAATGAATTTCAAGCCTAACAAATGTAGAACAGTCAGACGGGCGCTATCGGTGGCGTCATGACAAGGTTTTAAAGGCGATAGCACTCATTAATACTGAAGCTTTACAGAGTAATAAACTCATCCCAGAAAGAAGAGCTATCCGTTTCGTTAAAGCAGCTGCAAAGCCGAGTAAGAAGGTTGCAGGATCCCATTCACTGTTATCGTCCGCGTCGGATTGGCAAATGCGAGTCGATCTCGGGAAACAATTAAAATTCCCAACACATATATCGTCCTCCAAACACCGTCCAGACATAATCATTTATTCGGACGTCACAAAACAGATTATTCTGCTGGAGTTGACTGTCCCATGGGAAGAGCATATGCAAGAGGCATTTGAGAGAAAATATAGTAAATATGAAGGACTCTTAAATGACTGCAGAAATAAAGGATGGCACACTCATTGTTTCCCTGTCGAGATCGGCTGTAGGGGGTTCGCCTGACAGTCAATGATACGAGCCCTTACTAGCCTAGGGATAAATGGACAAAAAAGAAGGCGGGCGATTCATATGATCCTGGAGTCCGTCGAAAAAGCCTCCAGGTGGTTGTGGATAAATAGAGCCATTGAGTGGCCCAAAACTACAAATAAGAACGTTCCCAATACAGATGTACATACGTCATAAATGCCATCACTAATTACTTTTAAGACTGATTAGTGTATGTGTATATATATATATATATGTAGGTGAAATTTGTGTATATAGATGATGAGAAACTTGCGACTCAATCTTTCCATTTGCTTTCAGTTAGGGTTGGGGTTGCTATGACTTCTTACTGGTCTTCCGAATAAATTATTTTATTGCAAAACATTTTTCTTACAAGTATTCTTTCCTGTTTTTTTGGTCTCATTCATGGATAATTGTTTTTCTTACGAGAAACTTATTTAAGCTAAATTTACACGCTATTTTTCTTTCAACTATTTTTTCGACATGTAAATATCTCAATTATTTATTTTGAGGACTTCTAGTTATTTCTCTTAGTTTTTAAACGAATTCTTCCCGGTAAGGATATTTTTTAACTTATTTAAAATTTACACGTATTTTTTGTTTTTTTTTACCAATAGTTTACATGTAAATAGCTTGGTTAATTTATTTTAAGCGATTTTTGTTAAACGTTTTTCGTGTAGTTTTTAAAGTTGTAAATAGTCTGTCATTTTAATCATTCTATTGTAAACATTTTATGAAGTGTAGTTTGGGAAAGAAAATGGGAATAAAAAAGTAAAAAGAAAAGAAAGACCAAAAATAAGTTAGTTAAAAGGGGAGGTAGAGGAAGAACAAGTCGCAGGACGAGCCAATTGAATGTAATGGGTCGTTTTTGCTTTTGTTTTTTTTTTTGTTTTTTTTGTATATATGTGTTTGTGTATGTGTGTATATACATATATGTATATTTGTTATGTTTCTTGTTTTGTTTTGTTTTTTGTTAAAAAAAAAACAAAAAAAAACACCCATTCTTGGCCACATGTAGGAAGATCAACACAACTATGCATACCTAATTTATAACATCGAATATCCCAAGTGAAGTCTTGATTGGTCGTTGTCTACTGGGGCAAAAGCTCGTGGCAAAATCTTTGTTCTAGGTGCGGGCCGAATACTGATCATATTCGGTCGGGTCGCCCATCGAAGAAGTCTGTTGTTTATTTAGACCCGAAACTTTTAGTGACATGGGAGCAACAACACTGACGACGCATCTGGATTCGGCATTTAAAGGTGTATTTTAATAATAATATATATATATATATATATATATATATATATATATATATATATATATATATATATATATATATATATAATCAGTACTGACTGTGTCACCTCAACTTGAGGAGGCAACCAGTTTAGGAGAAAAAAATCAAACCTGACAGAAGTCATTTGATAAATGTGCAGTACATTGTTCCATCACACACACGCACATATATATGTATATCCATCTATGTAATTATTTATAATTTTGTAATTTTGTTTGTAATATATGCAAAATAGTTATAACTTTAGGACAATGATTCTTTTGGTTGTAATTTTCTTTCATTGGTCACGTGTTCAGCTAATGTTAGCCTCACTATCACCCTGTTCTCCTCTTCGTCTGTTGGGATATTATTCAGCTTCCACAGACATATACGAGGATAGCTAATTCATAAACAATTCAATATTCTTCTCATTGCTCCTATCAAAACCTTTCTGTTTCTTAGCTTTTGTCGGGGGCATTTTTTTTCGCTATTCCGTTGCGTCTCCTGGTTTTTCTGTCACATGTCCCTCATAAAAGACTTCTCAGTGATAGATAATTTGAACTTGCTAGATTTTTTTTTTTTTTTGTCGTCTCCTATTCGTGGCTCTCATATTGCTCTGGATATCTTGTCCCTCTTGCTAATAGATTGACAAAATCATTGACAGAGTTCAAAGTAGGTGAGAAATCCGTTAGCTAAACTCTTTTCACACATTTTCCCGTAAACAAAGTAATTTCTAAGGAATCAATGCATCTTTTATCCGACATTATTTCCTATTACTGCAAGCGATTTTTTTGCGTAGAAAATAATGTTGGTTGAAAGTTTCATAGATGAATAAATGTTTCGATCTACTGACAGTTTCATGTGCAAATGATAATCATCAATCAAAAGCAGAAGATTCAGCGTATATTTCTAACATTTTACACATTATTTTATACCTTTTATATTTTAGATTGAACTTTTAGTTTTTAAGGTTTTGTCGCCATTTTTTAGTTGTATTTAATTTCATATATATATATATATATATATATATATATATATATATATATATATATGTGTGTGTGTGTGTGTCTGTTAGTGTCTCTGTGTGTGTCTACTCAAAAGTATTATTTCGTCTTTGTTTGTTCATGAGGTCCTACCTAGCCGAGTTCGTGTAGGGAAAGCAGATTCGAATCCTCCCGCATATTTTTCTAAGAAGATTTCTCGAATATTCAGACCGGTAGATGTAAATAAAAAAATATATTGTTTAATAAAAAAAAAACAAAAAACAGAGCAGCTACTCGAGTATCCATTTAAAAAATAACGTTTAAACAAATAAATTTTAATATATATATATAATTCTGTAACTTTCTTGAATTGATGACATTTTGCGTTTGAAAATAATTAACATAAAAGTTGTCTTTTTTTTCAATCATTTCACTCCAAGCCAGCCAATAAAGTCACTCTGAAGCAAGGGGTTACTGAGTATTAAAGAAGATGAGAAAAAAATTACTATTCAGGAGAGAGGACAATAAAAGAACAAGTATTAGGTTGGTGCAAAAATATTGTCGTTTTTTGACGTATTTTTAACGGCAAAAAACGACATTATTACGTCATTATTTTTGCACCAACCTAATATTTATAGAAAAGGCAGAGGGGAGATACGTTGCGGAAATGAGAAAGTGACTGAAACCTAGATGCTATGACAGGACCAATAACATAGATAATCCTTCTTTAGATTTTATCAAGGATCTCTAAATACATAACAGGAACATCGGACTAGATGTGGCAACAACATTCAAAGCAAGGACGAAAGGTGGACTTATAAATATGTAAGATAGACTCTGGTAAGAAAAATTATCAAACGCGATGCCGTGAACCAACTTTAACTTCGCACTGTCATTAAAATATGAAATGCTAAAATTATTAACATTTATTCGGTGTTCAATATAACTTTTTCGAACGAACCAATTTGGTGACTGTCTTCGGGAATCTGCGCTAAAATCAAAACGTAATTAACTTAGCTATCGTTCACTGGAGTCAAAAGGACTGCCATTCCGAAATGTTGATAAGCATGGAAATTGAGTGCAGTTGAATTCAGATAGGAAAATCCAACGTCTTTACTTGCGAACCTTTACGGATACATTAACTAATACAAAGATATATGGGAATTTGTGCGGAATCAACATATTGACTATGCATCTTATCTGTTCGCTAAATTTTCGCATACTTTACTTTCATTTTTCTCTTTCTCTCACATTCTTTCTATCTATCTATCTATCTATATATATATATATATATATATATATATATATATATATATTATAAATTAATTGATTTAAAATATGGTTTTTAACTTATAATATTAATGTTCTGTAAATTTACATTGGGCACTATTTTGTAAAAATAAAAATATCTATAAGAACACCGGATTATATATCTTACTGTTCTTTCTTTTTATTATATATATATATATATATATATATATATATATATATATATATATATATATATATATATATATATATGTGTGTGTGTGCGCGCACGTGTGTGTATGTGTGTGTGTGTTTTTGCAAGCCATACAAAATGAGTGTACCACCGATAAATTTTTTGTAGATTTTTTTTATAGATTTCCAATCAAAATCCTTCAAGCAATTCATTCTACTTTTAAATATTTATTGTAGAAAGCAATGGGTTGACTGAAGATGTTTTTTTTTTAATCCTATACTAATTCCTCCAACATCTCCAGCAGAGTAGCCAATTGTCGAATAAAAACACAGAAAAAATTCAGCCGCATCCTTTTACCATCAATGAACTGCGAAGTTTTTTTTTTCTTTTACATTTACGGAATCAAAACGTGGGGAAAATTTATCCTGGCCTTTTGCCCAAATCTTGTGAGTGAATCAAAACGCGGGGAAAAATTATCCTGTATTTTTGTCCAAATCTTGTGAGTGAATTATGTGGAAGCGTACCTGGCCTGTTTCGCCAGACAACGCGAACTCTCCCAGAAATTTGAAATAAGATCTACTCAGCATAGTTGCAATATACACTACAAGTGAGCTCTGTGCTTGTTGAACACAAATGGTCCTAAGCAGCTGTCTTCAAAAATTAAAAATTAAGATACTAAAGCTACACTGTCAGTGCTTATTTATGGGAAATATTTACATTTCTTACTTTCAACAGTTCATATATGGATGAGCGTGTAAATACCTTCCATTTATTTTTATGGAAGCCAAAAAAAGACTTAGGCAGGAACACAATAAAACTGTTTGGCAGCAAAATTCTAGTTATAAAACCCTCTATTTTCACGTCGTAACACATATATTTTCGCTAGTGAAAACAAGAATGCGTATATCGTGTTTGATGTATTGATTGTCACATTAGTGCCATTAATGCTAAAGCTCATTTTCCTAGCTGTATTCTTATTCACTCTTTGGCCTTTATCAATATTCATCAAACGTGGATAAATGTTAATATGTGCCTTTTCTGCATAGAGTAATTGAAAAATACACCCCTGCTTGTTATAAACCTTTATGCCATGTTATCAGAGTCTTAGCTATGATTGAATAAACGAATGATGGCGCGGAGAGCCAACCGACTCTGTTTAATCCGACAAGATTCTAGACTATAAACGTTTCAATAACCAACGCGAACTTTTTTAGCATTTATGGATATTATTTAGGTCACAAGCTTTAGGAAAAATCGAAAAGGCTTCTTGCACAAATTTCAATATTTTATGTTTGCCAAAATGCACTGTGGGAAGCACTAATTGCTAATGACAATCTCTCTCTCTCTCTCACTTTGTCTCTCTCTCACACACGCACACATACACAGACACGTACACACATACACAGAAACACACACACTGACCTTTATATGTGTGCGTGAAAGAGAGTTGAATAAATCTAAGATGACAAATACCCTTTTCACATTGTTTTGAACTAAAGTGAATTCATATGCGTTAAAACCAGAGTGAAAGCATTAAAATTAGGACCCAATGTGTTTAATTCAATTTAATTCTCGACCATGAGTAAAACAATAGAAAATAAGTTAATAAATTCTCTAAGATCGAATAATTACAGTTACGAATAAAACTTTTTGATGATTGCATTCGAATATCTTAGCTTTATTATTATCGTGAAGAATTTTGTACTCAGACATGTTGTTTTCTACATGTAGTTGCTTTGTAGAAACCACCAACTGCTTAATCTAATAAATCGGTTAAGTGGACAGCTCTTTCTGTTTGTATTTAAATAAATATGTACAAGTTATAGTGTATAGTAAGGTAGCCACAAATTGTAACGCAGAATGATGTATAAGGTACAAGGGATAATGTACAAATTATAATGCAAGTTATAAGGTACAAAAGATAATGTACAATAATATATAAGGTACAAGTTATAATGTACAAAGCTATTATGTATAATAATGTGTAATTTACAATAATGTATAATATACAATCTATAATGTACATACGCTATTGTACACGTTATAATATGCAATAATGTATAATCAACAAACTATAACGACGTAAAAACGGTAATAACTTTTTAGGTTACGTTATATAATGTACTATAATGTATAATGTGCAATGATGGTGCGATGAGTAAATTGTCGCCATTTTATATTTTTAATTTCTTGCATGCTAGTTATACGATGTTGTGCCTTCATCTTCCCAAATTCCCTCAGACTCAACACAGAGGGCTATATCAAGTGCCTTGTGGAGGTTGTGCTGCCCAGGGTGGCTGCTGAGAGACTCGATGTTTAACAACAGTCATGCCATAAAAGCAGGATAACCCAATCATGGCTGCCAGACAATTTTTGCGACTACATCACCCCTTACATCTGGCCACCTAACTTCCCAGACAGCAACCCCCTTGATTATTATGAGCGGGTCGTCGGGCGAGAGACGAAAAAAATCCTTGAAACACCAAAGATGAACTGAAGGCAAGGATTATGGCAGCATTCACCAACTTAAACAAGGAGACTGTCCAGTATAGTTACAGGAGATTCCGAAGTCGTCTGGAGGCTATGGTCAAAGCCAATGGCGAATTTTATTGAATAAGTTTATTCTTTAGTATTTCAAGATATTTTTGTGTAATTTTGGTAAATATATTTGTTCCAATGAAATGTCGGTGTTTTTTTATTTTTTGAGTAACTTAGACGACAATTTATCCATCGCACCATGTATATAACCTATAATGAACAAACTATAATATACAATTATGTATAATATGCATTCTATATTGTACAAACTATAATGCCTTGCGGATATGAATCAAAAAGCAAATGTACGAGGCTGAATTAGACTTGTTGCTTTATTTCTCAGTCGGTTGTTGACGCTTTCCAAATGTCTATCGATTCTAAGAATTTCATTTATCCAAGGCATTGAAAAAATGCTGATAACATATTGTAATTTATTCGTGATTTTAAGGTCAAATGCCGGGAACCAGACTTTAATTACGGTCTATTTTTATAGTATTCTCTATTATGATAGCGACAAATGACTTTAGAATTATAATCGCACTAATTCTACTCAACCACTCTGACTGTTAAAATTTTCGAAATAAAATAGCAATACTAAATTTTAAAGTCTGGATCGATGCCTGATTACAGATATATGCTATTTCGTTTATTTCTTTTCTCTTTGTTTTCGTTGCTAGACAAAGTCGTTTTATTAATTATTATTTATTTTTCCCTCCTTTTTTGATAACATTGATATAAAGCAGGGACTCAAAAATGATATGGAAATCAAAATGAAAGGCAAATTTGAAATTGATAAATATTAAAAAAAACATATTTCTGTAGCAATCAATTCACACAAACATACAGTCATACACACATACACACACACACACATCGATACACACACACACATGTATGCGAGAGACGCACCTAAAGTAATGACCCCTATTAACAGACACTGAGGCAGGATTTGATATTATGACCGTAGGGATTAGTAAAGGGATTATTCCTCCGCTCATTTTTATTCGTTGCTTTTTTTTCTTTTCTTTTTTTTTTTGTTGGTTTTTGTTACAGTTTTTTTCATATATGTATGTACTAGTGAGCTAGCCAAAATGAGCTGACTCATTTTATAGTTCACCAATAGAAGGGTTAACCAATCAGAAAGCTCAAAATATTCAATCCGACGTGTATAAAATCAGCCATTTTGTTTTTTCTCCCAAATTATCCTCACTGCCAACCTGATATCGAACACTTAAAGAATTACTTAACAGCCGTTACTTTCTCTGAATCTTCACTGCCAAACTCTTATATTGAAGAGATTACGGACTTCACTGGATTCCATATTCAGAAACTACGGCAAACATGGTCAACAGTTTTGTCTCCGATGTCTTCAGTTACAATTCCTTCTCTGTCGCCAATTTTTTTTTTTTTATCCAGCTCCCCAACACCCGATCTGAACTGACCCTAACCTGTCAGTTTCAATATATATATATATATATATATATATATATATATATATATATATATATATATATATATATATATATATATATATTAAGTTATGAAGAGCTTGGTAATCCGTTTGGGTAATCCCAAGGAGGCTGAAATCCTGAGAGCTCAATGTAAATCCAGAGCTAATATTTAAAACAATAATAGCAATATATATAATATATAATATTATAATGTATATATAATAATATAATGGTACCTTAAAGTGGTTTGTTTTTCTTTTAGTTATATATATATATATATATATATATATATATATATATATATATATCAGTCAGCTATACCATGCGTGTTACACGCGTAGACGATCATGTATCTTTCGATATATTACTGACGATTTTCTCTCATTCAATCATATCTGCTCAATGCGTTTTCCAAATAAAACAAATGGCATCAGACAATTATTTAAGACATTTTTTTTATGTTTATACGTTCTTTTTATTGATACAAATATTTAAGTAAATGCTCAATTTATAATAAACAGTATTAACAACATTTACCGGTCTCAATGTCCGAGAAATTTTCATAGACAATATGCGTCTTCCGACAAGAATCGAGCCTGTATCCTATACAGAACCGTTATATAGCCTGACGATTGGGCCGCAAATGAGCGTTTGGTTAGCAGGGTCTATTTTACTGTTTTTAAACACAATTCTCCATGAATTCTTAAATAATTGTGAGACTTTGTCTATTTCATAATGTATGACGTCATTTGTTTACATTTCGGTACGCATTGAGCAGATATAAATGAATGAGAGAAAATCATGGAGAATTGTGTTTAAAACCTGTAAAATCGACCTTGCAAACCGAATGCTCCTCTGTGGCCCAATCGGTTAAGGCACGTCAGGCTATATAATATTTTTAAAAAATATATTGTTGTTTATTTTTCTCTGATGCCTCCATTCACCATTCTTTCTCTGTCTTTATTTTCCTTTCTCCATTACAATTTAATCATCTAAATTTTTTATTCAGTCCCTCTCTCAAATATGCTTACTCGCTACTATTTATCAATACGGAAAAATTAAGTGTTACCACCCCGATATTTAGTTGGTACTAGACATCATTACTTATGTCCTTACTTAATAAGAATGCTATGCCATTTTTTTTTCATTTTTCCTTTACAGGTTAATAGCAGTAGATAGGCTCAGCTATCGTCCGGTTCGTACTCCTTCTATGTCTATTGAACAGGAGTAGAGGTTCATCATTTGTTCTCTGGTTTAACGGTTCTCTTTCTTTTTTCTTTCTTTTACCACGGGCACAATGATTTAACTGTCTTGACTTTTTGGTGATCGAACTAACCAGTGGCTGCGACTTTCCATTCTAAGGATAACAGGTTGGCAGATTGCTGGCTGCTTCTTCAGAGGAAGTGTTTACAGAGGATGCTGGGATCAAAAGTCGCATAATATTGGGGTATCTGCAACTCCATATCGCACATGGATAGGTATCCCTACATTTATTTCTGGTGGGAAACCCCAAGGGCTCATTGTGCCCAGATCTCAACAACACACTGGTTGGTTTGTATTGCCATTGACGACAGATAGTAACAATTAAAGTGGTCTTTTAGCTCCCTTCTCGAAACCTGTCTCATGGAAATCACAACAAAAAGAAATAAAACTTGTTGTACAAAGAACACCTACCCCACAATCTTTCTTCAATATTCACGATATTCATTCCAACCTTTATAGAAGGTTGGCCAAATATCTTTGTCTTTTTTTTAAAGCAACTTGAATTCTTCCATTGGGACCAATGAATTCTTGCTTCCAGGGTATCTTCCTCTTTGCCGAAAAGATTCCAGCATTCATATGCATGGCCTTGGTGTTTACATCCTGGATATTATGCTTCTGTCTTTCGCTACTAAAATCTGTCTGCTATCTCGTTTTCCTTTATCGCTCCCCCCTCTTCTCAAGACTGCAGTATATTCGACATAATTGCTGACAGTAGAGAAAAGTCACACCTGCATACTCGACAGACGTAGCACACAGGAACTACTATTTCCGGCTATACCAGCTTGAAAACAGGGGCGTAGTTGTTACTAACCGTAACAAATATAAGAGAGTCATCGAAAGAGGTAAGTCCCTGTTTGCTGAAAGAATGTGGCACCACGTAGCATCCAAAAACTTTGGCTCTCGCGATAACTGGATTCTCTATAATACTGTACTAAATATGTACAAGGTCTCTTCAATCGATTTTAGGTGTTATCTGCTGATAAAACTGAAAGCTTTGCCAGCAAATTATCCTCATATTCTACTCTTGACTCTTCTGGAGTATTCCTGCCTAACTTCCCACCTAGAACTAAGGCTCTGTTGAGTGATATGCATATAGCCCTTTTCCTAGTTTCGGTTATCATCTCTAACCTGGATTCCCACAAAGCATGTGCATCTGATGGTATCCCTGTAATAGTCATTAAGAAGTGTGCTACTGTTCTCACTGAACTGTATAATAAATGCCTCGCTACCTCCTGCCTACCTGCCATCTGGAAGTCATCCTGTGTTGTTCCAGTTTTTAAGAACTCTGGTGAACCGTCCGACCCATCTAAATATCAGCCTGTTAGCTTTCTACCTGTTTTTGGGAAGCTGTTAGAGACCCTAATCAATGTTGAATTATATCAACATCTCTCATCGCAAGGCCTTTTCTCAGACAAGCAATACAAATTTCGTTTATCCTGGTCAACTGCTGATGTTTTTTTTTTTTTTTGTTTTTTTTAAGCATTACGCCCCGAGCAAGGCCTGAAGCCACTAGGATGCAGGGGGTTGCAGAAGATTTGGATCGAGAGCAGATATGATGATAGAAGAAAGGATGAGGAGAGGGATAGTGGGTGGATCAAGATAACAGGAGATGTCGATTGACATTACATTTGGATAGATGGAGATCATAGCTCTCTGGGAAACAGTAATTGGGAAGGGTGTTCCACAGGTGAGAGGTGCGAGGTATGAAGCTATTGGAGTAGAAGAGACGGCTACATTTAAAAGTTTCTACAGTGTAAGGATGAGAGCGGTATGCCAGCCTCGTAGGGCACTTGAATTCATGGAGTCTGGGAACCAGTGAAAGCAGCTCATCGGAGCAATTAGCATGAAAGTATTTGTAGAAAAGACAGAGTGAGGCGACGGCGCGTCTGTGAGAGAGTGTGCTAACAGTAATTGCTGAAAAAGTCTATCACGCTCTAGAAAAAAACAGTGAAGCACAAGCTGTACCATTGAACATTTAGAAAGCCTTTGGCAGTTACCTGCATTTAGCACTGAAAACTTACGTTATCTCTGGGAACATTTGTGAGCTAATCCAGTCGTTCCTATCAAATTGTAAAATGAAAGTCACCCATCTACATTCTTTCGTACTAAGGCAAGTGTCCCCCAGGGCTCAATCCTTGGTCCTACACTTATTTAAATCTTCATGAACGACCTTCCTGATGATATCAACTCTCAATTTGCCATCTACGCTGATGACACTAAAATTGACTTCTGCCTCGATAGTAAGGCTGATCATTCCGACAAGATCAAAATAGCAGCTTGTGTTCAAAACAACCACAAGACCGTCGTTGACTGAAGCAAAATATGGCTTGTCACTTTAAACGCCTCCAAAAGTAAACATCTCCCCGTTAATCATCTGAGAGACCCCTTGCTACTTTCCATCAGCATGGCCGATGGTAACCTTCAGGAAAATGACTCCTTGCGCCTTCTCGGGTTAACGTTCTCAGCAGACATAGAGTGGAAAGACTATATTGAATCCATTGCTAGGTCAGTTGCTAACAAAGTCGGCGCACCGAGTCATTTTTTCTCTCCGGAATCTATCTTACATATCATTCGCCCTTGCTTAGAATATTGCTGGCATATATGATCTGCTGCCACAGCTGATTACCTGGAGCTCCTTCATAAGATCCAATGAAGAATAAGCAATGTTATTGGTCCCGATATGTTGGATCGGCTTCAGTGACTTTCCAACCCCCATAAATTTGCCTCTCTGTTCGATTTTTATAAAAACTTTCATGACAATTGTTCGGGTGAGCTCTTCGCTATGGTGCCATATGTCATTTAATGTTTGGGTGGGGTTATTATTAACATTATTTTATTTGTTTTTTTGTAAATAGTTTTGTTTTCATATTATAAATATTCATTGGGGCTAGTTTTTAATTTTAATCATTCCCCTCCCTCCACAAACAATGAATTGTACATATGGGGACTAGTTAGCATTTTCATTGAGACAATGAGGTATTATGGTAAATGTAGTAATTAAGGTAAGAATGCATTGTTTTGATGTAAGGAATATTGTTTGTATGATTGAGTCAGTATTTGTGGCTAGCTAAGTTTCAAGTTAAGACAGAAGAAGACGGTTCTTTTCCCCATTCGCCATTCTGGCCTTGTGCCACATTTTGTATCATTGTACACAAAAATATCGCTCTTTACTATGGTACCTAGACTGTATGAATTTAAGCGCAAAATTAGGCTGGCAGCAATATCTCATCAAATAACAGTTGAACTAGCTAGATGTAGCCGTAACTTTTGTGCTGACTATTTTCTCGCTCTTCTCTTCTGTGGAACCCCCTACCTGTTCCATGCATTCCAGCCAATTTTAATCTACAAGAGTACAAATGCAATGTCAATCGCTATCTATTGTTATCCTGATCGCTCTTTTATTTTTCTATTCATTACTAATGGTTCTGTTCCTAATTCCTCCACATCTTGTAACCCCTTGATTGTTTGTGCCTGTATTGTTATGTAGTACGAAAAGGTTTTTCTTCCTCCGTATGAATCGGAATCCCTCGTCGCCAAATTGTTATGTAGTGGTCGCACAGTGGAGGCTTGTATTTGTACTAAGTCGCTCCTAAAATAGGTTCGACGTACAAAACGTTAGGAACTTGATATAATAGGTAATGACGCAGTAATCTAGTTGTGGTGGCTGATACTTTAATATCCGACTAACGGTCGTCCGACATCGACTGACTGACCAACTCCCTGAGCGACTCGCTGAGCGACTGCTACTCCTACTCCTACTTATTATAGGTGGGAGAGTCTATTAACTTAGAATAGGTGTGTTACATTATAACACTGTATTACCTCGTTTGGGGTGATACCGATTAAAAAAAATAGCACATCCTTCGTTTGTCCAGCTACAAGTAAAAGTCTGGTATAATTAAACCTGTCTTAAAAGAGTTATTCAGTCAATCTATTTACCAAATGCACCTGTGAACATTTCTCGAGGCTTACAAAAACTTTACGAAGACAAAACAGAGGATATGAGCAAAGTCTGGTGTGTGTGTATGAGGGGGTGTATGCGTTTCAGGTGTATTAACAGCAGTGTGACAAGTACAGTGGGCTATGATAGATTTTTAGGCACCCTTAATTACAGCAATTTTGGCTTGTGTAATAACGTATCTTCTTTTTTCAGACAATACCATGTTAGTATCAAGCTACTCTAATGAACAATAGTTAACTTACATTTTGCAATGAAATTAAGGAATTTGGTGAATTTCAACGAGGGCAAATAATAGGATGGCATCAGTGCGGCAAGTCAAATAGAGAAATTGCTAGGTTTTTCCAAGTTAATCATCAAACAGTTAATAATATTGTCAAGAAATTTAATGGAGAAGACAATTGTCGTGTGGAACAACGTTCAGGAAGACCAAGCATCTGTCTGAGTGAATGAAATGAGCGCTGAAGATGGAACTCATCAGAAATCGTCGTCAGGGCATCAAAGATGTAGTCAACAGCATGGAGATGTCATATGCAGCGAGAATGACTCTGAAAGAACTTGGCTATTAAAGAAGAGTTGCAAGAAAGAAGCCCATGATTTCAGAGGTTAACAGGAACAGGCGTATGGACTGTGCGAGAGAATTCGAGAGTAAAGATTATGAATTTTGGCAGTCTTAAATTTGATCAAATGAAATTAAATTCTGCCAGTATTCGAATACAAGATTGGTTTATGTTTCGAGAAATCAGAATCAGATTGGAAAACTGAATGTCTGAAGGCGACCGTAAAACAGGGAGGGATTGGAGTAATAGTGTGGAGCGCTGTCTAGTTTGGAAGGAAATCTGAGCTGATACTTGTTGACGAGCGATTGAAGGGTCCAAAATACTGTCAAATATTAGAGATAGGACTACTCAAACTATTTGAAACCAATCAGATTGACAAGAATGGCTACTCTTTTTCAAGAAAATGGAGCGCCATGTCAAACGAGAAAAGTAGCAAAGGCCTGGAAGGAATCGCAAGAAATCAAGTTACAGCGATGGGTAGCCGAAAGCGGATCCAATAGAGTATAGGGGTTTATCAGTTATAGTTAAGTGTATGAGTGTTGAAACAGATTAGTTTGATTTGGCCTTGTTAGTTAGATAGCCCACAATAAGAGGGGTATAAAGCAAAAAATCAAATTGTAAAGTGAAACAACAAATTTATATACATATAAATCAATTAAGGTCTTTACAAATAAAATTAATGTATTTTGCTTGATACAAGGTCGTCAAAATTTTCGTAGTAGTCCTTGCAAGAATGAGTTTATGTGTACGTACGCTGGAACGTATGTGTGGATGTATATATGTATGTATGAGCGTTATCGTAGTGTAGGAATGTATTTGAAGTAGTCGCTCAGTCTTAAAATGTTCCGTTCGTTTATCAAGTATCAAAGAGGTGGGAGATAATAATAACGATCGCTTGACGTTTGTCAAGGGACATGTTAATACGCTCGTCTCCTTCTCTCTGGTGACAGGCGAATTTGCCCGTTTTTGTTTTTTTGTTTTTTGTTTGTCATTTAGGAATTCACTGCCGGATATGATTCGGGCCGTTCCGTTGGACAACGAAGAAACTTCGCGTCGGCTCACGAAAAGGTCCGTAAAAGAATTTGTTTCTGAGAATTGAAGATTATTCGAATTTTGTTTTTTAATGTTTCCTAGTTTTCTATTGGCCGAAAAAAATTTCGCATCAAGGTGTTAAATTTCGCGAGTTTTGTTTTGGATTCGCTTTTTGCGTGTGTGTTAAGTTTGTAAATTCGAGTCATTTTAATTTCTAACAAAATCAATGAGTCAGTGCTTAGCATTTGAATTTTAAATCTAGATCTTGCTTTGTTCGCTAAAAGAGCACGTTTAGGAGCACCTTCACTGAAACCTTCGAGAGCGGGCAACCAAAATCACGTCAGTGGCAACCCTTAAAGAAATATTGCTAAAGGAGTGGCAAAATATGGATCAAACGATTGTTGATAAATTGATCAAATCCATGAAAAATCGAATACAAGCACTGAAACTAGCAAATGGAGGACCTACTCTATACTAGTTCCAAATACTGTTTATTTATGCTAAGTAGGTATTACGTAAATTTTGAAATTGGATGTAGTTTATTTCTACTGGCTACAACTTTTCTTAGGCCACACTATAAGTTATCACTTCCCTACATACCAATATACGGCATACACGTTCTTGTATAACACTAGTGGAAATATATAACTATAGCGGATAACGATATAAAGATATGGATTCTTACAAATGCTAATTAGCTATGTCGAATTGAGTTATTGTGCAGTTGCCATTGAAACAAATTTCATTTGGCGCTGAAAATAAAGACACGAGGATATTGTCTTCTAGTCATTCATAATCCGAACACAGTTTATCAAAAAATGAAGCCAAGTCTTCATAAATGATTTTTAAAATTTTGTCACATGGGTATCTAGAAATATCTTTCAACACCTATCAGTGTGAATTGGCGACGTGTCGTTAAACAACGTGCATATGTGGTTCTTTCTCACATTCAGTTTGCTAAACGTCTGTAAATAAAAAGTATATCACTTATGTAAACAAACAACTTTGTGCACACACTCAAGCAGACAGATCATTGTTTCTCTCAGTCGGTTCTTATCTATCTATCTATCTATCTATCTATCTATCTATCTATCTATCTATCTATCTGTCAGGTTGGTGCAAAATAATGACGTAATAATGTCGTTTTTTGACCTATTTTTAAGGTCAAAAAACGACATTATTACGTCATTATTTTTGCACCAACCTAATATCTATCTCAGTCTGTTTATATTGAGAACATCCGCAGATTCGCGATACCTAATGTTTAAAATGAATTTTAAATAATGAGAAATCATCTTGAGTTTTTAGTTTTAACTTCAAGCTAATAGATTAAATTTAATATTTCCAATAAACAAAATATTTTGATCTATTTCAAAACTAATTTAAATTGATGGAAGGAATTTTATGTTTTGGAATTGCTAAAATTACCGATGTTACCAACATTTTAACCATTTTTCATCGCAATGTAATTCTCTTTATTAAAAAAATCTTTCAAAAATGTAATGTACTTTTCTGAAACATTAGCTGATTTAAACTTTAATTAACCTAATTTTAAACAAATATTACTTTTAGTTTAAAATGCCATAGAAATGCATTTTTAACACGGTGTTAACTGTTTATGACATATTTCCATTGCAAGATTCACAAAGTTTCGGCCCTTGTTCGTTGATTACAATTTCGAAACGTACCCTTTATTTCGTCCACTCTGGTAGATTATTCTAGTTACAAGTGCCATGTCTCAGTCGTCTCCAAGTCTTTTTGGTTCACCACTGGTATTGAACTCACAACTCTTTGAGACTAACCCACGCCTTTATCCACTTGGCCATGTGTCCTTTGAGGGGGATCTCTACCTGAATTCCTGGAACATATAAACATATATGCCTAATGTATCGGTAATCGTCTTTATCCGTGCTCATATTTCAATTTGTCCGTTATTATTGTAACATTTTTACCCGTGCTTATATTGCAATTTTGTTTTGTTATGCATTACTATTCTCTAGCACTCTTTATTTCTGCTTCCCATGTTGTATTCATTTACAATCATTTGAAGAAGGCAGGAGCGTACAACGGCCGAAACTTTGTGCATATAGCAATGTAGATGAGTATAACAGTGGAAATAATGAAAATAATGTAAATGATCATAATATCTCATCTCAGAGATATAAATAATGCCTTAGTTTTACAGTATTTTAATTTTACGTTTCAGAGCAGATTTTCGATAAGTGCTGGTCTTGTTTTACAAAAAGAAATTGATGATTTAAATTCTTCAATAACTTCTGCTTTTAACTATACAAACATTAAGTGGGACAATATTTACATATTTGAAACAAGTATATCTATATATTATTGTTGTATAAACTGTATGATTATTCATAGATTTGAAACAAATAGATTTATATATTTGTTTTAATCAAAAGTTTCTGTTTCTCAAATTTCTCAATCATTCTCTATTAAATACTTCGTTCAATGTTAAGTGAATACAATTTATATTATAAATAATTTTCAAATAAGTATGTGTAACTACTCTATAGCTAAAAATTCCAATTACATTTAAAGTTTCAATTTAGCTTTACTTTTACTTCTGCAAATCCCTAACGAGCAGTACTCTACTGTTAAATTAACTTTGAATGTACATGTTTAGGAAATAGAAATATTAATGCCTTTAGTAATAAAACGTACACATGACGTAAAGGGAAAAGGGATAACAATTCAATATCTAATAATAACATTATTCTGACGAGGAAATAATGATAATTTTATTTTGTAGAAAATATTACAATATGAAAATAATCATATAAAAATATTCACTTTCTTATGAAATAAATTTAATTCTTTGTGGGGTTATCATTATTTTATTTATTTTCTCGTTTACTTTTCTTTGAATTCTTCATAATGAATG
Organism: Acanthosepion lycidas; assembly: GCA_963932145.1. Lineage (NCBI taxonomy): Eukaryota > Metazoa > Mollusca > Cephalopoda > Sepiida > Sepiidae > Acanthosepion > Acanthosepion lycidas. Next base: position 38,843,032 of record OZ010604.1, read on the forward strand.
TAAATAAAGAACGGAGTGGCATGTTTGGAAAGAGAACACATGCAGACGACACACAATTATTAACTTGAAAATTAAACTTTGCTTCGGTTTTTAAATTAAATGATTATAAAATATCATTTTTATAAATTTATTGATATAATGTAAGGTTTTTATTGAGTTACTATTAGGTTGGTGCAAAAATAATGACGTAATAATGTCGTTTTTTGACGTATTTTTCAACGTCAAAAAACGACATTATTACGTCATTATTTTTGCACCAACCTAATATAAAACATAAAAAAAATATGAAAATTATATTAGGTTCGTGCAAAAATAATGACGTAATAATGTCATTTTTTGACGTATTTTTCAACGTCAAAAAACGACATTATTACGTCATTATTTTTGCACCAACCTAATATAAAACAAAAAAAATATGAAAATTATATTAGGTTCGTGCAAAAATAATATCGTTTTTTGACGTATTTTCTAACGTCAAAAAACGATATTATTTTTGCACCAACCTAATATAGATTAAGAAACTAAATCATTTTCTGATGTCCTATAATTTGTTTAGTCCTTCATAAATTTAAGAATATTGTTCTGATTTTATTACTTTTCGAATCGTTTTTTTTTCCCCAAAATTAAAAGACTCATCCAAAAATGCCTAAGTTATTCTCTCTAGCCAAACGTTTTCTCAACTCAACGATTAAAATAGCTTCTATCAAATAAATCCATTAGGTTTTAAAGAAGAGAATTTTGCATTAGCTCCTATAGATCGGTGTATACAAAATCACGAAGAAAGATGTTTACCAAATAACAAAAGCCTGATCATTGAACATTTCCCAAAAAAATAAGCAGCGTATGTAACTAGAAGGGAAAATAATGATATTATAAGAATAAAATCCTATATATATATATATTTCAACCAATAAAATCAGAAGGCTTGTTTGATAAACAATCATTACAATGTCAAATACCGCCAAAATTCTTGTGAGCGTAGTGGTACACCTACCACGTATTATTTTTTCACAATTTAGAAAATAACAATAAATCCCTTCATCACTCGCGCAAATGCAAGGAAACAATTTTCGCGAGCCAATGTGAAATTATTTTCTAACCAATGAAAACCTTGTATTCAAAAAGTTCACATCACCGATATTCAAAAAAATATCTCACATACCGATATAAAAATAGAAGAATGCTACTCATCGGTGACTCACAAAAATTTCGCACGCACACACACGCAGACAATGGAAGAGAGACAGCCAGCAGCAGTCAACTAAAGACTTGTCCATACACACAATAGAAGGGATGAAGCAGAAACGTCTACTAAGCCTTTTTCTACGAAAGCACAAACATTTTAGGCTAACGTTCATAAAGTAAATATATATTCACATATTACCGTACTAAGAACATTTAATTACTTTATAAAACAAATTTCACTGCAAAGAAAATTGAATATTTTATTGCTATTATATATCTCTGAAAAGAATATATAAATGTTATTTCAACTGAAGTTCTGCTTCTATTTTTACTTCAGAAAATAACCTTTTTTTATGTTTCATTTGTGTTGTGTTGTTAAATGTTTGGAATCCCAACACTCAGATAGCAACAAAAACTTAGGTAGACGGATCCCAACAAAGGCATCTGGTCCCGGGGATTCCAACCCTGCCGCAGCACTTCCCTCATTGAATTAAGAGAGGGGGTCTCGGTGTAATATCGACGTCAGCGTGACAATGGTCGCGGGGACTGGACAATTTTTGTCCATAACTCACAAAAATAGGCATACGTACGGGGCTCCCCACATTAAAAAAAAAACCTTGTGTCACACCCTGCTTTAGTGGGGAGATCAGGTAAATAAACTCTCTTTATATTGGTGTGTGGGGAAAAAGTATTTTACAAATTAATTAACATCTAGCTCTAATAGTTGGTTGCTTGATTTGTTTTTTACGGCTTATCAACCTTTTACAGGTTAATTAAAACCAGAAAATATTTTTTAGATTTTAAGAATTTTGTTTTGGATAATAATAGTGATACAAGTCTTACTAATTAACTAAATGCAAATACCGCCAAAATACCTGCGGACATCGTGGTAAAGCTACCGCGTTTTGGACCATTTAGAAAATAAGGATAATAATTCACTTCACCACTCCAACAAATTCAAGAAAAAAACTTTCGCGATCCAGTATGAAATTACTTTCTAACCAATGAAAGCCATGTATTGAAAAGTTCACATCGCTATGTGAAATTAGATTTCGAATCCCCTTATGGATATAAAAATAGAAGCATACTTCTTCTCGGGGTTTAAAACAATTTCGGAGGCCAATTTGATCTATTCGTGCATCGACTCACACGCAGACACGCAGACACGCACACAATAGAAGAGAGACAGCCAGCAGCCCCCGCCTAAGGAGTTGTCCACGCACACAATGGGCGGGATTAACAACATCAGCCAACTAAGCCTTTGTCTACGAACTCACAAACACATTAGATAGACTGTCATAAAGTCAGTTAACACATTCACATCGCAATAAGAACATTTAATTACTTTATAAAACTTCACTGCAAAGAAAACTGTATATTTTATTGCTATTGTATATCTCTGAAAAGAATATATAAATGTTATTTCAACTGAAGTTCTGCTTCTATTTTTACCTCAGGAAATAACCTCTTTTATGTTTTATTTAAAACATATGTTGTTGTTATTGTTATATGTTTGGAATCCTGACACTCAGATAGTAACTAAAAACTGGGTAAACGGATCTCAACAGTGTAATCAAGATGTTGACTTTCTACACTTGTTTCTTTATTTTGTGTGCCATGTCCTTTCATAGCGTAGGTGATCATGGCTCTCCACTCCCCTCTATCCCTTGCAGCTCCCAACAAGTTCCTTCTCTCTGCTTCCTCCCCCAGACCACATTCTGTCATCGACTTGCTCAAGTCCGTCAGGTATGTCACGCGTTGTTTTCCCTTGTCTCTCTTTCCTTCTATTCGACCTGTGAGTAACAGATTCTCCAGGTCCTCCTTCCTCATTATGCGTCCCAGAAATTTCAGCTGCTTCTTCTTCATGTTAAGTATAAGCCTCCTCTTTGTTTGCAACCTCTTTAAAATCTCATCGTTGCTCACACGCTCGAACCATGATATCCTTAGCATCCTTCTGTAGAACCACATCTCTGTCGCCATGGGTCTCTTCTTCATCTTCGCTGCCTGTGTTACACAGAGGGATTCAAAAGTACCTCCTTATTTTATGTATCAGAAGTCCTGATTTAACACTGTGACGTTTTTCTTTGGGGTTAGTTAAAGGAGAAAGTCTACTCTAAACAAACCAAGTCTTTTGAAGAACTTGAGGGACAAAAAGAAGATGCTATGTCTTCCATACTGCAAAGGTTCCTGGCGAAATCAGTTGGCACGATTCCTGGGAAGCTCGAGAAGATGGTAGTGAGATCTGATGTCCATATCGAATTTTAAATAAAACCTCATGTTAAAAGCTTTCCTCTCATATCCATTTCTTGTAAAAATCAGAGTTAATAAATAAATTATAAGTATTTTAAAATGGGGAGTTACTTTTCAGACACCTTGTATATTCGGTTGGGGCTTAACTAATTTCTGTTTCTGAGAACCAATTAGAATGGCGAATGCATTATGCTAACAAATATACTACAACGGGATAAAAAAATTAGTTACATTCAACTTAAAAGACAAAGAACTGTCAAGGGTAAATATCAACAAACTGAAATACTGAGGTCTCTGTAAGAAAGGTAATGTTGCGTATCTAGTGGAATCCTTAAAACACAATGAAAAACTAAATTAACATGGGATTCACTTGACAGAAAAGTGAAAATAATTGAAATAGAGCACTTGGAGTCATTGAAAAAGGAATGGAATCATTTATCAAACTTATACTTTGAGAAAGTTTTGCAACGAACCTTTTGCAAACATTAATATTAATCTAGGCGAAATAAGCATATTTTGACGAGAGCATAGTGCCGGATAGGAGTGACACAAGTGGGAAGTGCTAGAGAAGAAAAGTTTAGCATAGAATTTACAGCTACTTCTAGCCCGTTTAGCTGTAAATTGATGAGATATCTAGTTTAGTGCTGCGCTTGAATTAAAAAAAAACTCTAGGTGCCAGAGCGGAGAGATCTTTCGAACAATTAACATGAAATTATTTATATAAAAGACATAGAGAGGCAATCTTAAGACGATGGGAAAGTGACGAAAGCGAGTCGAGCTGCCAGATCAGGAGCAATAATATTACTGATTCTTTTTGGATTTTATCCAGGAGCCCAAAGTAAATAGCTGGAACATCGGATTTTATGTGTCAGCGATATTCTAAGCATGGACAAATGGTAGACTTATTGATATGTAAGATAGATTCTGGAGAGAAAAATTATCTCGCCCGATATAGTGAACCGACGCAATATAGTCTGTCCATCTTATGTCAGCTGAGAACGTGAACCTGAGAAGGTGCAACGAATCGCTTTTCTGGAGGTTAGCATCGACCATGCTGTTAAAAGGAAACAAGGGATCTCTCAAGTGATTAATGGAGAGATGTTTAGTTTTGAATGTGTTAAAACGGACGTCTTTTGCCCCATTTAACGGGTCTTGAGGACATTTTGGATATCTGCTGCCATTATGACTTTGTCGGTGTGATAAGCTTTACTATCGAGACAGGGGTAAATTGTTGGGTCATCAGCAGAACATATCAAGTTCAGATCTGATGTCATCGAGAAAGACATTAATGAAAAATAAGAACAAAGTAGGATCACGTATGGAAACCTCTGTTTGTACGGAAACAAAAACTAAACGAGTGGCCATTGAGGATAACTTTAATTTCACGATCTGATAGGAAAGAATGGACCATTTCGTAAAAGTGTCCGGAGTCATTGTAACATTTCAGCTTGTGAAGACCTGAATTTCAGACCATCTCAAAAGCTTTCAAGATGTCCAATGCTACAGCCTCGGCTTCACCGATTTTATCTAGAGCATGATAGACTATTTCCGCAATTGATGTCAGTAAATCAGTGGTTGACCTGGAGAAACATAAACCATATTCTCTGAGAAAAGGCTCTGAGATGTGAGATGGTGAACCAATACAGCATTGAAAAGGGTCATTAGGAATTTTCCAAAAAGCAGTAGAAGTCGAATAGGTCGATAGTTGGATAGGTCAGACGGCTTACGAGTTCTTAAAAACAGGAACAACAGACGATGATTTCCAGCAAGCAGAAAAGCAGGAGGCAGCGAGTTATTTATTATAAAGTTTAGTGAGTACAGGAGCCAGTTCAAGAGCACACTTCTCAATGACTATCACAGGGATACCATCAGGTCCACATGCTTTGTGGGATTCTCTGTTAAAGATGATACCAGAAACCATGGATGGATTTATATGCATATCAATCAAGAGATTCAGTTCTATGAGCGAAGTTAGCGATATTCCGGATGAGACAAGAGCAGAGTTAGACGAGAATTTACGGCCAAATCATTCAACGAAGGATTGATTGAACATGAGAAGAATAAAGACATTACATTTATTTAATGCCATATTAAAGATCCATCAGTAATCGTGTGAGCCAAACTTTTTAGAAGCAATGTAGTGCCTCATTCTCTCAGTAAATAGAGACTCTGCTCCTTCGAGAACTCTCTTACATTTATTGCGAGAGCCGTCGCGCTGGTATAGCCGAAAATAGTGGTTCCTATGTGCTATGGCATCCGAGCATGGTGGTGTGAATTATGGAGAGGATTCCGGCTCCACCTGATATTTCGCAGAAAGGATGAAAGCGTCCATACCGGCATTGACCCAAGAAGAAACCTCAGTGGCGCAGTTTTCAATTGGATATCAGTACAAGGAGAGTTACGGAGTCTCAATCAGCAAGCTAGTAACGGAAAGATGTGGAAAGGAAGTTTCTCTTTTATACAGAGTGGTCCTAGTTTCCAATAGGGCAGTGGTGTGAAACACGGCAAGAGAGAAGAAAGGAGGTACGAAATAATTCAAGTAGAGTTCTTCGGTTTTGCGATGAAAACGAGTAGTGAAGTCCACGATTTGAGTAATGGATTGGGCAATGGAAAAATTTAGTGTCTGGTCACGGGCAACATCAGCACCTTTAGAATGTTTAAGACACGTCGGGTAGTGAGCATTAAAGTCATCGAAGACTAAGATGCTCGCAGATGGATGGTGAGAAAATGCTTTTTCTATACTGTCTGCAAATGTCTAATATATTACAGTCCTGAGAAGAGGGCGACCGATAAAGGAAGAAGTAAAGACGAAAGTACACATGCGCGCGCGCACACACACACACACACACACACACACACACACACACACACACATACATATATATATATATATATATATGTATATATATATATATATATATATATATATATATATATATATATATATATATATATGACAGATTGTAAAATGTTTGTGAAGACGTTTCGTCCTTCAGAACTACCTTGGACTAAATTTATTTTGTTTGTAGCCTACCAAAATAACAAATTTAGTCTGATGAAGTCCGGAAGGACGAAACGCCTCACAAATAAACTTTTTACATTTTGTCGCACAATTTCCACGATGCTGTTCTTGATATAACAAACATTAATCAACAATGGCTTCCCTAACCACCTTATAGATCACCAAATTAGACTATTTCTCCATAAGGTAAATAATAACGATAGTGAACACACAGTCAAAAATTATATAAACACTTATTACAAAAACCAAATGAACATTAACTACAAACAAGACTAATCTTCACTTAGGAATATTATAAAGAAATACACTACCCCAAATGACCCAAATAAAAAAATTCAAATTAAGTATCTATTTAACAAAAAATTAAGATAGCTAACCTTATCCTCAAAAATAGCAACACAAGTTAAGTCAAATTTACAAAGAACGAACCTTATCTATGAGTTCAAATGCCCGTTACGGAAGCGTGTTCTTGATCAAACCGGACTCATAAATAATTACATCGGTTACACAACTACATGCTTATCCAGACGTCTGACGTTACACCTGTCTGATCACAGCTCCATTAGAACCCATTTAAACACACACACAAACTTACGAAACTCCATTAAAAACATACTAGGAGAAAACCCAAATATAATAACTTCATCCACCTGTAAAAAAGATTAAAAATAATGGAAGCTTTAATAATAAAAAAGAAAAAACCAATTCTTAACAATATTAACTACGAACAAGGCCACAATGTGCTAACCGTATTCGGAAATTAAAAACACCCGTATAACATACTAAAACAGATACATAATGCACACACACAATTATACTGAAAAATTGAATTCTCCTTGATGATGGCTAAAAGTATAGCCGAAAGCGCTCGGAAATAGAAAACATTTGGACAGTTCTTACACACCCTTTGTCCAGAAAAGAAAGCTCTTGTTAGAACACAAGAAAAATTAAATAAAAAGCTTAACCGTAGTACCTTGTCTGTCCTTTTTAATAAACATACATACATATATATATATATATATATATATATATATATATATATATATATATATGTTTACTGAAAACGACATATATATATATATATATATATATATATATATATATATATATATGGGGGGTATGTTTATTAAAAACGATAGACAAGTTACTGTTGTTAAGCATTTTACTTAATTTTTCTTGTGTTCGAACAAGAGCTTTCTTATGCGGTCGAAATCGCTTGGAAGAATGAAAATTATAGAAACTTTCTGTACTCCTTTACTCCTATAAAGTGAAAGATATAAGGATTCTGGAAAAATTTAATAAAAAGTGATTACATCTTCCTTGTCTGCTGCATTTAATGGAAGATATTTGCAAGAAAGGTTGCTGCTCAACTATACATTAATATATATCTATATGTGTGTGTATGTATGTCTGTTGTGTGTGTGTTTGCGAATACTTATATATGAACATTTTTTTCTAATTCTGTCTGCTCACATAGTACATATACGATTGTGTGTAAGGATTGTATTTTAACGCATCCGCTGATGTCAGTTTCGTCCTGTGTGCTTAGTTGATAGAAAGCAATGTAGAGACTAATGTCCTGCCTATCTATACAAAAACAGACAGTCTCCTATACCCATAACCTACGCATATATTAAAGTCAATATTAGCAAATATGCTTTAAATCTTTCGGTCATTCTGCATTTTTATGAACTCAACAGTTTTCTCTGTCAAGTTCTGAATTAATTTACTTCTTTGCAAATGACGTCAATTTCGCGGTGTAATCGATTTGGTATTCGGTTTTAGTAAAATAAAATAAAAAGAAATAAAACCAACACTTAAGTTCTGACTGGAGATAATCAATGAAAAAGAAGTACCTAGAAATAGTCAACATTTCAAATCTTATTTCTTGTTTGGTTATCAATTTATTTCTGGTGTGCGGCAGAGGCAATGTAACCTGGAGGAACATGTTAATTCATTTGCAAATCTCTTTGTATTTTTCGCATGAGCAATTTTACAGAAATTATCTTTTTTACCAGTGGCCGATAACAAAGTCACAAGAAAAAAAAGTCGCAGGAAAAAAAGTCGCAATTTTGATTATAAAATTCCACCATTATTTTTATTAAATGGTAACCGGTAATAAGGTCATCTATTTCTGTCGGGTACATCGCGGGTTAATGGGTCCGTTCTGTTTGTAATATGAATTTATAATAAGTCGGTCCAATCTCTAAAAATGTTTTCTAACACTGCTACTGTGACATACTCAATATATGTTATAGTTAGCGTCCGATAAGACGCGAATTTATTTGTGGAAAGACTTATTGTTGTAACCTAAGGAAGGTTACTGAATAGAATAATCAAACAAAGGTTGATAATGAACGATAATACTACGGATAAGAATAACAGATATAAGTATCGCCAGCGGCTCGTAGAAGAAATAGTCAACTGCTAGAAGTGAGTCAAGTGAATTCCACAATGAATCTCAAACTGCAGGATATCCACCAACCAGCCCACGCGGTCAGATGTGGCACAAGGTATTTAATGTGAGGTATCCGAGCCCGTAGATTCAGCCAAAAATTCCCCGTAGATCCTGTATAAAACGGGGTCGGGTAGCTTTTTTCTGAGACGAACCTCTGCCCTTCGACGTAGCTTCGTCTGGGGATCTACTCTGCCCGGGGGAAGAGAGTTTGACCAGCACAGCTGGAGACGAATCTTCGACTGCAGAATATCTACCAAACACCCCACGCGGTCAGATGTGGCACAAGGCTGAATTTAATGTGGAGTATCTCTGCCCTTCGACATAGCCTCGTCTGTGGATCCTCCATGCACAGCTGGAGACGAATCTTTGACTGCATACCAATATACAGTATTTACTACTGTATTTATGTGAATGGGAACGTACCCATAATGGTCTGTAGGTATGCTACAACACTTATGAAGGGTGCTTTTCTTACGTTTACACTGAAACAAGCCACGGAAATCGCTGATATGTTTTTGGTAAATATTTAGTCACTATTACGTTGCGGGGAACAAAACATTGGATATTAAATATTTACGAGCTCCTGGAAACAAACAATAAAAAATAAATGACAATGTATGTATTTACAAAAGCAATTGCATGTGATCAAAAGAGAAAAACATTAAACTAGCTATAATAAGAATGCGCTTGTGCACGCTCTTAAGTGAATATAACAAACCTGACTGGAATTGGAACTCGGTCATCCAATTTCAATTCCGAGCCGTTGTCCATTACACCACCCGCACATCCAAGCTTACAATGCATGATATTTCTAAGCGGTGACCCATCTAGGTAATGACCAGCGTTTCAACGTGGTATGGCCGTAATTCACAGCACATTCAATCTTACGGCATCTTGAATTACCAAATGGTCACCAACCTAAGTTCTACGTTGCTTAACATCGGTGATCATACACGTGTAACAAGCGTGTGTAGGAGAGAACAAATACGCAAGACAATAAAGTATGAGAATGAACATCCCTCACAAGGGTACAGTTTATTTCCCACACGCGACTAAATCATATAGCCAGAGGTGAAAAGCTGTAAAAATAAACGATGAAGATAATTGCACGCCTTTAATGTCTGAACATCGACAACATGAGTACCTTTACGATGTTTAAACCACGTGTCGCTGTAAGCATTAAAGTCATCAAAGAGAAAGACTTAAGGAGTACCTCTCCGAGACGGTTTTTTAACAAAGACATGTGTAATAACCCACAATCATATACGAAGATAGATTAAGACGTAAATACGTTTTGTATCAATGCTACAGTTACATATTTGATATATTCCATATAAAAGTGTTTTAGCATCCCACAAGACCTAACTTTATGTGAAGAAAACTTTAAGAAGGCTTATTTTTTAATGTTAGCGCCAAATCAAACCACGGAGATCGTATACAAGGAGAGGTTAAGCCGTAGAAATTTTTTGTAACAATGCTACGATGATCAATTCGATATATTTCATATTTAGGGTGTCTTAGTATCCCATAAGAACCGACTTTATGTGAAGAAAGTCTAAATTTCTTTGAATTTTCAATTTATTTATGAAAGTGGGATTTTGTCCACTTTTGGGATCTGAAGAGGCTGCTATTTTGTCCACTTTGGGGTTCAGAAGAGGCTAGGATTTTGTCTACTTTTGGGAACTGAAGAGGCTGCTATTTTGTCCACTTTGGGATTCAGAAGAGGGTAGGATTTTGTCTACTTTTGTGATTCAAAGAGCTTGGGATTTTGTCCACTTCTGGGATGAGAAAAGGCTGGAATTTTGTCGACTTCTGGGATTAGAAGAGGTTCTGATTTTGTCCACTCAGTGCTAACCTTGTCCTGTAACATTTTCCCTGTGACATTTTTATCGAAAGTTTTTTTCCTGTGACTGATCTTTTTTACCTGGATTCATTTTACCTTCTCGTGTTCGGCAAAGGACACCTTGGATAAAAATGTTGGTATATTTGCAAATCTCTTTTTATTTCACGCATCGACGTCTATGAAAATTGTGTCGTCGATTTTACTCCTGGTTTGTGAAAGAGACAACAGTATTTGGGAAATAATTGTTACTTTTGAAAATATCTTTGTATTTCTCGCATAGTTGTTTGTAGGAAGAAATAATAGTTATGTATTTTATATTTGGTGTATTGCTTCCTTGGAAGAAGACGTTGACACTTGAAAATGTCTTTGTATTTCCTGCATAGACGTTTGTGCAAATAAAACTACTTCTTTTGTGTACTTGCGGACTTTGGTTCAAATATAAAAAAAAAAATAAGAGAATGAATAAAAACGAATGAGGAACGCATAAAACTATTTTTATTGCACACTTGCTTTTCTGACACGAGAATAATGATGAGCTGCATCTCTTGCACTCTGAGCCAAGGAAACCACCTACGCAATACATTTAGTACAGAAAATTGTGTATGCGTACGCTAGGAAATATGTTTATCTTTGGTAGGGCAAAGGTCTTTTATACAGAAAGATAACAGCGCTTCTTTCCTCACAGAAATTAATTGCATAAATTGTAACAGCATGACTGGACATTTTGAATTATAGTCAACAGGATAAAAAAAAAGTCTTGAATCATTTCATTCTTAAAGAAATAAATCAAAATGTATTATATATAACTTATTTATTTGATAACTTTTCATAAATGTTTCTTCCACTTTATGTGAATATTCCATCACAAAAGCGTGGACAAGAACTGATTTTTTTTTCTTTATTACAATATAAAAAACCCAGAGTAGAGGGCAGACCATTCTATAACCACGGTTATTCTAGGCCGAGCCTACTCACCGACGTCAGGTAGCTTCCTACTGTCTTTTTTACAAATATGTTCATGCCAATTGTTCTTATTACCTTTTTTTCCTTAGTGCCTCGACTACATGAATGTAAGGGTGCTACTAAATTGGCAACTAAGAGTTACAATTTTACTGGTGTGCTATTTAGATGCAACCGTCCCGTGTACACTAACAGATTCTTTTCTCGAAATCCTCAACTATGAAACTCCCTTCCGATTTCTTACTTCCCTGATAACTACAATCTTCAAAATTTTAGATTCAACACCAATCACCATCTTCTGTTCCTTTATTGTCCTTTCCTCAAGTCTCCCAACTAAAGACTTCTCATTCCCTGTAACCCCATACGTCTTAGTGGCATTATCGCTTTGCTTAGGGGGAAACGATTAAAAAAAATGTTTTGATATCCGGTGTGTAAGTTAATATGTGGCCGAATGTTTAGAGCTTTCGCTTTCCAAACATAAGTTCCAGGTTCGAGTCTCATCATGGTCGATTTGTCAGAAAGGTGACTTCTTTATGGAGGGGATTCCAGAGTGCGGCACATTTGAAAATCCTAACACAGGTTTACCCAAGCCTTGTGAGTGAAACTGGATAGACAGAACTATTCGGTATTTGAGAAAGGGATGGTTGCGTAATATCATGAGCGAATATTTGAGAGTTTTTCGGACTGTTAATCATGCCAGATAACGAGAGAGATCCCAGAGACTAAAACTAAGGTCCGCTCAGCGTTGTTGCGTATAAACCATAGGCCGGCTCTGCTGTTGTTGAACAAACACAAATGTGACTAAACAGGCGTCTGTAACGCGGATTGGCTAGCCGCTCTAGTAGACAAGCATACTCGGAAACAACCAGCCAGCATTAAATATAGTATCAATTAAGGTAGTCCAGTTTACTCTTACAATGATCTGCCTGGTTATATAGGATAAAGTGATTTGATTTCAGATTATTTCACATCTTTCGGTGAAAATGAGAAAGAAATTCAGAAAGCAAATCAACTGATCAAGAATCAACATTGAATTAAGAATCAAAATGTTCAGTTTTCTGAAATTAATCATTTTCAATATTAAATTTTCACATCAAAATTTATTACAAGCCATTATTCTTCCTTATCATCATAACGCATGGGTTATTTTGAAACTAATGAACCGGGATAACAGCCCAGAGTATTCCCCCAACCTAGAATATACCCTCAACTCATTAAATCAATGTTTATCTCAGGGAATTTAGGTAATAGTGACACAAGTAATAAGTGCACAGTAAAAGTTGCACCGATAAAAATTGCATAGGTGAAAAAAAAAATCAGAAAATGACACAAGTGAAAAACATAATCTTTAAACAGATTAAAATGAAACACCGGTAACTGTTTAATCCTTTCCTATATTATTTAATATGATGGGATTATAGGAGAGGCACTCTGATCAATGGTGTGTATTTAACGGACACCTGAACCAGAAGTAAATAAACAGACAACAACTGTCATCTAATTAAAAAGTTAATCTTAAAATTAAATACCGACTACTATTGTTTCATTTTAAGCTGCTTAAAGAGCCTGTTTTTCACTTGCGCCATTTTCCTATTTTTTTCAGTAGTACCCTTTTTACCGGTACCATTTTTATCGCGACATTATTACCGTTCACCTTATCCTAGGTAATTCTATGCTAGATTCTTTTATATCTTGCGTATAAATTATACCAAAACCTAAGTTTATATCCCCGAGTATAAAATGGTCTAGGCTAGAATATATCATCTTACTACAGAATATACACCTATTTTCCTCCATGTAATATGATGCATGTTATTGTAATTATATATGTTACGTGGGGATACTATGGATTATATATGGTAGCATGTCAGCAGAGAGTTATTGTGTACAATCTAGCCCTTTGTTTTGATATTTTTATTATTATTATTATTACTTGCTTTGTACATTAGGCGGCCTGGATGTTTATTGATTCATGTCAGGCAGTACTTAATTATTGTTGAATGAATTCACATCATCCATCTTTACCAATTTATAGGCTTGATTCATCACATAACATTTTATTTAAGAAACAAATCGTTTATACGAAAAGTAAAAGGAAGTAAAAGCAGATTTCAGGTGTATAGTTTAGACAAGTTTATTTTACGCCCCAATTTATGAATTAGGCCGACCCCAATAATAACGCTAGTATTAGGTTAAGCTATACACGGGCATATTCTGGAAGGGTTTAATCTTGTCTCCTACTCCGGCAGAGTTTAGGAAACTTTAATTACGCCATTTTATTGCACTGCTTTCATTCTAAAATCCTGAAATTATCTTGTTTCTTTTTTGTAAGTCATTTGATTTTCTAATAATATAATGTATTCTATGTTTTCTGCCAATATGAACATTGGCTAGGAATCATCGCTGATTATTTGAAGAAAATCTCTTTTGGCAAAGTAACGACAAAACTCTAATCTTGAATTATGTTTACTCTTTCTCCTGCGCCAAAGTTATTTGTTGAATTATTGAACAGATATATAGTGTTTCATTCTCTAGTATTCTTCAAGTACTGTAACACCGATATTATATCTTTTTGTAAAGTGCATTGAGCCTTACATTATTATTTTCTTAATTATTTTTTTAAAATAATTTTCCCCACTACCAAGCAAGGCGTGAATGTCTCTCGTGCGCAGAGGGTTATAGAGAGTGAATTTGAAAGCGAAGACTGATGTTGATTTTAATTTTTTTAAGATTGTAATTATCAGGGAAGCAAGTAAAGGGAAGGGAGTCCCACAGATGGGAATTGCGAGAAAAGAAACTGTTGGAGATGAGGTTGCGGTCGCATTTAGGTATTTCAACAGTAAACGGGTGGGACCTAAATGCCAATCTATTAGGTGGCTCAAATGCATGTACTCGGAACACCAATAAAAAAAGCTCATCAAAGCAGTTGTGAAAATATTTGTAGAAAAGACAGTGGGAATCCGCGTTACGTTGGTGAGAAACTGACTGAAGTCGAGATGACTAGTCACGAACGATTCCCTTGGCGCTCCTTCTTTGGGTTTTATCAAGAATCCAGAGATGTACAGTTGAAGCACTAGACTAGATGTACCAAAAGTCTTAATTTCATGAATGGCAGACTTGTAAATATGCAAGATGAATTCTGACGGAAGAAATACGCTTTATGTTTTATTAAGACATCAAAAAATAATTATTGGAATATAATTTTTTTCTGAATTATGATAACATCTATCTGCGCTATTAGACCCGGTATATTCTAAAGAAATATAAACTAACGGAGGTCAGTTGTCTGAATAGCCCAGTATTTCGAAGTTTCAAATTAATAGCCACATTGTGCATTCACTGTTCTAAATGGGTCCTACAGTGACTTTAGTTTACATGTCACGTAAAGATAGCGGTTCAAATTACGAAATCGGCGAGTCAAGTTCGGATTCCGGTTACACTCATTTTCACACAAATACCCCTGAGAACGATATGAAGCCATCTCTTCTCCCACTCGCTATGGACTAAACAGGAGGCCAGTTAAATCCTTAAGCTGTGGTTACCAACCATTCTTGGCGATGGATTACACTGAATTCCAAAACACCACTAATTGAAGCTATACAAAGATTGTTAGTCAAAGGCTGCAGAATCTACTTTGCGTAAAAGAAAAATGCAGCTGCGTAATCCCAATGGAGAGCGATAATCCAGAAAGTAAAGCGGATTATATTATAGATAAAAAAACTGTCTAATATCTTCTCTGTTTACAAAAAGTAAAACAATGCTTTATGACAGATTCTTGTATGGTTAGCGGCCATCTAGCACAATAGGGTAAATAGGTCAGGAAACGGCATCGTTGGGTGGAGGTTTTCCCAGAAGGAAGTCAAAGGACACGGTGGAGAGTTTCTTGGATAGAACCAGTGACGACATGCAAAGATGAGGCTTCAAATTGAGAGACTGTTGATTGTAGTTTAATTAGGAAGGGGATAGGCTCCGTTGGGACTCCTTGTCTAAGATTTGCTATGGTTGACTCAACGATTGACCGGGTTTCAACCCAGATGTACGAAAACTAGTCTGGTGCGCAATCGCACAGTCACCCTACGACCACACCCGGAACTGAGAATACTCTTGATGTTGATAATAATCATCATCATTATCACGATGAAGAAAACGATGATGTTATTTACAAAAGTAATTGGTAGAAAGTATTAAGAAACTGAAACATTTCGTTAGAAACAAAGAAAAGAGTACTAAACTGTCTTCCTTTAAGGCAGTGAATGCGGGAATATGTCCTCATAGATGAAGAAGAGACTTGAAGCAATAGAAATGCGGTTCTACATAAGAATGCTTAGAATATCATGGACTGGACATGTGAGCAACGATGAAATTTTAAAGAAAATAAAAACAAAAAGGAAACTTTATGCGTCACATCAGAAAGTGATAATTGAAATTTCTTGGGCACATAATGTGAAAAGAGGCTTGGTAAATGTGATACTCACATGACAGTTTGTAGCAAGAAAGCCAGGGGAACAACAACACATAACCTACTTAGCGAGCTTGAATAAAGAGATTGCCAAAGAAGGTTTAGGAAAAATAAACAGATATACAAAATTCCTTATGAGATACAAAAGACAGGAAATTGGGGAGAACCATGATCGCCATCGTCGTGAAGGGACACGACACAAGAAGATTAATTGGATGTATCGTCGAATTTAAAAGATATTTTTGAGGAATCCCGACAAGTTTAGGAATTATCTAGACGATAAGATCTTTTTCATCAACTTTTGAAATGTATGGATGATGTAGCAGGCGTGATGATGTAGCAGGCGGGAAGCATGTTTGACAACTTGCCATTTTCAACACAAATATATTTGATCGCATGATATTTCTCAAGAAAAATGTCAAATCTGAAATCAACCGGCAAAATATGTGATAGGGGTGACTTGGCAGCATTTAAAAGGGAAAACGAATGAAATGACCGACAGAAATGATTGACAGAATGCATGAGGACTGTTTTCACCCGTTCATTTCGATGACGAATGCTGTACTAGATGAAATAGGCCAGAGGGATGGAGCAGAAACACAATGGTGGAAGCCGCCATCTTAGGTTTTGATCGAAACAAGCTGACATTAGTGATTTGATATGAGCTTATATGCTGCCGTGCAAAAGGTTAGTTGAACCACATATGATGATTATAAACCTTTATTTTATTAAGAAGTTAAGATTGTTTATCAGTCTGTTTTTATCAGTAGTGTCTGCTGACCTTGAGGTTCGGGAAATGAATTATTGAATTTTCGTCGATTTCGTTTCGCAGAAGATAGAACCCTTCAAACTGCCTGAAACTGGAAAAAAAACACATGCAAAGCTATTAGGCTAATAAAATAACTTAGATGATAAAATCATGATAATATGCAAATTCTAAGCTGGAATTATTTCGTTTTACTAATATTAGTGTAAGTTGTCTTGGCAAGTCGTTGTTGTTGAATATTAGCTTGCTTTTTTACACTAAAATCATGGTTAAAAGTTTCGCTGAGACAACGGTGAAAATTGTGATTTTGAAGTGGAAAACGACTCAACGAAAGATGACCAGGCGGCTGGGAAGTTCTAGAGTTCAAACCACCGCAACTACTGTTTGCTACTACTGGTAGTGTTTTAAGTGCAAAGAAAGCTTTAAGACTGCCTAAATGTAGACAAGAATCATAAAAGAAAAACTGTGACAGTCTCGGTAATCGTAAATTAACTGCCAGACAAATGAAGAGTGAATGCAGTTTTAACAGTTAGGTTTCAATTCAGACAGTAAGCAGACTATTAAAAAAAAACAACTTGAACGGCGAATAGCAGAAAAAAAAACGCCATTAACGAAAAATATTGGAATAGAAGCTTGAAGTGGTCAAAAGCACATCAAATATGGGATACTAGCAAATTGTAATTGTTAGGAATTAATGTAAAATAGAGATGTATTCTCATGCAGTATAATATATAAGAAGACCATTGGAAAAAAGAAATAATGCAAGATACACCACGGATATGGTAAAATTAGGATGTCAACACGTAATGGTGTGGGAAAAAGAAAATTGGTAAACGTTGATGAAAACTTAAACAGCGAAAAGAATCTAGTGCCAGACTGCCATGATGGATACTTTTTTTCAGTATGAAGGTGATCTTTGCCATACATCACATAGAAGAAAAATTTTCTATTGGAAGTTCAACATTTGCAAGATTAGTCTGAAAAAGTCCTAATCTCAATACCATTGAACAACTGCAGTGAGAACTGAAGAAGCAAAAGAAAACCACGCATTCTCCAAGAGCTTTGAGATTATTACCAAAAAGAATGAGAAGATCTTGACTTTGGTATATTCAATGCCAAATTGAATTGAGGCAGTTATGCGAGCCAAATATAACAATTCAAAATTGCTAACTCCTTACTTTGTCGTTTTCTACGTTCTATAAAAATAACTATTTCTTTTTTAATAAAAAATGAAAATCTCATTTTTAACTCAAAGTCTGGAAGGCGAATATTTCACTGGTGTCACAGAAATTTTGCATGGAATTTTTCCACATTACTAGGATTATGATTGTCTATCATCCACCATACAGCATGACTGAAACCTTTTTTTCTAATTTTCAATGGTCATAAAATGTACCGAGAAAAACAAATTATTAATCACAGTCAATTTTGGGTTAGAAATTAACAAAACTACCAATATAGTCTAAAAGTATTGCACGTAATTGTAGGTGGTTATGTGGTGGGTCTATAATGATGGTCTTACGAAAACAGCTTAATTATAGATTGATGTTGCTAGAGTCGTGGCTGAAGAAGAGTGTTGAGGGGTTCTCCCCTTTTTACACAAATGTACTCACCCAGTATATAAGTATACTACGGCTATGTGAAGACCCGAGAAAGCAAGACTGAAGAGTCGAGTCGAGTTCAGAGTGACAGAGTAAAAGATTGTAGGTAACCGGAAGAGTGAGGGTAAGGTAACAGCATTTGTAGGAATTACCGTGAGTGACAACGTAGACTCATTAAGAAGTCATACAGTGATACTTCAATACCAATGACTGTATATATATTTTGCTACTAACCCGTATTCCTGGAACTACTAATCTGCATTACCAGTTTGTATTATTACGTTAATACATTATTTTTATATATTCATTCCTGGCGTTTGTTATTTATTGGTACCGGATTTCAAACCGGAATCCACAACAAAGAGAAAAGTTTTCAAAAAGATGATTATTCACGAAAATAATTCCATTACATTCGACGCCGAAAACTAATGAATATGTGAATAAAACACACTTCACAAAAATTTAATTAAAATTAATTTAACTTTTACTTTCACTTCTTCTCTTGACAGAACCCAATTGAAAATTTGTAGAATATTGTAAACAGGAAGCAAAAATGAATTTTGGAATGCTATTCTAAGTACTGGGAAGTCTATCTATACCAGAAATTCTTTGTTTATAGTTCCTCGCAAACTCAGTGAGAACTAGAAAAGGATTTCTTGCATATATAAAACATAACGATATGTAAAAATAATATTGTATTTTATTAAATAAGTATTTGTTAGTTGAAACATTAAATTGTTTTGAAAATAGTGATAGTATTTTGTATGTTAAGTAATAAAACTTTTAATTTTTATAAAAAAATAATGAAATTGTATTGTACTAGGCTACGCACCCTAGGAAAACCAACAGTAAGTTTTACCCTTCTACCTATTTGAATTTCTCCCCAAAATAGCTGATCGGTCAATGCATGGCTATTTTAAAGGGCATGACGGACTGACTAACGAAAGTTAAAGAATTTTATATATAGATGAATAAATAAAACAGCTCATAGAGTCAATGAATGAACGAATTTTAAAACTAGCTTTTAAAAATGGTGTATACATTTCACTGTGATGCTGTCTCAATTTTTTGTTATTGCAATTGCACTGTTTTCCATTTTTTGTTCAAATTATTTCTCTTTGTAAACTTTATGCTCGTTCAGCAATTCTAATTTTCAATGCCACCATAATGATTCTTGAATTTTCAACTAATTATTTGAAACTTGGAAAATCTGATAAACTTCATGAAACACTTGTCACGTCATAAGTGTGACATATAATCTACAATAGTTTATAGATATTATCTGAAATACACTGCGTACTAGCAGTCCGAATATTTCTATGAATGTCGTCTTTAATTTTCTAAAACTAAGAAAATATTTCAAAGTATTTAATTCGGTAGATGGGTTAAACCACATGTGTAAACCACGTCTGTAAACACATTTGCAATCCATCTCTGGAGGAAAAACTGTGTGAATACAACAAAACATTGCTAGGTAAGTCAGGAACAAAAACGCTGAAACGATATGTAATATCAATCCTTCTATTTGGTAGAGATTTCATCAAAGATGAAGAGAAGACTTGAGGCGAGATATGCAAAGAAAACCATGGTGTTCTTCAAAAGGTAGTTTAGATGCGGCACAAGGCCGAAAGTATGGCGTTTCCAGTGAGTAATCGAACTGATTACTCAGTCTTAAATGATCTAATGGGACAAGCTTGCTAACCATTACACTGCGACGTAGTGCTCTCGAAGAGCTATCGTCCCGAGAACACTATGAACAGAAAAGATAGACAAACAGAAGTTTAGAGAAAATGAGAACGGTTAGAATAAAATATAGAGTAGCCTACCTAATGAGCGTGTATAAATGAATAATGTGTGCGAGACATTGTAAGTGGACAGACATTTCTTACAGCTAGAAAAGAAAGTTGTGGAGGGCGATGATCGAGCAGATGCTGAAGGGACACCGTACATAAAAGAAGTATATTAAGTATTTGTGCTTAAGCGTGTTATGACATTCTCCAACTGTGCGGATTTCATGAAGCACTGATGAAATAGCAAGCAACGAATCCTTTAACGCAGATAAATATAACATCAGCCAAATTCTGTCCATACTTCTGTGAGGGTTAAGGTCATTTAAAGACGGAGGGTATTAAAGGTGTGTTGATTCGGAAGATGCCAGCATATTGATAGATTAGACAAGTCGATATGGAGAAGTAAAGCAAAGTAGATTGTCGGAATAAAATAAAATACGACATTCGCTGAATGACACAATCTTAGAGTTCGGGTTAAAACCTGGCAAACATTCAGGAACACGCTAAAGTTATTGGGAAGAACTTCAAATCTATCTTCGCACAATGAAAATAAATATAGGTCTATATTATTCGGCCTAAGCACAAACGTATCAGCACATATATATGTGTACACACACACACACACACACACACACATATATATATATATATATATATATATATATATATATATATATATATATATATATATTGTAAACATCCGTTTATTTCACGGTATAAAGTTAGCGCCCAGTTTACACCATATTCTGTCCTTTGGTCGTGAAACTGGCGTAACATCTCCAGTGTGCAGGCATGGGCGATGATATATGGTGGACGTGCTTTGCCCAAACTGAATGGCCCCTATTTTGGCTGTACCTACTAGATCAGAGGTCGGCAACTCATGCAACCCCGCGGGCCGGATCGTGTTATAACGATGGGTCGCGGGCCGGACGAAGGCCATTAATGAAAAATTAAGGAAAATTACATATGCAGACCTCTGTCAACCTAAATATTTAAAACCATAATGAAAATAAACATTGATAAATCAGAAAAACAAAAGAAAATCTAAAATTAAAAAACACCTAACAAAAATTACTTTTCCTCAAGGAACGTCAAAATACTTCAAAGTGAAAAAAATCAACCGAAGTGAAAATTGATGAAATTATGACGTGTAGGTTTGAAACTGTTATTGAAAATTGTTCCACAAACGAACCACACACACACACACACACACATCAAACAAAAACGAAACACATATACCCATACATACGAGTACAAATAGTTGCAAATATATACGCTTACGCACGTACACATGCGGTATCATCCACGCATTCATGGGGCATGTATGTATAATGCGCGTATGTTTAACTGTCTTCAGATTTCTGCTACCTCGCATGTCAGTCCCTCCCTGGCCTCTTTCACTTTATCGCTCCTTTCGCTTCTGTTATCTTTTAATGTAGCCAAGGGTCATAACAAATATGTATCCATTATTTGACATTAAACGTAGGCAACGTAACTTGGTAAAATAAGTCTCATGAAAGATAATTAGCAGACAGTCTAATATTTTTAGTGCATTGAGATGTGTAGACATTCTATGGACAATGACATATAACAAATTTATTTGAAGGTCGTCTCTCATGTTAAAAATAGAGTCATTGGTAATCAGGCTCGCGGGCCGGTCAAAATGCCTTCGCGGGCTGTAGGTTGCCGACCCTTGTACTAGATCCAAAGGAATACAGAGCATTACATTTGGGGCCGCCTTGGCTGCAGAAGTTGACGGAAAGTTGTCAATGTTGACAACCAACCGCTTTCGGAGATCCACTGCAGGTTTTATGCCTGGATTTACTTCCATAACCTTCTATATTTGAATATGAACACAAGGCAGCTCAGGTTGAAAATCAGGTTTTTCTTCCCCTATATCGTCTGTCAGCCTGGTCTGTCGTGATCCATCTTGTCAAAGCAGCTGATTATGAGACGCCACTTGGCCGCCTTTGTTCATTCTCCGGCTGGGAGCTGGACTTAGTTGTCAGAATCTATTTGAGACTCATACCACGGAAGCATTTTATTGACAGTGAGAACTTGGTTTAGAGTTACGGTTAATAGCATAAATATATATATATATATATATTTAAGCATTTTATTGACAGTGAGAACTTGGTTTAGAGTTACAGTTAATAGCATAAATATATATATATATATATATATATATATATATATATATATATATATATATATTTTATTAAAACTAAATCCACAGAAATTAGAAACAGTGCAAATTCGATCTAAGGAATATTATTTAAAGAATGCAACACTCCATGTTAAAGAAAAAATATCAAATATTTATTATAAATTTTAACTCTGTCAACCATATATATTAATCATCAACAATAATGCCCCCAACCAGCTTATATTGCCAAAGATGATGGACTTTGAATTTTTTCTCCTGATAACATAATCTACCTCTTTGATTTTTCTCCCTGAATAATGTTTTCTTTTTCTCATATTCTCTCACAGTTACGACTTAAAGGCTTTATTGTATTCCCTAGGGCGTAATGATTAAAGAAAAAATCAAAACAATCCAACATTATTTACGAAGTCCAACATTATTTACGAATTCAAATAGCCCATGGGTAACTACGCTTCCATTGAAAAAAATCATTTATGTCGGATAAATCAATACTCGCTTATCAAGATATCTGACACTATCTCTCAGACCAGAACTACAAAAACACATAAAAAGAACTGCAAAAAGCGTCTAAAATAATTTAAGCACTTATCATAACAATGAACAATACTATCCTTAACAACTTCAAATATAAATTCAGCCACAGTTTACAACGACGCATTAATATTGTTTGGAGTTGCACAAATAATATCCTTAAAGATGGCTAACATATTAGCTGAAAGCACTCAAGATAAACAAACATTTGGCCTATTTTTATAATCAATAAATCCCTATAAGAAATCTATCGTTCGCATAAAAAAAGAAAATTACTATAAAAAACATAAAAGAAAATAAGTATTACAGAGGAGCTACTACTGAAATACACACATTCACACACACAGACACACACACACACACACACACACACATATATATATATATATATATATATATAAAGAAATATAGTCTTAAGGTGTGCTATATTTATGGAATAAAGTGCTCAATATCAGAGATAGAGCGTGTGTAAATATAAAAGTGAACATAGAAGTCAACACTTAGAGGCGACAGTCTGTTTCATGCTATATGCAATCGTCAGGCCACATATGCTGTTATTTTTCTCGGCTATTTATATATATACGGGTTAATGGTGCATTGTGGGTATTCTATTATGGCGGTTATTTTACCGGAAGTCGTTTGTTTATTTATTTGGGTCAAATTATATTGCTTGTTTTTATTTTTATTTTTTTTTCTTATTTTATTTATTTATTAACGTAGTAAAAATTTGTTTATATCACTTATTTAACAGTTTTGTTTTGGTTTGAGAATTTAATTAAAGCTATTTGTTCAATTTTGGGATTGATTGTTGTAGTTCATTCTAAGTATTATTTTGGCGGGGACAGTTTTTAATTGATTACCTTTATTTGGGATTGGTTTGTTTACTTACTTGGATGAATTTAGGTCAATTTATTTTACTTGTATATTTTCTCTTTTCGGTTTTCGATTTTTAAGTAACATAGTATTTATTTATTTTTATTTCAATTTTTTTTTTGTTATTTTGTTTATTAGTATATTTATTTGTTTTTATTTTATTTTTTCCGTTTTTCATTTTTTAGGTTACGTAGTAAAAATTTATTTTCATGTCTGCATTTTGATATATATATATATATATATATATATATATATATATACGGGATACAACGGTGAAATTATCCAATTCGTGTTACAGCATAATTAAATGTTTTATATCTAAAACCCACTAAACTAATTGAGTTTCTTTTTTCCAGGTTTTTAACATAAGACGTGTAGCCATCTTGATACCATTTATCGTAACAATCATTGAAAAACCCTTTGAGTTATTCAGCTAAAAAGAAAACCGGTTCAAATTGTTTTGTGTCAGCAGGTCACAACATCAGGAAGTCACAACAGGAAGATGGTCAATTAAAAAGATCCAAATCAATCTATAATACCTTTGATAGGTGAGAGAGAAGTCCCAGCTATGACAGCCCAAGAGCAGTGAAAAAAGGCTAGAAAATGGAATCGTTCGTGAAACCTGTAAGGTACCTTGTAACTCCAGGACAGATAGTTAGAAGGCTAGAGAGGATCGATATCACCTTGAATAAGTGGGAAAATTATGCATATATATTTTAACTTTATTTCAAAGCATGATGAGCTTCCGATCCTTAGCTATGATTAATTTATGATGAATATGTCATTTTACGATTGATTTCATTACGATTATAAACTCTTATTGGTCAAGCTAGAGTCCAACAGTGTTATAAAAACATCGGAGAATTCCAGTAAGATATCTTTAATCATTTCTAAGATAAAACAGTTCAGAGCTTGATCTAACAATTGGAGAATGATGCTGTGATACGGGGTACAC
Source organism: Acanthosepion lycidas (assembly GCA_963932145.1). NCBI lineage: Eukaryota > Metazoa > Mollusca > Cephalopoda > Sepiida > Sepiidae > Acanthosepion > Acanthosepion lycidas. The sequence goes on from OZ010604.1 coordinate 38,867,892, forward strand.
ACACACACACACACACACACACACACACACACACACATATATATATATATATATACATATAAGGTGTATTTCGGCAGCCATAATATTTCAAGTACGAATTCATAAGTGTGGCTTGTAGAACCGAATTACTTTCAAATGTTTCTTTAGGGGTTCTTAATTCATATTTGTTTTCCGGTAATATGATAATGCCATCAATATATATAGTATATATTAAGGTTTTATTGAAATTATTAAAAACCTTCTTTTCTACATTATTCATGTTGTATGTGTGTAAATGTTACGAGAGTGATCTTTAAAAATAATTTAATAGGTGACAAGGTCACTCAATCAACTGCACAAAATCAGAAGTAATAATCAAATTATGATAATTTTGGTTTAATCCATTCTTTATCTTTATCGTAAATCAATCTATCTACCTATATATATATATATATATATATATATATATATATATATATATATATATATATAAGGAAAGAACAATAAGATTTATAATTCAGAGTACTTAGCATTTAATTTTTTTAAAAACAGTGCTCTATACAACAATAGAGCATGGTATTATAATTGTTTATTTTTTAATATATAATCATCGCAACCCCGAAATTCCTGTTTCAAAACTGAAACCTCAATTTAAATTCAATCATACAAATTGAACATAAAATACAAAGTTCCGTTCCATTATCAAGGGATAATTGATAATGGAACGGAACTTTTTAATTTGTATGATTGAATTTAAATTGAGATTTCAGTTGTGAAACAGGAATTTCGGTGTTGCGATGATTATATACTTAAAAAAAATTATAATATATATATGTGTATGTGTGTGTATGTGTATGTGTTTCTGTGTGTCACAACATCAGAAGCAATTGTAACCGAGTGTTTTATAGGTATATATAATGTTTATATATATATATATATATATATATATATATATATATATATATATATATATATATATATATGTAATGTTTCAGCGTACTAACCTATCAGCTAATACGCTGAAAGGTTAGTACGCTGAAACATTATATATATATATATATATATATATATATATATATATATATATATATATTTGTGTGTGTGTGTGTGTGTGTGAGGCGTATGTCGGCAGCAATAATATTTCAAGTATGAATTCGTAAGTGTGAATTCTAGAACCGAGTTACTTTCAAATGTTTCTTTAAGGAGTTTTAATTCATCCATTGTTTTCCATTAATATAAAATATATTTGAAAATAGACTGGGTAATAACAAATTCAAATTCTCCATGGGAACCAGATAAAATCAATTTAAATGCATAAATGAAAATTTATTCCACAATTTTCACTATCTATCTATCTATCTATCTATCTATATATATATATATATATATATATATATATATATATATATATATATATATAATCATTTTAAACGTTATTTTTCGTGGATATTCGTATTTGAATATCCGAGAAATATTATGAAAGAAAACATAAGCTCTCCGGCAATCTTCGAACTTAAGTTCCCTGGGCAGAGGGAACTATTATGTTAGATCCGACGGTCTCTTCACCTAGTTAGCTGTTTAGTCGTTTAGGCAACATTGAATGGGCTGCTTATTTTATTTTCACATCCGAAATGTAAACAAAGTAATTATTAGGTTGGTGCAAAAATAATTTCGTTTTCTAACATATGTTACTATGTGAGAAAACGAAATTATTTTTGCACCAACCTAATAATTGCCTTTTTATTTATATTCCGAATACAAACAAAATTCATAAATAGGTCAAGTATATATATATATATATATATATATATATATATATATATATATATATATATATATATAGCATAATGAGAAGCCACGTATACTTTCTTAATATGTATATATAGAAAAAGTTGCAAATTAAAAAAATAATAATGTTTTTTTATGTAAGTATTTATTTATATATATATTTGATATTTCAGATTGACCTCAATCTTTCTTCAGAAATAACTGTTTGTTTACAAGTAGCGTCCGTCGCGAGATCCGGACGTCACGTGATATGGAACGCCACTGTGTTCGAATATTCCTAACGTAAATATAACTGTAATAATATTTTAAATGTTGTTTAAAAACAAAAAAAATTTTTTAACTATATCTAAAATCCAGTATTTTTCTTTTTTTCTGCGTGTGTATGCGGAACGGAAATCGGAATCTATCAATAAACATTTACAGTTTTCTAATGAGTGCCTTGATTGATGAAAGTGTTCAGCTATGGGGAAATAAGGATTGTTTTGATGTATGGTTTGTTTATGATTGTTGAAGCGAAATCTAAAATTATTTCCAGATTCACCAATATGTCCACTATTAGGACATAAGGTGCAGAATAATTAGTAGATTATGTTATGGCTATCACAGGTGAGGTGAGGTGGGTGTATCTTGATATTGGTGTTGGGTACAGAAAATACATTATCTATTATTAAGTGTTTGCAAACTAAGCAACGAGGTTTGTTACAATAGTAATTTGTTTTGTTTAGATATTTGGTAGAGGTGAGGGTAGCTGATTGTTTCTTTGCATTTGTGGGTGGTTTATCGAAAATGTCTTTGATCTTTTTGTCTAACTGGAGGTTCTTGTAATCCTTTTTTAAATTGTGAATAAGTGTGTGGGAATACTGATTGTGGTTAAAAACCATGGGAATCCGATTGTTGTTTTTACTTTTCTTGTATGTGAGAAGTGTGTTACGGTTCATGTGGATAGTTTTATTTAGTGCTTCTTTTATTATTTTAATTGGGTATTTACATTTTAGGAAATTTTTGTTAAGTTATTAATGTTGTATAGAAAATCTAGATGGTCTGAGCATATGCGTTTGATTCTTGGAAATGAGCTGTATACAATAGATTTTTTTTAATTTAAGGGGATGACAGCTGTTAAAGTAATTTATGGTGGTTTGTGGGTTTGTTGTATAGACTTGTAGAAAGTGTATGTTTGTTTAATTTTATCACAACGCCTAAGAAAGGGATAGATGTGTATGAGTGCTCCATGGTAAATTTAATTGTATTGTGGAAATTTTTGCAGAAAGTGAAAACGTTTTTTTAATTTTTCTGATCCATGAGTCCATAGTAAGAAAATGTTATCAATATATCTAAAGTAATGTAATGGTTTATATTCTGAATTGTCTAGTATCTTCCTTTCTAGAATGTGCATAAAGATATTAGCATAACTAGGTGCCATTTATATATATATATATATATATATATATATATATATATATATATATATATATATATATATATATATATATATAATTACAATTCCAACATTCGTAATATTCAATTTAATTGAATTGTAATTGTAATTTACAATGGCCTGATGAGATGCATTGATTCTCATTGAAACATTACTGCAATTATGTAGCTATTTTGACATGTTTTCGATGTGGTATGTTAAAAAAAAACATATATATATATATATATATATATATATATATATATATATATATATATATATAATCGACTAGTAGAAAATGCAAGTTTTATAACCTCATCCACATGTAAAAATGGTTAAAAATAATGCAATAAAAAAGGAAAAGACAACAATCAGTAGCATTAATTATGAACACGGTCACACTGTACTGGCCGTAGTTAAAAAAATTAAAACAATATAAATCACCCTTGATAATGGCTAAATGAACAGCCGAAATCGCTCGCATATGCAGAAGCTTTAGACAGATTTTACAAACTTTGTGTCCAGTAATGAATACACTTCTTGGGAGCTTTGTAATATTGGCGCGAATACTACGATTAATCTATGTAGTAAACGTCTAACATTACGCTTACAAGAACTCGTTCAGACAATTAACAGTGCCCCAGAACACATTTATTTATGCCTTAGTCTAATACGAGTTTTAGGATTCAGTTTTTTTGTTTTTTCCCGCCTGCAGACATGATCTCGTGTTCGTCACTTATGAAGTCTTCATTATTTGACGAACTAATTTCACTTACCCATGGAATGTTGTTAATGAATTTGTTCTCTTCTTGCTTGATATTTTGTATCTACCCACTTTGAGGTAATGTCCTACATCCCAATTCCGGATTGCAATTTCTGTCTTTTGCGAACAATCGCAACAAACCATAATCAGAAAAAAAACATTACTAGTACAAAAAATTAAACAGACCTTTAAAAATAAAGAAAGAAAGAAAGAAAATAAATTAAAATAAATACATAAATATAAATAACAGTTACATAAAATATATCAATAACAACTTTCGTTTAATATAACCAAAAATTTACGTCACTTACCGGCCTCGATAGTTTAACGTTACGCAGTAAGATTTCATAGTGTTTTCTAATTCAAAATTTGAAAACTTAAAATATTTTTTCCGCGTAACTTCTGTGTATAGTTTGCTAAAAAAAATGTCTACACTTGATTTGATAAAATTCCTCGTGTCGGACATAAATAATTACAGTAAACTCTTTAAAACACTGACAGTCGTCAAAACAGTAACAACTGTCAAACACAATCCTCGACCAATTTAAATCTGTGTACAAGTCTTCCACTCCAGCAAGACATTTTGTTATATCCGTCAGATCAAAATAAGCCTTTTTTCATCATGCATAGCTACCCTATGCCGCCGAATGCTTGTCGTCTATTTTCGCCTGTTTTTCTTTACTATATTCTTCCGGGAAAATGCGTTGACATAAAAGGTTTTCCTCTAGTCATTTCATTTTTTTTTAATATTGTCACTTTCACATACCGCCACACATTCATTCGCAATAAAAATGTAATAGTTGCATTATCTATTACACGGATATTTGTGAAACTCTTATTCAGTGAGTTGATTCTGATGAAGCACTTTAGCCGAAACCGAATATAGATCTTGCTTCCGCAATTTCTACCGTCCTGATAGTGCCATATACGATTTTACTTCAGAGATTTTTTTCTCCTAGACTGATTGCCAACGAGGTCTAGAGCCCAGTTAATCCTGAAATTTAACCCCTTGGTGTGGGGGAGAAGAGATGGCTTCATACCCTTTCCCAAGAGTATTAGCGCCTAAGTGTAAAACGAATACGGATCTCATATCTCTCGTCACAAAACGCTTTCCATTACACAACCCGCCCCTGCATATCCAAATACGATAACATTTAATCATTGTGTCGGATTTAATCCATGTTTTGCACTTCATGTATCACACACACACACACATACACACACACACACACACACACATATATATATATATATATATATATATATATATATATATATATTAAGAAATGGACAAAGTCCGACAATTTATTTATTAAAGACATTTTTACGTTTAACGTTCTTTTTATAGATGATATTTATCAATCCACCCACGAGGATTAAATGTGGCACAAGGCCTTTTTAATGTGGGTATCTCCGAGCCCGTAGGACCAGCCAAAAATAAATAACCATACAAACCCTCCGAGGTGGGGCAGTTCCGTCAACCTCCCTCAACGAAACCCTACCCTTCGGCGGAGTTTCGTCATGGTTCCTGCCTGCAAGCAGAGTTCGACAGACACCCGACCCAGCAGCTCACAAAGCACAGATACTACACTTTGATCCTAGCCACCGGGCCGAGAGGGTATTCTTTTTATAGATGGTATTTATCAATCCACCCACGAGGATTGAATGTGGCACAAGGCCTTTTTAATGTGGGTATCTCCGAGCCCGTAGGACCAGCCAAAAATAAATAACCATCCAAACCCTCCGAGGGGGGGGGCAGTTCCGTCAACCTCCCCCAACGAAACCCTACCCTTCGGCGGAGCTTCGTCAGGGTTCCTCCCTGCAAGCAGAGAGTTCGACAGACACCCAACCCAGCAGCTCACAAAGCACAGATACTACACTTTGATCCTAGCCACCGGGCCGAGAGGGTATTCTTTTTATAGATGGTATTTATCAATCCACCCACGAGGATTGAATGTGGCACAAGGCCTTTTTAATGTGGGTATATCCGAGCCCGTAGGCCCAGCCAAAAATAAATAACCATCCGAACCCTCCGAGTGGGGGCAGTTCCGTCAACTTGCCCCAACGAGACCCTACCCTTCGGCGGAGCTTCGTCCGGGTTCCTCTCTGCAAGCAGAGAGTTCGACTGACACCCGACCCGGCAGCTCACAAAGCACAGATACTGCACTTTGATCTTAGCCACCGGGCCGAGCGGGTATTCTTTTTATAGATGGTATTTATCAATCCACCCACGAGGATTGAATGTGGCACAAGGCCTTTTTAATGTGGGTATCTCCGAGCCCGTAGGCCCAGCCAAAAATAAATAACCATCCAAACCCCCCAAGGGGGGCCAGTTCCGTCAACCTCCCCCAACGAAACCCTACCCTTCGGCGGAGCTTCGTCAGGGGTCCTCCCTGCAAGCAGAGAGTTCGACAGACACCCGACGCAGCAGCTCACAAAGCACAGATACTACACTTTGATCCTAGCCACTTGGCCGAGCCGGTATTCTTTTTATAGATGGTATTTATCAATCCACCCACGAGGATTGAATGTGGCACAAGGCCTTTTTAATGTGGGTATCTCCGAGCCCGTAGGACCAACCAAAAATAAATAACGATCCAAACCCTCCGAGGGGGGGGGCAGTTCCGTCAACCTCCCCCAACGAGACCCTACCCTTCGGCGGAGCTTCGTCAGGGTTCCTCCCTGCAAGCAGAGAGTTCGACAGACACCCGACCCGGCAGCTCACAAATCACAGATACTACACTTTGATCCTAGCCACCGGGCCGAGCGGGTATGATTTTTTCAGGTACAAGTATTTAAGTAAATGCTCTGTTTATAATAAACAGTATTAAATAACATTTACCGGCCTGTATGTCCGAGAAATTTCCATAGAAAATATTCGTCCTTTGACAGGATTCGAACCTGCATCCTACACGGAACCGTCATTTTTTTATCTCTTAGTTGTTATTCTGTCAGGCTAAATGACGGTTCCGTATAGGATGCAGGTTCGTATCCTGTCAAAGGACGAATATTTTCTATGAAAATTTCTCGGACATTCAGGCCGGTAAATGTTATTTAATACTGTTTATTATAAACAGAGCATTTACTTAAATACTTGTATCTATAAAAAGAACGTTAAACATAAAAATGCCTTTAATATATATATATATATATATATATATATATATATATATATATATATATATATATATATATATATATATATATATATATATATATATATATAGGGTGATGAAAAAGTAACTACCCATTTCATTTTAAAATACTTATAATTTATTTATTAACTCTAATTTTTACAAGAAATGGATACATGGATATGAGAGGAAAGCGTTCAGGATGGGTTTTTTTTTAAAATTCGATATGAGCAACAGATTTCGCTACCAGCATTCCGAGCCGCACCGGAATCGCGTCAACTGATTGTGATATGTCCAGGAAGTCTTGTGTATGGAAGACATAAGTTCTTGTATTCACATTTCAAATTCTTCCAAAGTCTTTGTTTCGTATGGTAGACTTGCTCCTTTAACTAATCCCAAAGAAAAAAATTCGCAGGGTGTTAAGTCAGGACTCCTGATTGAACAATCTTACATAAACTAGGGAGTTACTTCTTAATCATCCTGTATATAAACGTTTTCCAATTTGTCAATTAATTTCAAAACAGTTTTTGATATATAAAAAATTATATATCGTTATGCCATCTGTATGTGTGTGTGCTCGTATATATATATATATATATATATATATATATATATATATATATATATATATTGATTTCAATGTTAACATCTACTGTCTCCATTGCGCGATTATCGCTAGTCCTGTGAAACTTTCATGTCTGTAGAATTTTGTATGTATTATACAATAATGGGAATCTTTCCTCGTCAAAAGGTCGCGAATATAATATAATGCTAATGATCCAACTGTCTTCTATATTTACTTATTACAATAATGTATTACCAAAAATATCAAGCCGTGTGTCCTTTCATTTCCAGGAGGAAAGCAGAGAAGAATATGTAATAAGTACACTTTTTACTTGGTTCGTCACATACGAAAAGCTAACAATGATCAGCCTGTATAAAGAAAACCCAGCTCAGTTATTTTATTAGACATTGGTGAGTCTAAAGTCCTTTTCCGTTTGTCTTCAGGTGACACATCAATGAAGCAGGGAAATATAGTGTCATCGCAAGATTTGAATCAAGGTTTCCATTTGATTTTTATAGACACACGGAACCCAATGATTTCCCTAGGAATATTTTTATTAGGTTGTTCGTTAATTTTATGTGTTAGTTTTAATTGTGTTCTCATGTATTATTGTAAAAGTTTCGCAATAATATATTACTCGCTCCGAATGATTAACGTGTCCTCTTTGTTAAATTTATATCAATCTCTTACAGAATCTAACTTAAAACATGATATATACTTGGCTTGAACATGAAAAAGAAGAGGTGTATTTACTTTTTTTGCACGAGTTCAAACTTGGTAATAATGCTTTTCAAGTTGCTGCCAATATGGCCAGAAGATGGAGTGAAGGTTACACATGTAATCGGACAATACAGGGTTGGTTTCAACTATATTTCAAGAAAATTGGCAAGCTGAAGAAACTCCATAAATGGGTTCCACATGAACTCAGGGAAAGTCAATGAGTTCAGCGTTTCGAAGTATGTCCAATGCTGCAACTGTGAAATTTGAATTATTCATTTCGTGATCGAATAAAATGGCTTCTTTATGCTATGGCTTGATCATGATGAAGCACGCAAGCCTCTTTTCCAAACCGAAATTATACTAGATGATTGTGGTCACTATTTGCTGCTCGTCATTGGCGCTATCCATTACAGTTTTTTGGAATCTGACCAGAGCAGCACTAACGATGTTTACTGCAAGCAAATGGATGAAATGCACGTTCAACTAAGGAAAATACGACCGGCATTTTTTAATCGATAAGCTACAGTGCCATTTAATGACAATGCCCGGTCACATGTTGCAAGGATTGAAGCTCACCGACTTGTGATACGAAACTTTACCACATCAACCATATTCTCCTGATCGCCTACTAACACGTTTTAAAGCCAAAAGATATTCCGTTGCAAGGATGCCTAAAATGAATTCAAAGTTTTCCTAAGTGTCCCAAGATTTAGAGTTTTATCGTAAATAGTCTTATAAAACGATGGCAGAAATATATATAAGTTCAGGGTTTCTATTTTGATTGAATTAAATATTTTTTAAATACATTAATTCAGGAATAAATGTTGATCTAAAATCGGACACTATTTTCTGAACAATCTAATAATCAAATCTCAATATTTCCTTATATGTATAGAAGGTAACCAGTCAAACAAGTAAAAAGACCTCGATTCAAGAATGTCTGGTTTAGGTAGATTTTTCTCTTCTGGATAATTTGACTATTTGAAGAAGGCTGTCTCCCAATAGAGTTAGCCTTTCTACTAACTTTGCCTGTCGGTTGCGCTAATTGCATACAATGCGATACTTGTTCGTCAGCCAATCATAATTGATCAGTGGTTGTAACGGTTCTGAGTGTCAGGAGAAACTGGTGGAGTTGAACATTCAAAACTTTGAGCTTGGATTGGAGTACAGAATCTATCTTCAGGTAAACAAACTACTTTTTTTATCTCTTAGTTGTGTTTCTGTCTGCAGACAGAACATAACGAATAAATGGTTCCAACACTCCTGGGAACACCCTTCCTTACGCTAAAGAGGGTCGGTTGTAATATTAAAGCCTGCACGACCTTTCTAGCCTTAGCCCATGTGCACACGCTCGAGATCCACTTGGCCAGAAGTGCCTCCTTTGCGGATCAAAGGAGGTTGAGACAAGCGTGATCTGGCAAACCTGGTTGCATCAAGCTGTTGGATGCTTAGTCAGTCAAAGTGCGCCTTGGTTACGCCAGCCTAACTGGTGCCGATTTCGCCTATTAATGCCAGGGTGACAGTTGTCACGCGGACTTGGCATTTTTAGCCTCGCCCCTAATGCACGCGTATAGGCACTCCGCATTTAAAACAACCTCGTTTCACATCTTGCTACCGTGGGAAGACGAGTAAATATTGTTTCTGTTGGGGCGAACGGTTGGAATAAAATTATTTGTATTTTCTTCTGTTTGTTTGTTTTTTCCTACAATATGATAGATGTAAGCGATTACATATTCTCATGATTTATATGAAATGAAAACGAAGTAATACGTATCAAAATCTTTTTCCGTTTCAATTTTCTTAGAATCTATTTGGTTACTTGTGATTCACATACTGAGTAGTTCTCACATAAATCTCGCTTTTATGACTTCCATTTGGACCGTACATTTTAGCCTCTAAGGGCGCCAACGAATATATATAACACATATATAATATTCTTTCCTATCGACCACAATTGGTGAGGCTTTGCCCATAAAGATTAGCATATTCGTCGGCTTCTGGATGTAAATGATGTATCCGAGCTTTCCCCATATTTCTGACTTCTTTTGAAATGGCGGACAAGCGAAATGAATTTATCTATTTTTCACTTAAATGTTAAAATGCGGAAGCATATCTATCTCATTCAACAGCGGGATATGAAGGATCTTTCTGCCTCGGGAATTATCTGGCTTCCTTGAGATATATACGTGATTTCTCCAGTACTAGCGATTGGTGTACAGTAATGGTTAGGGTAATATTAGCCATTCCTTGTAAGGGAACATTTGGCATTCATTGTAATTGGGATAGTAATATCAACAGTTTTCTTATAAGGAAACTTTTGTGGTAGGATCCACCTAATTTGCATAGTGGAGTACCGACCATATAAATATGGTTGGTACCGGAAAGAGAGGGAAGGAATTAAGAGATTCATCGGCGACTGTCGAACTCTTTTCATTTACAGAGGGGAACCCGGACGAGGCTTTGCCGAAGGGCAAGGTTTCGTCCGGGGAGGTTGACAGGGCCTGAACCCGTCTAGGCGGGTTCAGAAAGGCCATATTTTTGGCCGAGCCTACGGGCTCGGGGATACCCACATTAAAACGGCCTTGTGCCACATTCGATCCTCGTGGGTGGATTGATAAATACAGGAATCAAGAGATTCCGACTGCGACTCAGTCAACACATTCTCCAGGAACGGTCTTCCCAGGAATATGCAAAAGACTATATGTGAATATTTGTACACTTTCTTGTTTCAATACATTTTGTGTTGCATTATTATTCTATGCATTAGTCAAGTTTCAACAGAAACCTTCAGCATTCATTGTAACTGTAATGGTAATCTTAGCCGTTTCCTTATTAAAAAATGTTTGGTATTCATTGTAATTGTAATATTAGCTGGTTCTTTATAAGGAAACCTTCGGTATTCATTGTAATGGTAATCTTATCCGTTTCCTTATAAGGAAACATTCATTGACCATGCAGCATGTAATATTATCGGTTGAAATTTACAAAATCTATCTCTTTACAATTTTTCAGTAAAATAAGTTTCTCCAGCTCAGTAATTATTATCGCTCTTTCCAGAATAAATGCGAAGTTGGGGGGTCCTTCCTAACCTTTAATTTTTATGTCAGTATCTTAATTATGATATTATATTCTCTTTAGTGTTATATGTGATATCTAAAGTCCTCAAATGATGTAGTATCTGTTTGGTATAGTTCTTTGTGATTATGTAGCGCCAGTAAAGAATGTTTGAAGAAGGATGGTCTTCGCCGTGATCCACAGACTTCATTCATTCAGTCATTTTTAACCCAAGGCAATTGTGTACAGTTCAGATATTTCTCTAAATCTTTGTTCTCATGCAAATTTCGATCTACCGAAGTTATTTAAGAACATGTTAATGTTTGTTTTTTGTTTTTTTTGTGGTGCTGGGCGAAATTAATTCTAGGTCAGCTTATTTTAAATTTCTTATCATCCAGTTATGTGCCATGCGTGATACAGGCGTAGGCGATCATCCATCTTTGCCATTTCTTTCTACGGTAAACCAGTTGCCATCCAAGTCAATAGAATGCGGTCTGTCCTGCTAGTTACTCATAGTGGGGGAGGGGGAGAAGAAGATGATTCATACCTTTCCCAAGGGTATTAGTACGTAGGTGAAAGTAATGGATTCAACTGGAATTCGAATTCCGCTCTCCGATTCCTCAATCCGAGCTGATAATCCATTACTCCACATAAGCGATCTATACACCGAAGCAAGAGAAGTGTTTAGTATTTAGTAACCCTATATGCAGAATTCTTATGATAGATTCGAGATACGTACTATTACTGCTTTTATTCTAGTTTCAGAACATGAGATTAAATAAAGACAAGAAATTTCAACACCGCCTTTAAAAACGTCGTTCATATTATTGTATCATCACAAACAATTTGCTTATATTTTTCTTTTAACTGGTGCTGAAAGGTTCGTGACCAGACCTATTTCCAAACATCTGACTAAAAGATCAAATAGTTTTTATTTTATTTTATTTATTTATATTTTCATTTTTTTCTTTGATCAATAAAAGCAGACATATTAAAAAGCATTTCATAACATCTTTTTTGGTGTTGCCCTTTTACGGGAATATAGTTTGTTTTTTGTGAACCCTCTTTTTTGTTATGAAAAGTTTCTATTTTGTTATGAAATTATTTTTAATACGTTTCTTTTTATCGGTCCAATAAAATTTTGTAACCCTGCGAAAATATGTTTAATTTTTTTTTCGATAAAATTCTTTGTTGTGTCGAGGTTTTAACACCACTGCCTCGGACGTCAATTTTTCTTTTTGAATGTATTTACTCTCCTCACAAATCGCTCTTTCATTATATATACATATATATATATATATATAGTGGCTGTCGACTGACAAGGCGAGTATGGCCATCACTGACATTTCCAGACCATTAGTTAACCCACACCCAGAACAACACTGCTTTTATTTGTTGTGTGAGCAACAGTGGCTCATGAAGCCAGCCATCGATCTGCATTTCTTGTGGCATATCAAATCATCTCCGGGTGGTGGAAGTTGACTTTCAACATCATCACTTCCAATTTGTCTTTTTATATGCTATGTCAGTCCAGACTTGGACTTGCACACTCTAGTGCAGGTTGGGCATACAAAGCATGCCATTACGAAATCGTCATATGCAATAGACTGTTGGTGTTGGTGTGATTTCTGGTGACTGGGCAGACCTGCCCTGGACAGACATATCCGTTAAAATTGGCAACATGGCACCTCATGGCTATTCGAGGATCCCTTCCGAACCTACCTCTTCAGTTATGCATATTTTTGTGATACCTCATGGAAGATCTTGACACCATCAGCAATACCAGCTCATATATATATATATATATATATATATATATATATATATATATATTAAAGACATTTTTTTTATGTTTAACGTTCTTTTTATAGATACAAGTATTTAAGTAAATGCTCTGTTTATAATAAACAGTATTAAATAACATTTACCAGCCTGAATCTCCGAGAAATTTTCATAGAAAATATTCGTCCTTGGACAGGATTCGAACCTGCATTCTATACGGAACCGTCATTTACGCTGACGTGCCTTGACCGCTCGGCCACCAATGATCGTTCGGCAGACAAGGTCGAATTTACTGTTTATAAACTTCAATATTCCATGAATCTCGTACATTCATAATGTATCGATACACTATGAGCAGTTATGAATGGAAGATTGAAGTTTATAAACAGTAAATTCGACCTTGCCTAGCGAACGATCCTTGGTGGCCGAGCGGTCAAGGCACGTCAGCGTAAATAACGGTTCCGTATAGGATGCAGGTTCGAATCCTGTCCAAGGACGAATATTTTCTATGAAAATTTCTCGGACATTCAGGTAAATGTTATTTAATACTGTTTATTATAAACAGAGCATTTACTTAAATACTTGTATCTATAAAAAGAACGTTAAACATTAAAAAAAAATGTCTTTAATAAATAAATTGTCGGACTTTGTCCATTTCGTAATATATATACATATATATATATCTAAGCACGCATATTTTCATATAGGCATAACAATGTGCAAGTAAAGTTTATCGGTGCGAAAAAGAGTTTTGTCTGGCGGGTTCTCATAAATACTGTTTACTTCAGTCCGCTTCTGGCAGCTAGCCTAGGAGAAAGACAACTCTGAATTCAAAACCCTGGAGAAGGCAACGGAAAACAAACGCTACTCTATTTTCTGAAAACTCAATTCACAGATACAAAAGAAATGTCTGAGGAGAGATGATCGCCTAAAGAATGAACCCATTTAAGCTAGAGAGGAGTGTAGCAGAAATAGAAATTAGTCTGAGAAACATCTTCCAGTTTTTGACAGAAGTTAAACCATCCCAACTTCAAAAGCTACATTTCAAAATAGACAACATATTTTCTGAACGAAGAAAGTAGAAAAATCATTTTTTTTTCCAAAAGGAGAGCACTTAGGGTGCTACATCAATGACATTGTAAGACATCATGATGTGCAAACAAAAAATTCACAACTGAAAGAGCAGAGAAAATTCCAAATTATAAAAAGCAATCTAACATTTAAATCCTGAAGGGCAGACAAAACATACAGCGTAATGAGCAGAACAATATCCATATGTAAAACTGCGTAAATGACGGACAAACAGGCAAAACGTCATAAAGGTCAAACAAAAATGCATATCGTAAAAAGGCAGAGAAAAATCTATGTTATAAATTGGAAACAAGTCGAGGACGTAAATTGAAAACAAGATTCACGTCATGAAGGGGAGATAAAAATCGACAGTTTAAAGAGAAGACAAAATTCCCTTAGCGAGAGAGTCTTTTGATTCTGTCATAAGACACAATATAACAGGTTCTCTTTATGATGGCTGGTCCAACTAACATCACTTATCTTGAATTTGATTTTGTTTTGATATTTTAGTTTGTTTTTTTTTGGGGGGGGAGTTCATTCCCTCTCCTCTCATTTTACATCATGAACATTTTTTTATGTATAGTATTTTATAACCATGAAATGAAATTTTTGTGTCATGGGGTGCGTTTTTTAGGTACCCCCCTGAGAGTATGCAGTATTATGGTATATGGAGGATTGATTGGCGATGGATGAGTTTTTGTGGTGAATGTGTCAGTTGTAACAAATGAATGACTCGTTAATCAGATTAGCTAGGTATAGGATAGTAAGTGACGACCAGCCTCAAGCCCATTCCCCACTTTTCGGCCTTGTGCCACAATTCTGTATTTTACGCGATAAATCTTGAAGACAGAATTCCAAATGTAAAATGTGACTTAAATATCACCAACGTAAAAGACAGTCAAAAAATGCCTACATGGAGGACATAATACACAGTGTAAAAGGTGCAACTTACTCATTCATAAAGTTTCTGGTTTCCCTTCCCAAATCGAACTCGTAGGCCTCGACCGTGGTGATGAAAAGCGGACGAATGGGGTTACCATTTTCCCTTTTAAAGTTGGGAAGTAGTTGATTTGGGATGCGACCTCTGCAGATACATTTTCGACCAGTAATTTGATCAGGTCCGCGGTTGAGCCGGAGTCAATAGCCCGGGACGCAGAGATAAAAAAAAAAAAAAAAGGTAATTAAATGTTCTCTTGCTGACAGATATTTTTTTACTCCTGTAGCACTGGAGACTTCTGGGGTTTATTGGCCCTCGTTCGATGGAGTTCCTTCGGAGGATTGACGGGATTGCGTCTTGATTAAGGGACGAACCTCGCGAAACGGAGTGGCTCTTGTATCGTGTCTCACTGGCGATGGTTCGAGGTAATGCTTTCTCCATCATTACGGCTGGCAGAGGATAGCAAAAAAAAACAACAAAACATTTTGTTTATAGTTACTTTCTTCAAACTTTTTTCAATAAATTACCGAATAAAGGAAAAGTATAGATACTTTGTTCAAATAAATTAATTCTTTAAAAACATTCGAAATGATCACGCAACACACACGCAATTAACATTATTATGACGTCAGTTGTCATGAGTTCATCTAAACTTATACGTTTAAAATTGGAAAAACGTGACTCATGATTATAAGAAGTATAAGCTGACCTAACCCTAACCCTAACCCTGTCTTTCAAAGAGAAAGCAGTCGCTGCGTTAAGTTTGCTTAATTTTTGAATTTTGAAAATATTTCGGTACGTTTCAATTTGTGGGAAAATAGTTGCGTTTGTTTTTCATCCAGTACCAATAAAAGGGTTTTCTTCTTAACTCCGAGAAGTGTATTTGGATCCTGTCTATAGTGGTGGGGGCTTGAATTTAATTTTCGAGGTTGACAAACAGCTGCTGCAGGAGCCCAGACCGCCCCGGTTCAGAAAAAAAAGGCAGAAGAAATTTGACACCAGACAAGAATTGTAAATAAATCCCACATCAAGGAAAGGTATTCGGCTGATGTGCTGGTTTTATTCTTCACTGTTACCAAGAATTATACTTCAAAACATTGTAGCAAATTATACTTTGAATTCTATTCAGAGAAGTATTTTGTCGTTTTCTTCATTTTATATAGTTTTCTGAGGACCTAATAGAGCATTATAAATTACTTTTATTGTAAAAAGGCATGTTTGATTTTCATTGATAATTTTCAAACATGTCATTGACCATCATTTGGCCTACAATGTAATTAAATGTTACATCAAACATTTTTTGACTATTTTTTTTTTCGTATGGATTTTTTGCAAAATAAAAAATCCTATAATAAATAGCTAGTATTAATGGTTTTCTGACGATTTTACGAGCTTAGTATATATATATATATATATATATATATATATATATATATATATATATATATATATATATATATATATATATATATATATATATATATATCATTCAAAAAGATAAACTGACCGAAAAGGAGGCACGGTGGAGTAATGTATAGCACCGAGGTCGAATCCATTACATTCACTTACGTGCTAATACCCTTGGGAAAGGTGTGAATCCTTTTTTTCTCACTCCAGCTATGGATAAATAGCAGGACAGACTGGATTCTATAGCCTTGGATGGTAACTGGTTCTAGGAGAAGAAAAAGTCTGAATTCAAAACCTGCGGAGGGTCGTTTGGGGACCTTGTGACACGTAGTGCACCAGGTCTCTGTAATCGGCCCTTCAAAAAGTGTGGATGGTCCTGCACAAAGCCTTCACCACTATAATCAAATCTCATGTGCTATACATGCGGGTTTGGGGACCGCTTGTGAATTCCAAATTCCCATGAAACTCCAATATTGGAGCCGGCTCAACCCACTTCGGGTGAATGCCGTTACAGTTGCCGGTAGGTAGATTGTTACCCGTTTCACTTAAATACACACAAGAAAACACACAAGCACACACATTATATATAAAGAGAGACAAAAGGAATTTTTTTCTTTACCATCGTGTTTCGTGGTACAATGGATTTTATCAAGGTAAATGTAAAGATTTTATTTTACAACAAGTATTTGTAAACAGAAGTAAAAAAGAAAAAAGTCGTTAGGTTTTCTTTCATCTTTTTTTTTTTAAATTTAAGAACGGTCGTAAATATTCTCCAGGCTAACTGTGAAATTCGAGGTAAATTATGGAAGATGCTAAGTGATGTAATTGTATAACTATTAAACAAAAATTTGCAAATGTTGTTATTGCTGATTTTTAAAAATTTAATTACTATTTTAGTTTAGTTTGAGAAATTGATTTATGGATTAATTTATTTTAAATAATAGATCTTAATGAATTTGAAATATTAGAAGGTATTGAAATTAACCGTCTTCTTTTAATTTTAAGATGTTTTTTATGGTCATATATATATTGAATTGAGAAAGGAGTATATCTTTTTGGAATAGAAATATTTGAAAAGTCCAGATGTATATTATGGCAAGATTCGATAGAGCACTCTGAAGAATGTTCCGTATAAAAATAGTTTATGCTTATTAAAAGAGAAAATTATTTTAATAAGCATGGCCTTCTTTAGATCGAAGTTAGCTTGAATAATATTTAATTCTTAGTTGTACAGATAAATATTCTCGATTCTTCACTAGACGTTACATAAAATAGATCTGTGTCGATGAGAAATGATTATTATGAACAGATAAGTAAGTGAGCTAAATATTTATGTGGGTGAGTTTTCAATGTTATCGAACTAGGTAACGTCGGTATTAGCTGCAAGTATATTCATGCGATTCCGTGCATGTATTACAATGTAGGCAATGTTTGATGTAGGTTATTAAGAGGTACCTGCTTGGGGATAGAGAGATAGACGTGATAATTCAGGTGTTCGATTCGACCTCTAACACTTTCTTCTTATTCCGAACGCAAAATTTTTCTGTGTATTGGTCTTTATCGCTCCAAAGAAACGTCACCCGTGATGCCGTGACTGTCGGCAAAAAACGTTCGCGCTTTGACAAATAAAATGCATCCCAGCTTCTTTCAGTGCGCAAGCGTATTTGCTTCTTCCCGCGTACTGCCGGAACTTACCTATTTATCTTGCGGCAATTCCTTTTCTGTGTATATTGTCGGGTCTCTTCTTTTCTGCTTTTGCTCATTTATCAAATTTACATGAACGAAGTCAGTTACTTTGTATTCATTTTCTAATTTGTTCAATTATCGTTTGTACTATTTTGACTGAACAGAGGTAGATATTAAGGAGACAACAACTGCTTAGAGGAATCGAAAGCTGTGGAGAGTTATATATGTGTAATTAAATAAGCTTCTGTCATTAAATAATAACACGTACTCTAATTAACTTGGTGAGTTTTTTACGGTTTAATATTTTGTGCATATTTAAACCTGAAAGCTATTTGAGATTGTTAGAATATTTTTGGCGAGGGAATATTGTATTAACACTTTTTCGAATAAGAATGATTTTTACGTATCTCCAATAAATAACATGTGATTTGAATCTTTGATATTTAATATTAACTTTTATTTCAGAACTGGCTTCGTCAATTACTCTTGAGTGAGTGCCATCTCCCAGGGTCCTCTTTGAAAAAATACTCCTTACATTCTCTTCAATGTCCGAGAGGAAGCCCATCTTTTCGCTGACGCGTTGGTTCATATAAAAGCTTGTATTAAAAATCTTTTTCACGCTTTCAAAACCAGATTCAGATGATAGGTCATATTCAGTGGTCAGGATAAGCATAGATTTAGCTTCCTTCATCTGGTGAGAGACTGAGTGAAAATCCTAATCTGACATAATCCGGGATCTGTATTTTTGGCTGTTATTATTGCATTTTGATTTAATCCTTCACGTTTATTTTTGTTGCAGAGTAGAACTCGGCGAACTTCCTGCTTCTCCCTACTGCTGTGGCAATAGACTGTTCCTACTTATAAATATAGCAAGTACCCACATTTGCATCGTATTTGTAGATTTATTGTAAATTAAATTACCATTGCGGCACGAGACCGAAGTTGAAGCGAGGTGAGGCTGGTCTACACTAAATTTCTTAAACCTAGCTAATCCAATTCTTGACCTTACAATTTACTCATTCACCACAAGAAGTTATCCATCGTCATTCAATCCACCATATACCACAATACCACATATTCACAGCGACACTACAAACAAACCCTTGTCATAATAATTTCATCATATAACAAATGTTCATCTTTTAGTGTTTTATCATTTTTATAACAATATATAAAAATTTAATTACATGAAATTAAGTGGTAGGGGATAAATCCACAAAAGAAACTAAAATATGACAAAACATTCAAAGTAAAAATAAAATATGTCAGTAGGACCCGCTACGCCACAAAAATAAGAGTGGCGCTGTATTCCGGCAATAAGCAGAATCAAGAAGCTCTCTCACTAGAGGAGAGGGAAGGATAAAGTAAATTACGAAGTGGAGAAAATATCAATGGATGATCCAGTCGAGATGAAAAGGGGACAAAAACAAACTGGGGAAGCTGGGAATCTTGACATGGATCATAAGAAAAAGCCGGGAGAAGGCCAGAAACACAAATTACTCACATTCACTAGTAAATAAAGAGTCTAGCTTAACCGGTGAGGGGTCCGTCAGAAAACCGCCTCGTTGCGTCAAAAGGACACTTAAAAAAGAAACTCAAGTCTTGCCCCGTTCACAAGAAACAAGCTAGCGAATTGCACCCAACATTACAACAGATTTTCTTTCTTATTTTTTCTATCTCTATTTCTAGTATATGTTCTTTTTTATACCATGTTCCTTCTTGCTCGTGAGCGATTATGCCTTTCTACAACGTTCTATCGTTTATATTTCTTAGCAATGTTTGTTTTCTCATTAACTCTCCCTGTCCTGCCATCCATTTATACAAACGTGTTGAGTAGGTTACTCAATCATTCCATCTGCCGCCACAGGTCCCTCATTATATTCTGTAAGGATCAAATTGCCTAAACCATCTTTCCTCAATATGTGTCCCTGTGGTTCCAATTATTTGTTTCAGATTCTAAGTAATAGTGTCCTCTTTGTTTCTATTTTCTTTAGAAATTTCATTTTTCCCACATGTTACGTCGATGGAGTTTCCACCATCCTTCTTTATAAGGGCATCTCTTTTGTCTCAAGTCGCTGTTCATCTGCTAGGAAATTTCAATTCGGTATTCTTTCTTTTGTTTCTAATGAAAATATTCCTGTTTCTAAATACTTTTGGGAGGCACTGGTTCTAAATGGTATGTTCTACAAGTACTTAGGTGATCATGATGATCCACATTTACCTTTTTCTTTAAAATTTATGAAATGCCATGACTTTGGGGAAAGGAAATTGAATAATTTGCAATTATCTGCTCAATGCTTTTGAATTAAAATTAGTCTTTCCATTATACTGCCTATCATCCAAAAATATAGAGTACATTCTTCCTTTTTACTTACCTATATAATATATGATTTCATGCCTTTTGAATGACAAAATTCAACAAAGTTGGAAATTTAACTCGGCTATCTGATTCATGCAAATAAACCTTACGCTAAATGCACTTCTATTTTAAGTTAAATACCTCTCTCTCTCTCTCCATATATATATATATATATATATATATATATATATATATAGCATATCTTCATTCAATCATGTTTGGTTGAATAATCTGGACACATTAGGGCATTAATTTTATTTTGATCCTCTCGAATTCTCAGATCAATTTCTTAATGTTGATTTTAAATTCATTAAGGAAGGCACGCAGTTTTTTTTTTGTTTTTTTTTTCTTATTTTATTTTCATTTCAATCTCAGGGGTGAATTACTAAGACTAAAACTTTTTTTTTGTCTCAGCAATTCACTCCGGGACATTAAGGTCAACACCCAGCGGCGACACCCGATTTCATGCTGAAATGCAATGGCCAGGCCAAAACAGTGGATCTTTAATTTTAATCAGACATTATTTCTTATTACTCCAACGTTATATTTTAGTGAATAAATGTGTTTGTATAGACACCCTTTTTTTAAAACTGTGTCAATTACCTCTATCGACTTGTGTGTTTGAGAATAGTAATAAAGAAAATGTACCCTCCAAGATTCTTCTTTGTAAGGGAACAAACATTTTGATCCAGCATGCGTCAAACCATTCGACCATGCAGAGCTTCACAGCTCAGCAAGGTGCAATTTAACGAGAGTCACAAGTTATGTATGCCTTCCAAGGATAATGAAACCTTACTGGCCAGTGAAGAGGTCTGTGGATTAAATTATAGTTGAGACTAAAGCATGCCAGATCAGACAAAGACGGTGCAGGTTCGATACTCACTAGAGGATATGTTCTCTTTTTTTACTATTCTTGAATGCGCAGGTCAGTGGATGTAATTCACACTTAAAATCAGGTCGTCTACACAAACACGTCTATTCTTTAAAATATGTTTATTTATTAAAAAAATTTGTTTTTCGGAAGCAAATGTTCTTTATGGCAAATATTAATAAAGACAACATTCATTTTGTGGTGTCGATTAATTTTACTGATGAACTTTTCCAAATTACGAATATACCTTTTCAGATAATGAAGAAATTCCATCAGAAATTGTTCGAAGTTCATTTCGGAAGAAATATCGTCAACTTTTCAACTTTCTGCATTATAGCATACAAATGATGAGTGTTGTGATGCATGCAAGGAACGTCGTGACGTAGCCAAATTATGACGTGTGTGGTCTCTATCTATATACGAGGGAAAGACAATAACTGTCCACACTCTTGTCTAATTTTTTATGTCACGAGGCGCGTTTTGTAGGTCTCCCTAGTAAAAATGAGGTATTGTGGTGTATGGAGGATTGATTGGTGACGTACGAGTTCTTGTGGTGAATGTGGAAATTGTAATGAATGAATGGGTCGTGAATAGGATTAACTACGTATAAGATAGTTATTGTGACCAACCCTAACCCTCCCCATTTTGGCCTTGTGTCATAATTGTGTATTTTGGACAATAAATAAACTCTTGTCTAGAGATATCGATATTTATTTGGACGATGGTACTAAAGATATATTATGGCGATATTGTAAATAATTTTTGACTTGCCTTCATACATTTGAGGATGAAGGCTCTTAAATTATATTTTTTATATTATTTATAGACGACTGAGTTTGTTGTATGACTATTAAATAACATAAGATTGTTTTTATTATTTAATTTTAAGATTCTGTCTATATTTCTGAGATGAGGTATGATGTACATTATTTATATTATTCGGACTATTGTCCTCATCTTTGTCACCATATTTATCACAACGTTTCGGCCGTTGTACGCTCCGGCTTTCTTTAGGTAGTTGGAACGTCGCACTGAATCCCTTATTTCGCTCACTGGGGTAGACTGTTCTAGTTCCATGTGCCATGTTCTGAAGGATGTCAGTTATCAGTTATCTCCTGCTAATTTCTCTCTGAAAGTCCTCCACTGCCTTAACCGGGTATTGAACTCACACTCTTTGGGTCCTGTCACTGGATCTAACCAACGCCTTTATCCACTGCTCCATGTGTCCTTGAAACATGGCACGTGAAACTAGAATAGTGAGCGAAATAAAGGGTTCAGTTCGAAATTCCAACCACCTGAAGCCGAAACGTTGTGATAAATATGGCGACAAAGATGAGGACAATAGTCCGAATAATGTAAATAATGTAAATTTTAAGATGTTTCTCAATTTCTAAACTCTCATTTTCTTCTTTCTCGTAGTTTGATTTCATTGTCTTTCTTTTACTTCCTTTAACACTGTTCCTTTTGGTATGTATCATTGTAATCGTGTCTTTCTTGATAACTCTTATTTAAATTATATCTTTCTCTATATTAGTGGTTCCCAATCAATGTTGTACACCATTTTCATAATACAACAGAAAGTCATTTTCCCTTCTATTCAAGAATGTCCGACTCCCAATAATATTCATATATTATTGGAAATTTTCATATTTTCGTATTAAGACATATATATTTCCATGGTTTATTTTTTATAGAGGACTTTTTTACACTCATGACGAGCTTCTGTAAATAAAATCAGAAAAAGTAAAAATTCCCGCCCTTAAATTCTGAAATCCTCCTCTAAGGTTATTCCATCATGCTTTGAGAAGCCCAGCTCTATACAATACATTTATTTTTACTTTTTCTTCCTTTCTATCTCTTCCATTAGCCTCTTTTTAGTTATAAATTCTTTGACTTGTTTTTTTTTCTTTTTCTTCAACATTATTGTCATCTAATTCATTCAATTGATTCCTTCTTTATTTCATTTCAGCGCTCTCCTTTTTTTTCTCTTCCTCAGTCACTTTTCCTTTCAGCTCAACAATTCTTCTTTCCTTCGTTTCATTCTCGATTATTACAGTCTTTTTACACGTAGTATTTTCTTTTTCCTTTTTTACATTTTCTCTTGTCGCCTATTCCTTTATCTTTTTTTTTTTATTTTTCTTCCTTTTATCTATGTTCCTTTTTAGCTGCTTTTCGTTTTTATGATGCTGTTCTTATTCTTCCTTTTTTTCTTCATTTATTCTACCGCATCTGCATTTCGCTCTTTACTCGTTCTTCTTATATTAGTAGGTCCTTCAAATATCGTTCTTCTTTTCCGAGACCTCGATTTTTATTTCTTCATTGTTATATCGTCTGTTATTTTATGGTCTCATATTGATTTGATTCCTTATTTTTACGATGTTATTTTCTATGTGTTTTTATCCTTGTATCATCTTTCATTCCAAGCTCCTCATATCGCTTTATTTTAGTCGTTTAGATTTCCCATTATATCTTCCTCCTTTATTTCCTTTACTGTCATTTTTTTTTTTTTCACCTGCCTATGTAGTGTTCATTTCTCCTCTCTTTATTTTTTTACCAATATATTCTTAATTTCCTTCGTTATGATGACGGTAAGCAATCTCTTTTTTTCTCCCGTTTTTATTCCCTAGTTCATATTCCTTTCTATATTTTTATTTTCATCATTTTATACGTCAAAATTATTATACAGGTTATTTTTTTAATATACTAATACCCCCTTGTTTTCATATTTTTATATTTTTTTGTTTCTTCTTTCTTTCTTGGTTTGTTGTTTTTTTTTTTTCTCTTATTGCTTCTCTTTTCTAGTTTTCTTTCTTTTATCCTTCGTTCTCTTTTGTATTTCTTGCCTTTGTCTTCCTTATATCTTATTTTCTTTTTTTATTTATCATTTTTCCTTTTTTGTTACTATTCTTTACTCTTTCTTTTTTCTCCTTTCGAGTACGGTTTACTTTCTTTTTGCGTCGAATGTGGAAAGTGAAAGTAAAACTAGGTTGTCTCACTATGAACAAGGAAACCAAATATTTGAAATCGAAGCTCCGTTTTCTATTACTTTCGTAGTGCGTTTTCTGACATTGCTCCTCGAAGACATTCTCTAGTTTCTTGTTTCTCTCTTCTCGAAACTCTGTACAAACTGAATGCCAAATCTATGGGCAAAGAATTTTGCAGACACAGCTGTATATCAAAAGTTCTCAAAAGCAAATATGCTTTCTTACGTTAGCAAATATAATAAAGGTCTGTTGAGGTATTCACACTTTTAATAGTAGAATTGTCCGTATAGGACGCATGGTGAGAAGTAACTGAGTATTTGAGCTGCGTGTCTTTATAAAGTCACGTATATTAAATATATAAATATAAGAAAATTTCTTTATCGATATATATTTTAAATATGTATATGCATACATGAATGAAAGAATACTGAAAAGTTCTAAGCTTCAACCAAGAAAGAAAATAACCCCACAAGTTGAATATTTGGTCATTACAATTGATTTATGAAAGAAGTCGATAAGACTTCCACACACTCATGTAGTCAGAAGGAAATTTAATTACATATACAAATATAGTTAAATTCTCATCGCATTTACGTACATTATTGTTGTCATGCTGATGCTTGGGAAGAAGAGAGATATTTCCCGTTACTTTCTCCACAGTAATTTTATCGAGACATCACCTCCATGTAGATACTTATTGATTCGTTGAGTTCATCCGTCCCTTCATAGGTTTATTTTGCTTCCTGTCGTGTGACTAACCACTTTTCTTGTTGCCATCGATATGCATCGAGAAAGCTAATTTCATCTCCGACAATTCCATAGAAAATATTATTCACACCCTGATCCCAACTCTGTAACAGACACTCCTCAGTATGTATCAGGCAACTGGTCCGCGTATTAGCACAAGTCAGTGTCCCTAATTGTGTGCGGTGAGTTCTGCTGATAAGTGTCGGCAATGGAGTGTTCAGCCATCAACTAATTTTAGATTTACAAAAGGATTATAAATTATATATCTATTAAAATTAACTGAGTTATTTGCTAAATCTTGTATTTGGCATCTCAAACACTCCATCTGCTAACGCTAGATTCTGTCGAACGCGATTGCTTAATCTTAAATTCAGTATCTACTATAGAAAAATATAATGTGAGCTAAAATATAATATCTGGAACACATGCCGAGGAAATAGGGCCTAGAGAATTTAACACTCACAGGACATGCTGAAGACAAGAGAATCGGGAAAGAATAGCAAGTAATCTACTTACCAATTTTATGGGGATGCATGGCGGAAGACGAACAAAGAGGTGTGATAAATGGTCGCAAATTACTAAAGACAAAAATGTGTGGAGAGTTATCAACTCCCACGTCATGAAAGGACATATAAGATTTATGAACACCGAAAAATATATATTATGCTGACAAAATTGAGTACTATTGCCATATGTGGTTTGGTGGTCCAGCTGTTCATCTCGAGGTTATCGAAAAAAAACAGAGGAACAACTACAAAGTAATCAATCCTGATTTGGCATCTCGAATTCAGTCACTCTCTCACCGACGTGATATGGCTTCAACCTTTCTTTTCTACAAATATTTTCATGGTAACTGTTCTTTTGAGCATTTTTCCTTGGTGCACCGGCCGCATGTATTTAAGCGTGTAACTAGACTAGCATCTAGTTCCCACCCTTTTATCGTTAAAATAGTTAAATGAAACCGCCATTTCTACTCCAACAGATACTTTTCTCGCCCTTCCCACCTGTGGAACTCCCATTTACTTGATTACCTGATAAATATAATCTTCAAAAATTTAAATGTAATGTTAATCGCCATCTACTGATGTCTTGAACTCCGTTTATCTTTTATACTTTTCTCATTCCCCCTATACACAGCTTTTTTCCCTCCTCACCTTCACTCTATGTGACCACCTACCAACTAGTGGCACTCCCGCCTTGCTTGGGGTGAAATGCCGAAAGAATGAATATAAATATAAACAATCAGTAGCGCGAAAAAGTTCCACAGGAATTCAACTCTTTGTTCGATTTTCTGTTTGATTCTCAGCCTGAATTAATCAGATTTAAAGGCGAAATTCTGAGAGATAGTATTGCCAATTGTTTTGCCATATTTTACTGATCTATGAAAGAATGAACACCCATGTCCCTTTCAGTTGGTGTTAATGACATGAATGAAATAGCTGCTCTGTTAGTAAGAGTGTTGAATGAAAGGGAAGAACTAAAACCAACGTATGTTGGATTTCAGTAACCGCAATAGAAATATCCTTGAAAAATAAAAACCAATCGACATAGAAATCATTAAGGTGAGTAATTATTATATACTTTGCTTCTAGGGCCAGAATTCTCATCTTGCTTGTTATATTCAACGCTAGGTGTATATAATTCTTATCTAAATTTCTGAGATGAGAAGTTAGCATTATTTACACTATTCAAAGTCGGACGATTGTCGTCATCTTTACCTTTTTTATCACAACGTTTCGGTCGTTGTGCTTTCCGGCCATCTTCGGGTGTATATTGATCTGGATCTGCTCTTTATTTAATTATTCGATTGCTCATGTCTAGGGATATCGTCTAGTTCTTATTTTTATTTAATACTTTTCAGTTATTGCTCGCATGTTTGCAAGTAGAAAGCCCAACCAAGGGACTGAACTCACAATCACTATGTCACGATATATACAAGAAAAAAAAATATATATATATAGATAGATAGATAGATAAATGTATAAATTAAGATATAAATAATATATATATACAAATAAAATATAAAAGAATATATATATATATATATATATATATATATATATATATATATATATATATATTGCCTTTAATGCGCACTGATTTTGTTCATTGTCTTTTAATTCTATTTGTTTTTATGTTAAAATGTTATAATTATTGCGATTTTTAGTCCTTTTGCCTTGAACAGAAACCCGTACACACGCACACACACACATACATATATATATATATATATATATATATATATATATATATACATATATATATTATGAATTTCATAGGGCAAATAGAAATAGTTTCACTATCCATAATCCGCATGCAGACGAATAGACAGATAGCCCGATTAAATGGTATAGAGAAATTGACAAATAAAAGTTATTTATATCAATAAAAAGGATACTGCCTGTTCATATAGTTTGAAATAAGTACTTAGAAATGTTCTGAAATAAAATCACATATAGAAATCGTACCAAAATCTGTTTTAGTTTGTTAAATAATTGAGACATAAATGAAAGAAACGAGCAAGCAGACAAAGTGCTTCTGATTGAATTTGGTCACAGGAAAATAACACACGGCTGTGATATGCAAGTCATAATGAAATAATTATTCCCCGAATTGCATTTGTTACCCTTGTATTTTATGACCTATTTATTTATATTCATTATTATTATTATTATTATTATTATTATTATTATTATTATTATTATTATTATCTGCTTCAAATGCAATGACAAGAGAGAACAATCCTCATTTTCTCCATCACTCCCAGAAACAACTACGGAACACAGATTGAGAGAATATAATATAATTAAGACTGCGGGATTTTGAGATTATTGGAAAGGTGATGCCTATATTATCCGGGGAATCGAAGAGTATAATGGGTGAAAAAGAAAATCAGATTTTGGCAGGATTGGATTAAAGGCAATATTGGATTAAAGAAATATTAGATTGGGGAGTGGAATACACAGTGAAGGAATAAAATGAAAAATGGTAAAAAAAAATGTATATGATGGAAGAATAAAATTTATTAGTGGGAAAATTCGGAAAATGTACGTGACAATAAAGCAAATTATTTCGATTACAAAGTTTGAAAGTAGATGAATATGGAAACAATTTGTCTGAAAGAATAATATGAAAGAGAAATAACAAATGAAGAAGAAATTGAATTGGATAATGACAAACAAAGCAAAAAAACATTTACACTGTTTACATTGTTCGGACTGTTGTCCACATTTTTATTGTCCTATTCACAACGTTTCGACCGTTACACGCTCCATCCTTTTTCAGGTGATATACTTTTAAAAAATTCGAAACGAACCCTTTATTTTGTCCACCGGAGTAGATTGTTCTAGTTTCTGGATATGACGGTTTCATTTATTTCCCTTTACTAAATCAACTCTCCAAGTTTTTGTTAACCTTTGCCGTAGGCAGGTATTGAACTCACAACTCTTTAGGTGCAAGTCACTGGATTACTTCAGTCTACCCCATTGGAAGAAATAAAGGGTTTGGTTCGAAATTCCAAATTCACTTGAAGAAGGCCGGAGAGTACATCGACCGAAACGTTGAGGAATATGACAATAAAGATGAAAACACATGTCCGAAAAATGTAAGTAATATAAATAGTTACAATACTTCATCTTAGAAATAAAGGCAAAGCAAAAACAGAATATCTTAATTTCTGGTATATAGAGTTAGCATTCACAACATTTCAGTCGCACGTTCTTCAGAATGTAAATAGAATATATAATATAAATAAAAATTGAACATACTATAAAACAGATCAAAAAGATATGATAATGTTAATACGTTAATTGCGGAAAATGATTTGCTAAAACAAAGTCATATAAATAAACTTTTATGTATAGTATTTTACAATCATGAAATGGAATTTTTATGCCATGCGGTGCGTTTTTTAGGTTCCCCAATGAGAGTATGTGGTATTATGGTATATGGAGGATTGATTGGCGATGGATGAGTTTTTATGATGGATGTGTCAATCGTAACGAATGAATGTGTCGTGAATCAGATTAGCTAGGTATAGAATAGTAAGTGACGACTAACCCCAACCCTATTCCCTGCTTTTCGGCCATGTGCCATAACTGTGTATTTTACGCAATAAATCTTAACAACGTCCTATAAATATTATAGCATACAATCCACAAAATAACAGAGGTTTCAATCTAATTTAATGTCCATCAAGAAACTGAACGAAGACTAAGACTCAAGGGGTGACTATGAGGAAAAGAGAATCAGATGACTTTAGAAGGAACCGGTAAACCAATTCTAAACAGGAAAAAATGGATAAACCTCAACTCCTGTTCAAAAGACCGGAGAGGATCGTAATCTGGACGATCGGCGAACCAATCTACTCTTAGATGCGAAAGTAAACTTGTACTCGGTGTCACATCAGAAAGGAATCGTGTATCAGAAGATCGACTTAGGAGCAGACCTCAAAGTGCAGAATCGGGTTTCAAAAGACGTCCATGGCTGTGCCAACAGAAATCAGAAAGCAAGCCAGCTAAATTCAGGATACATTTGTACAAGACTACCTGGCCACAGAAAGGAATGCAGACATCCTAAAGATAATGTAAAAAATAGCTTCCCTAACACACTCACGAGAAAAGGACGAATATTCGAAGAAAGTTTTCGAAAAACCACATTGCTTCCACGGATGACGTTTATTCTACGGAGACCAGAGCTGAATAAACAATTATTTTACATACGAAAAATATATTTTGGTATTTTTATCAAATGTTATTAACATAACGTTACAATTTCAGTCTTTCTCGGAAGGAAGAAGCCGCCATGTCAAGAATCAGAATAGAACAAAATCACTGACTCATTTCGTCTAAAAAAGGAACATCCCCCTGAATGTACATATAATGCTATAAAGTATAAATCGTAAATCATATTATGTACTATATGAATAGTATTATAGAATGTACATTATAATCGACTATAGAAAACCTTTCTCCTAAATGTCAACGATTTTACGGCATAGCTAAACTAGAGGACATTTCAAGGAGAAAAAGTAAAAAGAAATATCATAGCCTACTTGAAGGAGGTCGATATAAATAACCGACAAAGTTGATATGCCATCAAAACAA
The DNA here is from genome assembly GCA_963932145.1 of Acanthosepion lycidas. Classification (NCBI taxonomy): domain Eukaryota; kingdom Metazoa; phylum Mollusca; class Cephalopoda; order Sepiida; family Sepiidae; genus Acanthosepion; species Acanthosepion lycidas. The sequence continues at coordinate 38,898,258 of OZ010604.1, forward strand.
TAAATCAAACAATAGTTCTCTCGGTCACTGGTGTTTTGTTTAAAAATAAATACACTAAAATTCACTTTACTCTTTACCGTGCGTCAATAGCTTAGGAGTAGATTCTCCGACTGATGCCAAATCAGCCGGGATTCGATCCCGACTTGAAGCAATCGCATGTCTAGCTACACTGGTGAGCTGTGATACAGCCAAACAGTCTGTCTGTGAATATATATATATATATATATATATATATATATATATATATATATATATATATATATATATATATATATATATATATATATATAAGACTCTCTACCGTCGGTTTCGACGTATGAGGATCTGCCAGCTTAGTGATTCAGTTATGAAAGTTTATGCGATAATCTTAAGTGGCATTTAAGACCCGCTAGTGATTTACAAAGGAGGCCACAAATGGAGCAGGTGTGAGAATTGTGAATGAATGAATGAATGAATATATATATATATATATATATATATATATATATATATATATATATATATTTTAGTGATAATAAATATACATCTTATTTCCTCGTTTATTACAACTCTAAATTTTATGCAGTATTTTATGACGAATAAAATGTATATTTACTATTTGTAAAAATTTCAACTCTGTTATTTTACATCAGGCACTGTATTATTACCTCGTGCACATCATGCGCTATCATATATATATATATATATTATTTACATTATTCGTACTATTGTCCTCATCACAACGTTTCGGCCGTTGTACGCTCCGTTAGAATGTCGAACTGGACCCTTTATTTCGCTCACCGGAGTAGACTATTCTAATTCCACGTGCCATGTTTGATGGATACCAGTTATCTCCTGTTGATTTCCCTCTGAAAGTTCTCCACTGCCTTAACCGGGTATTGAACTCACACTCTTTGGGTCTGTCACTGGCTCTAACCAACGCCTTTATCTACTGTGCCACGTGTCCTTGAGGACATCTGGGTATGAATTTCTGGGTATTATAAACCTAATGTCTTCAGCAACCATTTTTACCAGTGCTCATATTGCAATTTTGCAGTTATCATTATATGTTTTTACCAGAGCTCATATAGCAATTATGTTGTTATCATTGCTTTTCTCTGGCACTCCTTATTACTGGTTCTCATATTGTATTTATTTCTATGCTTGGTCGGCTCAGGAGATTTTTGTGTCCTAGCATATGTGCTGCTTCCTTAAGTTTACGAATTTTCCAATGGGGTTCCTTGTCAACGATCGCAACCTGATCCCCCAGAGAGCGGTGATCTTCCTTCTCTCTCCATATGTGGTCAGCCACGCCTGATTTTTCTACTTCCCCTTGTGTTACAGCTTTCTGGTGTTCTTGAAGCCTTACCTTGAGCCTGTCTCTCCTTTATATTCCTTCCCGCAGGTGCATGGGATAGCGTACACACAGTCTTTAGTCATGTTCTCCTCTATGGGCGGTCTTACTCGGGAGAGATATCTGCGAAGTGTCGTCAAGCTTTTGAAGGTTGTCCTGATGTCATATGGACCGCAGATCCTTTGTATTTTCTCTAATAACCCCTTCACATAAGGCAGGCAGACTGTTTTCTGAGTATTGTTGTCCTCTTACTCTTGTACCCGCCTATCCCAGTTTTGGGGTGCTGCTGCCATGTACCCAGGGTAGTTGTTACGTTGTAGGGTACTACTTATACTGACCAATTCTTTATCTAACGTCTTTGGATCGCCACTTATGACTTTTGCTCGGTGTTGTAAGCAACGGACGATCCCTTTCTTTACGCTGTATGGATGGTGGGAGTTGAAATTGAGGTACTGTCCGGTGAAACGTTGTGATAAATATGGCGAGAAAGATGAGGACAATAGTCTGAATAATGTAATTAATGTACATAATATATATATATATATATGTGTGTGTGTGTGTGTGTGTGTGTGTGTGTGTGTGTGTGTGTGTGGATAGATAATGAAATCTGTTTAAAGTCATAAAGTATGTAGTGGTAATAGGTACATTGGGGGAAAAATATTCGTACAAAGTTTGAATTTATTGTATTTTCAACAAATGAATAACCATAATCGTTATATAATTGACTGCACACAGATGTATAGTAAGTAAATATGCTTAGAAAACAGAAACACTGTCTATCTTACACCCAATGTTCTGTGAGTATCAAATCCTACAAACCGACTTTCTACTTTATATGCCCTGAAAATTTCACTTATTTTTTTCTTATTATAAGTTTTCTTTTTGTTTCCATTTTTCCTAAAACTAATCACACGTCCAGTGCACAGAATTCTCAGCATACTACTGTAGAATCACTTTTCTGTTTTCTCACGTATTTTCTTTATCTGTGAAGAGATTCTCGAGAATTCACCGTCATAAAAGAAGGTTTGATATTAATTTTTATTTGTTTTTAAAAACATTCTCCTGTTTCTTAATACTTTGTTGAGATTTTAGAAGGCCTATTTTGCTATTCCAATGTGCCTTTTGATTTCTGTGTGGCGTTTTCTATCCATTGTTAAAATATTAGTCTTGGTATTTTTCTACTGTTCCTTCTATGGACAACCCTAGATACTGTCTTGTTGCAATTAACGTTTACTCCTCACTTCTCGTTTTAGCTTTTCTACCTTCTGTTGGATTCCTGTAGATTCTGTGTCAGCTCTCAAGTCTCACATAGAATGTGTTATCTGGAAATCTGTAGCATTAAAGTGCTAAAACATTTCAAAATCGCATTATAAACTCCAGAATCAACCATCAAATCTCAGATCATAAAGTATTTAAAATAATTCTAGAAACAAATGTCTTAATCCCGACTGTCGCTCTCTTTAAAAGCAAAAACGTAAAATTTAAAATCACAGCAGGCGTATCTAAAAAAAAAAAAGTAGGTTCGTTAAAAACGTTACAAGAATTCGATATGGTCCAGAGTAAATGTTGGCATGGTTACATACAGAAGCGATGAGAATCAACTTTGACTCACTCAACCACGAATTCCAAGGTGGAAAAATTTGGATTGAGCTAAACCGTGAATATGGCAGAGATAATCTAGATTAATAATATTTAATAACATATTTTTCATAATGTTATATCTTGTTCATAATGTATATCTCTCGACAAATCTAATTTCTTTATCGGTGAATTATGAATGTTATGTTCCTTCAAGATATATTCGATCATGTCTCTCCACAGATTCCTTTTCTTTATTATTTGTGAATTATAAATATCATATTCCTTCAGGATATAAACGACCATGTCCTCCACAGATTTTCTTTCTTTATTATTTGTTAATTGTATCGTACGATAGTCGTGTGATTTCCGGTTTTCTCTCTACAGTTTTGAATTCAATGTTTTCCTACTCTTACCTCATAGCTGTACGGAGTTAAAATATAATTTCATACCTTGGCCAAGGGTATTAGTGTGAAAGTGAATGCAAGGACTAACCCGGAATTTGAACTCGGATTATCGATTTTACTTTACGCGCCGATATTCATTGCACTGTAGGCAGATCCGCAATAACATAGATGATCTTTAAAAATTAAACGGCATTTATTTGTTTCAGATGTCAACAAAAATAAAGCAAATTTAATAAGTTTTCCTTCTGCATCTCTGACATTATGACATTCTATATCTTCTTGTTAGAACTCTCATTTCCGTCGGTGTAAGGCCAAATAAGTACCTTTATCGAGATTTAATTATGTCGACTATTGTGAGTGTTCATAAACCTTGTCCGCTTTCTATTTATTTTAGTCCACCGTGGTTTATTGGAAGTTAAACGACCTTTGCCTTCGCTGAATAATAAATGTTCTTCCTCGCCTATTGTGTATATCACTTCGTGAGCAGCCTCCTGGATTATCAGCAGATATTCCCGATTATTCCCGTAATATATTCTCTGAAGAACTATCCGGGAATTATTTGACAATAGATAGTGAAAAGCATACACGCATTAATGGATTTTTAGAACAAACTTGAGTTTAAAGTCCCACGCACACATGAAACTAGGGATAAAATCTGCTCTATTCCTCTCGATATTTCCTGTATTGGTGTCGTCTCAGGCGAGAGACATTAACTCTGGATTCCTCTCGAAAAAGATCTACTGCCTGGAAGGATGGATACTTGGGCACTAACAATCAATCTAGCACTTAAAATATGGTCAATTAAAATGTTGTTTACAATCTCTAGAATGACTGCAAATTTATAAACAAATCCTAAGGATACATGATGAGATTTCTTCCTAATAAATGTACAGTTGTTAGTCTTAATCACGTATTTCTGTTCTTTCTTGCCGTGAACGCTGTAACCAATAGACTGTATCCCTTTTGCATTTGAAAATTATTCCTATTTTGGAAACTTATTTTTGCTCCATTTCTTATAACTGCTCTGCTTTGATTATGATATGCATTATATATATTGTTGTTTTATTTTTATTATTTACTGAGAACTTTTGTTAAGTAACTTGTTGGCAAATTAGTCAATTACATTTGACGCCGGCCAATTATTCTACACTTCTCACTGAGGTACGCTATATATTGTCCTTCTAACTGCATCCGTTTATTCTTTCGAAAACAGTTCATTGATCAAATATTTTAAACCCAAATATATTAATTACGGTATTAGTATAAATCAGGTAAATAAATTCCGGAAATGACTGTAAACGCCGAGTCACTGGGGCCATGACTTATGTAAATATTTGTATCCTATCACCTCCTGATTTATTTCAGCGTCCGTTACAATGAGATGCAGACCAGATTATTCATTCGTTGCCGAGCAGTAGAGGAAGTTGTACTTGTTCATATTATACTCTTGGGAGAAACAACGGATTAGCATCTAATTTTTAGAGAATATTGGCACCAGCGAAATGAAAATTAAAAAATTAAAATGGCTCATGGTGAGAATGTCATGAAGAAATCGACAGGTTTTCTGTGGCATAGGCGGTTTAAGGGAAGGTCATAAAATATGCACTATGATGCAAGATGTGGACAGCAGCAACGCAAAGAAAAAAATGCAGATATGGATCAGAGTGCGAAAACTTTAGAGTTTAAATCGAAGATTAATTGTGAAAGTAACAGTGAAAGGAGTAAATATGAATATTTACAGTGCGACAGATGATTTGAGAATGTTAAAATAATGCGTGAGAAGTTCGCGTGTAGATAAACACAGAACATATAATTGGTTATAGCGTGCTGGATTAAAATCATGAAAGAAGCAAAGCCTATTCATCTATAATTACCAGACAAGTATCATAAAAGAAAATTGTACGAAATTGCATGTAGATTTATATGAACAACATGATGCTATAGTGTCTGTATGTCCAATGCAGACACTGAAAGAATAAATATCCCAACATGTCAAGAGTTGGCAGTTTAGATATTGAAATAAATTTTAATATTATAGTGCGCCACTTGTAGAGAATTAGTGTTAACATCATCCCGAACCAGTGATTACAGGTCGTGAGTCGTGACTTTAGTATTCATATTGACGAGCAAAAGATTTCACTAATTGTAACTGCTCAACTCAGAAAATTATTATCAATTCAAATAAACATAAACACTGTAGATGTTAAGTTCCACTTATGACCAGAATTTTTGCAAAGAGAAAATATTACATTGGCTTGCCCAAAGTTTCAGACAATGCCAGGATAGTACGAAAAAGAAAGCAAAAGATGATGATAATAATTATTGTTTTAACCTAGAAAAGATTACTGAATGAGGAATAACCAAAACGAAGGTTGAGAATGAAATGGTACTCTTTATAACATCAATAAAATACAATACTCGCCAGCGGCGTGAAGGAGGTAAACCACTGCTAGTGGTGTACTACTTAGGCAGCCTGTTACGCCCACTTGTAATATTTACGTATTTATGAGGATTGGGACATACATATTAGTGTTCATAGGTACGGTATATAATAACAACAGTAATAATAATAATAATTTCGAAGAGTTTTATCTATGTAAAATATGCATGATCTTAAAGTTCTATTTATTTACTTTTTATGAAAATGATCAGTGGATAATTTCATGAAGCCATTTCTGACCTTAGGTCTCTGCGTGGAACCCGGAAGGAAATAATAATAATAATAATAATAATAATAATAATAATAATAATAATAATAATAATAATAATTGCTAATCAGACGGACATAAAAACCATAAAAAAAAGTATGGGATTTTTTATTGACATGCCAGTTCGTACTGACTGTAATGTATCTTAGAAGATCTTAAAAAAAAACTATCAAAATACAAGTATCATGTAGTGGAAGTCTAAACAATGTGTCACATGAAGTCTTCAATAATTCCTGTTGTGGTTGAAGCCTTCGGATTGATTGGAAAAGGTTCTGGTAGACCCATTAAAGTGATCCCTTGTAGTTCATGACTTAAAAAAATACAAAAAAAATTGTTCTCATTAGTACAGACCAAACTTTACATAGGACTTTATCTATGTAAAATGTCTGTGCTCTCACGCTGTTTTATTTTTTATTTTTTACAACATTATTCACTGAAGGAATTTACCGACTTAGGTCTCTGGTTGGAACCCGGAATGAAATCTGTATCTAACAGGAAATAACACTGTGCATAAAGAAATAACACAGTGGATAAAGGCGTTGGTTAGATCCAGTGACAGACCCAAAGAGTATGAGTTCAATACCCGGTTAAGGCAGTGGAGAACTTTCAGAGGGAAAATTAGCAGGAGATAACTGATAACTGATAACTGATATCCATCAAACATGGCACGTGGAACTAGAACAGTCTACCCCAGTGATCGAAATAAAGGGTACAGTTCGAAATTCCAACCACCTGAAGAAGACCGGAGCGTACAACGGCCGAAATGTTGTGACAAATATGGCGACAAAGATGAGGACAATAGTCCGAGTAATGTAAATATTGTACATAATACCTCATCACAGAAATATAGACAGACCCCAATAGGAAATAAATAATAATGAAAATAACAATATAATTGGAGCAAAAAGGCCAAGCATCATTGTTGTCTCGAAGGAAGACAAACAGTGATGGATCATCAATATAGCGGTACTAGGTGACGTAACGGTATATATGAATGAAAAGCGGATGAAGGAACATTATACATATTCAAAACATGAGATTACACCCTTCTAGGGACAGAAGAAAATAGAAACTACCCAGCTTGCGCCGTTGGAGGTGCGACAGGCAAAAAGTGAAAATGACTGGGACAAATTGGGACTGTGATTTGAACTGAGATGCTTCAGAAAACAGCTGTGTATTGAACAGCCAGAATTCTAAGATGGTTTAGTCGATGTAGAGAAGGGGGAAAGGACGGGGCCCATGGTCATTTTTTATGGCCTGGCTCTGAACGGTAAGATTTTCATGAGAAAGCGAAGTCAACAAAAACAATGACGACAACAGTAACAACAATATTGAAAATAAGCGAATGGATATCAAAATGGGAAAGGTTCTCATTTGCTACCGCATGCATCGTCCTAAGTCTGATGTTGATCGTCTGTATATGCCCAGATCCGAAAGATGCAGAGGATTAGTTCAACTAAAATTGTCTCACAAAAGAATAATCAAGGAAAACAAAAAATTCAAAAGGTACTTTCAAGTGGGTGGAGAAGGGCAAATAAACCATAATACACCTCCATCTGTCGCAGAAAAAAAAAACTAAAAAAGAATGTAAAAGCAAATACACTGTACCAAATGAAAAACGATGGCGAGATATGCCTGGTCAATACTCTACCCGTACAAAACAAGCTGATGTAGACAATCCTTGTACTAATACGAGGATACGGAATGCAGGGTTAAAAGCTGGAACTGGAGGGTTTATTCTTGCTGCGCGGAACCATTGATTTCTTACTAGAAATTACAAAACACATATAATGAAACACTGGAATAATCCGAAATGCAGATTCCGTGATAAATAGCGAAAAACAATTTACTATTTTGTATCAGGTTTCACGGTGTTAGCAGCCACTGAATATAAGACTCGTCATGATAGAGTAAGCCAATATCTGCACTGGAAGATAATCGACTTGTATGGGAAGGCAACTGCAAGAAACTGGTATGAAGATCTTATATAAGTAGAACCTGTAACAATTTCATGGGAGTTTACAATGCACACAGACAGAAAAATCAAAGGTAATCGCTCTAACATCGTGATCAAAGATCACAAAAACTGAATGTGCTTTCTTATTGACGTGTCTGTCCCTGCAGACAGCAATGTATCTTTGAAGATCTTCAAAATGGCAAGAATCTGGTAATGGAAATCTCAAAGATGTGACACATAAGAACATCAATAGACCCAATTGTAGTTGGAGCAATCGGATTCTTTGGAAAAGGTTCCGATAGACTCATTGGGGGGATTTGTTGTATCCCATGCCTCAGGTCATAACTTGCGAAAAGCTGTAAATAATAATAATAATAATAATAATAATAATAATAATAATAAGACCTTGAAATAGAAGTCTCGAAAATGTGGCATATGGGAACATCAACAATCCCTGTTGTAGTTGGAGCCCTAGGACTGGTTGGAAAAGATTGCAGTAGACTAATTGCAGGGATTCCTGGAAGCCCATGCCTCAAGGAGATACAAAAAATTGTTCTGACAAGTACAGCCCACACTTTACGAAGGGCTCTATCTATGTAATTATTTTATTTTATTTTATTTTTTTTTTTTTTTTGTCAGTGAAAAGTGTCATGATGCCATTTCTAACCTTAGGTCCCTGGGTGGGACCCGGAAAGAAATGTGTAAACGCCAGAAAGCAAAGAAAATAATAATAATAATAATAATAATAATAATAATAATAATAATAATAATCATCACCATCACCATCATCATCATCATCATCATCCTTATAACGACCAAAGAGAAACGCAGTAATAAAAACAACAAAGTGGACGAGACTATTCTGAATAAGGCGTGTCCTATAAAAATGATGTGTGCCAAATTCAAATATCGACTGATTAACAACTTCAAAATATTTCCTTCCAAACGTACAAAATCTGTAAACGAAAAAGGAACACTATAATTGCTAAAGTTTTTTTTTTCTTTTCTTTTCTTTTCGACACTTTCAAAATCCGGGAAATGACAAATCTGGTTTGAAGAACTTTGATAAAAAAAATTCTAAAAGAATCTTTAAAAAAAAAAAACCAACAAATTCAGGTTGACAAAGAAATGAAAAATGTTCGTTGGTTCGAAAGGAAGCTCGATCATAAATAAAATTGAAGGGACATAAATCTCCAGGGGTCAATAGTTAGGTCCACTCCCAAACTGCGTCTGACTCGAAGAGAAAAATATAAACAATACAAGAAATAAAATTAAAAAGAAAACTAATACAAACGTTATAAATGATCAACAACCTTTTTTATATTACTTTGTTTTTATATGCGAACCAATTTCCAATCTCCGCGAGTTAAGTTTTTGTTATGAAATCAATTTCCCATTCTTTCTCTCTCGTTTTAGGCGTTCTTGGGCGAGGGAGAGTCGTGCATATAGGCTCGCTTTTATTGTTACAGACAGAAAACAATATACGTGGATGGACAAATCTGTTTCCCTGGAGATATATATAAAGAGAGACTGTGAAATTAACAGATAAACTAGACAGACGGTACAATGAACCAGTTAAACTGATAGATAGATAGATAGATAGATAGATAGATAGATAGATAGATAGATAGATAGATAGATAGATAGAAAGAAATGTGCCATGTCCCTTCAGTACGTTGGCGATAATTTTAGTAAAATTTGTCTTTTTATTATTTCTTCTAAACCATGCTATTCCATTCATTTACACGAGCACATTCGGTGGTTTATGCACTGTTTTCCTCTTCTCATCTTGCCTTCAGTATGTCCTCTGAGTGTCAAATTTTCAAAACCCTCTTTCCTCATTATGTGCCCTAAAAATTTCAACTATCTCTCCCTGATGTTAATATGTTTGTTTTTGTTCACGCCATCCATTCATTTTTTAATTCTTTCTATCTGCCTATTAAACTAAACATGTAAAGAGATAGATAGATAGATAGATAGATAGATAGATAGATATGTAGAGACTAGGACAGACAGACAGACAGATAGATAGATATATAGATAGATAGATAGATACATAGATAGACAGACAAACAGATAGATTCTTGTAAATAGCTAGGATAGAAGAAAAAGAGAAATCATGAACTTTTCTTATATTTTGGCTGATGAAACGGGTTTTTTATAAGACATTCATCATCTTTTATGATAGACATGCTGTAATCGCATAATAATTTAAAGCAGAAAATCGACACAACCTATTATATATATATATATATATATATATATATATATATATATATATATATATATATATATATATACTAGTAGAATTACTCGCGGCTTGCTGCATTTAACACATTTTTTGTAAGAAAATGATAATTGATTTTAAATCATTGCTATAATTTGTGGAGAAAAATGATGCATGTCAGTTTTGCTCAATGATCTTGCCGATGTGACCTCCATCTTCTGACTTTCTCCTTCTATATTTTGTATATGAATCATTCCCTTGTTTAAATTTAATTTAAATCAAAGTGGGAAAAATTCAGTAGGGTGTTTGTACCCCCGGGGAGCATCCTCTGATCAAAATGAAATATAGTTATCCATGTATCCTAGAAGTCATTCCTTTGTTCAAATTAAAATTTAATTTATATCAAAGGAAAAAAATCAGTATGGGGCGTGGGTGCTCGCGTTGTTCTCCTTTTGATCAAAATGAAATATACTTATCCAAGAACCCTGGGTCATGTTCTTTCAGAATGTATATGGTTATATGTGTCTATCTCCAAAACCCTAAGATAACAAACAGACAGTTGCTACAACTTTATATATATATATATATATATATATATATATATATATATATATATATATATATATATATAGATCCCTTAATATGTCAACTTTTTAAGAGGATAAAGATAATTTTTTGTATGAATGCAACGGTTCATAATCTCGGACTTTTTGATTCAAAAGATCCGGAAATGTGATTATTGCTCACTCTTCTTGTTAGCAGAGGCTGCAACAAAAAAAAATACTCTTAATGTTATGAGGCTGGATAAAATATAAACATTTCAATTACGTCTACCCATCGATACATTTACAATACCCTATCTTTCCTCCTCCTTGTCATTCTTCTTCTTCTTCTTCTTCTTCTTCTTCTTCTACCAATGTCGTGTGTTTGTGCATTCATTTTTAAAAATAATAAAGCGTTCATTGACAAATTAAAAAAAAAATTTTAAATAAAAGAGTGGGGAAATTAATTGATATAAACCTCCTGATGATATCGAAAGGTGAAACTAAGGCGTCATGTGACACAAGGTCAGGTTTTATGTGAGGCACCTGAGTACGTATAGGACAACCACCGCAACAGACGGGATCGGACACCTTTCTGTATTTTTACCCAGTTGCTTCCCTGTCTCCGGACAAAGACGCAACTGAGTTTTAATCTGCCCAAAGATATAGACGCAACTGAGAGATGAATACACTATTCGGCATGTTCTAGGTAGTTATAGTACAAATATACTAATATACTAATACTAATATATAGTACTAAATATATTTGTAGTACAAATTCGTGTTTGAAATAAACACGCAATTTCTATTTTACTTTTAAAAAAGTGTGTATCACGTCTATCGGCCTGTATATTAGAGAAATTTTAAAAAGAAAATGTATTCCCTGGCAGGGGTCAAACCCGCGTTTCCCTTTGCAGGAAGAACAATTTTCGTCCCATATAATAAGGTTTGACGTTATAAAAAGATCAAATATACCTATTAATTCTTTACAAGTTACATTACTTAAGATTCGGATACGAAAATGTGCAGATACAGTATTCCTAGAAAAAATATCGTAATCAGGAGATTAAAATAATTTTTGAATAGTTACACGGAACCAACCCCCATAACATAGCTTCACTATACGTTATATATAAATATTTTTGTGGTAATTGTTCTGATGAGCTTTCCTCTTTGTGACTTAGCTAGGGTATGTATGCTCATTGACCCCTTTTATTTCTGTCCCTATTTTTCTTTAAGTTTAATTCCCCATCCCCTCCCTCGTTAGGTGGTCAGTAATGTCAGTTCGCTAGTGGATGCGGGGCGCCTTTCGTTTCGCGTGAGTGGTTTTTTTCGTATTTGTTGTTGTGTCTCATTGAGTGCATGTCAGTGTCAGTGCTTGGGATAAATGAATGTTTTATACTATTATAGTCCCGCATTGATTTCGGCCAGTGAAGTGATGTTTCTGTCACATTTAGTGATTGTGGGGGCTTTTATTACTAATCTTATTTTCTTTAGTTTCTTGTAAATAGGTTTTTGTATTCATATTGTAAATACTCATTGGGGTTATCTTTTTGAATTGTTGTTTTATTCCCCTCCCCCCACAGACAACGAATTGTAAATATGGGGACTAGTTAGTATTTTCATATAGAGACAAAGAGGTATTATGGTGCTTGTAGTAAGATAGGTACGTATGAATGTGTTGTTTTGATGTAAGGATTATTGTTTCGTACGATTGGGTCAGTATTTGCGGCTAGCTAAGTTATAGTTAAGACAGAAGAAGACCGTCTTTTCCCTAATCCCCTTTTCGGCCTTGTGCCACATTTCTGTAGATAACAGAATAAATATCGCTTTCCTCTTTGTGACCTACTCATTATGAATTTAAGCTCACTACTATATTGGAGGCAAAGTTTCATCATTTACTGTCGAAATATCAAGGTATAAGCGTAAGTTCTATGCTAACAGTTTTTCTCTCGTAATTCTTACTTTTGAAACTCTCTTCCGGAAACTTTGATCTTCAAACATTTAAACGCAATTATCAATCATTATCTGCTGTTTTCTTACTAGCTGTCCTTTTATAGTTCTCTCTCTTTAATTCTGTATTCTTTATTTATAACTGAACACTGAAGTCAACACCAAGCAGTGACAGTTTGTTTTATGTTTGAAGTAAATATTCAGAAGTGGCCACTGCAGTCAATACCAAGTGGTAACAGTCTGTTTCATGCTTGAACGCAGTCTTATGAAGCGGCGACATGAAATCAATACGAAGCGGCGATATATATATATATATATATATATATATATATATATATATATATATATATATATAGAGAGAGAGAGAGAGAGAGAGAGAGAGATTCATTTTTCCTCACCGGTAGTACAACAATGTAAAATGCAATCCTTAGGTGATGATTGAAAGCTGACCATTGCATAATTCAATGAACACATGAAACCCAGAGTTAGCACAACTCTCATTTCTGTTCAGGAAAAAATGTATATTCATTATAGATATAAATTATAGCTCTGTTATTATACATCGTATAATTAGTACCAGCACTTGTGCGGTTGTTTATATATATATATATATATATATATATATATATATATATATATATATATATATATATATATATGTGTGTGTGTATGTGTATATATATATATATATATATATATATATAGTGTGTGTGTGTGTGTGGGAGTGTATCAAAAATACTTGTAGAAACATCGGGGTCTAGTCCCTCACCAAAACAAGAACAAAAGCCCATATCGGCATCTTTCCACAAATTCATCGAGTTATTAACTTTAAAGAAAGTTTACGGTAGATGGCGCTGTTTTGCCTTGTAGACTAGATTACATTTCTTATTCGTGTAATAATTGTGGTTAATCTGTCTTTAATGTTTAACGTGTCTAGTAGTGAGTTTACTGCGAAATGTTCCGTTCAAGAATGGCAGGACATTCATATCATCAGTAGGCATATATGATTTTTACATACACCCACAAAAATAACACACGCGAGGCTGCCGGGCTGTGTCAGATTGCGTTCTCCAGGCCGAAAGCAGCCTTGTCATCCAGCCTTTGCCGTTGTTTATCGTCGCATTGCTGAGACAAGATCCGTGACACGGCAAAATATGGACCAAGGAAGACCGAGATCCGTTCGTACACCTGACCACGAAGAACACCTTCTGTAGGTTGTCAACGAAACAGGTATCACCACACGGCAAGTTTCTCTAGCATGTATAGCCATTATCCAATAAATTATTTATATTTCGCTAAAACATCACAGAAAAATATTTTGTTGAGATTAGATGCGTAAAAGGATTTTTATAGAAAAACAGTTTTATTTACATAATAGAAATAAAATAACAATAATTTAAATGTAGAATGTTTTGAATGAATGATGTTCCTTGTTGTTCATGTCTTCAAACATAAGTGTAAATCTTATAGAATATATTGCTTCAGAATACGTTCTTTTTTTCTATTTTAGGTCGCTAATTCAACCCTACTCAAATTCCTCCTGGCTTTGATCACACTGAGAAGTAAGAAGATGGAGTTAATATTTTGCGTTTGAAAGACTGGAAGTTTTGAAAATGTTTTTTCAACGAATGCATGATATACGTCAGTCGTCGGTTTAATACGTTTGTGCGCTGGTTTTTTTTTGGCACAGTCGTTTGGGCGCCAGCGAAATTAGCGCCTGACTTTTTGGCGATAGACTTTTGGACGGTAGAAAAAATGTTGAAAAAGAAAGTAGCAAATTGAAGAATACAAAAAACTGTTCTGATCTTTGAAAACAGTTTTAAAACTTTTTAAAGTTCTCCCTTTGAATAATGAGGAATTAATATTTTCCTAGAGTCTGGTGCCAAACCAACCGGCGCCGAATCGTCTCATTCCGATAAATTATTACGTGAACATTAAACCAGTGACAAAAGAACTCACTTTTAAAAAAAATCATGGAATTATGTCATTTAGATTGACTCCTAAAAATCTCTGAGGAATTATCATGTTTCTTATTGTCATTCTTATTCCCATTTGTCTCAGTAGAATTATGCAGAAGATAATGTGTCAAATCAACAATGCTGTTTGAAGGGCGATCTTTTGCTTATTAAATATATATTGACTAAAGACACCTATACATATAATGTTACTTTTGTCTAATATTGTGAAATAACTTCATATATTTAAATGATATTTTACCACATATATTTTCTAATATAAGACTGAAAGTGAATAATTGAGTGTGATTGACACATCATCAAATTAAATCATTTGATTGCCCAGGAATATATATACGTATGAAATTAAATGAGATTTTCTTTGATAGAAACAAGTTCTTCGTCATTTATTCTAAACCTGAAACGTCAACGCTATGTTCGGATCAAGATGGTGGCGCCACTGATGAAATTCACTATATGATTTTTTGACGCCGTAAATTAAATAATGGCTTAATTCGAAATCCTCTGAATATTACTCGTATCGACAGAAACCTGAAGAAGACTGTTGGACACAACAGCACAAACGTTATGATAATAATAACAACGATGAGGACATTAGTACATTTACATAATACAAATAGTAGATGTGTATATCTAGATATTTCCTTGCAAAGAATTCTGCTTGAAGTGTCTGTAACCCACTAGAAACTATGGTGGATCCGAGATGAGGGAAGCAATTTGGTGTCACAGTGATTCCAAAATCGAAAGTCTACAGGAGGAAAATTTCTCTTGTTATTTGAGTAAAGCAACAGTTCTGACTATCTTTTACATTGGTGCTTTGACTACATGAATTTAAGCATGCTACTAGATTGGCAGCTAGGTCCCACCCGTTTACTGTTGAAAACGTCACTTGTATGCTAAGTCTCTTTTCTCGCACTTCCGCCTGTAGAACTCCTTTCCGTTTAATTGCTTCCCTGATAACTACAATCTTCAAAAATGTAAATGTAATGTCAATCGCCATCTTCTGTCTGCTTGAACCCTGTCCATTTTTGTACTTTCCACAATCCCCTTGTACCCAGTCTTTTCACTCACTTTCACTTTCTGTAACCGTATGCGCATTAGTGGCATGGAGTTGCTTGGAGTGAAATGATTTAAAAAAAAAACAAAAAAAAAAACATCCGTTTTATAGACAATAAAAATAATACTGTAATGAAATCGTTGTTCCACTTAAAATGCGAATCATAATCTCTCATAATTAGCATTACGTAATATTTCACTTCTGTATTTAGCCAATTAATGCCGGCTAGTGAGCATAGGCGGCCCTGGCCTTCACATCCGAAACGTGAACTTACATTCTCGTGTACAAGGTTCTTAGAAACTATCCATTTTATCATTGTGCTGTGTGTTTATGTAACTACGTGCAATACGGTTTTCCCCGCGCTTGCAACGTAGTTCCAGCTGTTTCAATCACTTGGCGGCTGGTCGATTATCTGCTCCAGGCTATGTTGATGAAATAGCGTGATATCGATTATAAAGTCTGTGCTGGCATCGTATGATCTAGGGAGACACACGTTACATTATACAGACGCGGAGATGTTATGAAGATGATTGATCGACTTTTAAGACTAAATGACATTTCTAGATGAAAAAATTTAATAATTCTCTATTGTCAAAGCTGAGAAATATGCTTAAATCCTTTTTAACCCTTCCCCGGCAAATTATTTGGAAAAAACGTTTCATTTTCAGACGAATTTGTTTTTAATATTGTAACTAAGAAACCGAGGCAACTTAAAGTATCCACGCGGTGGCTAACATCTCTACCAGACGTAAGAGTTGACAATTGGACTCGTTTCAAACTCTGAAGGACATAAAATGGATCAAGATTGATGTATAAACACGTCTGTAGCTGATTATTGAACTATATATTTTGGACGTGTCTAAAATGACATTTTCGGTAAAAACGTATATACACGTCTACACCGGGGTGGGGGGGTTAAATAATGTTCACATACGAACTGATCTACCTCATAAAAAATAATGAATTTGACCCCCGTTAATAAAGATTAATATTCTGTAAATGGTGCAACTGTAACATTTAAATGTCCCTAATTATACTCTGAAACTTTAGTGTAGTATGTGTCTCACAGCAGATCCTATCGGAGCATATCTTGCAGGCTTGACCAGAGGCGGTCTTTCAGGCGCCGTGTCCAGATGTAGGTACTTGGTTTGCAAGCGTGAGAACGTATTTCCTTACATCATATATATAAATAACCATCCAAGAGAGGAGTTTCGAAGTCTTGGATAAAAACGTGTAGAGTGTGGGGTCCACATTTTGGATTAGAGGCCAGGCGTCACAAACGCGGACACTGACCAACGTTTATTGAGAAACTCAAGAGGTGAATAAAATGTATTGCCGTGAATTAAGAGATTGGGCTTTGTTTTCTCATTTGGCAACAGAAATTCATTACAGTTGAATTCGATTTCTTTATTAAAAACAAGCAGTAGAGCCCGGTGTTGCCCGGAGATGTAACAGTAAGAGATAGATCAAGTACCGACCATCATAAAGACTGAAAAATAAAATTGACAAAGATTATTGTTTAAGGTTGACGGACACACATGTCTTAAATATTTTTTTTTTTTTTTTACGAATTGGTTAAATCCAAACTCAAACAAAAACATTGTTTTCAATCGTTATGAGTCTACCGATTGAATAGAATTTTATTATAAACAATTGTCTTGTAAATGGAATTTTTAAAGCATTCTGAATGTAAAAATAAAAAAAAAGTGTGCAAGACAATAAGAAACGCTACTTTTTGAAATGGGTTGAAAAATGTAGGAAATCCGAACCCATATATAAACGAACACACACTCACACACACACACACACGCACACACAACCTGGGTTTTATAATAAGTATGACTCGATATGAGTTGTCCCCCTTTTATTCTCGCGACGGCAATGCCTCTTAATCGTGTTTTCAAATTGATTTCGTGTAAAAACAGTTGTATTTTTCCAATTTTTGGCGCTGTCAGAATCACCGCAAGGTAATTTTACGTAGTTCTGTGAAGTTTTGTTGAAATCGGTTGAAAAATGTAGTAAATCCGATCCAATATATAAACGAACAGACACACACAACCTGGGTTTTATAATAAGTATGATAGACGTGTTTGTTTAACTCTTTGTCACTTAGAAATATCTTCGTCGTGTTGTAGTTTTTTTTTTTTTTTTGAATTTCACTGAATAATGTCCACACATGCATATATTTATAATTACACGTTTGTGTATATAAGTCTACATATGTAATTCAGCTTTTTCACTTTAACTTTGATAATATTTTGTTCGCCTCGAGACAGGAGATCTTTTGAAACTTGGGATATAACCAACTAAAAAAGGCAAGGAATGTTTCTTTGTTTAGAGAAAATAATCTTTAGAGAAGGGAATAGAAGCTTCCGAGATCACAAATCATTTGCATAATTTAATACATGCCGTCTGTCTGCTTATATATAATTTCCTATACGTGCTGCTGTGAAAAAAAATCTCTGTTACCAGCTACCAAAAAGTTATCAGTATCGTTTCGAGAGAGAAACATCGTAAACATTTAACCCAAAGCCCGCCGGAATTACTTGATGATAGCAACAGACACGTCACTGCGGAAATAAAAGAAACGCATGAGAACAATAACAAAGAATGTGTTTCAACAGAAAAAAAAAACACGACCGGAATATTTCCGTGAAATTACATTTTTAAGGGAAGCAGACGGTATAATTACAGAGTCTGATATCAAAACAGAATATTAATACTAATAAATAAAATTAAATATTATCGTATTTGATTCTAAAAAATAAATTTAAATTTTACAGTGAATTACAATGACAAGTTTCTTCGAAAGTGAAAGTAGGAACAAGGTAAATGAACCTTCAGTTTTATTTATTAGTACATATATGTATGTCTTTATTTATTTATAACAATTCATCGAATCTAAAAGAATCTTCAAGAGAATGCATAAAGAACTGGACGGCCTTCTCGTCCTATTTTTATGATACGTCAGCAATGTGCCTCCACTACTGAGAATCGAACCTGGACCTGGTGTTTTCTCTCGGGAAAATGGTAGCTTGGTATATCACGTTTTACCAATGAAATGTATTTGTTTTATACATCTATTTAAAATCCCTCTACTTGTATCTGATAATATTAGGTTGGTGCAAAAATAATGACGTAATAATGTCGTTTTTTGACGTATTTTTAACGTCAAAAAACGACATTATTCCGTCATTATTTTTGCACCAACTTAATACTATTGTGATTTCTAATTATTATTTCTACTAAGGGCTATTTTATGTAACCAACCACCAGTCACTGCATAAACCAATTTGCATAGTTCCAAAAATTAAGAAAAATCTAGGCCAGTCAATATGCGAATGCTACTACTACCCCGCATTTTCCTTCTCACCCTCTTCTTTTCCAAAACCTCCCTCCATCCCACTCTTTACGGAGCCTTCTACTCCTTCTATATCACCTTCTTGTGTTCACTTCAATTAAATGTCTCCACTGACTATTAGTCTTCGGCCTAAAAAAATGGTTAATATTACTATATTAATACCGGCCTTTATTTGAATTAAGATCACTTACATTAAATTAATTTGAATCGACTTGGTTTGTCTTGCTTAAAAAAACCAAAAAAAAAAACCCCGTATCGGTCAATGTAAAATACAACCCAATATAAGATCTCAAAATCATAGAATAAATTCTCAGCTGGGTGAACGGTCTACTACCAACCACTAATCCCTTAGCTATTTCTTTACCCATCTCTTCTCTCTCACTTTCCCTTCCCACTACCAACCTAATGTGTACATCCGGTGTATTTTCTCCACGTACAGAGGAGATTTCGATATAAAGATTTGAACACCTCGGTGTTCACGAAATAAATTATAATCGAAATGGATAATTAAAGTTTCCGTCTTCGTATTATCATCATAATGCTTTGTAGTCTACATTGAGCTCTCCCTGAATTTATATCCTCCTCGGAATTATTCTTTCCAGTCACAATGACCTTCCGCATGTTTTGAATTCAATGTTATCCTTCTCCTAGACCAGCTGCCATCCAAGGCTATAGAACACAATCCGTCTTGCTATTTACCCATAGCTCGAGGGAAGATTAATACCTTTCCCAAGGGCATTAGCACGTACGAGAATGTAATGGATTCGACTGGAATTCCCCAATCCGCTACTCCATCGTGCCTCAGACACACACACACACACACACACACACACACACACATATATATATATATATAAACTTTTCTAATTGTTAGGAGATATATTTGTAGAGTCTGTTATTCTTCTGTTTCAATTGTTGATTTCCACATGCACTTGACATCTTTGCTTGATCAGTTTATCGAGTTATTTGAACAGCATATGTGTTATATCCATTAACGAAATTATTCTTCGATGCTATTATTTAGACTTCATTCGTTCCAGCTTGCTGTCCCTCCCTTTCCATCCACGCAGTTATTTCTGACCTTAAAGACTCTCCCCAGATTAGAGATATCCTATGATCCGCAGATCTTATTTTCAAGGTCTGCTCATCTCGAAATTAACCGGTTATACTGGAAGTTCATAGTTTCCGTACTTAATTCGATAGTGGACGATTTAAGAAAACGGCGAACACAATATATCCAAAAAAAATGAACCGCCAATGTTTGTCTGTTTAAACATTAGAAGCTATTATTATTTACATTATTCGAACTATTGTCATCATCTTTGTCGCCATATTTATCACAACGTTTCGGCCGTTGTACGCTCTGGCCTTCTTCAAGTGGTTGGAATGTCGAACTGAACCCTTTATTTCGCTAACAGGAGTAGACTGTTCTAGTTCCACGTGCCATATGCTAGGCCACAAAAATCTCCTGAGCCGACCAAGCATAGAAATAAATACAATATGGGAACCAGTAATAAGGAGTGCCAGAGAAAAGCAATGATAACAACAAAGTTGCAATATGAGCTCTGGTAAAAAAATGGAATGATAACAGCAAAATTGCAATATGAGCACTGGTAAAAATGGTTGCTGAAAACATTAGGTTTATAATACCCAGAAATTCATTCATTCATGGCACAGTGGATAAGGGCGTTGGTTAGATCCAGTGACAAGACCCAAAGAGTGTCAGTTCAATATCTGGTTAAGGCAGTGGAGAACTTTCAGAGGGAAATTAACAGGAGATAACTGATAGCTGACATCCATTAGACATGGCACGTGGAACTAGAACAGTCTACCCCAGTGAGCGAAATAAAGGGTTCAGTTCGACATTCCAACCACCTGAAGAAGGCCGGAGCGTACAACGGCCGAAACGTTGTGATAAATATGACGACAAAGATGAGGACAATAATCCGAATAATGTAAATAATGTACATAATGCCTCATCTCAGAAATATAGACAGACTCTAGAAGCTATTACTATACAAAATAAACATCCCACATTAAATAAAAATATCCTAGAATATGGTGTCTTAAATTGCATATGATATAATTAATAATGTAATGCAAGCAGATAAATCGCATTTTTTGTGCAGCTACATTCCAAGTACTTAACTGACACAGCGGTTATTCATTAGTCAATAAGGACTTTACTGAAGCATGGTTAACTCAACTCTCCAAGATTTTGTTCCCTTTGCTGTCGCTAAGTATTGAACTCAGAACTCTGTGGTGAATGATAATTTTCATTTAATTTGATTCCTGGTATTGAACACAGAACTCTTTGGGTCAAGTCACTTTTTCGATTACTCAATCAACGCTTTTATCCATGGGATACGTCACCCAAAGAGTTGTTGGTTCAATACCTGGCCGCAGCAGATTGGACAAAATTTGGAGTGTTGAGTTACTAAAGGGAATAAGCTGATACCGAGATGACCGAAAGGGCATGGTACGTGGAATTAGAACAATATATCCCTCGTGGACTAAATAAAGATTCGAAATTCCAACTTATATCACCTGAAGCATACAGCGACCGAAACGTCGTGAATATGGCAATAAAGATGAGAACAGTCCGAATAATGTAGTGTAAATAGTTACAATAGACAGAGAGACAGATATTAAAAAATAAAATTGTGTATAGCCATAATTGCTATCGTCATAAAGGATACGACATATAAAGGAAAGCAAAGCCGGAATCACCTGCTGAGTCCCAAAACTATATAAAATTCGAGACTCTTCTCAAAAGTTTAGGTGGAAAATTTAAAATAATTAAACATTAATATTATTTATTCATGATTATATATACCGATTTATGAGTTGGTGCTAATGATAAAATAACCATACACTCAACACTCAAGCATACATAAACACATCCAAACACATCTCATAGATAGATAGATAGATAGATAGATAGATGTAGAAAGAGAGAAACGGAATTTATTTAATAGAAAAACATTTGAAATTCTAATGAGATACTGAAATCGATTAGAGAAATATTTCTAAGGAAACTTAATTTCTTTTCCGAAATGTTTATCTACAACGAATGATTGTGAAAGTTTTATCGATTTTTCATAGATGGCACATAGCCAATATTTCATGACCGAAAGCATCGCTGGCAAAAGGTCATGAAAGCGAAGCGCCGACTATAGAAAGAAACCATTTCATTATGATAATACTATGTTGTCGGGTAGGTGCTATACGAAAGGATCTGATAAAAATGTTATACCTCTTATACCATTATTCAGCGGTAAGAAACACAAATGAAACCAACAAGTATCCCTTAAATTTATCTATGCCCTGGAGATAAGGCTTACGGTTGTTCTCACTCTTTGGATTTGAGATTTGGATAGTAAAGATGGTAGTAAACAGTCAAATATTGTTGGGATCTACAAAAGGCAGGAAGATGTGTAGAACCATGATCTCACGGATTTAGGAACATTCGTCTAAGGAACATTCGACTAAATGAATATTGGTCTAAGGGAAACCTATCTAACGATATTTGTCTAAAGAATACTTGTCTAAGGACATTGGTCTATGGAATACCTGTCTAAGGACATTTGTCTACGGAATATCCGTCTAAGGACCATAGGTCGATAATAATATTTTTAATAAATTAACACTTTATTCTTGTAAAAAATACTCAATTTTATTGATATTCACTATAATACAGAATAATGCTTGAGACACTTATAGCAACATTAATTACTGACAATACATATGCTTTATAAGCATTTATTGGCATGCATTATTTCTATATTAATACAAGAAACATTAGACCATAATTCTCTAGATGAATATTTCTTAGACTTATATTCTTTAGATGAGTGTTCTTTCGACCAATATTCCTTAAACCAGTGAGCCTTAGACGAATCTTCTTGATCCCTGATCTCCTATATTCTGAAAGAACATGCCATATAAAAGCTGAGTATAGTCTGCCAATAAAGACAAGCTGATATTTGTAGACGCGTTTTAAAAAGTAATAATGTTTCACACTGAATTATAAGTTAGTAAGTGGTGAAGAAGCAGAAAAATCGCCACTGTTAATTGAATTTTCTTTGGTACCTTTGAGAATGGAGCAATACAAAGATGTCTCCTTTTTTAATCCTGTATTGTTTGTTTTCATTGTTTGAGTAGATATCACGGGTTTATGTTTTATTGGCTTTTGTAAACATGTGTAACTTAATTCTAATGAGCATTCTCTTTTTATCGCGTTGTGTCTGAGTCTTGAAATGATAACGTAAAAATTGGGTATGATTTGTTTTTTTTTCTTTTTATTTGCTGGTAGTTCACCCAATACAAGGCCCAAATTCCACGATAGAGAGTTACAAAGAGAGGTTGCAATGAAGGTAGAAAGAGGAAAGAGAGTATTATGAGGGTAAAATAGGATAGATATCGGTTGGCTCTGGACGTAAAGAGACTAGGATTATAGATGAATTGTCAGGGAAGCATTCTCTCCGGTGTTTGGTCCTCAAAGTAACAGTTCTGGGAAAGTAGCTGTCTGAGTGGAACTTGCGTTTTATCAAAAGAAAACGAAACCATTGTGCTTTTTCGCCGTGAACATGGCATAGCGGATCCTATAGGCGTGAAGATAGGACCTGATGCAACTTCTACGAACATGTGCCATTGTAATAGCGATATAGTAGTGAAAGGCTGGCAACATTTCCTCTCTGGGATAAGGTGCTATTGAATAGAATAGACAGGAACGTCTGCCAAGCACTTTATTAAGCTCTTACATTTTTCTCGATAAAGCCCCTCGGTGGACAAAACAAGTCGGCTAAGATAAATTTCCCTTGTTTTATTCAAATATATATATATATATATATATATATATATATATATATATATATATATGTGTGTGTGTGTGTATGTGTGTGTGCAAGTATGTGTGTATACACACACAAAAAACACACACACAACCAACACACACACACATATATATATATACATCTATATATATATATATATATATATATATATATATATATATATATATATATATATATATATATATATAATACTGAACCGTGTATGTCTAGGAAGAAATCTTTGATCTAATTATATTCTTTTTTATTTACTGATAGTTCAAAACCCAAGAGCCACTCAAGTTAGATCCACTGATTGAGATTGTAATGGGCAGGAAAATAATCTTTAATTACGAGGACGACTCGAATAGATATTCGTTGATCCTGGACTTAAAGAGACCAAAATTGTCAGATAAGTATTTTGGGATGAAGAATACTTATTCAACCACAAGGCCAAGTAAGAGCTTTTGAACTCTGTCTAGGCTGGACAGTGAGGTTTGGAAGGCACCAGCTCATATATGGAAGCGATACTCTACTATTGTTCCGATAAAGATAGAACATGGTAGCAGGAATTTGGTATTTTCTGAAGCGATATAAGGTTGATATAGTTTGTGGTTGTATAAAACTCATAAATCATAGGTGTATGATTAAATGCTTTCGACGTTATAGTGTAAATAATTGACACAAAATTAGGACGAAAGGAGGTTGGAAAATCACGCAAGAATAATTCAAAGGAAAATTTCTTATTAGGTCCATCCATGGAACAAGAAGCTCGATATTGTTGATCAGAGAGAGCAATAGAAATGAAGAATGATTTGTACTTGACTTTTATAGATTTTACCCTAACTTGTAAAAAAGGATTTTTACTATTTATGGTAAAAAGGATCTATTTGAATTGCTGGGATTTGAATTATACCTATTTGGATTACATCTTAGAATTATCCATGGGAAAAAAAGGGCTCGCGTGAGGATAAAAAATAAATTGAGTAGCTATGCGAGTTACAATTTGGATACTTCAACATCAAGCAAATACAGAATTTTAAATATCTGGTAAGTGTTTTAAGAGAAGATGAAAAAAAAAAAGGCGACACCGTGATTCGAACACGCATCGGACTAGCAAAAGGAGCATTCCAAAAAAGTTAACTATTGCTGAAAAACAAAAAAAAAAACTTTCCTTAGAAACAAAGAAAACAGTGTTAGATTGTGATATCCGTCTTCTTACATGTCATTGAATGCGGGACAATTTCCTCCCAACTGAGGAGAAAACTGGAAGAAAAAGAAATGCGGTCCTACAGAAGGATAATGAGAATTCCATGAACAGAGCGATTAGGCAAGGAGGAAGTGGCAACAAAAAAGAACGTTTCTGCTCAGAGAAAGGAAGATACATCTAAAATACTAGTGACACATAATGAGGAAGAAAGGCTTGGAAAACTTAACCTTTTGGGGTCATACAAAATAGAAGAGAAGAGATAAGGAAAAGAAACAAACCATCTACCTGACGAACTTGTGTGAACGGAAATTCTAAATACCATAAGGAATAGGAAGTTGTGGAGACCCATGATTGGCTCTTGTCCGTCCATCAAATGTAATTTCTTTTGTAGTAATGGCAATGTCATTTCAATACAGGTAGGATTCTGCATTGGTTGATCGATTTATACATTTTTCCTCTTAAAGCAGATTGTCAGAAAAATACTGTATAGACTCGCGTATCATACGACTTGTGAAGACCTAATTTTGAGGCTAATTTTAAGTGAGAGTCGCATCATACAAGTGATATAAAATTAGTTTATGTACTGCTAGCCATGTCTACGTCATTGAACAAACTATATATCCATTTACAGTAATCAAAAAGTACAGCTGTATTTAAAATAAACATGATTTGGATCAAACTAATGTTTTACTTAACAGTATCCAATCATAATTCATGCAATATTCACATTTTAGTATCGTATTATAAATTAAAAACGTAATGAATGCTTGTTCGGTTGTTTGTGGCCTTACGCGTTTACACAAGTATAGCGTTACTAACGATAATTTTATAATTCTCTTTTACTTTTTTAAATCTTTTAAATAGAAGATGGAAAATATAGAAGAAATGAGGTTAGTCTCTTGTAATTTGATTCTTTCAATAAAGAAACTCGCATGATACAAGAGATACATGATAAAATCATTTTTATTTGGGACTAGAACGATACGTGAGATCGCGCGTTACAAGTGTATATACGGTAGATTTCTCAAGTAACTATTATCGCATTGGATGGGGCTTAAATTTTGTTTAAGGTAATGGTGATTAATTGATTGGTTGATTTTTCCACCTTTTCAATATTTTGTAGGTTATATAAAGCAAGAAAATAATTTTAAATTGTAAGAATTTTCTGCAGATAACAATCACTTACTTATACATGTCCAACTGATTAACCCACACCTGTGAGGGCTAGAAAAGGTGGATTCATACCTTTCCCAAGTGTATTATAAGGAACCCTATTTGAACTCGGATCTCCGATTTCCAATTCCGAGCCGTTATCCATTCACCACTAGCACACACAAGATTACAGCATCTTGTATTCCCAAGCTGTGACCCGTCTGGCTACTGACCAGGCTCGACGTTGCTTAAATTCGGTTATCGTAATTGAATCGATGTTTCAACGCGCTATTGTCGTAAGCCACTAAGACTGAGAAGCATAAAGGGAAACCCAAACAATAAATTAAGTCAGAGACTGAGGCATGTCTGGTATTGAGTTATTGAGATTGTCATATGTAGAAACCACACGAGAACGGGTGATTCAGCGTAAACCTGTCGTATGAAAAGTCAAAAACTTGATTATTTCCACTTTCAGTCGCATATTGTGTGCATTTTAATCGTTCTGCTTTTGAATGCCTTCAAGTGACGCTATCTTTGTTATTTGTTAAGGTTCTTTGAATGTGATTCTTTTGCGTCAGTCTACGATATAATACGAAAGGCTTATTTACTTGAATCCATTTTTTGGTTGATTTGGTTGATCTTGTTTAGCGGCATATCAGTGTTTATAGTTTATTTAATGCAGAAACCTAAATATGTTTAACATAATTTTATGGCTTCAACTAAATATATTTTGAAGGCAAGTGTATGCATTTAACTACAGATAAAATGTATTATTGGTCCTTTTGCTACAAAATGTATTGTTGGTAATTTTATTATAAAATGTATTGTTGGTCGTTTTACTATCAAATTTATTGTTGGTCATTTTCCTATAAATATGTATTGTTGATCATCTGTTTTATATAAAAATATATTGCTGGTATTTTTACTATGAAAGTATTTTTTATACGTTCATAGTGCATAGTTTTTGTTTGCGGGTTCGCTATTTGCCCATATATGGGACATTAACAAGTGCTCTACCACCCCGGGATAGTGTGGACCTGGGGACAAAAACAATTAAGAGATGGTTCTACGCTCCTTAAAACCTCCAATATCCCAATCAAAAGCCTCCCTGCCGGATGTAGTTAATCGTAGAATCCATTTATAATAACTGATATGAGAAAATGTATATCAGTTCGTTATGTGCCATGCGTCATACACGCTTAGGTGATCATGCATCTTTCGACTGACGAGGAAGATTTTTTTTTTCACGCAATAGGTTGCCATTTCTTTCTGCGGTAGACCAGTTGCCATCCAAGGCAATCCTGTCTGTCCTGCTATTTAACCATAGCTGGGAGGAGAAGAAGTGGATTTATACCTTACCTAAGGGTACTAGCACGTAAGTGAATGTAATGGATTTGATTGGAATTCGAACTCGGCTCTCCGGTTCCCCAATCCTAGCCGCTATCTGTGCCTCCTCTTGGTTGTATATAGGACGCTATTTTAATCATTTCTGAATTAGTTAAGCATCACGTATGACATCCATATAAATGTCTAGATATTTCATGGCTATTTAAGAACATGACTCGAGTTCTTAGGTTAATCTTATTATGTTGCATCTTGTAGTTTAGCATAAAACTACCCGTAGTTAAGCCTATTTATTGTGTGCTCAATTTCTTTATTTTCGTTACATTTTATGGTTTTCATTAAAACTTAAAAAAGTAAATAGTCTTTTGAAAATATTATATTTCCAGGTACTTTTAGAACTTCCCAAAATTGGCAAGGATCACAGCTTGTTTTTTTTATTATTATTATTATTTTAATTAGTTGCTTTTTGTTTTGTTTTGTTTTGTTTTTTCTTCACATCAACACATCCCTTATTTTATCGTGTTTTTTTCACAAGTGTTCAATTTTAATATGATGCCAGCTGTAACAAATCGATGTTTAAATAATTTTTCTTTGAAAATTTTTTCAAAAGATTGAAACGGATGCATCTAAAATTGGATTGAATAAAAAAAAGAAAGAAATTGGTTTAGTTTCGGGAAAAGGTCAAAGGGATACAGGAATTGGAAATACAGATGAAAAGATTGTTTCTTTATTGGCAAATTTCTTGCAGTAAAAGAAACATTCTAAATAAAGTTTTAATAAAAATTGCAACAAATGCATAATGACGTCGGTTTGAATTTTTTTGTAATGAAACAATAAAGGTAAATTAAGAGAAAATGGTCAATAATAACAATAATAATTGTTGTTAATTACTGCAAATATTGATACAAGCAATTGTTTTTGAAGCGGTAATGAATATGATGCGGAAGAAATGCCTTCCACATATACTGCCAACATAATATTAGGTTGGTGCAAAAATAATGACGTAATAATGTCGTTTTTGACGTATTTTTTAACGTCAAAAAACGACATTATTACGTCATTAATTTTGCACCAATCTAATAGTAACGCATTAGTGGCAATGGTGTGTTCATCCAGCTAATATTTTACCCTTATGTGGTAGGTAAATATGGAAGGTATTTCTACCGCTCTCATTACAATGTTCTACCATACACTCTATAATCTAAAGTGTTGCCCTAACAACTCCTTGCTCAGCAGAAGCAGTACCAACCAAAAATTTCAAATATCAATGACGAATAAATAAACAAACTTATGTGGGGTTTAAAATGAAAACAATATATTCTCAAAAAAATAACAAATTTTGGAAAAAGAGAATAACTGTGTGAATCTACATCTGGGTGTGTGAATGAGTGCTTGTAAGTGCTTGAATGTAGTGACAATTTTTTTTTAAATGATGGACAGCAGCTGTTCAGGAAACAGAAAAATGGGAAAAATTAAAAAAAGATTTTCAATTACACGTTTCTTTTTAAACTAATACTATGTGACCCGATACACCTGACTAGGTGTCTAAGGGGGGTAATTCACTTCCGTCACACATGTTCATGCTTATTTATCTATTTTATTTATTGTAGTTTTATTCCTATAAAAGCTTGAGCTGATTCTCTGACACTCATGTTCTGTTTGCGTGTGACTTGCTATGCTCTTAGGTAATGTATATGCGTGTATTAATGCTGCAAGCGAATAATTTACATTTAATGTACAAACGCAAAAGTGTGCACACAGAATTTGAGTAAATTCGAAATAAGACATTGAAATAATACCTTCCACTCCCAATCAGTCAGGACAGTCCGTACCATTGAGTGAACAATACAAATCATAACTTTCAAGTCAAGAAGAAAAGAAAAACTTATTTTCAGGTTCATTTCCTCCAAACTGTCTTTTTGATAACATTTGTGTATACCTTTAAAATAAAAATTAAAATAATCAAATTTTGATTTATTTTAGCTAAAGTACGATAACTTTAATATCTTATCGATAAGAATTTCATTCAGATTCTATCGATGGATATCAGACTATTCATGTCTATCTTTCGATATAAGTCTATTCGTTTCTGTCTATTGATATCATTGTACTCATTTCTATCAATTGATATGAGGCCATTCATGTCTATAAATATCTTTTTGTTTGAGTCTATATATTGATATGTCTATTGGTTTTTGTCTAATTATATCAGTCTATTCGATTCTATCTTTTGATACCTGTCTATTTGTAACTAACTATTGATACCTGTCTATTTGTTTCTATCTACTGATATCAGTCTATTGTGTTCTATCTATTGATAGCAGTCTATTTGTTTTTTTATCTATTGATACCAGTCTATTCGTGTCTGTCTGTAGACATCAGTCTATTCGTTTCTATTTAAATAAGTGTATTCATTATTACAGGCTATTCATGTAGGTACCTTCAAAGATGTGCTATAAAACACGCATGCAATGATGCAAAAAGTTTTACTGTCAAAATGTTTAACGAAGAGAAAAGACCAAAGAATTTTTTATTATTAAATTATATTTTTTAATCCTTTTTATGACCTTCAAATTTTGGACAAAAGTTTTGTTTTTCTTGCGTCAGCAGGTGACCATATGGGAAATTTTAGCGACCTTCTGCAGTGAAAAACATTGTTTTGGAAATTCTTCTAAAACTTAGATAATCGTCGAATTTTAATTCACAATGAACTAATTTGTTTCAAAAATGTTTCTTTTTAGAAAATCTTGCTAAAACCATATTTTCTTTTTACATTTGTTATCGCCCACTTATTTAATTTGATGAAATTCATTTTTATAGAGCGTAAAGCACAAGTCTTTGGAGAAATCTTCTCCCAATCTTAAAATAAAAAATAAAATAAAGCGAAAACATTATTTCATTAGAAGAGCTTTTAATTTTTATGAATAACGTATATCATGGTCAGCATTGTCTTAATAAAAAGATTTTCAATGAATAATGAATTTATACAAGAATTTTTTTCATTTTTTCTAAATAGTTAAGTATATTAATTTATAGAGTTTTAAATCTTTTAAAACTGTATTAATTTGTAGCGGTTATATAACATTGTTATTAAGAAAAACTATATTTACTAATTATAAATGAAAAATCTTACTCCGATTCAGCGAAGCCCAGAAATTTAAAAAGAATTATGATATTTTTGTGCTCATAAACGTGCCGATTTTTCGAAATATGGACGTCCATACAGGACATAATAAAATAAAAAATAGGAGTGGTAACTAAAATAAATTCAAAATTTACAGTTAATTTTCTAACATTTCCTCAAAAGGCATCTTTGCAAGTAAGACTATAAATCCAAAGTACATAAAATCCAATAATATATTAGTGTGACGTCATCCCCGGCCTCTCTGCCCCTGTCGCCGTGCTATCCTGTGACGACCAATGTGACTTGTTATTGGTCGCGGCGGCAAATGTGACGTTGTAACTCTTGGCCGATTCGGATGGGAATCTGGTTAGATTCGGTATCAGCCTTGTCGTTCCCAGCTCACCTCCAACGTCTGGTTACCGAAGTAACTGCTTGATTTCTAGTCTAACCTACCCACGTTGTGATTTGATCTTAGGTAGACGAAATCAATCATTCGCCAAGCCGTAATGCAAGCCGAAAGATTCAAATGTGTTAAAAAAAGAATAACAAATATTTTTATATCTGGTTGCTGAATACAGGATTGCGTCTTTCTCCCAAACCGCTTCTATGGATACGTGACACTTTGCGTTTGTCAGGCGAGTCTTAATATCTTAAGTTGTTTTTCAATAACTGTTTTTTTGGTATCTTTAAGAGACATTCTTAAAACTTGTTTTGGTGGTGTGAGTCTAAGTCGCTCTTCAAAAATAAATTGTTTTTGGTTAGAAGTCTAAGTCGGAATGCGTGGATATCTTTCAGTCAGTTTCCTGCGAGGCTGGTCTGCGAGCTCACAGCTCAACTCTGTCTGCGTATGTCCGCGTCTGCTGTTTTCTCGGAACTGCAACTCTGTCTACTCGCTGCGACTCTGTTTATATGGACACCGACCAAAACCCGGTGAGGGCCTGTCGTGGTTTGGGTTCCTCGATAATTCCAAATCCACAATAAGGACCCTCTTTGTTTTCGGACAGGAAAATCTATCACTTTTCATTTTTGGAAGTCCATTACTTTCTGTTTTAGAGGGGTTCTTAAGGGAATCGTCCTCCCAAATTCTTCCTTTCTCATATTGGTATCTCACACCAATCCCCTCAGAGGGCGTCAACAGGTTTCTCTTCTTTCTCATAGTGGCATCTTACACCATACCCCTCAGAGGCGTCAACAGGCCCCCCCTTCTTCTCATATGTTTAACTTCGCCCATTGCTCACGCCACCATTCAGCCAATGAACGCTCGACAGCGTGGGTGTGGCTAGTCTGGCCTCAGTTTAAAATTATCGCTCAAAGGAAAAAAAAATTATCTTCCCTTTCTTTTTCTTTTCTTTCTTTTCCTCCACCAGACCCCTACGACTCGTAGTGCGGTCCTTAATCTCTATCTTAACCGAATGTCATCTGGAATTTAACAACGAGATTTTCGCCAAGCGTCAAATGGGTGGTCAACTGGACGTCTTCGCACCCTGTCGCCAGCGATCTGTCCCGGCAACAAACTTTTATCATGTCCAGGTCTGGATATAAAACAGGTGTCTCTCCAAAACCAAATGATATCTCCGAAAGATAGTTAATGGTTTATTCTTTCGCTTTCTCTTCCCCCCCTTCTTTGTTCTCTGGGGTGGCCTCAGCTGATGCCTTCCTCGGTCAGTGCGTGACCTGATTACGATTATCTTCCAGCTTCTGTTTTGTAGGCCACTTGACCAATTTGAAATTTTCATTATTGCCATGGGCAAATTGCTATATTTTATTCGCCGCGTCATAGCATAAATTAATTCTGACAGATCCGAGATCTTACAAATTTCCTATCTTCTGCGAAAAAAAAATACTTTTTTTTTTTCGCAAATGAAAAAATAAAATCTTTACCATTTTTCTTTGTTAAAATAAATAACATCGCTCAGTATGTCTTTCATGATAGCATCTTCTCGGCTTAATTATTTCTCGCTTTCAATTTTCACGCGACCGCTAAATAGTGTCACATTAGATTACTTAGAATATTTTCCTAGATTTTTTATGATTATGATAAAATATTATATTAAAAACGCGCTCACGTTATATCTGTCAAATAATTTTACACTTATGTCTACGGTAGAAAAAAATCTCCAAAATATATCTATCGAGAACACCTCACAAACACACCCACATCTAGTTAAAATGCTTTTCAACGATAATTTAAACTGAGAATAAGTAACATTTGTATGAAATCCGGTAATCTTCCTCAATTAAACTGTCAGAAAAATATATTTTATTTTTAAAAAATTTTTAATAAAGGGAATCATGTTGTGTTGACAGATTCGATAATATGGCTGAATTTTAACAATTGTAAGGAATCCCCCCAGAAAATAATTATAATTCCAATCAATTTTTCCTTCGAATTTAAATAAAACAAAGTATTTTGCTTACTGCAAATATTAAATTTAATCTATCAACTTGAAATTAAAGCATCGAGAAAGATTTTTGATTTTTAAAAATGCATTTTAAAACATGTGTATTGCTTTTCGCTAGAGGTACCTATACTCACGTCTTCCTAAGTCGGGTTATATCTGTCCTGTATCAATATATGTTTATCCATATCTATTTATCTAGAATCTGACAGCATAGATTGGCTACAAAGTAAATATCGTTAATTACTTTTCACGATAATGTGCATTTAGTTTTAATTTTCTTAAAAGAATTAAAATTTAAATTCAGGAAAAAATGGAACAAAGATAATGAAAGAAAATGAAATTCTTTATCAGCGAGAAATATACCTTATTAAAACCCTAAAACAATCAGACAATTATGCAAATTTACTGAACTTTTTTGAATTATTTAATAATAAAAAATATTTTAATTTTATTTTTTTAATTTTGTGGAAATAAGTCTGTCATTACTCTACAACCAAACGCACACACACACACGGACATTGAATGAAAGTAAATGGACATTTGTGCCACTAGTGTCCCTTTCGGACTGGAAACAACTACTACTGTGTCAATGGAAAAACATATAAACGGAAAAGTGTTGCCTTTTGAAGTCATTTTATGACATCTGGTACTTGAACAGAATATATTTTTCTAAGAAAATAGTTGTCCATTTCAAATAATATAGTTTAGATTTGAAAATTGTTCATTTTGCTGAGAGTGAAGAGACGGGGATGATGAATTGTTATGTAATAATGACTATAAAACACATACTAAGAATCCATTAATTTTGTTTCCTTAAGCAGATCCCAAGCTATAATTGAAAGAATATGAAAAGCTCTCCAAATCAGCGAAAAACGCTTAACGCATTAAGTAAGTACAGAAATTTAACTGTGAAGTGTTTTAACAGACCACTGAATATGTGACACCGAAATCCGAAGGTGACTTTTGAATAGCAAATGGTGCTTTCCAGACAAAGTATTAAGAAATAAGAAAATTTCGTTAAGGTGGCGAAATGCTATGTAGAATCAATTTTTTTCTGTGGCAACGAATGTTGGACAATTTTCTCACAGATAAAGTAAAATAATTTAAAAAAAAATTAATAATTGTAATTTTGTCTAATAACATTCAGTAATTTTAATAACATTAAAATGTTAACAATTACACTTTATGTCTTCGTAATTTAATTTCATTCAAGTGAATATCTTCCAATATCTATTGTGATTTATTTGCATTATTTTCTCCTAGGATTATTTTTCTTTTTCGTTTCGGCTTTGTAATTTGTATTATTATAGCTAATCAACATTTTATCATTAACATCATTATTGAGATTTCTTATATTTTATTAATAATCAAATTCGTCAGATTCGGTTTTATAAATCGTTTCATTAATTAGTAGCATTCGTATTTTATTTCCTTAGACTTTTGACGATAAAACTGGCGTTTGTATCTCGGCAGATTTGATTTGAAGAATCCAGTTAAAATATTCACAGGAAAAAAGATACAGAACAATGGTACCACTGCTTTAGGAACATTCATCCAAAGAATATTGTTCTAAGCGAAACTAGTCTACGGACATTTGTCTGAAGAATACTCGTCTAAGGACATTAGACTATGGTATACCCGTCTAATGATCATTGGTCTATAATAATTTTTTTTAAATTAACACTTTATTCATGTACAAAATACACAATTTTATTGATATTCACTATATTACAGAATAATATTTAAGAGTTATAGCAACATTAATTACTGACAATACATGTGGTTTCTGTCTGTATCCCTGAGATAAGGTATTATGATTACTTGCATTATTTACATTGTTCAGACTGTTATTCTCGTCTTCATTGACAGTGGATAAAGACGTAGTCACTAGACCCAAAGCGTTGTGAGTTCAATACCAGGCCAAAACTTGGAGAGCTGAGTTAAAGGGAAAGAACTGAGACATCCAGAAGAGGCATGGAACGCGGAACTAGCACAATCTACTCCCGGTAGACGAAATAAAGGGTTGGATTTGAAATTCCAATCACCTGATGAAGGCCGGAGCGTATAAGGAATCGTTGTGAATATGTCAATGAAGATAAGGATAACACTCCGAATAATGTAAATAATGCATGTAATATATGTGGTTTATAAGCATTTGTTGGCATGCATTGCTTGTATATTAATACAAGACACATTAGACCATAATTCTCTAGACGAATATTTCTCAGACGTATATTCTTTAGACGAGTGTTTCTTCGACCAATATTTCTTAAACCAATATTCCTTAAATAAGTGTTCCTTAGACGAAAGTTGTTGATCCCCTGTTTCTCTCCCATTTTTTAAAACCCTAACGCTACTCTAACTCTAGTATTCCTAACTCTTACCCCTGTCTCTGAAGACGTGAATGGTGGAAATCTTGGATCTCAGTGCAATTGTGCATCAACAATATTTGGGTTTACTGAAAAATATTTTTGATTCCTCCTGCCATTGAAGCTATTGACAGTAATAAGCGTGGTTCAAAAATCTACTACAATGGGATCAGGTATACTAAAAATATCACACGCAAAATTTTACTTTTTTTCCTAGCTAAAATTGTGACTTTTTTCCTGTGACTAAAAGAAGTCACACGAAATTGCTATGATGTATGGACTGGTTGTCCCTGCTGTACGTCTTGAGGTCCTAGAGAAAATCCACAGACGAATTTGCAATGCGATAGGTCCTGATCTAGCATCCCGTCTACAGCCGCTTTCTCACAGACGTGTCGTGGCTTCCCTCTGTCTCTTCCGACGAGCTACTTTCGCTGGTTCCAAGACTGCATGAATTTAAGCGAGATACTAGGCTGGCATCTTGGTTCCACCCTTTCACGGTCAAAACGTTTAAATGTAACCGTCTCTTCTACTCCAACAGCTTCTTCTCTCGCACTTCCCGTCTGTGGAAGGCCTCTCCCATTGCTTTCTTCCCCGATAACTCTAATCTTCAAAGTGTAATGTCAATCGACATCTGATACCTTGAGCTTGTTTCCCGTCCTTCTCTTATTCTAGTTCTCAACCCTCTGTAACTCCATGCGTGTTAATGGCACTCCCGTTTTGTCTTGGGGCGAATTGCTTTAAAAAAATGCCAAAAATCTACCATTTTGTCTTTTAAATACACAATATTTTTTGTTGTTAAATAAATTCTATTTACTTGATCTATGTGAAGTAGTCAAAACCATCCTCTTTGGGTTGGTGACAACAATTAATACTTCTGAACTTGTGTCTTCTTCTTTGGGCAGAACACAAATGAATAAATGAGGAATGCTGGTCCCAGAGATTCCAACTATGCGGTAGCAGTGCAAAGAGGGAGGATTGGTAATATATCCTCGCCAGGACAACTGGGATTTTTTTTTTTTTTTTGGCCTTTGTCCAGGTGCTCTTCACATTAAACCCAACCTTTAAACCTAAGTACATTCATCACAGCCTAATGTTCGTGATATAGGGATAATTTTAAATAAACAAAGCGCATAATATTGCGAGTGGAAAGCAATTAAAAATGCTTTCAGCTCAGATGCTCTCCGATTGAGGGTGTTCCCAAATGACTAGATATGACTACCATGAGGTCTTGGCTGCCTCCTCCTTCAAACTAAAATAAAAAGAACTTTCTCGTCACCTGACTGTGCCTCTATAATACTTATGAACAGGGATGCACAGTGTATCATCTTCTAAGGGATATGTGCAACTGGTTATCGTCAAGAAAATCAGTGGTACTGTACTGTAGCCCATCATTATTTACGATATACATGTTGACATCCCCAATATTTTACATCAGAAGAGATAAGAGTCGTGCCTCTATAACATCACTTCATCGTCTATCGCCCGGTTCACACTTTTTCTCCGTCTTCTGAAAAGGAGGTGAGTTTTTTTTTCCCCGTGGTTTCTTGTTTAGAATAGATTTTCTGGTTCCTTCTGAATTCTTTTTTACATCCAATAACCCCTTACATCTTAGTGGCATTATCACCTTAATTGGGGGATGAAATTAATTTTTTAAATTTATTATTATTATTATTATTATTATTATTATTAGCAGAAACCGTGAAAATTTCCCCTTTTTCCTATTTTTTTTTCTGACGAATGTTTTTATGGTAATTATTTAATAAACTTGTTGCGACGATAGAATACTTGTGGAAATACGCTTTTGCATCATTAAGTAGTTTAGATTAAAAACTTTGACAAAATATTGCAATAATAAGCATAAGTTTGAATGCAGGTAATCATTTAAAAAAGTAAGAAGATACAAAAGAAAAGTTCCAAAATTGACTTTTTTTTTTGCATTTCAATGAATCAGACGTTAAACGTTTAAAAGCATTATCACCTGCTTTATGATTGCTTTCATTCTTCCTTTTTCTTTTCTTTGTTTCTTATTGCCATGTATACTTTCTTACTATACAAAAACATCTCTGATATCTCTTTATCATCTGTATTTTCTTACCATGAATACAAAATGATCCATTATTTATCAGAAGTGATGTATGACACGCACTATTTAGCTATGGTAATTGGCTAATTAAATAACCATAGAAATTAAAACAGGAAATACTGAAGGCAGAAAAAAGTTATCCCGAAATATATACCGTTCGATGTTAAAAATATTTTATTTTATTTACGAAAAAGATACTTTTCACAATAGACAATAAACCCGTAGAAAAAGACATACGTGAG
This sequence comes from Acanthosepion lycidas, assembly GCA_963932145.1. Classification (NCBI taxonomy): domain Eukaryota; kingdom Metazoa; phylum Mollusca; class Cephalopoda; order Sepiida; family Sepiidae; genus Acanthosepion; species Acanthosepion lycidas. The sequence goes on from OZ010604.1 coordinate 38,936,115, forward strand.
ATTTTATCAAATTGATTAATATTGTTGCAAAGAAGTGCCTTGCTGAGAGAAATGGGAGAATTCAGAAAGATAAACAATACATTAAGATATCAGGCAGACCACATGGTGGTCATAAAGATTTCGGCCTGAGATTATTGCCGATACGGGGTAGGGAGAATCAATATTAATTATCTTTCCAAGATATCATTTTTTTTTTTTTTGACTTCCAGCAAAAAAAGGCAATATGGTGATTCTAAAATTTTGGCATTTGTCTCGATACGGGTGGAGAGGACCGTTATTATTTACTTTACCAATGTGTCGCTTTCAGACGTTGAGTAGCAATATGGTGATTGTAAAATTTTGCGCAGGAGAAAAGATAGCGTGGAAGAATGGTGATTTGTTGAGATAAAGAATTTAATTTCTAAAGAAGCCAAGGGTTCCAGTATAAGCTAACTTCACGAAGGGACCAAATGACAAAGAGTGGCTAAGTGGATTCTGCGTGATTTTAAGACGCAATATGGGATTCGTAAAAAAATTGACCGATGGGAAAAAGTTGAATTTGTAAACAAAAATTCTGGATTATAATTTTAAGGAGGCCAGCTTAGCCACACCCGCACGACTGGGATGCCATTGATCTAGTGGTAGCAATGGTGATAGGCGGAGGTGAATGGATGAGAAGGACGGAGAAGTTATAAGTTGAAGGGATTGGTATGAGATATCAATATGAGATAGTTCTCCTCCGACCTCCCATCACGGTGACCCCCCCCCCCGCAAAAATAATGGAAAGTTATCAATTTTCTTGGCCTGACAACAAAAAGTTTTCTTGTTGGGAATTGAGATTTACCGAGAACCCCAGGCCACATCTGGCCCCGCATCGGTTTTTTTCGGTACCCATATAAATGAACGTCCTCGGGCCGTTCGTCAGTCAGTAGCAGTTGGAGTTGAGTCAGTCGAGTCAGTTCAGTTCAAGTAGCAGGAACCAGAGTGTTGCCTCGCAGAAGCTGATCGAGAGATTCCACGACTTCCGACCTATCCTACCAATAGCAAGTTATAATGACGAACGAAGCCAAGCCAGCACCTAAGAACTAAATCAGTTGACTTAATATACCAAAACTTGCTTGAAACGAAAAAGTGTCACATTTTGTAGAAAACGGAGTGGGAGAGAAACACACTCCTGTATATAACAGACGGATAAAGTTAATTTGTTATTTTTTAACGTACTTGAACCTCTTGGGTTCTTTTCCTTTACGCTTGTGCGATATCACCTTTAGTCTAGACTCATCTTACACTACGGCCTGACGCCTGATTGATCTCATCTACCTAAGATCAAAATCACAATGTGGGTACGCTAGACTTGAGACCGAAGCAGTTACTCCGGTAACCAGACGTTGGAAGTGAGCTGGGAACTACAGTTCTGGTATCGAACTGGTACAGCTGGTGTGAAGCCGTTAACATCGACGACCAGAATTCGACCCTGGACGTGCCAGTGTCACATATTGGTATCCTGACAAAGGGATTCCGCCGAGTAGTGACAACCACCGATCGACCTGGTAGTAGCGAATAAGAGTCAACCCCAAAACGCCGACTGGGAGTTGACCACGGGCCGAAAGCTCAGTGTCACATTCGTTAATAATCTGAAACCATTTTCCCTGAAATGAAAGGGAGTGATATTAGAATTATTTGCTTCCTGTTTTCCAATTAAGGCATGGGTCATGTACAATCTGCAGATGTATGTTGTGTATACATCCGGATTAGACAGTAATAAAAATGAATTTATTTTGCAATGCATCTAGTTTCATTCTAACGATTGTTGCATTATTGTTTTTATAAGATTTTAATATTTACAATGATTTTTAGAATATTAGTGTTGTCAAAGAAACGCGATGAAATTATATCCATTTAAACATGATGATAGAAACATGAAGTTAGCTCACGAATAAATATCTTCTAATGTTGTCCCATAATCTATGTACACATACTAAGATCACATGAGAATATAAGCAAATGAATGGAATTTTGAATAGGTTCGTAAACATTTAGAGAGAAATTGTGGTCGAAGTTACTATAGCAATATTGCACTGATAGTGAAATATAGAGATAAACTCGGCCCATGCGCCCAGGTCTATGGAAGACTCTGCAGGCTGACTGTTCCCCTAGTGCGGCTATAGAAGCATGTAATGTATCACAGTACTTCGTTTTACATGTTTCTGATATTGTCTCATGCCCGGATGCTATTTCTGTTCAGTATGTACGCTCTGACCTTAAAGTTCTGTTGCATTCCTGTTCGTGAAAATAATAAAAACTACCTGAACGTGAGGCAAAATGGCTACTGCAGGTAAAGCGCCAATTTGTCCCTTGTGATTTAGTTTATCTTCGACGCGTGAGAAAATCGTGAAGGAAAATGGAACTCGTTTAATGTAAAAGGACGTTTGGGGTTCAATCTAATTTTAAGAATGCATACTATAGAGACACTCTAAATACCACTAATCATGGGCGCCGATATACTATTTTCGTGAAGTTGTAGTACCTTCATACGTGTCCCGTTGCGCAACTCTTGGGCAATTTGAAAGATTGCACAGTAGCAAAAAGATGAACCTATTTTCAAGTTAACTCGATGGGAAAGCATGCCAGAAATTGTGAGTGAGTTTTTAAAACTCCATGGGATTGTTCTGGGCATCTTTAGCTCTATCAGAAGACACGGCATCTGCGCTCATATAAGGTTTGGATATCTTCTGAAAGTTTCTTTTAAAAATTTCTTCATGTACAGTGTGTCCTTAAAGTCTGGAAAAATAGGATCAAAAAATCAGACAATTCAAAATCAAGCCAAGTTATGCATTATTCTATCAGTTGTCGCGAAAATCTGGACACATTGGACATTTCTTTAACTATATTTTATACCTCCACAGATTAAACATGGTTTTGCCGAAAGAAGAAAGAATTGACTTCTTTTTCTGGGGTATGCTAAAAGAGAAGGGGTACTCAATAAATTGAACAAATAAAGAGTGTATGTGCTAAAATCGAGGGCAACATTGAGTTATTGCATTTAGGTCGCGTGAATCTTGCAAAGCATATCAACCTTTGCATCACAAATGATGGAAATTATATTGAAAATATTATTTGTTAGTATTCCAGTAGAATAAAATCTTGTTGAAATTTTAATTTCCTGAAAACATACATGTTTGTCTAGAGCAGTGGTTCCCAGCCACAGTGCCGTGGCACATTAGTGTGCCGCGGAATGATTACTGGTGTGCCGCGCAGAGATAATACCTAGAAGCCATTTAATTTCATTTTGTTTAATAAAGACATTAAATTTCTTAATCATGATGACACCGCTCAATTACAGGACGTCTCTAAAATGTGGTCACCCTAGAGTCTAGGGTGACCACATTTTAGAGACACTCTGTATATTTAGACATTCAGCATTTTAAAATGACAATATCACGCTTTGTTTATTTTTCGATCGAATATTCATTAAAGGATTTGTCCACGCATACATGCTGCACAAATATGAATAGCATTTGAGTGAACGTGCTTAAGAGCGCTGGGGAGTGTAATTTGCAAGTTGAAAGATAGATTTAAACAACTCATTTTCAGTAGAATTTGCGCTCATATTTTGAGTTAGCCTCCGTTATAGCAGATGGTGCTATATACTATTTCAGGTAAGCGTCTATTACACCATCTGAAAGAATCCGAGGAACAACTGGTAGAATTTGCCTGAAATCCCTTTCAAATAGGATCACTGTACCGTCAAAGAAATCATCAACTCCAACAAGCATATATCTAATGCATGAAGGCCATATCATTGAGGCTTCATCAAGAAAAAATATCGTCAATGTTTTTAGGTAGTTTGCTAATTCTGAGTTTGATGCAACATTGCAAAAACTTGTTTCTATTAAAGGATCGGGTAATTTAAAGAGAGAGTGAAATGCTTTTCTTCTCATTAATAATGTTGCAGCTATTTGAATCTAATCAGCTCTTGATGTCATAATGGTTTTTATATTTAAGTGAGCATGTAATATGTTGAATAAATAGGTTTTCCCTGATGCACCAAGGCCTTCCAAGTAAAAGTACTTGCTTCTGTCACCCTCATATCTCTCTCTCTCTCTCTCTCTCTCTCTCTCTATAGCTATATTTTTTATTACTACGTTCTGTTATTATTTACGGTTTGGTGGGTTGATTTTAACAAAGTTCTTATTTTTTGCAAGGTTACCTGTCGGTCCATGCAAACCAAGCTCTCCCCAGGAAGTTCCACTGTCTTTGAAAAATTCACTTGAAGTGATTTATTAGGTTGGTGCAAAAATAATGTCGATTTTTGACGTATTTTAAACGTCAAAAACCGACATTATTTTCGCACCAACCTAATAACAATAATAAGTGTTAGGTGATATTTTTTATTATTATCTGTAAGGAGATTTTCAATCATGCTACGCTTGTGCACATTCCAAGTGTGCAGTGCATTCACGGGACGACTGAATAGATGGCAAACACTGTGCAGTTCAACATCGTCCTCTAGGAAGCTGATTCGGATGTATGCCGCCTTAAATGTTGGTAGCTTTACAATGGATGTCCTCAAATTTTCAAAAGTGGCCTTGAGTTTCTTCTAAAACTGCAGCAGAAACTTTTCTATTTGTCTGTTGCTTATTGAATGCATTACGGTAACTACGTTGTTATTGGTTCGCATCGTCGGAGTTTATTTCGTGTTATTCCAATTAAATACGTTCTGTTGAGATATCTCAGAAGCACAAAAACTTTCTAGGCTGCCTCATCAAATTGATTTAATTTAAACCGTGTAGTTAAGTGCATATCACATCGTTGTGAGTGGCCAGAAACATTCACCTCCTGACCTTCGTGTTAAGACACGTACTGGTCTCCATTAACAGCTAAACGATATATGAGACTGTCCCTTCATTTTGCACTCTGAGAGAAGACACATAGCTTCTGTGGGTGAAATATATCTGAATGATAAAAATGGCTTGATTTCATTATGTTCTTATCCGTGTCCTCATCCCCACCCCGCTTTAGTTGCAATTCTCTCTCGATTCTTGAGTACCAGCATTGCGCATTCATATCGTTTGTATACATATTAGAATATGTACTTAATCCATTTTTTTTTTTAATGTTCATTATCTCCGTGATAATTTTCTATTTGTAGTTTCTCCATTATCACTTCTTTCGAAAGTAGGATAACCTATTTCAATAATTTCTTCCCTAATTTACTTTTTTTCTGGTAGTGACCATTCACCATTCAAGGAAATTTAGGGTCGAAGTGTCCATATGAAAAATATATCATGAGGGTTCTTACCAATTCGCGAAGAAAAATCTTTTGTCTCCTTGGAATTTCAGCAGAAACATTTTCGTCAATTTACTGTCTTCTTCTGATTTTAACTTGGTCATTCAGCATTATTAGCTTATGGCAGTGAGAAAGGCCTGTCTTTTAAAATTCGATGACATGTATGAGAGATACGGACATATCCTGTATATGTCTATCCTTAATGTCAAGCATAAGCTCATTAATCTCACCCTGATGAAAGCACGGTACTATTTCTGAGGGGCCAAGGCTGTCAGTTATTTCTGAACACTTCGGATTACATGTGTAAGTTAAGAATAAATCAGGTTTACTGTATTGGCAAACAACTGCCATTGCATCTTGGAAAGATTGTTGCAAATTTCCAGATCTTCCTGAAAACGAAAATGGTACGATCAATGGAACGCCAGGATCGCCAACATTATCATTTCTGGCTAAATGATCGATGAGGTCAGAGTATGTAGTCACTGGAAACTTGGTTATTCATGAATGAAGTTTAGGCATCGCCCTTACGTAAAGTAGACATTAAATATATATATATATTATTGGAATAATTTTCATGAAATTGTTTACATTTGCCAAACTATTACTATAAAGACGTTGTATGGTACCTTTATTGAGTACCCTTGTCTAGCATTCATAGTCATTCTATGTTTATGTATCACACCTGTTCTACAGTTGTGAATAATATAGGATAGACAATGAAATCTAAATGACAAGAGAGATATTGCAATTAAGATAAGCAACAATATAACGATGAACTTATAGTGCGCACGTCGGGGTCACCAAAAATGTAGGGGATGGGTTAATTATGTGGTAATATTTGTTGAGAATAAGTTGCGTGTCAATTAACTATTTCCACTAACATCAAAATAAAATACAAAATTCAACTGAATTGTTTTCAAACGTAACAATTAGATTTATTTAGGTTGGTGTGCAACATGCAAAGAAAAGGTAGGACAGAGTCGTGTCCCTTTGATTTGGAAATATTTGTACCAGAGTTCATATTACGAACAGGACATATTTAATTAGAAACTAATAAAACATTCAAAACAATGTACAAGCAGAATATTTGGTATATGTTATGTTGGCAAATATGTATGATGTTTTAGGTTTCAGAATGTCTTTCTTGTAATCGTTTGTTAATGTTGATATTAAAGTTGTTAATATTAAGTGTCTTTTAAACAGAAAGTTCCTAAGAAGTAATTTACGTTTTACTGTAATATTGAACTTGTAATTCAGAAGCATAAAGTTTGGAATTGTGAGTTGTAAAATTCGTAAAAGTTCAGAAGTGATTTCAGAGGTTGGTGAGTGAGTGTATTGGAGTTGTTTCGTGTTAAATAAATTTAACTTTGTAACTTCAAAAGTATGAGTGACGTGGAGTTGTTTGGCAGTTGGTTATCCGTCACGAGAGTCACTGGTAAACTTGTGTTCGTGCATCGCATTTATTTACATTCCTGGTCACGTGCGTGGCTCGCGAACACATGTCAAGATGTTTGGCGGTATTTCGTGTTTAAACACGTGTGCGTAGGCGTTGTTATTACTTTGAGATATATTGGCCAATCAGAAGCAATTATTGTAAAACTTGCGTCTGGAGCCTGGATTGTGTTTAGCTTGCACAAAAATCTATAACTAACATGAAAATGTAAATTAGGAATGTTTTTAACATTTCTTGTCCAATGAGGATGTAGTGCACTCAGTAATTGGTTCTGATCCACTGGCATATGGAGGTTAAGCTCTATAAACTGAAGGTGATTCATTCTAATCCAAAAATATTGTTGCAACATCATTGTTGATAGGGTTTTTGTATCACTTTGCATCTGGACCTGAAACAAAATGCTTTGGGTGTAAATGGTATACATTCTCCATTCATGTACTCTGTTTCTCATGTTCTGAAAGCAAACTTGTTTTTCTTCCTCTTACATACAATGGTATGAAGAAAGAATAGCAGAATTATATCGTGAAATCTGTTTTTCCTGTTCTATCTTTAATCTTAAATATCTTTCTCTTTCACAAAATTTCTTTGTTCTTGAATTCTTTCTCTGTTATGATTACGAGTTGCTTGTCGCTCTTCTGCTCGCAAACGCTCACACCGTCTCCTCTGCGCTTCCATCGCTGCTGGTCTTCGTTGGTTTATTTGTTACTGGCTTTCCATTTCCTTGTTTTCGTAATAGCATTACTGAATGCATAATGCCAAAAGACAAAATATAAGTTCAGACTACATTTATATGCTTCTGTTTCCAATAGAAATTCATTGTAATTTAATCCCCAAGATCTCTGTAACAAATTCGAGATGATTTTGATTTTAAAAAAGTCAATTGCAGTTCAAGGGCGAATTATGTCACATAACATAATCTAACTCCTCATCACCAAAAAAAATCCGTCATGATTTAAAAGAACTCTCCTCTAATTAGCACACACAAGCTGTACAAACTTTTTTCTTTCTCTACGTCCCTCTCTCCTCTTTTCTGTTTAACAATTGGGATAACACAATATTTTAGTATATGTGATTGATAATTTCTAGTTAAGTTCTTGTTAAGCACTGATCTTGTGCAGCAAGGATAAAACCTTCTGTTTTAGCTTTTAACCCTGCACTACGTAGCAACTGATGGGCACGGAGATTGTCTACATCAGCTTGTTTGGTACGAGCAGATTATTATTATTATTATTATTATTATTATTATTATTATTATTATTATTATTATTATTATTATTATTATCCTGTTGTTGTTTTGCCAATTTAACTGTTTCCAACAACAATATTATTTTTATTATTAACTTTAGTCAAATATTTGCATTTTCATTAATTCCCATTATTATGCTGATTCTATATAATTGACCAAATAATGCCATAAGTGGTTATTATTATTAATTTATGGAGAGATTATTTAAAGGAATTAAAATTGATTAAAATTACAATAATTTTTACACAACGGTAATGGCATAATTGTTTCTATATTTTCAAAGAAAAATATAATGCAAAGAAACTTAATAAACATATATCATAATAAGTATTGTTCAAAAGATGACCTTATGTCTGACATTGTTATCTGAATCAATCTTTAAGTAATAGTGTATGCTTGAATGTGGTACAATGAATAGCGGTTTCGCTCTAAAACACTGCCGATGCGTTTGTCAGGTGTCATTTCGATGGCTTTCAGAAGCCTTCAAAACAGAAGAATTCTTCCTTATACAAAGCGACATAGTCACTGTTTCGAAAAGCGTTTTATCTGTATGTGTGTGTGCGTGCTTGTGTGTGTGTGTGCCTGTGTGTGTGTGCCTGTGTGTGTATGTGTGGTAGTGTGCGGCATTTTTACGTCATTTCATCTAATCGCAATTCATCTGTTTCTTTGACAATACCAACCTTCCCACGTTCATTTCATAAACTCACACTATCCGCGCTAAACAAACAGAAAAAGTCCTAACACCTCATTCAATTGAAACCGTTAGATTCGCAATTTCTTCTTGCATATTTGTTTTTGCCGCTATTTCTAAGATTAAATTGACGGAAAATTGTATCAATCTCAATTTTAGAGAATATTTTTGTTTATTTTATTTAATCGTTTTTAAGTTTCTTTATATTGTTTCTCGTGCTGTTCTCAATCTATTTATTAATATGGCCTTCGTTTTACGAACTTAATGAAAAACATTCACACACACACACACACACACACACATATATATATATATATATATATATATATATATATATATTTCAACTCTCTCTCTCTCTTTCACACAACTTTCATCTCTTGTTTTCTGTTGCTCGCTATTTCCTGTATGTATATATTTTTATTTTCTCTTCTAATCTAGTAATGAAATTTTAAATTCACTTCTTTGTACAAATGTCAATTATTTTTGAGTTTATTAAATTTATTTTTCTTTTACCATTTCCTCGAAAAACATTTTAATTTACATTTTCTCCTCAACGTCTTCAGTTGATTTATTTATATTTTTACACTTTTATTTTGGAACTTTACAATAAGACATTTTTCTCCTATTTCGTTGATCTTATGTTATTTCTTTCATTCCACTCCTAGCTTAACCAGGAACATTTAACAAACAAACAGACACAGCCATTCTGGTGCGTAAAACCTCCAGTCATATCAGACATCGACCCTTTTCGTTCACGAGTGTGCTATGGAAGAAAGATTTATTCTCTCATTTATTTTCCCCATTATGAGCATTATTATATCCATATATACCATCTTATTTCATGGATGTAACGGAATAGCTGAAAGAGTCCGGGATATGACTATAAACTACATGCGGCACCATCGGAAGATTGCAGGTTATGAGCAGCATGGAACTACCTCTTAATTTTTGTGGTTCCCACGTCTACCCTGACCCGGAGTGGTAGCACCTGTCAGGGTCCCAGCTATGAGAAAATAGCGATCCCCACCAAACCAAACCCTATGAAGTTATATGTTGTGGGGCGCTCCCCATTTTACATAAGATGGACTCGTCCAAAGTATACTTATACTGACAAAGAGAATACCTGCTGTTGAGATACGTTGAGATACGTTGAGACAGGTTGTTCTCAGAGAGTTATACAAGAGTCCAGAGAGAGAGAGAGATGATTACGGTTTTACTTACAGAGACTTGTACATATACTTTCTACTAACCCGCATTCCTGGACTACTAATCTTCACTTTAAGTCTTACGTTTAATACACTTATTTTTCTATCTCAATTTCTGGCGTTGTTGATTTATTTGTGCAGGATTCTACAACAGTATAAAAATACATTTTTATAGTAAACATACCAGCAATACATTTCTATATAAAAATTACCAACAATATATATTCATAGTAAAATTACCAACAATACATCAATCAATATGAAAGAACTCTTTCATGATATTAATCCATATAATGTCGTACAATTTGTTAAAGAAATTAAACCGTATCGCATAATATGACTTCAACATAAATACAGCTCACCGCCTCTCGGAATTATGTCCATACAAACATGTACAACGGCGAAATTATTTGTACACCCAACAATTTTGAATATTTTTATCCATTTCACAGAATCTAATGCTCGTATGATGCCAGTATTATATGTTAATAAACACAAAAAATGAAATATAAAATTCAGTTTTCAGAATAAAATGTTCAATGCAAGAAATTTGACAGTCGAATTATGCAAAATAGGAAAAGACAAAATTATTCGTGCAGTAGAAAATATCAATTTAAATTGATTGACTCGTGTAAGTATCAGTAATTTACATAATTATTTTATCGGTGAAGCCTTCTACACTATTTATTCATTAGAATATTCGTAATAATTCGAGCAAAGGCCATCACGTGGTGCATAGAGTGTCACCATTGTTATTCTTACGTTAACAACACGATGGGGGAAAACAAAGGAGTATAGCGTTCACTTGAGACAGAATTATTAATTTCCACAAATAGGGAAATAATTAAAGCACTATTTGAAACCGGTTATCTATTTCCAGATCTACGGTACAGTACGTTATAAAGAACTTTAAAGAGTTTGGCACGAAAGAGAATTTGAGTGAGCGTGGAGGAAAACCCAAATTGTCACCGAGAACTGCACAAAAAATGTGTCGCGAGGTTTATATAAACACAAGGGTTGTTTTGAAAGACATCGCCAAAAGTTTGGATACAATGGGTATCAGCGTAATGAATCACACAATACAATGTTGTTGTTTTTTTTTAAATAGAAATGGGTTGTATGGAAACCGACTAAGAAGATCCCCTATTCATAAACCATGTCTTATTATTGCTCCCTTAATTTGGCCAAAAACGTTATTGGAAAACTAAAATTTCTTTTAGGAATAAATTACTATGGAGTGATGAAACAAAAATTGAATTTTTTGGACATAATAATGTACAGAAGATTTGGCGCAAGAAAGCTGAGGATCCCCCAAAGGATACAGTGGTAACATTAAAAATGTTTTGGGGTTGTTTTAGCTCAATGTGGACTGGACAATTAATTGCAATAAGAGGAATAATGACAAACTTCTGGATGAAAATCTACAACTATCAGCGCAAAATCTTCATCTAGGTTGGCGATTTAATTTCCAGCAAGATATTAATCCCAAACATACTTCCAAATCAGTTATTATAATTCTATCATGGCCTTCAATGAATTATGACTTGAATCCTATTGAAAATCTATGGCAAGAATTGAACTTTTGAATAAATCATCGGCCACATAAAACCTTCAGTAATTAGAACGTGTAACCATTGAAGAAAGGAAGAAAATCCCAGAAAATATTTGTTCAAATCTCATCAAAAACTTTAGAAAACGATTGCAGCAAGATGATTATAAAGATGAGTGACAATACTATTAAATGTTAATATTGTGAAAATTGTTCAGTTTTGTCTATTTTTTCTACTGTACAAATAATTTTGTCTTTTCCTATTTTGCATAATTCGCCTGTCAAATTTGTTGTATTTAACCTATTATTCAGAAAACTGAGTTTTATATTCCTTTCAGCACTCCGCTACCTTTGTTAAACGAGGTTGTTTTGATGGTGGGAGAGATATTTGAAGTACAAGGCTTCTCTTATAACGAAGTTATTTTCGGAAATTTGATTTACAAAGAACTTTATTGTTATCGACTAGTATCTTTCTTAAGAGAGCTTTTAGATTATGTATGGATAAATGTTTTTATAGAGCTTTCCACTAATAAGTGACATGTGGGGCTTATACTCAATGAGGTGGTCATATATCAGCTATTGTTAAATGAATTAAGAGTTCTTTACTAAACAGTGCATTGCGAATGGCAATTATCATGATGGTGGATTACTCCGTTCTGTAAACTTATAATGATCGGTTTCTGTCCAGATTTGCTTTTAAATGACGAAGTTAGATAAGAGTTGACTGTTCGATTATTGTCTAGCAGTTCATAATGGACGATTCCTTGAATATCCCATCATAAAATCAACATGATCTTCTTTGAATGAAATTCTCTTCTGGCTAACTGAGCAGGCCTACTTTACGACTGATCCACTGGCGAAATTGCTTAACATTATGGCAACGCAAACATTTCTCATGATCATCAACAAGCCTATCCAAAAAGAGCACTTAAAGTTGTCGTGTAAGTAATGGCTTGCAAAAATCGACACGTTGTTGGCGATTCTGTGACGACAGGTCGAAGGGACCCATTTTCCAACCACTAAAATCTTTCACTTTTCACTTCAGCTGCTCATACAATTGATATCTTTTGGATGACTTAATTTTGAATTAAAAATGAAACTTTAATGACTTATGATAAGAAAAAGTCAACTTTTAATTCTCTATTTTACAGTAAAAAACAGAGAAATATGAAATTACGAATCGTTTTAAAAGATTCAAAATTAGATTTCGATTCATTTGGTCAGTGATACTTTGATACAATAATGTAAAATAAATCATTTTCTTGTATATATTTAAATCAAAACGACGCAATAAAAATAAATTTTCGTTCATTTTATCTTATTTAAAGCTGGTTTATTTTCTAATTTTCTTGACTTCAAAAAACATGAGTCGTAAATATCGTTTAGCAATAAAAAAAGTAATCATTAAAATACTTTTTATCGCTAAATATCATGATTCTCTCTATTAATTATTTCTAACCGATACTCGGAGTGTCTGTTCATCAGCACTTCTACTAGTTATTCTCAAAACCTTCTCCTAATGACTGTAAGACTTGGTCTTACATTTTGAAAAATCAGAAATAAACAGATATTCAGCGAGTACAAACACACCTATTAACTGTGACAGCCTTCGAAATATTAATACAGAACTTATCCATTTCAATATTTTAGTCAGACGAAATGCACGAGACAGTGGTCAGGGTAGGGTGGAAGTTATTAGCCTTGAAAGGAAGATGTTTTATAAAATTAAACACGTATATTAACACTATGACATTAAATTGATGTTATATGAAGAATAAAGGGTTAGCTTGAAACTAAAAGAGAACTGAAAAGGGAGTTGTATAAAAAAAAAATTATATAAAAAGGGTTAGGTTTAAAAATACAAGTTCCTACTTAAAAATACTCTTCCAAAGATAAATTATACTTAAAAAATTAAAAATATGCCATATTTAGATAATTTATATTACGTTCAAGTAATATTTTTAAAAAAAGTATAACTAATATAAAAATTGTTATGTTAAAGAATAAAAAATATATTTAAAAATAAAAATATAATAAGATAAAGTAAATGAGCCATTAGAAAAAATTTTAACTTTAAAAGTAAGTTAAATCAAAAACAAGTTATATTAAAAACTCAACAATACAAATTATATTTAAAACCTTAAAATATATAGATAAAGTCGTGTAAGTAATGCAGTGTAACCCGGATATAAGAGAAACCCGGGTATAAGAGAGATTTTATCTGGTCCCAAATTAGAGCCTGTGTTAATGTATATATAATAGACCAAACCCGGATATAAGAGAAACCCAGACCCGGTCCCGACAACTCACTTATATCCGGGTTACACTGTAAAAGGAAAGAGATTATAAGATTTAATTAATATGGTGAAGTAATGGAAATATGGAAATTAAAAATAGTTACACATTCAACATTTGAAAAGTTAGAGAATTATAAGGTAATAAAGTAAAATCTATATTATGGAAATTTAATCTTTTTTTATGTCGACATTTTAAAACTAATCAATTCCTTTGATTCAATAGTTTGCTTTGATTATTATATTTTATTATTCTATTTTTTTTTCTTCTAAACATAAGTTACACTAATCTCTACAACTATTAAGATTATGAGCGGAACCTATAATTTTCAAGTCTATCTGTGGGCTCAAACTTTTCTCCTTCAATACCCATTTTTTTTTTTTTTTTTTTTTTTTGAAAGAGCTGTCTGGTGTTTCAATTTAGGGTTGGTAAGATAGTGCCTTGGAATAAAATATCTGTCTGCATTTCCTCGCGGAAAATACAATGTAAACATTATAACTTAACATATTTTTTTTTGGGGGGATGGTTTCTTAGTATACCCTAGTAATCCCACAACTGGACAAATTTCTTTATCTCTAAAATTAGAGGAGGATTCAATACCAGGTTTTTGATTGATCCCATAGAACGTACTTAAAATATAGTTATGAGAGTTGATAATTTTGTACCTGTTATTCGTACAGGAATAGCTAAGTTTAATCGTTTTCCTGTTGAAGATCTTACTTAGAGGGGTGTTTTTGTGAAAATGTTTATGTATTAACTTTAGAAAATACTGTCCGAAATTAATTTTGACAGTTTGCAGAAGTGGGGTGACATTGAACAATATAATTTTTCTTTTTCTATTTCTGTGTGTAAATTTCAGTTTAGATATTTCAGTGTTACTTATTGGGGTTAGATAAGATAATTTATTTTTAATATCACTTTTATGAAGAGCATTTTCGTACAATTCCTTATTTTTATTAAAGATGTTTAAGTTTACCCTTACTACATATATATATATATATATATATATATATATATATATATGTGTGTGTGTGTGTGTGTTTGTGTGTGTGTGTGTGTGTGTGTGTGTGTGTGTGTGAAAATATTGTAGAAAATAGGAAAGAAACTGGTTTGGTAAATAATCCAAAGTTCCTTAGTATTTTTGTAATTATTTTTAAAAAATAGTGCTCGATACGAAAGTAGAGCATAAATATAATTATTTATAAAAATATGATTCCAACTCGCTACATAAGAGGTCTCATGTTTCAAAACAAGAGCCGAAAACTTCAAAATAATATTTGAATTAACTTGAGTTAAAGTAGGCTCTGTTCCCCAAAAAATTTCGCTTGAAGATGGAACAGAGCCTACTTTAACTCAAGTTAATTCAAATATTATTTTGAAGTTTTCGGCTCTTGTTTTGAAACATGAGACCTCTTATGTAGCGAGTTGGAATCATATTTTTATATAAATAATTATATATATATATATATATATATATATATATATATATATATATATATATATATATATATATATATTAGGTTGGTGCAAAAATAATATCGTTTTTTGACGTTAAAAATACATCAAAAAACGATATTATTTTTGCACCAACCTAATATATATATATAATTTGTGCTGACGATTGCTACATATATGAAACTCAGAATTGCATCGAACGGTGAAGAACAAATCCAAATTTATTCTCAATAAAACTTTTAGCTCTCTTATTTAACATCGAGCACCATTTTATTATCACCAGCACTCACTGTGCGCTTTTCTTTTTTTTTATATATATTAAACGATATATTTATCTATGTTCTTCTACTTGCCTGAATATTCGAGAAAAATCATTAAAGAAAAATAAGCGCCTTCTGGCAGGACTGGAACCTGCTTTTTCCTAGTCAGGGGAAACCATCGTTAGATCAGATGTACTTATAATGACTCTGCTACGGAGAATATTGGCAAATGAAGAAAGACTGACTAGTGCCTGTAAGAAAAATTCTTCTCGTAATAGATCCTGGAAATTTCATATCTTCTCAGTTTCATATTCAAACGTAAACAAAGCAATTTTTAAAGAAGTAAAGGATTTTTATGTATTAATCTGACAGATTTTATCACTTTAAACGTTGTTTTTAGTAGATACTCATATTTAAGTAGACTCTTCGTCTATTTATTAAATGGTATATTTATATATTTCCGTCTACTCAAATGTGAGTAACCACTAAAATAATGTTAAGCGATAAAATATGTCGGATAAAGAAATAAAAATCCATTAATAAATAAAAAATACACTATATATATATATATATATATATATATATATATATATATATATATATATATATATATAATATTAGTGGTAAATATACATATACATGCAAAATATACATATATATGCAATATATATATATATATATATATAAATTTATATATATAAAAATTTAAATTATATATATATATATATATATATATATATATATATATATATATATATATTAGCATTATTATTATATGGGTTATGTTCAATTATTTCATATATTTTCTATTTATATTACGTATAATATTAATTACGTATTTTAATAGATAAAATTTATTTAAGTAAATGCACTATCCTTTTAAATAAACAGTATTAAATGCATTTACCGGCCTGAATGTTTGGGAAATTTCGTAAAAAATATGCGTCCTCCGACAGGAACCACACCTGTGCCATATACAGAACCGTCAGTTGATCTGACATGCTATACCACTCAGCTACAATCAAAGCTTCTGGTTAGCTAAATTGTTTCTATTAAATAACGTATAAACTGAAAAAAAATGTGTGTGTGTGTGCGTACGTGTGTGTACGTGTGTGTACGTGTGGGTGTGTATTTACTTATACACTCTACCTTTTAAGCGTGGGTATATTCCTGTTAATATACACGACTATGAATGCCGACGTTGCTCTTAATAACCAATTTATTCATGAAATTAATCTGATGTATAAGAATATATTAAATTAATGAGATGCCTGATATATCAATATAATACTCAAAATCCCTTTTATTGCATTAATCTTCAATAAAATCCGATACGAATTAAGAGGCGCATATCACAAGTTGCCCTTTCTTAAAATCAGGACAGTGAAGTCGGACTCGGTGTCGTAAAGTCGGAGTCGTGACGTCGGAATCGTGATGTCGGAGTCATGACGTGAGTGTCGGAAGCAATTAAGGTATCATTGCAATCGGCATCGGTAAGATTATTACTCCGACTCCAGTTAAATTTACACATTGTTTAAAATGTCTTACGTTATATAATTATTATTTTATTGTTATTTCTTCTACTGTATATTTATTATTTCCATTAAGGAAATTCATCTCAACTTCTCTTTTAAAGTCATTTTATTTTTTGTAATTATTTTGTCTATGCAAAATTATTTATGTAAAAAATCTTACATTGTAGAATTTTTTTTTTTTTTTTTGTCCTTTACAAGTTGCAAAAGATTATATTTGAACTTCGGTTATACAACAGTTTTATTCTTGCTCTGTACTTATTTCTTCTTTACAAAGACCTCCTATATATATATATATATATATATATATATATATATATATATATATATATATATATATATATATAAATATTGAAGAATGAATAGGTATGATATAAAAGCCATAATACCTTTTTTTTATATAAATCAGTTATAAAGATATAGGCTTACTCAAATTAGGAGCATATGCATAGGCTTTATGAGATTTGTAGGCCATAATCACTTAATTAGAAAATATTGAAGAATGAATAGTTATGATATAAAAGTCACACTATCTTCATTCTTTGATATAAACCAGTTATAATAATATAGACTTACCCAAATTAGGAGCATATGCATAGTCTTTATGAGATTTGTAGGCCATAATCACTTAATTAGAAAATATTGAAGAATAAATAGGTATGATATAAAAGTCACAATATCTTTATTCTTTGATATAAATCAATTATAATGATATATGCTTACTCAAATTAGGAGCATATGCATAGTCTTTATGAGATTTGTAGGCCATAATCACTTAATTAGAAAATATTGAAGAATGAATAGGTATGATATAAAAGTCACAATATCTTTATTCTTTGATATAAATCAATTATAATGATATATGCTTACTCAAATTAGGAGCATATGCATAGTCTTTATGAGATTTGTAGGCCATAATCACTTAATTAGAAAATATTGAAGAATAAATAGGTATGATATAAAAGTCACAATATCTTTATTCTTTGATATAAATCAGTTATAATGATATAGCCTTACTCAAATTAGGAGCATATGCATAGGCTTTATGAGATATGTAGGCCATAATCACTTAATTAGAAAATATTGAAGAATGAATAGGTATGATATAAAAGTCACAATATCTTTATTCTTTGATATAAATCAGTTATAATGATATAGGCTTACTCAAATTAGGAGCATATGCATAGGCTTTATGAGATTTGTAGGCCATAATCACTTATTTACATAAAGAGGAGTCGGAGATACCAAAAATATAGGTTTCAGAGGAATTTTGTTACGATTCCCCCGTCCTGTTTAAAACTGTATATTGTTTGCACTTATTTTCAAATCCAATCTATGATCACCATCCTTGTGGACGATTTGATTTTTGATTTCTGATTTCTGAGTGCATTTTATAGACTTCAAATCATTTCATGTTGAAATGTGTTAACTTTCAGATGTATAGAACTATTGGAAACAAAAACGTTCATGAAAGTGTAATGTTTCGAAAAAGTATCTGATAATGTATTTCGCCCATTTTGGACTTCTTCAGATCGAAGACAGAAAAGAAAATTGCCTGTGTATGCATTTGTATGTTATTTAAAATAGTGACATATTTTCTACCAAGCTGGCATTGGTGGTGACTAAAAAAGAAAAAAAAATCAGTGACTTATTTTAAAAAAATCATTTAACATTTTATGCTCTTAGTTTTAAGTGACTGAGTTTAAAGATAGAAATCTATCAGAATGAGTAGAAAATAAATGAAAGATATTTTTTTTTATCCATACGTTCTCCATGGCGACAATATATTAAGAATTTGAATAAATGATCTCAACAGCGTTATACATTAAATGATAATTGTATAAGACGTTCATGAAAGTATTTTTCGAAAAAATATCTTATATAGCATTTCGCCCATTTTGGACACATAAAAAAACGAACAGGTTCAACAACATTTTAGAATAAATCCCTCATTTTCTTTATTTTATATCTACGATGTATACACCTATATTTAGTTGATAAATAAAATATAATTAAATATAATAAATAATGTCAGAGGATGGCAGATGCCTAAACAAATGCGTAGAATAAAATGAAGAACGTCTATCCAGTCAGTTTGATGAAAATTGATTTTGAAAACTCTGATCTTCATTCTAAGACTTTCAGCATATAATTAACATCATGACCTAAAGAATTTAAGGGCTGAGCTTTTAAAAAGAGAAGCCCGGGGCTAACGCAAAATGCGCTGCACTTGTGGGATATTCCGTGATATAATTAACGCCTTCGGGTCTTGAAGAGAATTTTCATTTGGAATATTCTAATAGTTCATAATCAAAGATACAGATGAAGAAAATGGAATAAAGATGAAACAGATGAACAGGGAAATCCAAGCCATCACGACCAGCAGAAATGTTAATTAATATTACTCGCTACAAAACAATAATGCCATCATTAGAGTTTTTGGAGTCTTAGTCAAGTAGTAATTGTTACCATATCCAATGGAAATAAAGCATTAAAAGATGAATGAAATGAAACAATAATAATGATGATAATCATTATAACAAACTATAAAGATATAACGATCTTTACGTTATCGAAAGTTTTACTTACATATTAAGAGCAATATTTAACTCTTTGTGATTTTTGAAAGTGGGTTGCTGTTAAAAATGCACCCGAGAGCTACTATTCTTTCATTTTTTCAATAGGAATGCGTTCAAGTACTGAAAGTTCGAAATAATTTAATTCTCTTTGTTTATTTCATGAACAAATCTCTTAAATTATAACTTAACTTGTTCCGATGCAAATCATTTCCTCCCCAATGTCACTAGGATGCAAGGGTTTACCAGTACTGAAATAGAATAAGAATTTAGTGTTGAGAAGTGAGAAAAAGGACAGTAATGGAACAGGATTCAGGGAGACAGAAGATGGTGATTGATGTTCCTTTTGAATTTTAGAAAAATTTCAGGTGACCGGAAAGCAACGAATAGGAAAGGAATACGACAGGCGGGAAAGTAAATCCTTGGCATAGAACTGACATTTGGATATAGCTAGTTCAAGAGTAAAACGGTGAGTGCTAGATGCCAATCAATTAGCACGCTTAAATTAATGCGGGACTGCTATACATATAATGTATATATATGAAACGAATAGGCGATTTTGTCGGTCCCGGTATGATAGACACCGTGCTTATTTTGTTAGCTTCGGTAAAATAGGCACCAATGATATTTTGCCGGTAAATATAAATAGGGTTTTAGAACTAACAATATATATGTATATAGACGACTGTCTGATTCATGCTAAACACAATCGTCAAACCTATATATATATATATATATATATATATATATAGTGATTTTCTAAGCCCAGCTTAGATGTGGCACATGGGCGAAAGTATGGGGCACCCAGTGAGGATCGAACTCACTACTCAGTCGTAATTGATCTAGCAAGACAAGCCTTCTAATCATTACACCACCTGTATATATATATATATATATATGTGTGTGTGTGTGTGTGTATATATATATATATATATGTGTGTGTGTGTATATATATATATGTATATATATATATATTCATATATATATATATATATATATATATATTGTGTGTATTTCGGCAGCATCTTTTCATTCATACACGTTTCATTAAATAATTTAATTCATGAGATGCG
Organism: Acanthosepion lycidas; assembly: GCA_963932145.1. Classification (NCBI taxonomy): domain Eukaryota; kingdom Metazoa; phylum Mollusca; class Cephalopoda; order Sepiida; family Sepiidae; genus Acanthosepion; species Acanthosepion lycidas. Next base: position 38,956,719 of record OZ010604.1, read on the forward strand.
GTGCGATTTTCGCTTCTAGCGTCTTATATGCGCGTCTTTATCGTTGCTTATAAATCTTCTATGTAAACATTGACAGACTATCATCACTGTCTTGTCCGTATATTGCTTAATATGTTGTAATTGACATCTTTTATAATGGCTTAAGTAAGCCGAAGTCTTAGATTGTATTAAAAAAAATATGGATCACTATTGTGAATTTCTTTCTTCTTTCAACGATAATCTTATTAAAGTTATCAGAAGTTACGAAAAAAATTTACATAAAATAAATAGACAACACTTGTCTATATTTTTTAATGAAACGTGTAAACAAAATTAATTCAGTATAACCATCGAAGTTAGTGTTCAATTCATTTGCTGAACTAGAAGAAAAACTGAAATGTTAGCAATTTTCTATGTTCACTTGTTGAAAAGTGACAGAACAATTGCTACAGCAGAGTGGATGTTTGAGCTCTGATGGCAGTACTTGAGCAACATAGTTTCTGTGACTCGTGTCTTCAGTGGGTGCACCTGAAATATATTGTCAAGTTTGGGATTTACAGAAACTGTCATGACTGAATTGGTTAAAATAATCCGAGATTTCTATATTTCTTTTAACAGCTGGTGGTGGAAATTTTTTTTAGATTTTCCATCACCAATTGGTGGTGAAAATATATAAAAGTCTGTGTTAAATGTGTGTGTTGTTATTTTTAGCATTACCTGCCTTCATAACAATAAAAATATTTACAGGTAAAATAGCCTGAGAGTCTGTTGTACCGAGACCGATAAAATAATTTTAAAAGCATGTTTGGCTTATTTTACCGGGAGCGACAAAATAGGCTCTTTCCATAGAAATAATCTATACAGAGGGCGATGGATAAATTGCCGTCTAAATTACGCAAAAATGAAAATAACACTGATATCTCATTTTAACAGATATATTTACCAAAAATTAAACAAAAATATCTTGAAATATTAAAGAGTAAATTTATTCAATAAATTCATCATTGGCTTCAACAACGGCCTTCAAATGACTTCGTAATCTCCTGGTAAATGCGACCGTAATCCTTGCATTAAGTTCATCTTTGGTGTTACAAAGGAGTTTTTTTTTTTTTTTTTTGGTCTCTCGCTTAACTGGGCCCCACACATTATAATCAAAGGGGTTGCATTTAGGTGACCCGATGTAATATGTAATGTTGTCGCAGAAATTGCCTAAGAGCCAAGTTCGGGTTATTCTTCTTGTGTGACATAGTGCTGATTCCTGTTGCCGTCATAGGGTCTTCCAGCATCCACCCTCTTGACCTAGGACAGCACTACCTCCTCAAGGTAGCTGATGTAGGCTTCTGTGTTGTTAGACACATGCAACTCTTTCCGAATCCTCTATACTGTCCTCAGATTAACACCCAAACTCTCTGAAATGTTCGTATTGAAGTTTCCGGCGCGAATGCTAAGCATTCCAGTATGGTGTTCCAAAATCTCTGGTGGAGTGAATTCCGTCATGGTGCTCTTTTTCTCGCAGACAGTGCCCAACTGATCCTACTATACTGTGCAGTCGACAAAATAAAAAATAAACAACGCGCATGCGCGTAATATAAATATAAGATGGCGACAATTACCCATCGCATCCTGTATGTATGTGATTTTTTTTTTTTTTTTTTTTTGTATTTGTTTCTTCTAATACTCATACTGTCTTTTTTTTTTTTTTTTGATGTGATCAGGGGAAAATTTTAATATGACAGTCAAAATAAGTGATAATTAAAAGCATTAAAAATTGAAATGAAAATTGTTTAATGTTGTAAATGTTTAGAGAAGATTGAGATTTCTGTGCGGTGTCGAAATATAGATTATCCCCAAAAACCACCACCACCACCACCACCAACACCTCTATCTCTGATATTCTCAAATCAAAATCGCTTCTCCATGATCACAATCATATCATCACTTATATTCTAGAGTTGATTTCAAAATGTCTCTATGTGGTTGATGAATGGACAGTAAATAAAACAACAAAGTCAACTACTGCGGAGGCCAAATTCTTGACACGAATAACATTCGCAGCATTCATATTTTCTGAGGTTGAATTCTTCACTTTAATTCACTCGTGCTTTAGAGAAAGGTGGGGGTTGAGTAGTGGGGTGCGGGGAGACGTAATTACAATGGAATTGATTTTATCTTTCAGACATTGTCATTAGTGGATGGAAGATGCGAGTAATCACTTTAAGAGTATAAATATTCTTTTTTTTTTTTTTTTGAAAAGAAGAAACAGTGAAAATAAAAGGAAGTTTCAGATTTAAGAATGGCTCTTCCAAACCAATACGAAATAGCATCTTAAAAGAGTTTGGTTGCGTCAAATTGTAAGGTACAGTGTGGAGGGAAAATGCAACAGATGCTTGCAAAACAACGCATGGTTTTCTAAGATGAAATCCCTCATATTAGATGACCCCTCCACTAGGTGATTCATTGTGGCTTCTTGTTTCTTAAACTGAAACTAACTTTATAAGAAGTACTTTTTGTATCATTTCACTGCAAGCAACCCAAATCAAGCCAATAGAATGCAAAGGGCTAAATAGAATTAAAGAACAGGATTTAAGGACTGATAAGACGACGATTGTGATTGCATTTAACAAATTTCTCCGGCTTTAAATCATGTCATTGTTGCAAGCCTTCATGCCAGCATGACGTAATTATTGTATCAAAGATTGTGTCAATTTATTATTCCTGATGTATATCCCAGGACGTGGGAGATAATAGCTTCACTACTTCCTTCGTTGCCGTAAGTAATTTTTGATTCCGATTGAATTATTTTTACGATTTATCAACCTTTTTGAAGGTTATTTAAAGCCAGAAAATATTTTTAGATTGTAAGAATTTTTTGGAGATAATAATGATTTACTGATACAAGTCTTACTAATTAATCCATAGCTGGAAGGGAAAAGAGGTAGCTTCACACATTTCTCAGAAATCCGCGTAACTGAATATAACCAACCCGATTGGAAAAGGAAATTGGCTCTTCGAATTCTAATTTTGAACCATTATCCCTTACACCATCTACACATCCAAACTCCTAGCACCTGCTATTCCCAAACGGTCAACCATCTAGGTACTAAACAGGTTTAATGTTGCTTCGGTGATCGCACGAGAACAGGTTAGAAATAAAAGAGCTCCCGGCCATATAACGTTTTTTTAACGTGACATGGCCGTAAGCTGTTTCATTTTTACACCGCTCACCACACTTTCTGTCCTCGTAATGTTATTCGTGTCCATAAAACCTCAACTAGGTAACTCGCTGTTTCTCTAGTCTTCAATACGTCTCAAGAGTGTTAAATTCTCTAGGACCTCTTACCTGTGATTGCAGCTATGCATTTCTCTTTTGGCTCTTAATTTCCTTAAAACTTCCTTGTTACTCGCATGTTCTGTCTATGCTCTAGCATTTATCGGTATTCTTACCATTTATCGGTAGGACATGATCTTTTTTCTTTAATCATATCTCAACAAACAAGTCACTGAGATGCAAGAGGTTACTGAAGTGGAAGAATGAAAAACTTTTAGTGAAACGGAAGTAAAATGTAAGAACAAGTCGGAAGCGAATTCCACAGGTGATAAGTGTGAGAAAAGAAACAATTAGAATAGAACGGTTAGATCTAGTTAATTCAACAGTAAAACGATTAAATCTAATTTCGGATGTATTAGTACACTTAAATAAATGCGGTCGAAGTACTAAGGGGAAAGAACATTAGAACAATTGTCAAGAAAAATATTTATAGAAAAGACAGAGAGAAGTCACGGTGTCGAAAAAGTGAGTAAAGTTGATATGCCTGGTTAGGACCGATAACTTTAGATTTTATCAAGAATAATTTAGATTTTATCAAGATATAAAGCCAGGGCGCCAGATAGCCATGTTTAATGAGTGGTCTAAAGATATGATTTATAATTGTGCAAGATTGATTCCGACGAGAATAATTGTCTGGCATGATATATGATACCTTTATTTTGTAGCAGGCCTAGAGATTGAATTAATATAATCACTTCAATTCATGTTAATAGAAAACGTGAAACCAAGACGCTGCAATGAGTTGCTGTCTTGGAGGTTAGCATCAGTCATGCTGATGGAGCGCAAAAATGGTCACCTATGATGATTAAAAGATAGCAGTTTCGTTTTGGAAGACATTTTTGCCCCAGTTAACAACTGATTGGAATTTTGTACCTCCCGTGTTAGGAGCTTTCATTGTCCATTTTCCTTGCCATATAAGAGAATAACAGATTATAAATGAGTATAAAAGTGTATTACATAGAAAATTCAGCACTCTTTTCTTTGTTTCTAACTACTTTTTTATACTTTCCTTATTTTTGAAAGACAGCTTCCATTATATCTAAGACGCTTCATAAAGAGTTAAAGTTTTGTACTTATTGATCATGCCGTAGCCAAAACGTATTTAAATCCTTCAGTTGTCTCTGTTGCTTCCAATCCTGGGTTATGCCTCCTTGCAGTTAATGGTGACTTCTATTCTCTTTTTTTTTTTTTTTCTTGGTTTATCATACTAACAGTTCCTTCAGTCTCCTATCTCATCACCACTGTATCATCATCCTATTTTATATTGTTACAATTATGTCCACCGATAATAAATCCTCATAGGTCTTCTGGTTCAAATTGTATTGTATCAAATATTATTGTATCAAATTATTCTATCAAATATCAATTGTATCAAATTATCGTATCGGCCAAACACTGTATTTTCTGATCGAATAAAACGAGTTATATTTAGAGGAATCGTGAAAAATCTTATTTGGCGAACCAATTTACTGTTTCAAAGTTGGCTTGTACTTGGTTCGTTTAGCATATTGATTTCTTCCTACGCCTATATATGATGAATTGAACGAAAGCTGAATATTCCAGCTCATTAGGAACACTTACAAATAGGCCATGTAAAGTCAGAAAAGAAGTACGACTTCTTTTTTTTTATTGTTGCGATCATAAGCTAAACAGAATAATCCATGGAGACATCTTTGTTCTTTTGATTTTGCGGTGAACATTGATGCGTCTTTATGGTGATATTTTGGCATGTTTTGCATTTATAGTACAATAATTTATTTTTTAAGTATATGCATATACCATACACATATCAGTCCTTCTCACTCGATGTGGGGTAAAGAACCATGGTCTCGACACACAAATGTTTTGATATAATCTCTCTACCCAGCAAGGCAATAAAGCCACTAGGACGCAAAGATGTACTGAGTCTGAAAAATGAGAAAAATAAAAAATTGCTAACAAGAAAGAACAATAATGGACATGAATTAAGAAGACAGACGATAATAAATGACGTTGCATTTAAACGTTTGAAGATCAAATTTGAATCGAAAGCAAGAGGCCGGAAGAGAGTTCCTCAAGGGGGAAGTATTTGCTGTTATTCACTCCGTAATTTCAATGAATTCCTTCTCCCAGTCTGCTTACCAATCAGTGGTACACGCACCAGTCCACACTACTATTATCCTATAACAAAAGGAAGAAGAAATAGGCTGATCACTTTCCCAAAGGTATTTGACGACACCCGTTATTTAAACTCGGCATGCCGGTACCCTTTTCATACCGATGCGCACATATAATACGCATTAATAAACTATTATTCTCAATGTATATAACGAAACAGTATTCCGTTATGCCACCAGAGAAACTACTTTTTCGCTAAGTTTACCAATCCGATTAGTCGAGGAGATAAAACCATAACGATGCAAGGCTTAATTAACCAAAATAGGAAATGCATATCTCTCGTTAGAATATTTCCAAGTCCATATCTGTTGAATTTGTTCAATTTATTATCAGTTATTCTCTAGTGAGAATATCTAACTTGTTTGACATGAAATCCCCGTTCAAAAACTGGAATGTTTAGCCAAACATACGCACCCACTAAATATAAATATAATACCAACTACCAACTAAACACAGACGTTTGTATGTTTTAAATGAGTAATGTTTTTTTATCCGATATTATTTCTCATATATATATATATATATATATATATATATATATATATATATTTAAGCATTTCACCCGAAGCAAAGAGAGAAGCCACTAGGACGCAAGGGGTTACAGAAAATTTAGAGCAAGATCAGATAGGAGTGATAGAGGAAAGGATGAAGAGAAGGGTAGTGGATAGATCAAGGCAACTGGATATGTCGATTGACATTACATTTGAATAGCTGGAGATTATAGCTCTCAGGGAAACTGGAATAGGGAAGGGAGTTCCACAGGCGAGAGGTGCTATTGGAGTAGAAGAGACGGCTACATTTAGGAGTTTCGACAGTGAAGGGGTGAGAGCGGGATGCCAGCCTCGTAGGGCGCTTGAACTCATGAAGCCTGGGAACCAGCGAATGCAATTCCTCGGAGCAATTGCCATTAAAGTATTTGTAAAACAGACAGAGAGAGGCGACGGCTCGTCAGTGAGAAAGTGACTGTAGACGAGATGCCAGAGCATGGCCAATTATATTGCATATCCGCCTCTGGAGCCTATCAAGAACCCCGAGGCAAACAGAAGGGGCACCAGACCATATATGGCAGCAATACTCCATGCAAGGGCGAATTGTTGATTTTTAGATCTGGAGGATCGATTCCGGGGAGAAAAATTTTCTGGCACAGCACAGGGAGCCAACTTTCCTTGCGATGGACGAAGCAATTGACTCGATGTATTTGTTCCATCTCAGGTCAACAGTTAACGTGAGACCGAGCAGCCGCAGAGAGTTGCTCTCGAGAAGTTGAGCGTCAGACATTCTAATGCAGGGCATGGAAGGATCTCGGTGGTGATTAATAGACAGCAGTTTTGTCTTTAAGGCATTAAAGTTGACCAGCCAATTCCTGCCCCAGTTCACAACCGATTGGAGGTCCTTTTCGAGACGCACGGTCAGGTTAGTTTTGTCAGTGACACTAGATTTGTTTTTGAGGCAGGAATAAATTGTATCATCCGCGTAGATGCCAACTTGGGAATTTATAGTGTCAGGAAGGTCATTTATGTAGATAAGGAATAGAGTGGGGCTTAGGATGGAGCCTTGAGGAACACCTGCGTTCGTGGGATAGGAACTGGAGGAGAATTCGTTTAGAACGACCTTCAATTCACGGTTTGACAGGAATGATTGTATTAGGCCAAAGAATCGACCCGTAATGCCATAACCCTGACTTGCTCTCGAGAAGTTGAGCGTCAGACATTCTAATGCAGAGCAGGGAAGGATCTCTGTGGGGATTAATAGAGAGCGGTTTCGTTTTTGAGGCATTAAAGTTGACCAGCCAATTCTAATGCCTCAAAAACAAAAATGCTATATATATATATATATATATATATATATGCTATATATATATATATATATATATATATATATGTGTTAGGTTGGTATATATATATGCTATATATATATATATATATATGTTAGGTTGGTGCAAAAATAATGTCGTTTTCTCACATGTTACTATGTGAGAAAACGACATTATTTTTGCACCAACCTAATATATATATACAGTGGACTCTCCTGTCGTGAATGATAAGTGAGGGCCAGTTCTGAATGCTGCATTCGTTTTACACTTATGCATACTAACAGGGGCTATTGTGGAAAAAATCAGGTAAGGGAAAAGCATATTTCATTTGTGCTTTTTTTTAAGTGTGATACTAGCCCAGCCTTTGTTGTGGGTGACAAAGCCACATTGAGAGATGAAATTTGTTAAAGCAGGATTTTGATGGCTTCTCTGCTTCAGAGCTTGACGCGGCTGAGTCTACTGTCTTCAAAATCCTTTATCTAAATAAAACATGTCTTACGCTAATCCTTTCGGTTTGATCCCTGGGATTCCAAGTTGAGACGTTTCAAATTGTCTTTCATTTTGTCTTTGTAGCGTGAGAGTGGATGTCTAACTGAATGCTTGGAGTTTGGTAGTTGTCCATACAGCACCTTTTTTGGAAGCCTATGCTCATCCATTCTCACAACATGACCAGCCCACCTAAGTTGTATCTTTGCTAGAATGGTTTCAATTCCTGTAATGTTGTTACATTTCTTCAGTATTCCACTATTCTTGACCCCGTCATCCCATTTTATATCACATATGGCACAAAGACAGCGCATGTGAAAGGTGTCAAGTTGACTTATGTGCTTGCGGTAGAGGGTCAAAGTTTCAGCAGCATAGAGAAGGGTTGATAAAATGACTTTGGTGTTCCATAACTTATGTTTAAGTTTACCGAATGCTGCGCTGGCTTTGGCTATTCTGGATTGAATTTCTCTGTCATTTTTTTCAGAAGTGACTTTTGATCCAAAATATATAAACGCCTCAACAGTTTTTAATGCCGTACCATCAATAAATACGGAAGTATTTTTAAGAGATGGATTGCCTGATACTAGCTGGTACATTAGCTCAGTCTTATTTATCTTGATAGTGAGTTCAAATGCATTCATACATACAAACATACATATGTGTGTGTGTGTGTGTGTGTGTGTGTGTGTATGTATATATGACATCAGGGCCCAGAGAAGAACTGAAAGAAGTGAACGCCTTTGAATACGTTGGCTTTACCCTCACCAAAGATGGACGCTCTGCAACAGAGATCAAGACCAGACTGCCTTATGGCAACATTGGCAATTTGGAAGAGTAAAATCTTCAGCTTTCCAACCAAGATGGAAATCTACAAGTTCCTAGTGGTGTCCATACTGCTCTATAGATGTGAAAGCTGGACTTTCATAGCAGAAACCACCAAGATCGTTCAAACATTTGAAACGAAATACTTCATACACTTTCTGGGGATCTCCTGGAGAGAACACAAGATATATGACTTTGTACAGGGCCAAGTAGCAAAATTGACAGGCTCCCAGGAGACCCTCTTGGCAACAGTAAAGGGGAGAAAGCTGTTGGGGCTTGGACATGTCATACGACACAATACTCTAACCAAGACAGTCCTTCAAGATACCTTGGAAGTGGGTACATGTATGAGGAGACAGTCCAAAAGCGGGTCGGACACCATCAAAGAATGGACCAAATTAGAAACTCCGACGCTGTTTCGTGAGGCGGAAAACAGATCTGTCGCCGGCAACCAGATCATTGTCGCTCATGTCTCCTCTACGGTCATATGACCCGATTCTTCCAGACTAGCAATATGGAATGTATGACTATTTACATTGTTCGGACTGTTTTTCCCTTATTGGTTGCCATATTCACAATGTTTCGCACATCTTTTAGATGGTTGGAATTTTGAACTGAGCTCTTTATTTCGTTCCACCGAAGTACATTGTTCTAGGCACTTCCGGATGTCTCAGTTATCTACCTTTAACTCAACTATGATAGAAGAGAAAGATAACGATTAACCCTAGACATGAACGAGTTAAGATTGTGGTGATCAAAGAAACATCCTCTTAGGAGTCGAATCTACAGTGCAGTGGTTCGCTGGAAGAAGCTGTTCTAGTGGAACTTACTTCTCACAGACAGAATACGGGAAGCGGCAACAGTGATGAATTTTTAAAGAAGGGAGTAGTGAATACCAAAGACCATACATATATTCAACGAGGAAGTTTTCAGAGAAATAGGAACAAACAGGGAATAGGTTGCTTATGTGCCATGCGTGATATATGATTGACGAAGAAGATTTTTCCCCGCACTAGGTTGCCATTTCTTTCTGTGGTAGACCAGTTGCCATCCAAGGCTATAGAACCCGGTCTGTTTTGCTATTTACCCATAGCTGTGGTGGGGGAAGAAGAGAATTCATATATTTCCCAAGGCTATTAGTACATAAGGGAATGTGATGGATTCGACTAGAAGAAAAAGAAGAATGTGTGTATTGCAAGTTAGACTAACATCGACCAATATATTTGTGGATAATTTTATAGATTACTTATCTTTGTCCAATTTGTAACACTTTGTTATAATTTTGATTCTAACGACTAAATTCTTGATACATCTTTCCTGCCTTATTAAACCTTATATTTCAAATGGGCAAATAAATGGCCACCTCACGCTGAAACACCATGTAATCGCCGACCACCCACATTCCCTTCATATTCAATTGAGGAGAAGTAAGTTCCACTCGAACAGCTTCTTCCCGCGAACCCCTGTTCTGTGGAACAGACACCAAAAATCCCCCGATCACTACAATACCTGTTCAAGTGTGGGGTTAACCCTCCTCCCCTCCTATCCACACAAACACCCCCTTAACGTAATTTTCTGTCTAGTGCAGCCTCTAGCCCTGGTACAAAGTGAACTTTGCTGTAAAACAAATAGAAAAAGTTAAGCACTGTGAAGCCAAGATGGGTGACCGCTTGAAATACCAGGTGCTGTGAGCTTGGATGTAATGGATAATGATTCGGAATTGGTAATAGGAGAGCCGAGTTTCAATTCTAATAGCGTCTGGTATATTCACTTACGCGCAAATACTCTTGGGAAATGTATGGATACACCTCTTCTCCTCCCAGCTATATATGGACACACCTCTTCTCCCAGCTATGTAGCAGGACTTGTATCATTAAATCAGTAATTTACTATCTAAAAAGATTCGAGCTTTAAATAGCCTATGAAATGTAGAAAACGAATTAATCAAAGATTATGTATGGTTATGTCAACATAATTTTCTTTTTAAACAATAAATGTTTGTTTCATTTTGATATCTTTAAAGTTTATATCACACTGAACCTCACTAGATTCTAATTTATCGATATATACAAATAAATATGAATATTTATTCGTAGCCGTTTTGTTGCATCTAACAGTGAGAATCAAATAGTTGCGTGTGTTCTCTCAGTAGGTTTTTGTTTTGAACGTCTATTGAATGGCACAAGTGGAACATATATATATGATCTATTGCTAAAGATGCTGGGAAAAAAATCAATTCATTGTACCGCTCAACTAAGCATCTACCCACTCCCTGCTATACTCTATGTCGACCAGAGCCAGATCAGACCAAATGTCGAGTATCACAGCAATAAGTGGAATGGCACTCCCAGTCCTCACTTGCCTGTTTTAATAAAGTTCAAAAGTGTTCAAGCGGCCTGGAGGGTAGATTATAACAACCTCTTTCCTACAGACGAAGTGCTGTAAGCCTCACGCTAAGCTATCGCTATATCTATGGCAAGGGTTCATACTAGTTACTTTCCTTGGTTCCACCAGGCCTCACTTTTTCAGCTGCGATTCCGTCATGCCACGTCTCAACCTCATTCAATTTGTATTCCGTTTGTAAGGAAGTTCCAGCTGATTTCTGGAACAGACTCCCAGCATGATGTTTTTTTTTTTCCGATCACTACAATCTTGAACATTTCAAGTCTAGGGTTAAGCGCCATATTTCCCACATAACCTCATGAATTTCACATCTTGTATTTTCTTACCATCATGGCACACCACACATTAATCTACTACATTGTGTGGCTCTTGGGCCTTGTATTGGATAAATATTAGTAAAACAATAATTAGTATAAATTGTAACAATTTTATTTTACAACAAGTGCAGTTTTATAATACCAGCACTCAATGTGTTACGTTGTTACATTATATGCTCACTCCTGAAAAAAAATATTTCGGTTGAGCTCTCGGAGAAGAAAAGTGAATTTGTAAACGGTTACTATTACTGCTGCTGATTCAAGACTCTTCGTTAAGACGAATCGAGTTCTCCAGTCACTGGCGTGTTTTTCTAAAAATAAATACATCTAAATTCACCTTCATCCCTGCCGTGCGCCAATTGCTTGGGGGACAGAATCTCCGAATGTCGGGTTTCGATCCCGGCTTGAGGCACTCGAATGTCTAGTTACATGATGAGCTGTGAAACAGCGAAACAGTATTTCTGTGAATAACAATATATATATATATATATATATATATATATATATATATATATATATATATATATATATATATAAAATTGTGTATTTGTAAAGCATCTCTCTTTTTTACAAATTTCATTAAAGGCAACTGACAAGATAGTGCGATTAATCTTTCAATTCAATTTTTCTCGTGTTCGTATAAGTGATTTCTTATCTGGACATAAAAAAAGTGTGTGAAACTTTATGGATGTTCTTTATATCCGAAAGTTTTAGCTAATTCTATTAGGCATTATCAAAGATGTTTTTTATTTTTATTTTTTAATTGAATATTTACATTTTTCTATAAGTATATGGAGGGATAATATTGTTTTTTTTTTTGTTTTTTTAATTATTATTTACCAACTACGGTCAACACATGGTGGCCGTGTTAATAGTACATGTTATTGCATGTTGGTTTTTCTTTTTTATTATTAGTGCTTCCATTATTTTCAGACTTTTTTTACTTGTGAATGAGGCTATAATACATGCATTTTCTATGAGTAAGTTGCAGATGGAGTTTGGTCAGTTTCCATGTGTTTTTAAATAATTTCTAATCAAGCTAAGTTCAGAGAGATGGCAATATAATTATTCACTGCAATATAGTAGTTCAGATATCACGTAACAGTTCAGCATTATTTTCTTTCTTTCCAAGAAATTTCTTCTGATTTTTAAAACTATGCTCAACTTTTGGACTGCAACTTTTGCTATCCCAACGCGTCTTCGGATGTCAGTGTCACATTTCCTGTCCTCTATTAAAGTATATCCCTTGATATCTAAATTTTTGTACTTGCTTTATTTTGGTATCTCCGAATCGTAATTTGCATTTTGGGTTCATCCTTTTGTTAACAATCTTGCATTCTCTCTTCTTGCATTTGTTTATTCATTCTTTCTCGCTTTCCTTCAATACCCTCTGTGAGAGGTTCTGTAATTTTCTTTCCGTGTCTGCCCTCAACACTGTGTCATCTACATATCTTATGTTGTTAAGATTGTGACCACCAATAGTGAGACTTATAATCACCTCACTGAACAAGTTGAACAAGTGCGGTTAGAAAACACATCCTTGTCTTACATCCCTTTCTATTTTTGTATATCTGTTTAATTCATGTTAGAAAAGCTTTTAAACAAGAGATAATTTAGCTGCGGACATTGCCGAACACGACTGTTAAAAACACAGTAATTTTATTATTAGTACATCCAAAAATTTTCTATAAAAGAGCATACCATGATGAAAAAAGGCCCAAAACTTGATAAAAAACAGATTTATCGTCAAAATATTTACGTTATTATTAAGAAACATCAAAGTATTTCTTGTTATTTTATTATATTTTTTAATCTTTTCTAGCACGTTCGAAATCTCGTTTAAAATCTTGTTTTCTTGCGTCAGCGGTGGGTCAAAGATTAATATGAAAAAATTAACGTTTTTTTGCGGTAAAAAATCAATGATTTGAATATTTTTGAAAAAATTAAATAATTGTCCGATGTTAATGAAATTTTTAGAAATTATTCATAGATTAATTAAATTATATTTGAATTTTTTGTTTTTACAAAAACTTGGTAAAATTTTCTTTCCATCTATTACCCCACATGTAATTTTATGAAATTTCGAAAACTTAAATTTCCAGGGTTTTCATATTCATATTAGTTAAAAGCAGGACTCCTTAAAGAATTTAAATCATCATTTTTTTTTTCAAACAGGAACACCATTTACTGAAAATCTGCTCTTAATCATAAAATAAAAATGCAATAAAACTAAAACATTATTTAATTAAAAGTTTTTTAATTGCTTTTATAAATAAGTTATATTAAGGACATTAATGTCTTAAGAAAAGATTTGTTTTCAGTGAATAATGAATTTTTACAAGAATTTTTTTAATTTTAATTAGAAAAATTGATTAAGTTTTAAATTTGTTAGCTTTTACATCTTTTAAAATTCTGTACTAATTTCTTCCTTTTTATTTTACTTTTAAAGGTTTTTTTTTTAATAGAGCAAATTAGATTGCGATGAAAGACAAATAAAAATGGTCGCTAATAAGTTATTTAAGCAAGAAAATTCCATCCAGTCAAATTAAATTAGTTCTAAATTAGTTTTTGAAATACACAAATGTATTTTGCTTATTGGAAATATGAAGTTTTAACTATTAGCTTGAAATTAAAACTAAAATAAAAGCTTCATGAAAGTTAGATTTTTCATTTTTTTAAATTAATTTTACTCCATTGGTATCACGTTTTTTTTTTGTTATTTATTTATTTTTTTTTTGAGGTCTCTATTTTAATATCATTCGAAATAATGTCGGTAGTTTCAACGTCATTAAAATATGTCGTTCTTAATATGTGAGAACAAAACTGTTAATGTTGTCCATGTTTTTTAGACAAGGCTTTGTTCGTACGGAATTGAGTATAAAACCTGAGAACGCTACACACTTAACCTAAGCACCTCTATTTTATGATAATGTTTGCATATGCCCAAAATATAGAGAAAATTCATCAGCCATAAAAACATTTATGTTGTTTAATTTTCTTCATCCAATAAAACTTTCTACTAGTAATGGATATTATAATAAAATAAGTTTGAAAGCTAAGGTAACGATCATTCACGGACCGAATTCTAATATAAGCGGTTTGACAGCATCAGTAATAAAATATATCATTTGCAGAAGCCGAGGCTTTTCTTCGCTTAGTTGCTGTTGGTGTCGATATACAATTTGCTTGAATGGTACGTTGGTAAGATATCGAGATGTTGAACAGGGCATGAAATGTCAAATAAGAAATCCATTATGTTTGATCATATTCAGCAAATGCGAAGTCTGCTACAGCCGATCAAAAAGTCTTATTACTCTCCAGAATACTATTTTTTAGTATCATAATTATAAGCAAATAACCATATTTCTGCATAAAACAAATGTCTGGATTACGTCCTTATCGGGGCTATAAATAATCTAGAAAATTAAACAACAACAAAAAAAAAAACTGGGTAGAAATCTTTCCCTACTTTCCACCATGTTGTAGCATAGCTATGGACGATAATAGGTATGTCCCCATTCATATAAATACAGTCGTAAATACTGTATGTTGGTCTACAGTTAGAGATTCGTCTCCAGCTCTGATGGTCAAACTCTTCGCCTCTGGGCAGAGAGGATCCCCAGACGAGGCTATGTGTTTGGGCAGAGTCTCGTCTCGGGAAACAGCTAACGAACTCTGTTTTATACGTGTTCTAAGGGGAATTTTTAACCTACGGGCTCGGATACTCCACATTAAATTCGGTCTTGTGCCACATTTGACCCCGTGGGGCGGTTGGTAGATATCATGCAGCTGGAGATTCAGTGTGGAATTCACTTGACTCACTTCTAGAAGTTGACTGCTTCTTCTACGCACCGCTGGCGAATCTTATATGTGTTGTTTGTGTCCTAAGTATTAACGTTCATTACAAAATTCCGTGTGATTATTTTAATCAATGACCTTCCCTAGGTTACAACACTCCACTCCCTATAAACACCCAGTAGCTAATATAGAGACCGAAACAAAGATGGGTAAAAAAAGGTTTGGTAATTAAGAAACTGCCAGTCATCATGCAGAGTTAATTTCTACGTCAACACTGTTTATATTAACAAAACAGCATTTCCCTCCGAAATATTGTAAATTTAATTCAATATTAAAGAAATAGTAATGGAATGAGCCGACCATTTTTCCAACCTATAGGTTTTATGTATGAGTTGCACTTGACATGTGAAGTGAACTTGAAACCAAATAGACGTGCCAAGGGTTGAGGATCTTTCACATTGTTACTCTTCATAATGTCTGGAGAAAACACAGCACTTGATGATAATGATTATAACAACAGCAGTTCGGTTTCGAATAGGCTAAGGTTACTGAGCAGCTCTAACAAGACTTTGTTGCGTATTTTATCGAATCATGACATATTCGGGAAGAATATTAGAATAATCAGGAATCTATATTGACAGCAAACTGTCTACATACGGATAGAACATGAGTTCGGCAGATATACAAAAATAGAAATGGGTGTAAGACAAGGATGTGTTTGCTCACCGGATTTATTCAACCTATACAGCAAGGCAATTCTGAGCGAATTAGACGTCCTACACGGATTTATTAATGGCGGCCACAATCTTAACAACACAGGATATGCAGGTGACGCAGCACTGATAGCAGACACGAAAAGGAAACTACAAATAGCTCCAACAGAAGATATCGAAGGAAAACGAGAAGAAATGATGAAACATCAGATTCAAGAAGACAGAATTCATGGTCATAAGCAAAAGGGTGACGCCAAACTCCAAATTACAAATTGGGGGACATTAAAGTACAACAAGTACAAAAATTTAAATATCTGGGAAATGTTCTAACAGAGGACTAAAAATGCGATACTGAAATCCGAAGATGTATTTGGAGGCCAAAGATGCATTCCAAAACTAAGCAGTGTATTATGAGACAAAATTTTCGTTAGAAACAAAGAAAAGAGTTTTGAATTGTTATATGTCATCCTGCATGGCAGCTAAAGCTGGATAATCTCCTCAAAGATGAAAAGGAGACTTGATAAATGTGATTCTATAGAAAGATGCTAAAGAAACCATGAACCGAACATGTAAGCAACGACGAGGAAAGAACTTTAGGTTCCAAGTTATGAAAAGATAAAAGCTTGTTCCCCCCCCCTACTGAATTATTAAACCATTATCAGAGGATAGCTCATTGGCAAAGCTCTGTTGAACTCGATTTTCGTAAGTGCATACATAAACTGTGATATCACCCTTACACATGTTGCGAAATGAACTGAAAATATTCCCTGGATAAGACACATGGAGAAAGCCTTAGGCGACGCATGCATTTAGTGAAGACAGCGACACAATAAATTCGAACCTGAGGTACATTTTTGTAAATAATGTTTTCTTCACTGTATACCGGCAAACATTAATATCACTGTTTTAAATAATACCTTTTCGTTCAAATACCTGTATGTCATTAAAATCCATTCCTCATGCTACGCACTACTTTTAAAAGAACCTGTTCAGGCCAAATATGGATAACTGTTGTTATATTTGGGCGGGAGTTGGCCAGACCTCACTCTCCAGACTTGATAGAGTTCAAACTTGTCTCCGAATCCTTGTGGGTGATGGATTATTCTCCACATTTCTCCAAAAGATGAGATGTGGCAAGCCTCTCGGTGTTCTAATGCTACTCCCCTACGGAAAATGCTCGGAAGAACTACATTTCCTGGTCGGGCCAAGTCATACGTTCACGTCAAGAACACACCATGCCACTTATATAGTAGCAATTACAAGTCCGCATTTCATTCGTATTTCATCAGTGAGAAGTAAGTTTCACTCAAGCAGCTTCTTCCCCGGGAACCACTGACATGTGGAATCGACTGCCAAAAGGATATTTCCCTGATCACTATAATCTTAACCGTTATCTCACACTCCGAAACAAGGAAATGGCTTTCTAACGCAACTCTCTACTTCGAATGCTCGGTGGGTAAAGGTAAACATTACTGTCTTATATATATATATATATATATATATATATATATATATATATATATATATATATATATATATATATATACATATATACAATGGGGAGAGAAACATATACACGTACAGACACAAATTTTTCAATTATTGTATTTCCAACATATGAATAAACATTCTTTTCATATAATTAACTCTACCCAGCTGCATAATAACTAATTGTCTAAAGGAAACAGAAAAATATTTTGATTTAATAGAAATAAATACCATTTATCCTTTTTAATGAGTTAAAAAGTATTCGTGCAATATAAAAGAGAATACCCAATCTTCATTTAATACTTTGTAGAATAGGCATTATTCACTTCTAAATAAACCAACCCCTTCTCGTAGTCCTCCATTACCGTTTTGAAAATTTTAGTTGGTATTTTGTTCCATACTTCTTCCCATATGGTCTTCAAATCCAGGATGTTTGAGCTCTCAACTGCATTTGAATTTTCGTATAACACCACAGATTCTTGATTAGGCCCAAATTTGTGGAGTGACTTGGCCATTTCCAATTGAGAATTTGTGGAATATTCTGAAGGTTAAAGTTCATATGTGGAATCCAAAAAATATCAAGCAATTAAAGGAATTGTGCAAGGAAGAATGGGGTAAAGTAATGGTAGATCAGTGTGGAAAACTTGTGGCCAACTATAGAAAGCGACTGGAAGCAGTGAAACAAAACAGAGGCTACGCAAGTGAACATTAAAGTCAACACTTAGAGGCGACAGGCTGTTTCATGCTAGACGCAATCGTCAGGCCTAGAGGCAATCTTCAGGCCTAGAGGCAATCCTCAGGTAGCCTCACGATTGCGTCTAGCATGAAACACCCTGTCGCTAACTAAGTTTTGACTTCAATGTTCACTTTTATATTTATACACGCTCTATTTCTGATATTGAGCACATTATCCCATAAATATAGCACACCTTAAGAGTATATATCTAACATTCGTAGCCTGATGATTGCATCTAGCATGAAACAACCTGTCGCCCCTGAGTGTTGACTTCAATATATATATATATGTAAAAATTTCCTCTTCCACATATGCACTACAAGATATTTTTACATATATATATATATATATATATATATATATATATATATGCATGTATGTATGTATGTAAAAAATGTATGCAAAAATTCCTCTAGTGTATATGTGTTAAAGGACAATAACGATAAAGACAAATTTGAAAACCTAACTTAGCCGACTATATATATTCATATATATATACAAGTATATGATTGGTGTATATGGAATGAATTCCAATAACCAACAATTACTATTCTTAAAAGAGTGCTCAATACAAAGTAGAGCAGATATAATTATTTATTTTTAAAGAAAAAAAAAAAAATTTATAACATAAATATGTTATAAAATCACTACAAAAATAGCCATTTTGTTTCTTATCATGATGACGAACGTCATCACTTGATAAGACACCGAAGGTGTTGAAACAAAATGGCTATTTTTGTAGTGATTTTATAACATATTTATGTTATAAATTTTTTTTTTTTTTTCTTTAAAAATAAATAATTATTCATATATATATATATATATATATATATATATATATATATATATATATATATATATGGGGGGTGCGTGCGTGCGTGCGTGCGTGCGTGCGTGCGTGTGTTTTTGTTTGTCTATGTTAATTGGGTATCTGGGAGTGTGTATGTATGTATATACATATGTATGCATACTTATATGTATAAGTGTTTTTAACTTAACAGGCTTTCTCTATTCTTAACAACTACGCTATGTGCGGATAACACACATACACACACTCTCCCCCTCTCTCTCTCACACACACATACACACATTCACATTTTCGAAAGAGGTGAATAAAAAAAAATTCAAATTAAAAAACGCTTCCGTATTTTAAAACTCAAAATTTAAAACTTAAGGTTTTGGCTAAGCTCGAACACTGAACCGAGCGACACTGGAGAAACATTCGATAAATACATAAATTAATCAATTAGAACAGGGTGAAATATATATATATATACCGGATACAGTTCTTAAAGCTATCAGCTCACGATAATTCTTAAAACGAAGGTACTGTCCTAGGTATAGTCTATATATTCAGAAAACAAATAAATCAACATAAAGAGAAAATATGCAAAAAAAAAAAAACATGCAAATTGACGTTTTTTGCATTCAGACTCATGGAAAATCTCTTGCAGCCTAAAAGTCTCATTCATAGCAGTGATTTTTCACTATAGCTTGTCTTCATTCGTCAGACAATTGAGCATTCATAGGCGACGTGCAGTGAGCCTATCAAAGTCTGTGACCGAAATGCCATCTTGTGGAGAGGAATAAATTATCTCTCTCACGGAACGACTTTTTCATGTCTGTTGAAATAAATTTCGTCTTCCTTGCCTATGTTCTTGGTAGAATTTATCGTTCTTTTCTTTCCATTTTGTCTTCAAATGATGATGTGTGTATTTTGTTTCTTTAAAAATATTTTTTTCAGGATATCCTTATTTCATAAAAATTTCGTTTTTCATTTTTTTCTTTGTTTTAAATTGAATCCCTTTCTCCATTTTTTTTCTTTCTCTACATCCAATTTTTCTATCTAAAATATCTTTCTTTTGCTTAGTAACACTTTATAATACATAAATCATATATACATACATGAGTGTAGGTACTGCAACAGAAAACGCGATACGTAAGATTTAATTTTTTTTTATTGAAAATCTTCCTTTAAGATTTTATTTCAGTTTTAATTTCAAAGTAATAAATTCAATTTAATATTTCCGAAATACTTTGCTGTGTTTCAAAACTAATTTAAATTGACAGGAAAGATTTTTAGGTTTGAAGTTTTTAAAATTGCTGATTGTAACCCACATTCCTCACAATATAATTGTCCTCATTTAAAAAAAAAAAAAAAAACTTTTATTTCATGAATATTAGCTGATTTAATCAAGAATCGGTGTCACTAAACGGAGAATAAGCGATGAAATTCATAGGAACAATCTAAAATCATAGTCCCCTCGGAAAACTCCACTCCTATCGAAAAGACACAGATGCCAGGTTAAAATCTGTTCTTGAACATAAGGATAAGAAATAATCATTTTGGGATATTGTATTGTGGACAGACGAAACGAAAATTAAGTTGTTTGGACGTAATTCTAGAAATCTTGTATGGAGCAAAGATGTCGATGCCTTCAAACAAAAGAACACAGTTCAAACAGTGAATTTTGGTGGTGACAGTATCATGGTTTTGGGATGTTTTTTTTCTGCAAAAGGTACTGACAACATATCATTAATAGATAGTAGAATGAATACCACAGCATATCAAAATATTTTGGAAGCAAATTTAATGATTTCGTTTGAAAATATTAAACTTCCTCCTGAATGGATCTTACAACGAGATAATAATCCCAAGCACACTGCGAAATTCTACGAAGAAATAGCTTGCTGAAAATAATGTAAATATCCTGAAATGACACTGTACCCATATTTACCCCTAATCGAGAATCTGTGGCGTTATTTGAAAATTCAAATCAAATCGAGAGCTCAAACAAACATCCCAGATCTGAAGACCATATGGGAAGAAGACTGGAACAAAATACCAATTAAAATTTGCAAATCATTAATTGAGAACTACAAGAGGAGGTTGGTTGCTGTAGAAGTGAATAATGGCTATTCTACAAAGTATTAAATGAAGATTATGCATAACCTATTGTATTGTACGAATATTTTTTCACCCATTAAAATAGATAAATGGGATTTATTTCTATTAAATATGTATGTTTACTGTGGATATTTAGTTATTGTACATCTGGGTAGAGTTAATTATATGCAAAGTTTGTTTATTCATTAGTTTCAAATACAATAAATAAAAATTTGCATGCGTATGAATTTCAGAAGTGGAAATTTTCATATGGAAAATAGAGAACGCCCCAGTAGGTCTTCAGTCGTTGATGACCAAACGCTGATTAAAAATTAGCTAACTCAAATGGCATGAGACCTAGCAGAAATATTCCACATATCCAATATGACCCTTGTAAGGCATTTCAACAGATCTGGATAGGTGAATCTCTAACGAAAAATAATTTAATGGACTTCTCTTCCCCCCTCAATTCCCTTCTCAAACGCAATAAAAACGAACCATTTATATATTTAATATAATCACAGGCGATGAAAAGTTGATATCTTACAACAATGTGGTGCGAGAATGTCCTCGGAAAATAAAATATGTAACTTACTCGGTTTTTGGGGTGGTTAACCCCAAAAGCCGAGTAAGTTAATGCTGTGTATCTCGTAGTATTGTGCATTACGAACTCCTTCCTTAAAATCAGATTTGAAATTCAGACTATCAGAACAACACTAGACCATATGTCTCTTTGCAGACTCTTCATGAATATGTAACGCTTGACCTTTGGATTAACAATTATTTAATTCCTTATCTTAACGGGAAACTCTTCAATTCTCTGAAAGCCTATAAAATCTATTTTGGTCAGTTCATCAGCCAGAAAGATGCTAAATTGTGGAAAGATGGTATCCCGAAGCTGCCGATATTTAATGGATCAAAATAGAACGCATGCTCCAGAATAAATCTCTGTAAAATATCAACATATTATCTTTGAAATTTATTTAAAAAGGCTAGGAATTTTGTTCCGACCGAGTATTATGTTGAAACCAGGCCATTTTTTTCCACCTGAACAAATAATTCAATTGCCGTACCGTTTCGGAGAGAAATGTCCTTTCCGAGGTATATGATAAAAAATCTTATAAACTATAGAAGTATATATTTTTATACATTAGTTTGAGAAGGTATTAGCTGCCGATTCGTTTGAAATTTTCTAGTGATAATGATCGATTCATATGAATAATAAACACCACTGTCTTAAGTCGATTGAAAAGGATATCCATAAATATTTATGATTAAGTTACAAATATATGTTGGTGAGTGCGCATGCGCACGGGCCAATGAGTTTGGCAAATGGAAAATCAGATAAAATAGTATATTTTTAAAGAATATTCTGATCATAAATTTTTTTGAAAAAAATATTAAAAGATTAATTAAAAAATTAATCTACATTTATTATATTAATAGGATTATGAATTGAAAAACTGTTTGCTCATGTCCGGAGATTTTAATTTTATCATAAAAAATTTCTATTAAGTTTAAATATCTGGAAAATAATGTATTTTTTTACAATTTCAATATGCATATTTCAAGGAAAGTCAATAATTCGATTGAGATAAGAATATATTTAAAATTGCACCAAAATTTGGTAAAACATTCAATAATTTTTTGCTGCACGAATTCCTCTGAAAAAAAAAACCCACTAAAGATGGCATTACCTATGAATAATAATAATTGCGTAGAGGAAAGGATATTATTTTTAATGACAGCTACTTTAAATTTAGCTTTTTCAATGGAATCTTTGATAGAAGAGCAAATTATAAGGTCGCCCTCAATATTCCTTTAATGTCTGGCTGTCGGAATGCAATAGGAATAGGAATCAAACAACAGCTCTAACAACTGTTCGCTTATTTATTTCATCTTTCCCTTAGGAATAGTATTCCGACGGCCAAAATATTACTGGAAAATAGCATTGTGTCTTCTATGGTAAGAATCGAAAGTAATTACTACTTGCGTCCCATAAGAATTGTTACATGATTTTTTTTTCTTTACTCAACTCCGAGATCATCATTCTTCAAATGTAAAGCAATGCCTATGACCATAAATAAAGCAAAAGCCGTCGAATTACTTACGTTGCTTACTTGTCGGTTATGGAAAGATGTTCCTGGAGCTGCGATAAAAAAAATAGCAAAAATATCATGAAATAAATATTGGCCAAAAAGACAATAATCATAATTAACAATGTATCGTTTCTTTCCTCGAAGATAATACAATATATTAAATCTTAAATAATTTATTCACTTGGAGGAAGTTTTACGATGAAACAGTATATCCTGATTTTTGCCATTATCTATAGAAAATTTATATTTACAAAAGTAGCTGGTGTCGCCAAACAAATATATATATATAGTGACCTATGTTAAGGTTGGTCAAGTGGGTAACGTAGTTTTACAGTAAATATGGAATAGCGATTAGCTCATGTCCTTTATCCAGGTCAGAAAAAATTTGCCGAGATACATGTCGATATGACTGATTGTATAACAAAGTGGGTTTCATGTTTATCCCAAAAATCAAAATATAATAAAAAGTAAGTTTAATGTGTCTCTGCTGAAATTATCTCCTTTCATTTCCTATATATATACATATATATATATATATATATATATATATATATAGAGAGAGAGAGAGAGAGAAAGAGAAAGAGAGAGAGATTATGTATGTTTATCTATGTGCGTATGTGCATAAACTCTCACAGTCTTATTAAACTAGGGGTTGCTGTTACGGTTTCCGTAGCAAGTTGGTGTTCTTCGGGATGGAGTTGCAAACACACCACTTAACTGATTCTGAGATAAAGAGGTGCCCTTCCAGGTTAATTGTATCCTTCATGTGCTGTATTCCCTTAGAACGTAGGCGATCATGGTTCTCCACAGTTTCCTGTCCTTTGTAACTCTTAATACATTGAGTCTTTTTTGCTATTTTTCCTAAAACCTGTTCCGCAGTCTATTTACTGAAACTCACTAAGTATGCTAAGCGTTGTTTTACTCTGCCCAACAAGACATTTCAACTGTCTCTTCCTGATGTTAAGTAAACATTTCCTTTTTTGTTTCCATTTTCTCTATAACTGGTATTCTCAGCATCCTTGTGTAGAACAGCATTTCTGTTGCTTTAAGTCTCTTCTTCATCTGTGAGATTTTCTTTCATATAGGAGGACATGTATTACATAACTTTCCTCATAATTTCTAAGAACTCTGCTTAGATTTTGGATCTAATATCCGTAACTCCTGCTATTAAGCCATAGCTGGGCGAAGGGCAGTAGAGATAGATCAAAACTGCTTCAGATGCACTTCTGGTTAAGCGAAAACAACAATATTAGCTGGAATATGAGCTCGACACCCATCCCACTTTCCAAGCCGATGAACGCTATACGCACATTTGGTGAGATAGATAGATAGATAGATAGATAGATAGATAGATAGATAGATAGATACGAACAGACTGAGATAGATAGATAGATAGATAGATAGATAGATAGGAACAGACTGAGATAGATAGATAGATAGATAGATAGATAGATAGATACGAACAGACTGAGATAGATAGATAGATAGATAGATAGATAGATAGATAGATAGATAGATAGATATGAAAAGGACTGAGATAGATAGATAGATAGATAGATAGATAGATAGATAGATATGAAAAGGACTGAGATAGATAGATAGATAGATAGATAGATAGATAGATAGATAGATAGATAGATAGATATGAAAAGGACTGAGATAGATAGATAGATAGATAGATAGATAGATAGATAGATAGATAGATAGATATTCTTTTGTTTCATGTTTAATTTTAAGTTTTTTTTACTGTCATGAGTTAGAGACTATTTATGTAGGCTGGTTGAGTTGTTGGAGGAAATGTCTTAACAGACATTGATATATATACATAACATATTTTAAATCATTTAATTTATAATATATATATATATATATATATATATATGTGTGTGTGTGTGTAAATGATCTAAATAAAGTTATATGATCAACCATATAGATGAGCAAATAACTATTTATTTAAATTATGGTGTAGTTAAACAGAGCTTTATAGCTCTTTTATAGCTCCATACATTAATAATTACACATATACCTACTTTAACAGTACGAGTCAGAGTTTCATAGCTTTCCCATACATCATGTGCAAGAGGTTATGAACTTTTCATAACTTTTTGTACCTGATGTATGGGGACGCCATGAAACTCGTACTGTAAACGTAGATATGTGTAATTATTAATACATATTGAATTGATGTCAGTTTATGACCTTGGGTTTCACGCTATTTGCGATCGTCAGACAAACTGATTAATTTTTCAAAATTTGGGCTTAGATATAGTTGCGTATATCGATGTTTTTATGGAAGTGGGAGGAAAAATTGTCGTCGGAATGCCACTCATACGTATGCAGATATACATACACGCACGTTTGTAGCTCATATAAACCTATATGAACGGTGTGGGACTGGGTGTATATGTGCATCCATGTGTTGTTGTGTACATACGTACACAACGGAATAGTTTTCTCGCACGCACATATATGCATATGCACGCGCATTCACACATCTTTTATTCGCCTGTAATTTTTTTTTTATGATGGGGTCTGCGTAAGACTATGGTAGGTAAAATTTTATTATTTAATTTCTAATTTTTTTATAGTAATTCATCGAGTCTAGAAGAATCCTCAACAGAATGCAGAAAGCACTAGACGCCCCTTTCCTCCTGTTTGGGAATTATCAGCAGTGCGCATCCACTACCCGGACCGTTTCAACGCAAGCGTAATACCAACCCTACCAACGGTCCTCGGTGACAGTGAAAAAACTGAATAGACTCGATATAGTGGTGATACTCATTCAAGTATTCATAACGCAATGGGGTTGTGCCCCAACAGCAACGTCTTTCCTTTTCGCTTTAGTCTCCCCGTCGTACATGATTAGCTGGGTCAAGCAAGGATATACAAGTGAAAGAATTTTGAGGAATTAGAATAATCATATAACGATTCATCGAGACTGGAATCCTTCTATGCTTATTCTAATACTTGGATGCGTATCACCACGGAATTTGTGAGTAGCGGCGCTATATTGAGTCTATACAGTTTCTTCATCGTCACCGATGCTCGTTGGTTCAGTTGGTATGATTTTTTGCATTGTATCGAAACGGTCCGGGTTCGATTCTCTGTAGTGGGTGCGCACTGCTGATGAGTCCCAAATAGGATGAACCTGCCGTCCAGTGCATTCAGTTGACGATTCTTTTAGACTCGACGAATTACTATATGATTATTCTAATTCCTCATTTTTTTTCACTTTTATATATATATATATACGCATCACCCAGAGGATGACGTTTGCGCTTATGATGAAACAGTTGACTTCAATGTTCACTTTTATATTTACACTAGTCGAATTACCCGCGTGTCACACAAATTTTTGTAAGAAAATGATGATTGATTTTAAATCATAATTATAATTTGTCAAGAAAAATGATGCATTTCAATATTACGCAATATTCTTGCCGATATGACCTCCATCTTCTGGGTTTCAAGTCATTTCAAATTGTTCAAATTTAAATTTAATTTAAATCAATGGCAAAAATTTTCAGTAGGGAGTTTGTGCCCTCCCCCAGTCCCCCTTTGATCAAAATTATCTTGACTATGTAACCTCCATCTTCTGGCTTCTTCTATATTGGATAAGAGTCATTCCCTTGTTCAAATTTAAACTTAATTTTTTTCCTTTCATTTAAATTAATCAAAGGCGAATAAATCATTGGGGGTTTGTACACCCGTGTACTCCCTTTGATTAAAATGAAATATACTTATCCACGTACACTGAGTAACATAGTTTCACATTATATCTCCAAAACCCTAGGAGGATTTGGATAACAGACAGAAGCTACAACTTTATATATATATATATATATATATATATATATATATATATATATATATATAGAGAGAGAGAGAGAGAGAGAGAGATACGCTTTATCCTTAATATTGAACATTAACAAATAAATGCAGCTTAACTTAAAACTATATTTTATCATAATATATATATATATATATATATATATATATATATATATATATAGTATGGGTACGCTTCTTTCTGGCTACAATACCCGGGTTCGAATCTTACCATGGTCGATTTGACTTCTTGATGTTATCGGTCTGAAGGACATGATCCCAGGGTGCGGCACTTTTGAAAGTGCCTGAAAACCATATCACGGGTTGACCCAAAACTTGTGAGTAAAATTGATTAGACGGAACACTTTGGGGTGGGGAGTTTGTCGATAGCTGTGCTAGCACGAAGTCACGGTCATTGTGAGTGAAGGTTTGCGGGCCTTGTTCAGATTGTTGACCACGCTAGATAACACGCTCTCTTCCAGAAACTGTAACTAAGGTCTGCTCAACATAGTTGCAGTATAAACCACAGGAGGATGTTGAACAAACACAAAAGGCGCCTGAGTAAGCGTCTTCTTTTTTTATCTTTATGTAAGGGAAGTAACTTAGGCTATGTTTTCTAAAACATTAATTTTTTTTTCTTTTTAAATTTTTAATTGTAATATTTTAATTTAGTATTTTTATATAACACTTTGCTGCTACAAATATTTTAGAACTTTGTTGCTATTTTATAGTTGATTTATTTATTTTTGGTCGCAATTCTCTTATATAAAGGGCTTCTTGATAATAATAATAATAATAATAATAATAATAATAATAATAATAATAAGCAAAAACTTAAAATTCTGAATGCGCCTTATAAAAATCACATAAGTTACGTCCCTTGCATGGAGGTAAAAAATATTTTGAATTTACCGTGGTAGCGAATAACGCATCCATAAATATGCAATCCCTGAAGATGGTCTCAGATGAGATTGAAATTACTTGGGGAATTAAAAATTATTTGAAAGAAAATTTTTCTTAATCCATATCCTACAGCCACCAAGAAATTAACTCGTGGACTTTAAAGGATTAAAACTGAAATAAATAGACATGATACGACTAAGTTAATTAACCAAACATGCTTATATATATATATATATATATATATATATATATATATATATATATATATATATATATATATATATGGTTGGATAGATGTGAGCTTGTGACCCTGGGTTTCACGCCTTAGCGATCGTCAGACATATATGTTAGCTCTATCTCTGATATTGAGCGCTTTCTAATAAGTACCGCGCATATAATATATAAATAATTATACATATATATATATATATATATATATATATATATATATATATATATATATATATATTTATATTTATATACACACACTTTTCACACACACACACACATATATATATATATATATATATATATATAATATTATAATATTTTTTGTTTAAAAATATGATTCCTTCGCTACATAAGAGTTCTCATGTTTCAAAAACGAGAGCCGAAACCATCCAAATACTTATTAAAATTAAGTTGAATTAAGGTGTTTAGTCCCGTTTCATCTTCAAGCGAAAATTTAGGAATAAACTATCCCTTGGTTTGCGTGTGTTTTTAGGCATGGTCCGTTATAACATTAGTTATTATATAAGCTCTACTTCTGTATGGAGGACTGTCTTCTTAAAAATAAAAACAAAAATACTAAGGAACCCCGGATTATGCACCCAACGTGTTCTTTTCTATTTTCTGCATACCTGCGCACTTATATATATATATATATATATATATATATATATATATATATATATATATATATATATATATGTGTGTGTGTGTGTGTGTGTGTGTGTGTGTGTGTGTGTGTGTGTGTGTGTGTGTGTGTGTGTGTCCGGCATGCTGAAATAATCACGTCCAATTTGGGCGAAAAATATTGTGTATTTGTACGTGTTTTGACTGTCCGAAGTTGACATACCCTAAGTATTTAAAGTGACTAATTTATATCAATATAAAATCTCTGTCTGTCTTTCCGGATGACTGTTCTTAACTATCAGTATATTCTTGTTGAACACTTGTCGTGAGTATTCTTAATAGCTTTTTGTTAAAACCTGCTGAGGTAGTGACTTAGAAACTGTCAAGTATTGTACCAAATCAATTGCCTTTCCATAATCAAAAAAGCCAAACAAAGTGGGTTATTATATTCTGCTGCTTTTCGCTCAGTTGATCTCTTGTTTGTACATAGTCTAGTAATGGCTTCTAAAACCTGCCTTTTCATGGGCATAATTTTCATCTATAGTGTTTCTGTTTATAAGAACTTTTGATAAGAACTCATATGGGCTTTACAATATGACAGGACGATAGTTGCCAAGATCTCTATTGCCGCCTTTCTTATTAAGTAGAATTATCATTCCTGGACTTAATTTTGGGCTACCTTTTTTTTTTTTTTTATAGTATACTCTTTGAAAATTGCCGCGCTAACCTTTGCTGAATTCTTCTCCTCCAATTTTTTTCAAAAGGCCTATCATTATGCCAACATCGCCTTGTACTATCTTGCGTTTCATATGTACAAGGGTAAGGAAAATAAAGGCAGAAGAGAAGCAAGGAGATACGATTTAGGCTAAATTATTTAGGATGCCTCTAACATCGCTTCCAGAAAATGCAAAGTGCAGAGAACGGAAGTAAAGATAAACAGAAAATATTTAAAGCACCTAAGATTTTTGGCAATATTTTAGAAATAAGGTAGTTGGAAGAGATTTAAGAAAAATAGAAACAGAAAATACAACTTGATAATGTTTCAAACATAAAAGCTATAATGAATGAAAAATACCAGCTCTGTTACACGAAACTTAGAAACAAAAAAGACCACTCGAAAGACAGAAAAACGCATAAAGACTAGTTTAATGCTATCGATGATTTAAGAAATAGTAGATCAACATTGATCGAGTTTGTTTGATTTTTTAAAGCACATCAACCCTGTGTGAGTTATTTAAAGACGAAATAGACAACTTGTCGAATTATTTAAAATTGAAATATACAACTTGCCAAATAACGAGGCAAGAAAAAAAAAGACCAAACGGCAAGCGTCTACCTACGAAGTAAAGTGCTCAGATCCTATACTATATATACAGAGCGAACTAAAAACATTTCTCAACGCGCTTGCGACCTGAAGATCATCGCGAGAGCTTGAAAATTGTGTAGTGACTCGAGATGTCCTTCGTTGAGTATATATATATATATATATATATATATATATATATATATATATATATATATATATATATGTGTGTGTGTGTGTGTGTGTGTGTGTGTCTATAAGTTCTTTTTTACAGTGAACTCAATAGCGGTCATAGAATGTTGGTAGACCTTGGCTCAGGTATAAAAATAAACCGAAAAGCAACCTTTCTTGCGTTAACATTCCATTCAAAATATTTGAAGAGGTAGCTATGAAAAGATCTGAGTATCGTTCCAGCTTCCATTCAGAAATAATGCACCATCAAGAAGTAAGCATCATTTGACTAATTGAAACATGAAAAGAAAATAAGACAACTAACGGTGTTTCTTGCTGCACTTGGATACAATACATTCTCCTGTACTGTGGGTGGTCTTTTTTGCAATTCTTGAGCCGGTCTCAAAAGTCATGCCCATCATGGACATGCAATTAATTAGTTCGTGGAGCCCGGAACCTCATACGTCGAAATAGATGGGAGAGTCTATCATATATATATATATATATATATATATATATATATATATATATATATATATATATATATATATATATATATATATATATTAATTCATCAAGTCTGATTGAAACCTCAGAAAGCACTGGACGGTCGTTTCGTCCTATATTTGGGACTCATCAGCAGTGCGCATCCACTACCGAGGGAATCGAAACCCCGACTGTTAGATTGGCAAGCGAACACCATACCAACTGCTCCACGGGAATCGAAACCCGACGCTTAGGTTGGCAAGCGAACACCATACCACCTGCTCCACCGATCGGTGGAGCAGTTGGTATGGTGTTCGCTTGCCAACCTAACAGTCAGGGTTTCAATTCTCGGTAATGGATGCGCACTGCTGATGAGTCCCAAATATAGGACGAAACGGCCGTCCAGTGCTTTCTGAGGTTTCAATCAAACTTGATGAATCAATTAATATAATTATCAAATCGTCCTAATTACTTTATATATATTAAGAAATGGACAAAGTCCGACAATGTATTTATTAAAGACATTTTTATGTTTAACGTTCTTTTTATAGAACATTCAGGCCGGTAAATGTTATTTAATACTGTTTATTATAAACAGAGCATTTACTTAAATACTTGTATCTATAAAAAGAACGTTAAACATAAAAATGTCTTTAATAAATATATATATTTCTTTTAGGTACATGCCATTTTCGAGCATAAGTGGTAACCCCACTTTACTACTGTCTTTTTAAGTAACCTTTCCCTATCTCATCTCATCTCATCTCTCTCTCTCTCTCTCTCTCTCTCACACACACACACACACACACGCACACGCACTCTTGCCGTCCATATATGCTGAGTGTTAAATTCTCCATGTTTTTTCCCTACTTTGTCTGACAGAAATTTCCACTATTTTTGATTCGAAGTTCAAGTTTCCTTTTTACTTCCATTTTCCTTAAACTTGGCTCACTACTCAAATGTTCCGCCAACTGTATACTCAGCATCCTCCTGTAGAACCACATCACTGTGGCATCAGTTTTTCTCTTCATCTGAATGAAAATTGTCTAATATTCACTTCAAGGATCTTTTCTGTTAATTCACCCCAAATAATGTAAAGTTACTTATCACAAATATTAATTTATATTATTATATTATAATTTTGAAATCAATTTTTTTAAATTTGTCTCGCAACAACTCCAACCCTCAGAATGAAAAATTTCGTATTTACAATAAAAAAAATCTGTTTTTTGTTGGTTTATCGGAGTGAGCGCGAATGTAGACCCCGCATTGGATATAGCGCTCCCGAGTCACCCACGTTTGGGGCGATCGCAAAGGCCAACCCAACCGGAGTGCAATGGAAGGGCATCGCTTTTTGCAAAACTTGGGGTGAATTTTAGTAAATATAAATTCTTTTTATTTTGGCGTAAATTAACAGAAAAAATCCCAGTGCTATAGAGGAGGATTGATATTAAATAGTGTTTCACGATTTTTTTTGTTTTTTGTTTATAAAAAACTTTTCATGTTTCTTATTACTGTGTTTAGCTTTTGGAAAACATCTTTTGAACTTATTGATCGTCTTCGGATTTCTGTGTCACATTCTCCGTCACTGGCAAGTAACAACGGAAATCTGTCTTACTTATCGAATTTTCTATAAAGTTCTTACGCTTCTCAGTATTTTACATTATTTTCAGTTTCTATCATTTACTAATGTGTCTCTCTACTTATAGCAAGAGCAGATTTCTTTCATTTATCTTTCTTGCCTTTATTTTTTTTTAATCCTACAGAATTACAGTCTGTCTGTTCATCTAATTTTCAAAACAGATGATTTCTCTCTCCATTGAAGATTGGTTAAACTTCCACCTCCATTTTAATCAAAACACGTCTACTGCGTATGAAATCAATTCATATTATCAACATCTCTCTGTTCGTTGGCCTTATTTTCGGCTTGTTCTTTTTTCATTCAACTATTGTATATTTTTTATATATTTTTAGTTTTAATTTGAAATCAATTTTTCGTAGAGATAATTTGAAAGCCGTTTTGAGTCTTTCTGCTTCAGATAGAAATTTAAAGCTTTTTTTTTTCTTCGCGACAGGCTAAAAATACACATCCTGTTATTCGAAGCGTCACTGTAACACTTTTTACACCAATCAAGTAAGCAATGTATTTTCTTATATCTTAAAACTAATTTAATCAACTCTGAAATGAACTTAAAATCGATTTTTTTCTATTTTGATATGATTTAGCAGAATTGGCACTAAAATCAATTTTGAGAAAAGATGAACTTCTGCCAAACACTCAGATTCTTGTGTCTTGTTAAATCCTAATAGGTTAATTAAGAGTGAAATAAGTTTAGAACGTCCTGGCCTATTGTTTTTAAAATTATTTCATAGATTTTTCAAATTTAAAATAAGTCAATTTTCTAGCTTTATATTTAATAACGAATAAATAAAGGAAATTATTTTCTACTTAACATGTCGTTCAATATTGGATTGCAGGTGGGTTGTTAAAATTTATTCCACTAGAAGTTGATTTAAACAAAACAAGATATTTCATTCTTTGTTGCTGATATTATTACTGAGATAAGATATTAGGTTGGTGCAAAAATAATGACGTAATAATGTCGTTTTTTGAGTTATTTTTAACGTCAAAAAACGACATTATTACGTCATTATTTTTGCACAAACCTAATAACAGAGATTGTAGTAGTAGTAGTAGTAGTAGTAGTAGTAGTAGTAGTAGTAGAAGATTAGGAGGAGAATAGGGAAGAACGGACAGAGGAGAATGAATGATGATGGCGTTAAGCGTGTCATTTATTATTATTATTATTATTTTCTTTGATTTCTGGCGTTTACTCATTTCTTTCCGGGTCCCGCCCAGGTACCTAAGGTTAGAAATGGCATCATGACACTTTCCACTGACAAAAAAAAAATTACATAGATAAAGCCCTTCGTAAAGTGTGGGCTGTACTTGTCAGAACAATTTTTTGTATCTCCTTGAGGCATGGACTTCCAGGAATCCCTTCAATTAGTCTACTGCAATCTTTTCCAACCAGTCCTATGGCTCCAACTACAACAGGGATTGTTGATGTTCCCATATGCCACATTTTCGAGATTTCTATTTCAATATTATTATTATATTTCTATATTATTAGTTTTATTATTATTATTATTATTATTTCCTTTGATTTCTGTTGTATACACATTTCATTCCGGGTCCCAACCAGAGGCCAAAGGTAAAAAAAAAAGAAAAAAAAAAGACCTAAGATCATAAACATTTTACATGGATAAAGGTCTTCGTAATGTGTGAGCTGTACTTGTGAGTACTATTTTTTGTATTTCTTTAAGACGTGGGCTATTATTATTATTATTTGTTGTTGTTGTTGTTGTTGTTGTTTTTGTTGTTATTTCTTAAGTAAAATATATAATAAGTGTATTTTTATCTATTAATCCGGCAGATTTTTTTTCACTTAAAATGTTACTTTTAGTCGATACCCATAATTGAAAGGGCGGCACTTCAACAAAGTGACACCGGGGGGTACAAATAAATGAAGCCCATTATACCCATTATGAGATCCTTTCTGATAGATCTAATCCCAGATACATGCATAGCAGCTAAAGATGCGAGGTTTGGTGACAAGTGTTGATTGCTCCCCCTCTGGCACTTATGTTCTATATCTAGATATTCTTGACAAAATCAAGGAAGAACCTGCAACGTTCTCGGTCCTGACCTGGCATCTCGGCTTTTGTCACTGCTCCAATGCGGAAATTGGTGAGGTTTTTTCTTTTGTAATTCGACTTCACGAATTAAATTAATTGGCAGTTGTCTCAAGATTTTACTGTTGTAATCATTAGTTGTAACCGCATGTTCTATGCTAATAGGTTCTTCCTCCGCACGTTTCGTTTGTGGAAATCTCTAAAAGCTTCCTGCTTTCCTGCCAAGAACGATCATTACAAAATTTAAATGCAATGACAATCGTCATCTTCTGTCCCCTTGAATACTGTTCATTTCACCCTTACTAAGCCTTTGCATTTTAGTGGCTTTATTGCCTTTCTTTGAGTGTAATAACTAAAAATAAATCTAGGGCCTAACTAGAAATACTATCAGGTCTTTCTTTTCTTATATGTGCCGTGTCCCTTCAGGACGTTGACGGACATGGCTCTCCACAATACCCCGTCCTTATAGCTCTTAATAAATTTTATCTTTTTCTATCTCTCCTGAACCCTGACCCGCCATCCATTCACTCAAGCTTGACAGGAAGGTAACGTTTTGCTTTTACTTGTTTTTTTGTTTTTTTTAACCTTCAATCAGTCCTGTGGGTATCAAATTTTAAAATATTCTTTCCTCATTATGTGCCTTAAAATTCCACCTGTCTCTTCCTGATGTTATTTATAAGTGTCCTTTTTGTTTACGTTGTCTCTAGAACTTTGGTCCATCGTTTTCTCAGCATCCTACTGTAGAAAACTTCAGTTTAGATAGCTCATTCTCTTCAAATGGTCTCCGATTGAGGGTTTACCCATGTATCTTGAAATGACTCTCAATTCTGAGTGGACCTTGCATCATTCACACTTAATCGATACAAATCTCTCGACACCCGACCATGATATTTTCTTATTATTCCCGAACAGAGGTACACGGTGCATCACCCCATAGGGGACATTGCCAACTCGTTAAGTTCAAGTAACTGAACTGCACGTCTTTAGTGCTGAACAGGATATTTAGTGTAGCCAATCATAATTCGCCAAGACAAAGCGTGTACTTGTTAACATATGCAATTATTTAAAATTAGAAGCCATGAGTGCAATACCTGCTGAAACATCAGAGTAATTATTATTATTATTAGTAGTAGTAGTAGTAGATACATTTGTAATATCAACACTAAAAATATCGTGAAGAAAAAATGTTTTAAATTTCTATCTGAAGCAGAAAGATTAAAAACGGCTTTCAGACTAACTCTACGAAAAATTGATTTTAATTAAAACTAAAAATATGTCCCATAATTGAATAAAAAAATAAACAAGACGAAAATCAGGCCAGCGAACAGATGTTGATACAATGAATAAATTTCATACGCAGTAGATATTTTTTGATGAAAATGGAGACTGGTTAGTACATATCGGTGAGCACTTGTAAATTCCAGATGATTTGTGATTTGTGTAATCGATAAATCGGAGAAGCGAATTCCAATCGGGTTCGATATATTAACTTATGCACAGATACCTTTGCGCAAGGTACGGATCCATCTATTCTCCACCCCAGCTATGGGTTAATTAGTATGGATTGTTTCCGTAAATCATTTTATCTCCAAAAAGTCTTACAATATAAAAAGATATTTTCTGGCTTTAAATAACATGCAAAGCCGAAAAAAATCATTGAGAAAAAAATATAGTGCCCAGGATGGACACAAGCAAAGTTAATTAATTTTTTTCTTTAATGAAAAACAAAATATCAAAAGATTCGCATTTTTTATTCAAAAGATGTCGGCGCGAAACAGAAGTATCCGGCGGTGAAACTGGTCTCCTGTCGCTTCCTTTTTTATATAGAATAACAACGATCGAAAGTATTGAAATTTTTATATATTATTTCCTTTGCAAAATAATTCCAAAGTTTCAATACACACTTTAAATAGATTCTTTTGACATTTAGTAGCATACCAAACACGAGAAGAAAGGTGATATTAGGTTGGTGCAAAAATAATGACGTAATAATGTTGTTTTTTGACGTTAAAAAATACGTCAAAAAACGATATTATTACGTCATTATTTTTGCACCAACCTAATACATAAGTTAGGCTTATGATTTTCTTTTAGAGAAATCTCACAGAGAATTTTAAAGATTCTTAGTTTAAATTGTCTATAAATATTCACACTTTTACACATTTAAAAATGCTATGTTCCTTGGCAACTTAGATGATCATGGCTCTCCACAGATTCCGTTTTACCATCTGTGAATTGCTGTGTATTCTTGGGTAAGATACTGGAGTAATATCCCGTTGCCTCCTTCAAAGTTTTGGAATTCAAAGTTTGATTGCTTTGAAATTGATTTCTGCCACATGCATCAGAGTCCAGTATACTGTGTTATTTAACCAATAGTTGATGGAAGAAAAGACTTATTCATACTTTCGCAAGTGCATATGTACAGAAGTGAACACAGTATAATTGACCTCAATTCGAACGCACAGGTGAATGCTACGCTAATGTACATCCATATTTTAGAGACAATCGTTTTTTAGCATATTCTAATTATATAGAAATATATTGATAATTGTAGTTTGTAATGTAAGTCTTATCAGATGAAAATCGGTAAGAAGTTCTCAGTTTATTAGCCGAAAATATTTAATTTCATTGACTTTGCCTATAACTCATAGAACCTTAAAGACTTCACATCCGACAGCTCCACATAGGAAGGATTAATAGATAGCACATTTTTTCATTTCATTCACAGCTAATTTACTATTCAATAGCTATGTGCTTTATCATTCTCATTATATCTGTGTCCTAACGGTTTGAACATCACATTTCCTTACAAGAAACTCAGGTTCGACTCTCACCATGATCGATATGTCAAAATAGCCTCGATCTGTGTAGATGGCCTCAAATTGCGGTTCTTATGGGAAGTACCTTTGAGAAGTACCCTGGGTTAACACGTGCTTTGTGAGAGAGACTGGTAGACGAAACTTTTCGAAAGATTTCGATGGTTACGGTAGCACGAATTCACAGGTCATTAAGACCGAGGGTTTGATCCTTGTTCAACTACTGATCATACCAAATTATGATCATTCTCGCTGAAAGTAACTAAATCACTCAATAATGTTGCCGTATAAACGATAGGTCTTATCAGCAAGGACTAGATTGCAGTCGCGCAAACTTGAAAACATGTAACCAGTAACCATGATATTTAAATAATGACAAGATACACGTTTCAGAGTACACCCTTCTGCAAGGGTGGTTAGATAATCCCTGTTGCAGACATTCGATCAGGCACATTATTGTTACTTTACTTATTTCCTTAAGTTTTCTGTTCCCAGATTTGAATGGTAGCTTATTTACGAAGATCGCTGGAAAATGTTATGCTCGTCCTAATTTAATTTTCAAAGTAATTACCATAATTGGTCGGGGAAAACTTGTGCACGTATTTTCTCTTTCAAAATTATTGCCATATGCATTCTGATTTTTATAATAGAATGTGCTGCAATAATTCACGGAAGACTGGTAATTCCTTGTGGAATTGGTGCATTTGATGCGAGCACAATAGGGAGAAAAGTCCGTGGTGTTAATGATAATTTTTGTAAAGAAAGGAGAACTTGCCTTTAGTGGTAGTTCCTGCATTGGCAGTTAATGAGCTGCTGTGAATAAGGATAATGTGAAAAAAACTGACATTCTAATTACAACTAATAAAAGAATCACTATTGAAAATATCTGAGAAAGCCTTCACGTGAGCGATGGTAATGTTTGCTGTTTATTGCAAGCTGTTTGCAACGCGTATGTAACGGCACAATCACAGTACTCTTTTAGAAGGCATTAGGGGAACAGTACAATCATTTTTTACGTGAAATATGGACGTTACTAAGATGACAACTAACAAATTTATATACATTCCCTTTTTCAAAGGTGGAATAGCACGGGTGAGTTAGGAGATAGAGTTAAGCATTAGGATCCTCGGATTTCTTTTGACCGACTGCGAAAACATCTGATAAGAGTAAAGAGTAGTAATTGCATTTATTCATCGAAAGTCAAGACAATATTTTATTTTCATGCAACCTCACTTCTTGGTTTGCGTGTTGCTATTGAAATGTCTGTTGAATTGAAGACAATTTCAAGCGATGAATTAACGTACAGAAGTGGAAGAATGCTATGAACTTATAGTCGGAAAATTTGTAAAAACTGAACAAAATTCTAAATGAATCTTCTTATTAATCCACGAGCGCTATGTTTGTTGTATTATACATTTTCTAGCTTTATATTCCCTCCCTCTCTCTTTCTCTCACTCTCTCTCTCTCTCTCTCACACACATTCCGTCTCTCTTCCCATTTCTATTTCATTATCTGTTTTTCTCATTTTTCTCTCTCTCCCTCTGTGTTTGTTTAATTCTCTCACTCCCTTCGTTTCATTCTATCTCTTTCCTTCATTCTCTTTTTTCCTTTCATTTTTCATTTTTCTCTCTCTTTGCTTCATCCTGTCTCTCTCTCTCTCTCTCTCTCTCTGTCATTATATTATTAATATTATTCTCTCTTTTATTATCTCTTTGTGTTTCATGCACTCTTTCTCTCTCTTTCGTTATACCTTTGTTTCATTCTCTCTCTTTGTTTCATTCTCTCTCTTTCTTTGTTCCATTATTTAACTTTCTTTCTCACTTTCTCTCTCTCTCTCTGCTTTATTCACTCTTTCTCTCTGTTTCATTCTCTTTCTCTCCCCCTCTCTCTCTATCTGTGAGGAAAATATAAAGACGTATTTTCTCTTGTCTTACATCGATCCTAAACGTTAACATTAAATCAAATTAAATAATTCAATAATAATTTTCAACGATACTCCTTGACTTTTTAAATTCAGTATTTAAACAAAGATTTAAATAAACGTGTCTAACAAATTTGCAGATAGCAAATAAATATATATATAAAGTTTCCGGTTTTTTTTATAGTCCGGTTTGTTACAAACGTCTAAGTGTAAATAGCCATGTGAAAAGCATGAAACCATCTCCCCAGCCATAGATTAATTAGTAGGACGTGTATCCAGAAAATTGTTGTTATTCTTAAAATTTTGACAATTCATTCCTAAAGAAAATTCGGTTTTAAATTACCCACAGGATGTTGATAAACTATAAAGTAAAAAAACAAAGTCCATCAATCCCGATCTTTTATTATCAAATGCATGCTTGTATATTCAAATTATACTTTCTCTAGATCTTTTTCTTAGTTTAATTAAGTTTGTATAATGTTGTTAAATGTGTCCTTCGTCTCGTTTTAAGAGAAGAAAGATGCATAACCAAAAATATACAGGACGATTTATATTTTATTTAGTAAATTCCTTTTATTTGCTATAATGGATATTACTGAGCCCTAAATCAGAATTTCTTTTAGTTCAGAAATGAAATAAATACACAACACGAACATAAACAATATGCCGGGTGATTTCTTAAAGTTTAAATTTTGGCAATTATTAATAGATATTTAATTGCTTATGAACGGATACTATCAATTAATGATTTAAACATTTTTCTTACGATACAAATATCATTCATTTAAGACTGACTGGCGAATCTAAGATTCATGAGGTTACAGGCTAGAACCTATACTGGCAGCAAAGCAGCTGTTACTCATAGAAAATGAGTTCAGCAGATATATAAAAAAAAACAGAAGTGTAAGGATATGTTTTATGACCAGACTTATTCAATCTTCACAGCGAGGCGATTCTAAGAATATGAGAAGTATACCAGGATTCATTATTGGCGGCCACATGCAAATACACTTGGTTGATAACAGACACGGAAAGATAACTAGCAAAACTCCTACAGTTGGTAGTGAAGGAAAGCGAGAAGAAAGGACTAAACATCAATTGCAAGAATGCAAAAGAGTGGGGGGGCCCAAAATGCAAATTATAAATCGGAGATACAAAGTCATGCAACTACAAAAAATTAAATATCTGGGAAGTGTTCTAACAAAAGACGGAAATTGCGACACTGAGATCTGAAGACGTATTGGGATGGCCAAACATGTATTTCAGAATCTAATCAAAGTATTAAGAAACAGAAAAACTGTTAAAATACCCGTTCACCAATATAGCAAGGGAATGCAGGACAATCTCTTTAAGTAGGAAGAA
The DNA here is from genome assembly GCA_963932145.1 of Acanthosepion lycidas. NCBI lineage: Eukaryota > Metazoa > Mollusca > Cephalopoda > Sepiida > Sepiidae > Acanthosepion > Acanthosepion lycidas. Next base: position 38,997,086 of record OZ010604.1, read on the forward strand.
GAGACTGCAAGCAACAGAAATGTTGTTCTACAGAAAGAAAGCCGAGGAAACCTTGGAACGAATATGGGAGCAATGCCGATGTTTTAGAGAAAATTGAAACAAGAAGGAAACTTATAAGTAACATCAGGAAGAGACAGATGAAATTTTTAGGGCACATAATGAAGAACGTCGGTTTAGTAAATCTGATACGCGCAGGGGAGATTAAAGGCAAGAGAAACAGAGAAAAAGAACGCATAATCGGCTAAGAGATTGAGTAAATTGATGATAGAAAAAGATTTAGGAGAAATAACAAAAAGGTAAAATTTATTAAGAGCTAAGGAGAGAAAGTTGTGGAGAACAATGACCTTCTATGACTTGAGTGGACACGGCACATAAAGTAGAAATGAAGAATTAGCAATTAAGACGAAAATATTTTGTGATTTTTCTTCATCGTCAGTTAAACTTATTTCTTTTATTTTCCACTTTTCTTTATTTTTTATCATTTAAAAGAGTTCAAATATATATTTTTATATTTTTTTTATATAATAAAATCGTAAAAAACTACCCGTTTGATAATAAATATTCTCATTTTTACAGTTTTGCGAGCCAGTTTATACAACCATTTCGCACCGTTTTAAAATAAAATGGTGTAAGTTATGAATTAAAAAAGTATTTTGTTGCTTTTAATTAATCGAATGGCTTGCAGGATTAAACTAAAGAAAAACTGAAAGGAAACAAAAGTTTCCTAAATAAATTCTGTAATTCGTTTTGATTGCATAGATATTTCGGCCGAGTGATGCTATCTCCAGCTTAGAAACGCAACACTTTCCTCAGTACATGAGCTGTTGCAAGTTCTGCCACTTGCGCACTCCGAAAAATGTATCTTGAGCGGCGTGGAGTTTTTTGGAAAAAGATCTGAGTGCGGCAACCACAAATTGGACAACTTGAATTGATTATTATTATTATTATTATCATTTTTATTTTCTTTGCTTTCTGGCGTTTACACATTTCTTTCCGGGTCCCACCCAGGGACCTAAGGTTAGAAATGGCATCATGACACTTTTCACTGACAAAAAAAAAAAAAAATAAAATAAAATAATTACACAGATAGAGCCCTTCGTAAAGTGTTGGCTGTACTTGTCAGAACAATTTTTTGTATCTCCTTGAGGCATGGGCTTCCAGGAATCCCTGCAATTAGTCTACTGCAATCTTTTCCAACCAGTCCTAGGGCTCCAACTACAACAGGGATTGTTGATGTTCCCATATGCCACATTTTCGAGACCTCTATTTCAAGGTCCTTGTATTTTGACAGCTTTTTGAATATCTTCAAAGATACATTGCAGTCAGCAGGGACTGCCATATCAATAATAATAATAATAATAATAATTATTATTATTATTATTATTATTATTTTCTTTGGTGTTTGTTGCTTCCAAGTCCCTACCAAATGCCTAAGGTCAGAAATGGCTTCATGACATTTTCCACTGATCATTTTTGTAAAAACAAAAAACAAAAAATAGCTAATATCACACACATTTTATATAGATAAAGCTCTTCGCAATGTGTAAGCTGTACTTGTGGGTACATTGATGGCATTTCTGTAAGCGAGTGGCTACCAAAAATCCATGAGTCTTTCCGAACCATTTTCAATCAATTACAACTGGAATTATTGATGTCCTCGTATGCCACATTTTTGAGATTTCCACTTCAAGCTCCTTGTATTTGATATTTCCTTTTTGAAGATCTTTAAAGATACATGTCGATAATAAGAAAACACATTCTGTTCTTGTGGTCTTTGATTGTGATGTCTAATCAATCAGCTTTGATTGTTCTTTTATTATTATTATTATTATTATTATTATTATTACTATTATTATTATTATTATTATTATACTCTCACCTTTTACATGCTTCCATATTTTCATCAGGAGATTTTACATTATGGGAGTTCTCCCTCAATTCTTTTGCAACTTTCGCAGCATATTTACAGTGCCGAGTAACTGGCACACCTGAAGCGATGGTATACTAGTCCATATTCCAATTTTCTCATTGTAAGACTTTAAATTCGGTAGTACCCCACTGATAACTGGGACAAGAGTGGCTTCGAAATCCTACCTAGTGGTGACTTCAGTCCGGACGTCCGCGTATTTCTTAAGCTTGTTTATTTCTCTGACTTTGATATTAATGTCACTAGATACAACTATATCAATGAGGAGGCATTTGTTTTACCGACGCCTTATGTCTGTTGCTGACTTCAAGGACGCGGCCTGTTGAAATCCCATCAAATCTTGAAGAAAGGACTAAGCATAAACTACAAGAAGACAGAATGCATTGTTATCAGCAAAAGGATTAAGACAAAATGCAAATTACAGGCCGGGGATAACAAAGCAGGTAGAGAAATTTAAATATCTGGGAAGTGTTGAAATAGAGCACGGAAAGTACGACACTGAAATCCGAAGACGCATTGAGATGGCTAAAGATACATTCCAAAAGCTAAGCAGAGTATTAAGAAACAGAAAAAAATTTCGTTAGAAACAAATAAAAAGTACTGAACTGTTCCCTGATACCTGCCCTCCTCTATAGAAGCGAATGCTGGACAATCTCCTCAGAGATGAAGAAGAGACTTGAAGCAACAGAAATGTGATTCTATAGAAAGATTCTGAGTATACCATGGGCCAAACGTGTGAGCAACGACGAGGTTATGGAGAGAATAGAAACAAAGAAGAAATATACTTAACATCAGGAAGAGACAGTTGAAAATTCTGGGGCACGTACTGAGGAAAGAGGGCTTGGGAAATCTGATACTCACAGGACAGATTGAGGGGTAAAAAGAGACAAGAAACAGTGCGTAACATGATGCGCTTTAGCAAATTGACGGCAGAAGAGAGTTTGGGAGAAATAACATATTAAAAGCTACAAGGGACAGGAAGATGTGGAGGACCATGTTCGTCTACATCCTGAAGAGACACGGCACATAAAAGAAGAAGGTTTGTGGCGGTAGCATTTCTATATATCAATGCCGACGGGAGGACACTTTATCATGACGCCTCTTGTTTTCTTTCAGCGTGGGAAACATTTTCGACCTCTTTCTAAACCAGCTGCCCTTGTCCGAATCCACTCGGTGATAGATTTTTCTCTGTAGATAATATTCAGGGCTTGTTCTTGTGTGACTACCAGTAGGCTTTCTCTCTTGCATTTCAATTCGCCTTTCGATAACCAACCATACGAATATTTTGTATATTTTCACTCTCAACAGGAAGCGACCATTGTCTCGCTTGCTTTTAGCACTAATCTATTATTATTATTATTCGTTGGAATTTTTAGTAGTTTTATTGCCTTGCTTAGGATGAAATGATGAAGAAAAGGAGCCGTTCAGCTTGGGTGATGATATATCACACAGCGTTACAGTAGGTTGATAATAACCTTAAATGTTTACTTTAATTAATTCTTTTGCTTCTAGGTTTCCTTCATACATAACATATATTGCGATTCCGTACTTTGTTCAGAGGTTCTGATTGAATAATCTAAAAATTTGGATCTTTTACTCCAGTCTGTATTACATGATTTCCTATTTGGACACTAACATACACATCTTGATTGTGATACTCACAATGTTTCGCCCGTTGTACTCCCCATCCTTATTCTAGTGTCTGTCTTCGTACTTGGTAACCTTCTTGGAATCCGAAACGAATTCTTTATTCATTCCACAGGGGTAGATGAGTCACATTCCACTTGTACGGTTAGGGGAGATAACTCTTATCATTCTTATCCAGTTTTGTATCGCTAGTTCATTTCTTTCACTGAATCACAATATTTGACTTTTTAGCACTACCAGACGAGGGATTGATCTCATAACTAACAGGCAACCCAATATATTTTAACCAATAATTTAATCAACTAGGAGTGTTTCTTGTGAATATAAAACTTACATGAATATCAAAGTATATAATAATCAAAATCCATCAGCGCAAACATTCCCACAATCTCTTCTCAAATATTTCAAATCATCGAAATAGATTACTTAAATTATATATTCTTGTTGCGATGTGGGGTCTGGCAAGACACAACCCTTCACTCTAAAGAGTCAGTCGGGATAGAAGTATTCAATACTCAGCTAGACTTGTCATTGAAATAGTATTATCTTTTTTTCCTTCAAGACAATTACACAGGACTACTTCTCACAAGAATTTTAAATTTTTAAAATGCACAATTTCAGTTCTGTGAACCCCGTTCTCATATTTAAGAAATCTAACTTGCTGTATTTACCATTATCAAGAGATCAGTTTTCATCCTGAAGAACCGATCTGCTTTCATCCTAAACATCAATATAATAAACCAATAGTCCCAGGTATACGGACTATATAAAATAGAAACCATGTTCTGGAATTAAAATGAAATTAGTGATAGAACCTATTCTCAAAGCACCCAGAAAAAATTAAAATGAGGAAATTCTAAGTACTAGTAATAGTAGTATTAGTAGTAGTAGTAGTTGTTGTTATTGTTGTTGTTCTTCTTCTTTCTTTTTCTTCTTCTTTTTCTTTCTTCTTCTTTCTTCTTTCTTCTTCTTCTTCTTCTTCTTCTTTATTCTTCTTCGTCGTCCTTTGTATCTCTTAGCATATTTTGTTTCTTAATATATCTCCTAATCTTTTCTGCCAACCATTTACGCGTGCTCGTTACGTAGATTATTTACTACTTTCTTATTTTTATGTACTACAATATCTTTTATGTGCTCTAGAAAATTCAAATGACCCTTTCTGATACAATACTTAAGTGTCGATTTAGTTACCATTTTCTCTAAAACGACGTTGATCTCATGTTAAGTCCATGTTATTCCCAGCATCCTTCTAGAGTACAAGATTTGTCCTGCCTCAAGTCTCTTCGCCATCTGTGATGAGATGGTTCAACATTCACTGCCATATAGATGGACAGATATAACGTAACAGTTCAGTACTATCTAACGATGGTTTTCTTAATACTCTGCTTAGCTTTTTGTATGCAGCTTTGGCTAAACTGATGAACTATCTAAACCGAGAGGTAAATAAGATATTTAAAAAAAAAAAAAAATTCTATGTGTGATTATTAAAATATTATTATAGTGTGGTCCGAAAGTCTTGTCACCCCCCCTAAAAAAAAGCAAGGGGTGAACAAAAGAACAAGTAATACAAAGAACATTTACTGGATTCAGTTCATTCAATTTCATTGACGCTATCACACATCGGGATGGTCCCTATGAACATCGTCAGTTTCGTGTCAACCATCTGAATTAATTTATATAGGGATGACAAGACTTTCGGACCACCCTGTAGATTTCACGATCAAACAAGATACAAATGAATGCATGTATATGGACACATATATGGACATACATGCGTGTGATCATGCGTCTGTGTGTGAGTTTGTGGAAACGTTCTTGTGTGTGTGTTATTGTTTTCCGAATAAACTCTATATATTCTCAACTCGCCCACAACTTTAGTTTTTCCAATGATACACCTAAATATAAACGTTTTTCTATAAGATTGTAATGGCGTTTAGATATTTTGTGTATATGTCTTTGTATATGGTTGTCTTCCAACTCAAAATCAATAAATGTATAAACGTCCATAGATATTTTCAACCAATTTTATGAAAGAGTGAAGTTCAACTGTCGCCATATGTGGTAGAGTGTTACTGAAGATTTCTAACCCAGCGATCCTGAAATTCGCCATCAATGGTTTGCAAGATTTCCTTCCAAATAACTGCAACCGGAATAGATTTCGACTGATATTTGCTTTTATTTTTAAGCATCTCTCAAAGATATTCGATTCATTGCCAATCTTTTTCGATCGACTTCATCAAATTTCTTCATTTTACTTAAACGGAGAACACAGAACTAAGCTCAAAATCCGTGTAAGGTAATCCTTCGACTTTGCTTACTGCTGTTTTTTAATTTTCTTTTTTTTTTTTTATTCACTTTTTTTCACCTTTGATCAAATGTCTTTCTCCAACTCGTAATGCAGGATGTGTTTCTGCAGGTTTCCTAGCAAGAAAAAAAAAAGGTAAATTTTAGACGTAAAATAGAAAGAAATCTGGTTTGTTTGCAAGAGAAAAGTTTGCTTTGCAAATGCAGAGCAAAGAAAATATTTATCTGTGTATGATTAG